>CM052365.1:4426088-5626088 GCA_028551485.1 Casuarina cunninghamiana
CCCCCCCCCCCCCCCCCCCCCCCCCCCCCCCCCCCCCACCAAAAAAAAACCCCCAACACGTTCTCGTATGTAGTATGACTTGCAGTTTTTGTTATAGAAATATATATTCCATCGTGTACACCGGACATGCCACCTCTTAAACTTGAGCTTTGAATTCATTCCAATGTTCCAGTTTTATGACGGCAACCCTTTCTACATAAAGTAAATAATCTGAACTCCGTTTATGGCACTTTTGGTCTTTGTCCTTTTACGCAGTGTAGACTCAAGAGGCCTCTTTGGTCTTCCTACCCTTTCCCTTTACTTCCTCTGGGACATGCGGTGCTGCATCTTAAAGACAAACTTGAATCTGCTTTCCCGCTTTTGCAAGCACCTAATTTAACCTTGCAACAAGCAGCAAGAGATCCCAAAATTATCCTATAAGATGCTGCTGAAACTCCCTTCTCCCACATGAATAGTTGATTTGACAGATTTCAATTTTGGGACTCACTGTTAAGGTAGTGGAGGGTCAATAAACTAATGTAGATCACAGGATTAACTTCCATTATGTTAATGAAGCTCCTTTGTATTCCTCGTGAATGGCCTCAAGCTCTGTGCAGATTTCGATGACATTGGTTACAGATTGAGGCCCAGATTTTGAACCCCATTGAAGCAGGTTTCAATTTACTCCAAGCACCACTGGGTCCTAAAAGGCGTTATCCAGGCCATGGTAATGCAGTTCTCGACAAACTTGAAGGCTGTGAGACTATGCATGTAGCTTGACTAAGTTCTTTAGATAACCATCTTGATGGCCAAATTTGTCAAGATCAAATGGCTTGAAAGGTCTTGGATTTTGTGTGGAAAATGAGAGTCCCACACTAAAAATTAAGATCCATGAGGTTAAGTATAAATTAAAAAAGGACCTTCCAACCTTTGAGCTAGCTTTTAGGTTGGGCCTTTGGGCCTTTAACTTGATATTAGAGTCTAGGTTGAATTTATTTCACCCCGTGTGACCTTGAGCTCGATGATGTTCAAGAGCACGTTTATAGTTCTTAGGAATTGCCAATTTGTTGCCCATATATTCCTTTGTTGTCTAAATTCTAGGGTAATTCAATAGAAATCACATGAGGAAAATGATGATAATGATCAAGTTTGATAGGGACAAGTGGCTGCCCTTGGAATCAACACCCACCTTTAAGTATAGTGTATCACTATGCAATATGCATTGTATTCCTCACCTTTAATAATTTAATCATCAATTGAATAGAAAATAGTTGCTTGTCAACATTTTTTAACCCAACTTACACTGCTGGATTTCCCGTGCCTAATGTGCTACTTAGTTGCCTTGTCCTAACTCTATTAAGTCATAATAATGCCTTGCTAAAGCTTCTCTCTCACAGAGTGGTAATTAATTTTGATACGCTTAGTGCACTTATGAAAAATTGGGTATGCCATTATTTGTAACCTTATTGTCACAATATAGTATGGTTTGTTGTTACATGTAAGACCCAAAATACTTTAAAGTCCTATGATCCATACTATTTCAATAGTAGTAACTTGCATAGCTCGGTATTCTACCTTTGTTGATAAAAGTGACACAATAGGGTACTTCTTTGCATGTCAAGATAAGGGAATTGCCAAGCATAATGCAAAATCTAGTTGTGGATCACCTCGTCATAGGATGTATACTACAGTTTGAATCATAAAAGGCTCATAACTTGAACTTTAACAAGGATGGAAATAATAGATCCAAACCTAGGCATCCTTGAGATAATTATCTTTAATGATACCTCCATGTGAGATCATTCTAGATCATGCATGAAATAGTTGAGAAGTTGAATTGAAAATGTGATGTTGAGTCTGGTGGGAGCACAATATATCAACCAGGCAACTAAGATTTGATAAACTGAAGAATCTTTCAAAGGTGGATTATCTATTCTTTCCTTGGAACTATTGTCACACTTGATATTTATAAATTTCTTATTTTGCTCCACAGGAATTACCGAAGGTTTAGAATTAGCCAACTTAGCCTCATAAATCAACTCCAATGTGTATTTACGCTGACTCAAATACATGCCTTTTGGAAATCGAGCAATTTTTAAACAAAGAAAGAACTTTAACTAACCAAGATCTTGCACAAAGAAAGTGGCATTGACAAAATGCTTGAGATATGCAATCTAGCCTAGCTGTTGCTTGTAATCAAGATATCAAAACATAAATGAGTAATGTCACAAAAAAGTTATCTAGAGTCTTGTTAAATAGTAAATAATTATGGTGAGGTTAAAGGAATCCATTCTAAAGTAAGGCATCAATGAATTTAACAATTCACTATTGAGATGTTTGTTTCAACAAATATAAGGATTTTTGCAATTGTCATATAAGTGCTCGCCCTAAGTTTGCAATCTATGTACAAGCTTTATATACACCTCCTCAGAGAGATCACAATAAAGAAATGTGTTCTAAATATTCATCTAGAGGAAAAGCCAATGATTAGATAAACAGTGACATATTTGGCTGTAGGAGAAAATGTATCCTAATAGTTGATGCCTTCTCTTTAATTAAAGCTCTTAGCCATCAAGCATGCTTTGTACCACCCTAGAGTGCCATTAGCATTGTATTTCACCTTGTAAAGCCATTTTCACATAATTGGATGACGATTAGGAGGTAAAGGAACCACATCCCAAGTATGATTAGCTTGAAGAGTTTTAAGTTCATTTTCCACGTCAGTGACCTAACTACAATAAGAAATAGCCTTTTGATAGGTTATGGCTTCTTGAATGACAAATATGAATGCAATAAAGTACCAATAATGAGGATAACACTAGTTAGGGGAAATGTGATCTAAGATGGGACAAAGGGAGGCACATGATATGGATGGTAATGTAGGAAATAGCTAATTGGAGCTCTAGATGGGAGGTCATAAAGCACGACTAGATTGTTGTAGGGAGATGTCTAGAGGGGCTTTGGATGTGATTGTAAGGGTCTCCATTATAGCAAGTATGGAGGCCTCTGTAGGAGCATTAGATGGAATACTAAGTGGTAGTGGAGTGGAGAAGGATTAAAGGGCTTATAAAATCAAATAGGTCCATTAGGAGTGATGATGAAGTATAAGTATCCTTGGACTATACTATTAAGAATGGTAAGGATGGTTGAACATTGAAGGATAGTACAGAAGATGAAAAAGGAAAAATGTTTTCTTAAAAAATCACATCACAACTAACAAAAGTTTTTCAAGAAATGGCATCATAGACTCGGTAATCCTTTTTTAAGAAAGGATATCTCATGAAAATGCAAGGAGTGACATGTGGACTAAACTTATCACGTTACCTAAGGTGGTGGCATAACAATGATAGCCAAATACCTTAAGATGATTAATGAAGGGTGATTTTCTAAATAATTTTTCAAAATGGGTGATCTTATGGAAGGATGAGGATGGCAAATGATTGATCAAGTATATGGCAGTAAGAATGCATTCTTCCTACAAACGAGGAGGAATGGGGGCTTCAAACATCAATGCTAAGTGCCACGTCTAACAATTAATGCTTCTTACATTCAATAACTCTATTTTGCTAGGGAGTGTGAATGCAAGAAGACTTATGAAGAATGCTTATGTTGGTAAGAAATAAGTGACACTTATTTATGTTGGAAAAAGATATGTTTTGTTGTGGCAAATTTTGTTGATAAATGTATATAATTTTTTTTTTTATATTTTGACATGCAAAATAAAATTAAAGGAAGTAAAAGGTGTGTAAATTATAATATCAATTAATGATATTAAAAAGAGCTGGTTTCCTACATCTTTATATATTGCAATCTTACCCAAGTTCCAAAAGAATATTTCTTGAGCAAGAAGAAAATATTAATAGTATAATACTCTTATATTTAAGAAAGATTGATGTTGGAATATCTTTTGAATGAAAATGGATTATATGGAGATAGCTTAACCCACATGATCTGTAAAATCAGTCCAAGGAAGAATATCCAATGAGGAAGTCCCTTGAGTTTTGCAAAATCCATTATATACGGCCTAAGGTATCATAAGTGACCTAATCAAGATTAAGGCTTGCAAGGCAAAAGCCTAATCCAGCTCATCACAAAATGCTGCATAATCATTTAAACAACACCATTCAACTAAAGTCGAGAACCTTAAAATCTAATATGAAGCTTTCTTCAAGTAAGTGTCTTCTTAGTAGTCATAAACTTTAGTCTCTCAATGAGAAGCAATTGAGTGTTAGAATGACTATTCTATGCAATTTTGTGATGGTTAAGAGTTTGAATCAAAGCCTTAAAAGCAAAATAATGGAACGTCTTCAATCTCTCAATGGGAAGAACATTATGAATTGGTTAGGTTTGATAGAAACCTCAAATCAGCTACTCTTTCTTAAATCTTTTATAAAAGTGTCTATTCTATAGTTTAAGAAACAGTTTTGCATGAGTTGATTGAGCAATCAAAAGAAGAAAGCGAGATTGCTTGAAGCATTGCAATTTTGTGAAGATCTTTGATGATACTCTTTAAAGATCATATTCTTTGTGATTATATTTGTGTTTACTCTTATTTATGTGCTGATTGAACTTTGATTATTATTTGCATATAAACTTGATTGTAAATCTGAAACCTTAATTCTCTATAATTTAGGGGTTTCATGATTAGAGCTTTGATTGTCACTTTATATCCCTAGAAAGCTCTCTGATTAGCAGTATCCCTTATAAACTATACATCATTAAGGATTTGCTTTGTAACAAGGTTGGAATAACCTTTGATTGTAACCTTATAGTGCTATAATTCCTTGGAGAAGGGATTGAGAAGGTTAGGAGAACGTTTTCTCCTAATTAATGAGTAAAGTGGATTTCAATCGATTGAGTTGAAGGAAGAAGAAGGTGGATGTAGGTGTGAGGGTTGAACCATCGTGGTAAATTTGTGTCTATGTGTGTTTATTGTTTGATGCTTCTTACTTTGTCTTAGAACACCAATTTTTAGGTATAAACTTTTCTAACCAATTTAACCCCTCTTTCTTGGTTAGCCATTATACCTAACAATTGGCATCAAGAGCCAAGTTCTTTAATTAAAGGCTTAACGTCCTAGAATAGATCCTTATAATGGCTTTAGAGAAAGCTGTAGCTGTTACAAGGTTTAATAAACTACCATTATTTAATGGTATCAATTATAGACATTGGAAAAAATTAATGGAAGTGTTTATTATTGGTCAAAATCTAGAAGCATGGCAGGTTATTAGAAAGGAAACTAAATTACCTAAGACTGATGATTGGAGTAAAAGTGAAGCTAAGATTATGAGGTTGAATGCTAAAGCCATGAATGTAATATATAGTGGCTTGAGAGTTCACGAGTTCAATAAAGTGTCTTTTTGCCTCACCAGTAAAGAAATTTAGGATAAGTTAGAAGTTATTTATGAAGGTACTAAGAAAGTTGTAAAGTTACTATGCTTACACATAATTATGAATTATTTACTATGAAAGATTCTAAAACCATTAGTGAAATGTTTTGTAGATTTACTAAAATAATTTTTGAACTTAAATTATTAGAAAAGACATATACAAATGAAGAAATGGTTAGAAAAATGTTAGTGTCTTTGCTTGAAAGTTGGGATCCTAAAATGATGGCTATAAAGGAAGCACATGACTTAGATAAACTAACCTTAGATGACTTGCTAGGATCACTAAAGACTCATGAAATGTAATTAATGAGAAGGGAAAGAGAAAGAGATAATAAGAAGTCACTTGCATTAAAAGTTAATGCATAAAAGAATGAAGAACCAAATTATGAAAATGATGAGATTGCTATGCTAGCTAGGAAATTCATAAAATTCTTTAAAGATTAAAGAAAAAATGTAGGAAAATCTAGGAAGAAAGAGACATATGATCCTAGGAATAATTTATGCTTTGAATGTAGAAAATCAGGACATGTTAAGGCTAATTGTATAATAAAAATACAAAGAAGGCCATGATTGATGCCTAGGATAATGAGAGCTCATCATCAAAAGAGGAAGGACAAGAAGAAGTAGAACATCTTTGTTTAACTATAGCAACAACCTTTGAAGAAGGAGAATTTGAGGTAAGTGACATTAAACTTCTAAATAATGTAAACTGTGGTATAGAAACTACATTCCTTGATATGGTTGAGTATGCAAATAAGTTGAAAAAGAATATAGAAAAATGAAAGAAAAATATAAATCTGTAAAAACTGAGATTAGTTGTGATAAAATTGTTTTGACAAAATCTGTACCATTTTTAGATAAGGAAAATAATATTACTACAAATGTTTGCATAGAATCTAATGTTGTAAGTTTAAACATGAGAATATGTGAACTAGAAAAGGAAAAACAAAAAATTCAGCTGAAGCTAGATGATACTACATTGCTAAAGAAATTCACAAAAGGTAGTAGCATGTTAGAGAAGATAATTAACTCTCAACAAGGCATATTTGATAAGGCAGGTTTAGGCTATAAATCTGAAACTTCTATCAAATGTTTTAAAACTTTTTTTTTTTTGATAAAATTCAGATTTGTACTAAGGGTAGAGTAAACTATAAATTCTGTAAATATCATGGTCACACCACTCAAACATGTCCTATTAGGCTTACAAAACCATTTAGAATAAAAAGAGTATGGATGCCTAAAAGTTCTAGTAATGCTTGTACAACTAACTTTCATGGACCCAAAGAAAAATGGGTACCAAGCACTTCAATAAGTAAATTTATCTCTACAGGCTTTGAGTGCCAAAGTAAACAAGAAAGACTACATAAATCTATGGATTCTAGACAGTAGTTGCTCTTGACATATGACTGGGATGATGGAGCTCTTTTTAAAACTTGAGCTAAAAACTAGAGGTACAGTTTTTTTTGGATATAACTCCAAAGGAAGAATTAAAGGTATGAGAACCATAGGTAACTCGAAAACTATGCCTATTTCAGAAGTATTGTTTGTAGATGAATTGAAATTCAACTTGCTGAGTATAAGTCAACTTTATGACAAAGATTTTAAAATAAAGTTTGGAAAGAAACTTTGTCTTGTTGAACATATGGAGCATGATATAAAAAATTTTGGAAAAAGAAAAGACAATATTTATGTATTGGATCTTAGTGAATTATCTACTAAACAAAAATGTTTGATTGTGAATAAAAATGACATTGCTTGGTTGTGACATAGAAAACTTGGGCATGAGGGTCTAGGCTTGATAGAAAAACTTTCTAAGAAGAATTTAGTCAAAGGTCTTCCTACTATAAACTTTGATAAAAATGGATTATGTGAAGCATGTGTCAAAGGTAAACATTAACAAAGTAGCTTCAAACTGAAGCTTGTTCTTGTTGGGTTTTATGGCTTAACAAGAAGGGGGTTGAATTGTTACAACTAGCAATTAAAACTATTATGTTAACAACTGCTCAAATCAATATGCTGGACAAGTCACACAAATAATATCAATATAAACTAAACATATATGATGCTTTACTTCCACGTCAAGCAACACGTTATCAAGAGAATTGTTACACTTATATGTATCAAATATTCTAATAGGTTAGGAACAGATAATTCACAAAATAAGAGGCAGTAAATATTATAAGAAGGTTAGATCAATAGTAAGCAAAGAGATTGACACCAAATTTACCACGGTGGTTTGACACTCACACCTTAAGTCCTACGTCCACCCTCTTCTCATTCAATCAAATCGATTGAAGTCTCCTTTACTCAACCAAGTTAGAAGAAAACGTTCTCCCTAACTCAAACAATTCCTTCTCAAGGAATTTATTGTACAATGTTACACAATATGATCAAAAGATCATAAATCAATTACAAATCCGAAATAATATGACAAGTTGTGGGATTTTGTAACCTAAAGGAGCTAATTTGATGTAAATATAATAATTGTAAGCTCCTATCACGAAAACCCTAAATTGAAATAAATTAGGGTTTTGGATTCCTTTCAATGTTTATATGCAATAAGTATTTTTAATGAAATCAGCATATAAACAGAGTTATACAAGGTCCAATCGATGATATAAACAAACAAATAAGTATTTAATCACAATATCACTGTAAGCTTGTACTTCACCAAAAGTTAAGAAGATTGAATGATCAAAAGATGAACTCAATAATCGATTCTTCACTCAAAGAAAACTTCATATTTTTGTAAGTGTCGAACCCTTCTCCACAGAATAGCTCTTCTTAAATAGAAAAATTAAAGCTAGGGTTTCAAACTTTTCAAACCTTAATGATGAAGCTATCTTCCCGTTGGAAAAATAAATCAGCCTTCAAATCTTCCTTCTCTAGCTCATATCATACCATTCTAACATCGGTCTCTTCAAAAATCCTCCCATTGAGGATTCGGTCAGTAGCGGCGCCATTCCTCCATCTCTTTCTCTCTCTCATTTCGGCAGGCGTCAATAATATGCTCTTTAGGGCATCAGATGAATAAGTGAGACAATGTGTAAGTGAAATGGTGAGTTTCATCACCAGTCGAGCTCACTTATCTGCTGGATAGATAAGTGGGTCATGAGACGAGCCGAGAACATAGATAGGCCGAGAATAGAGACAAGCTGAGAATATGACCAGGTCGAGAATATAACCAGGCCGAATATAACTAGCCCGAATACAACCAGGCTAAGAATAATCAGGTTGAATACAACCAGGTCGAGAGTCAGGCCGAGAATCAATATTAATCCAAGAATTATATAATATAAGTTCTTGATAGAACTAAGGTTTGTTCCAAAAATAAAGCCATATACTTCAACCTTCAACAAAGCAAAAGCATCATTTTTTCTTAATCACAATGTATGACATATTTAATTTCAATTTGGTAAGCCTTGTTTTCAAGACATTATATAATGAAATTAAATAAATCATTTCTTAAGAACACTATTATAGTGACATTATATAAGAAATGTAGGAACCCGGTTACTTTATAATATCATTAATTGATATTATAATTTGTACACCTTTTACTTCCTATGATTTTCTTTTGCACTTAAGAAAAACATATTTCAACACCTATATATTCATAAATACATTTTGTCACAAACAAAACCCTTATTTTCCAAAAATCTCCCTCTTTTTGATGATGACAAAATATCTCAATAGTATGGCACAAATCACCAATCAATTAATCATGTTTTTCATGAAGATGTGCATAGCAAACATTGCAAAATTTGATCATAGTTTAATTACACAACTATCAAGTGATTTGAGTTGATATGATCAGCAAGCAAATCCTATGCATGTTTCTAATAGCAAGATTTGGAATCTAGTTCCCAGACCAAATAATCATCGGGTTATAGGCACAAAATGGGTATTTAGAAACAAATTAGATGAAAATGACATTATTACTAGAAATAAGGCTAGATTAGTAGCACAAGGATATAGTCAAGAAGAATGAATTGACTATGATGAAACATTTGCACCAGTGGCTAGGTTAGAAGCAATTAGGATTTTACTTGCCTTTGCTTGTTATATGAACTTTACCTTGTTTCAAATGGATGTCAAAAGTGCATTTTTAAATCATTGTAAAGGAAGAGATATATGTTGAACAACCACCTGGATTTGAAGATTTGATTCATTCAAATCATGTTTTTAAATTTTCAAAAGCTTTATATGATTTGAAACAAGCTCCACAGGCCTGGTATGATAAGCAAAGCTCTTTCTTGATTGATAATGGTTTTAGGAAAGGGAAAGTGGACAATACTTTATTCATAAAAAATAAAGAAAAGGAGATTTTAATTGTTCAGATATATGTTGATGACATTGTGTTTGGTTCTACAAACTCTATATTATGTGAAGAGTTTGCTGCATGTATGCAAAGTGATATTGAAATGAGTATGATGGGTGAGCTAACCTACTTTCTTGGGTTGAAAATTAAACAAACAAACAAAGGAATCTTTATAAGTCAAACAAAATACACAAATGAATTGCTCAAGAAATACAAGATGCATGACTCTAAACCAATGAACACACCTATGAGCACCTCTTTTTAATTATCTAATGATGAAGATGGAATTAGCGTGGACTCTAAATCCTATTGTGGAATGATTGGATCTTTGTTGTATTTGACTGCATCTAGACCTAATATTATGTTTAGTGTGTGCTTGTGTGCTAGGTATCAATCAAACCTAAAAGAATCGCACCTAGTTGCTGTAAAAAGAATTTTTAGATACCTTAGAGACCTGTAAAAAGAATTGTCACAACCACGACATCTTTTTAGGTTGCAAGGTTGTAGTTTGGAATGGTTTGTTTAGTTATGGGTAGATTTGTGGTTGCAGTAAACTCTCACATAAAAAAGAGTTCATTTTTTTCTCTACCTTATGAATTTGGGTCTAGCCTTTTGAGAACATTTCTTTTCTAAGAGCATTTTTAAAAATAAGAATATAAGTTATAGTTGACATAAAGAGGAGATATTCATATTCATGGTAATTTCAATTATTGCATGTAGCAAACATAATAATATCACATATCCAAACAAAAAAAAAAAAAGAACAAAGTTCTAATCAAGCCCCATTTGGAATTAAAGCAATTCTTCTTAAAAAAGAAAAGAAAAGAAAATATCTAAAAGTTGGAATATCAATTAGTTTTTCTTTATTTTATAAATATGTGAGTTTATTCATCAAAGAATAAGCCCATCTTGACTCTCTTGATCTTGATATGACTCTATTATGCCACATAATAAGTAGTAGGTTCTCCATGTTCATCCTTTTTCTCCATTCCTCCTTATGTTACATAAACAAAAGAAATTTAAATAAAGAGGAATTCAAATATTTTTCACAAGTATTATATTATTTATTGCTTAAATTAAACAAAATAACTATATAAAAATAGAGTTATCGTGTGTGAATGGCTGAGTCATCCCATTAACATATAGAGTGGAGGTGTGCCACTAAATGTATGCCACTAATAAAGAAGGGGTTTGTCACCACCCCCATTGACAAGTTTGCGGCCTTCAGCCATCTGGCATGGTAAGATAATTCACGGCTATGATTAATAAATAAGGTGCAAGTATGCCACTAATAAAGAGGGCGCTCGTCATAGCCTTCATTGACAAAGGGTTGGTTTGCAGCAATCTAACATTGTAAGATAATTCACAAGCTAGAGTAATTGTTTGCCTAGTAATTATAGGTGGGCTAAATATTTATGACAAGTTATGTGTATATTGCATTCTCTTGAAAGAGTGATTACAAGTTAACTCTTTTGAAAAGGGGGTTTGAAAGGTTAAATTTTAACTTTATATAGATTACGTGAAAAAATAGGAGGAATCTATGTGAGAGTGTGTATAATTATTGAGTTGGTAGTAGAGATGAACTTAAGAAGTTAAGAAACATAGAAATCGAAATTCAACTTATTTAAGACTTAAGACAGGGTGAGGAATTTGGTAATTTTTCAATTTATACTCCTTTAAGTTCTGAATCAAACCATGCTCTAAATTATACCTCCTTGTGTGTTGTTAAATCTCATCCTCCTCCATCTACTGCTTGTTGTGTTTGGAAGGATTTTGATAGTTGAGTTTAAGAATCAGCACCAATAAAATGAATATGAAAATGTATGTATGGTTAAGATGGTAAATTTTAATCGTTATTTGATTTTTGTTCTTTTCCTTTCTTTTCTTTGTTTTTTTTTTTGGGGGAGGGGGGGTGGGGGGGGGGGGGGTGTTGGTTGGTGATATGATTAATGAGCTTGAGCTTTGTTTTACACTTATTATGGTCAAGGCAAGGTCATCAGTGTAGCATAGATGAGTGATCTTCTCTTTAGAGTATTTCCAGTGAAATTTGAACCTTCCAGAAGATATTTTCTTTTGTATAATTCTGTTAAAAATCTCCATCACAACAATGAAGAGAAAAGGAGAGAGAGGGTCTCCTTATCTAAGTGCCTTTGCCCCCTTAAAAAATCTTGTATAAAAGTCATTTATGTTTACAGAATATCTAACAGTAGTGATGCAACTTTCAATCAACAATCTAAATTTGTTTAGAAACTTCAAAACTTTCAAAGTATTTAAGATTGCATTCTAGTCTATTGAATCATGTGCTTTTATAATATCAACCTTCATTGCCACCCTTTTCCCATGAATATCTTTGTGATAATTGTGTATTAGCTCTTGACATAACAAAATATTTTCTTTAATGTTTCTACCGGCATAAAAGCTGTCTGACAAAGATTACAATTTTTTTCTTTTTTAAGAACCATAAAAAGGTGAAAAAGAATAATTATTAAACGCGTGTTGTTTGGTGAAATTCTACATACAAGTGAACATGTTGAATAAGTAATATAATGATAAGAAAAAATCATCCCACAGAGATTGGTGATTACTAGACTAACTAATTATTAACGGTGAATAACTCTTAGAATTTATCTAAATCCAAATGATAGATGATAGATTAATAGTAAAAGATTTAACAAAACTTAATACAAGAAATATGTTAGAGCATTTGATTTCACCATCATTACTAGATATGAATTTTCATTATTTATGCTTGCAAGAGGGACAATACTCATGTGATGGCAAATTTTCCTAATTTATTTACTATCCTATATCTAGGTATAGCAAACATATTTAGCTCATTAGTTAATTATATTTCTATATGTGAATTGAAACATACCAAATGCATTAGGATCTATGAATATTCTTAATTTACATCAAAACCCACACAAACAATATGATATTGTCTATCTATATTTAATTTATGATTACACATTACAAGAAATAACTGCATATTATCTCCTGTTGATCTCAAACATGCAAATCATATCATTTAAGTGGTAATTGACCACTCAAAAGCATTAAATATAGTAACATGTAATTTGATATAAACAAAATATCTTACAAAATATAATAATCATAAGATTCATACCATCATAATTAGATTATATCATAACTCTAACAAAAGTAACTAAAACATAATAAAATAATAAGGAAGAACAATAACAGGAATTAAAAAAGGCATATTAAATCAAAAAACACAAAGTATGTCACCTTTTTTGTCTTTTCTTCAAGAAAACCTTAAATTCATAGCCGTTCTCTTGAGTTGTGCTGAACTTCTTTCCCCCTTCTTTTGCCTATTCTCTTTTCTTAAATAGAGTTTAGGTTTAGACCTATTTCCTATCCTAGTAAAAGTGGGTTTTGAAGATTTAAAATAATTAGTTTTTGAACTCCTATATTAATTAGCTTTCAACTCTTAAAATGACTAAGTTTTTTAATTATTTAGATAACCTAACAACAATGAAAAATCTAATAACAATCATTCAAAGCCTAATTGGAACAAAAGCCAATAGATAAAGAAAGAAAGAAGGACGATTAAAGCTTATTTTTAAAATGTGTAAGGCAAGCGGTTTAAGTGTAACTTTAAAAACCTTCTCTAAAATTTTAAGGGAAGAAATAAAAGCAAAAAATACATCATTAGTTAAAATAATTAAAATCAAAGAAAAGGTTCTTAGTAGGTGCTTTAGGGTTCAAGCAAGCACGTTAACATAAGAAACAAGTAGTCCTAGGACAAAGGGCTCGGGGTCAAGCAAGGAGGGCTTGTCACATAATTAGACATGCATCATCATATTACCCTCAAGTTCGGACTTAGACGATGCACAAGACGTTCTCGGTAGTAATTGAGCAAATGATTGTAGGCGTCTTTTTAGGTTGCAAGGTTGTAGTTTGGAATGGTTTGTTTAGTTATGGGTAGATTTGTGGTTGCGGTAAACTCTCTCATAAAAAAAAGTTCATTTTTTTCTCTACCTTATGAATTTGGGTCTTGCCTTTCGAGAACATTTCTTTTCTAAGAACATTTTTAAAAATAAGAATATAAGTTATAGTTGACAAAAAAAGGAGATATTCATATTCATGGTAATTTCAATTATTGCATGTAGCAAACATAATAATATCACATATCCAAACAAAAAAAAAAAAAGAATAAAGTTCTAATCAAGCCCCATTTGGAACTAAAGCAATTCTTCTTAAAAAAGAAAAGAAAAGAAAAGAAAATATCTAAAAGTTGAAATATCAATTAGTTTTTCTTCATTTTATAAATATGTGAGTTTATTCATCAAAGAATAAGCCTATCTTAACTCTCTTGATCTTGATATGACTCTATTATGCCACATAATAAGTATTAGGTTCTCCATGTTCATCCTTTTTCTCCATTCCTCCTTATGCTACATAAACAAAAGAAATTTAAATAAAGAGGAATTCAAATATTTTTCACAAGTATTATATTATTTATTGCTTAAATTAAACAAAATAACTATATAAAAATAGAATTATCGTGTGTGAATGGCTGAGTCATCCCATTAACATATAGAGTGGAGTTGTGCCACTAAATGTCTGCCACTAATAAAGAAGGGGCTTGTCACCACCCCCATTGACAAGTTTGCAGCCTTTAGCCATCTGGCATGGTAAGGTAATTCAGAGCCATGATTAATAAATAAGGTGCAAGTATGCCACTAATAAAGAGGGGGCTCGTCATAGCCTTCATTGATAAGGGGTTGGTTTGAAGCAATCTAACATTGTAAGATAATTCACAAGCTAGAGTAATTGTTTGCCTAGTAATTATAGGTGGGCTAAATATTTATGACAAGTTACGTGTATATTGCATTCTCTTGAAAGAGTGATTACAAGTTAACTCTTTTGAAAAGGGAGTTTGAAGGGTTAAATTTTAACTTTATATAGATTACGTGAAAAAGTAGGAGGAATCTATGTGAAAGTGTATATAATTATTGAGTTGGTAGTAGTGATGAACTTAAGAAGTTAAGAAACATAGAAATAGAAATTCAACTTATTTGAGACTTAAGACGGGGTGAGGAATTTGGTAATTTTTCAATTTATACTCCTTTAAGTTCTGAATCAAACCATGCTCTAAATTATACCTCCTTGTGTGTTGTTAAATCTCATCCTCCTCCATCTACTGCTTGCTGTGTTTGGAAGGATTTTGATAGTTGAGTTTAAGAATCAGCACCAATAAAATGAATATGAAAATGTATTTATGGTTAAGATGGTAAATTTTAATCGTTATTTGATTTTTGTTCTTTTCCTTTCTTTTCTTTTTTTTTAGGGGGGGGGGGGGTGTGGTGTGTTGGTTTGTGATATGATTAATGAGCTTGAGCTTTGTTTTACACTTATTATGGTCAAGGCAAGTAGTTATGGGTTTTACACTTTCCATTTGTTTTTCACTTCTTTTTTTACTACTTTCTCATTGATTGTGTATTGATCTTCTTCCCAGGTTCCGAAGGGGGTGGGAGAGAAGCGATTATCACTGCAGATGGATCATGGAAAGCTATAATGGGAACTAAGGACCATGTGGATCAGGAAAGTGGACAAAACCTCAATTATTGAACGGCAAGAATCTACCAACAACTCAAGTTCCCTTCCTAATGTTTTGGATCTTCCCGAGGACGATAATGAGATGGAAGCGGTTAACAATGGTGAAACCGTAGATAGGAATCCTTAGCTGCATAATCTTACATCTGCTACAAATTTAACATTTCCACCAAAATTGAATGCAACAGGTGGCTGTATTCATAATGTTGCTGGTCAAATAGAGGATGGCTTCTGATTTGGTGGTTAAATCAGTTTTGGGTCCACAAAATCTAATGCTAGGTCAAATGCCCATAGAGTTGGTATTTCTAAGCGCTGATATCATACAGTCTCCTGTCTTGACTGAGGCCATCTCTCTTGCACCTGGTCAAGAAGCTGAAGGGCGTGGGAATTTTGATTTCACCACCCCCATAATGCAAGCTCAAAGTTCTGCCCATAATTTTCAGTTACAAGTCACAACATGTAAAGCTTATTGTCAGCAATGAATATGGGAGATAACAAGCACCAATGAATAATTCTTAATGGTCTAATAGTGAATAAGTCTTAATGGCCTAATCTGCGACACAAGACTGCAAAATTCATTATATGTAAGACAGTCTCAAAAAAAGAGTTTCGGCTGCCAAGAAAATACTTGATGAAAACCCATGAAATATTGAATATCATCAATAAGTTCAAAACAAGGCTTCACATCCAATCGCTCCCCCAAGTTGCTTTACAGAGGGCAATAAATGGACCAAACATCATCCTTACAAAGAAAACAAAAAGAACAATGGCAGAACAAATGGCGGTATACATAAGCCATAATTGTCCACTTGAAAATATCACAACAAGGGCTAAGAAAGCTACCAATGCAGTCAGAATAGAAAAGACAAAAGCAAGTAATCCTGTTATCATCATGATAGGCAATGATACAAGGAAATCTGTTTCTGCATATCGCGATGTCTGGACTCCCAATAATGCCATCAGTGATATGAAGGAGAATAAACATGATAGGTTATTACCTACCGAAGAAACCATATATGCTTTTTTACCCCAGAAATTTGGCAAGCCCATTTCATTGTAACCACCCGGAACTGAAATGATCACAGCAAGCATTGCAGACCAAAGAATGGAAACTACCATTGTATAAGAACTTGCTGCACTCATCATCGATTCCTTTCCCTTTTTCCTCAAGTCCATGTGATTTATGGTAAATAAATCTTGAGGAGTCAAACCATCTTTATTTGTAGCCCTTATCATTGTGCGAAGTACAATGCTCTCCACCTCCTACATTTGTTAAAAGAAAGTCTTAGGAAGAAATATAACAAAAAAGATTATAAATTGAAATAAAATTCCTGATGCTGATTTTTCAAAAGAAATAACACAAAATACACATACAAGTAAGACTATAAATTGACCATTAAATCATACATGTTGCATAGATTAAAGTTGTTAATCATAAAACTAGATAGGAACTTTCTTCATGAAACCAAGCAACAAATAGAACAAGCCTAACATGAAAAACTTTAAGTTACAGGAAGAGCTAATACCAATGGTGATGTTTCCAATTACTAATTATGTTCTTTATATAGTTTATTTTTTAATTTACAATATCATAATCTTCTTTCGCTTTAGAAATCAACTATCTATGGTATCTTGATATGATTCCAAAGCATGTAGACCACAACTAACAAGTTAGTGAATGTTGATCCTATAATAATTAAGACAATGTATTGAAACAGCTAGATTATATCACACTTCAACTGTAAACCTCAATATAGACAAATAAATAACTCTTCAGTCCTTAGTTGGGGATTTTGTACCAAAAGTTTCATGAAATGACAACAAAACCATAAGATAAAAGTTAGGACCAGTTTTTAAGGAAGATTAAAATCTTTCAACTTGTGGTGCTAAAACTAGAACTTGGTTTACCTAAGCAGCACTTCTTATGTAATACTTCTTATAGGCTTGTTGTACTTATCATAAAAGACTATACATGCACTTGCAGGGTTTTTCCTTTTCTTGAGTAAATAATGAGTAGACCCAAAAAAATAGAAAACTAAAACTGTAAGTAAATGTTGCCTTCTAAATATGATGATATGCATAAGTTTCGAAACCATTCGCTGCCTAAACAAACTACCCCTAATCAGAAATGCATTGGAACTTCCATCAAAAATAAATATTTTGATAGGTAGTAGTACTAGTGGACTGACCTTGTAACATCGTACTTGACTTTGCATTTGCAATGCAGGACTTGTGATGCCATCTATCTTACTCTTAGGTCCAAACATACCTGCCACATGTAGTACGTTATGTTGGTGCTTGTCCACAGAATTAATCATTTTATCCCTAGTAGGAGACTTGAGTATTTCTCTGAAGATTTTAGCTTGACGGTGGAGGACTGCGTAAGAAAGGATGCTTCTTCCATCAGAATCAAGGGGCCATTCCACGACACCACCTTTTTTCAATATTTTACTGACAAAGTCAAATGTCCCTTCTCGGATAGCAACGTGGATGGAATCAGAAAAGCAACCAGTTCCCCTGCATTCGGCATTTGACTTCAATATCTCAGAGCACATGCAATCCAAAAGTGAATGGGCAAGCTCAAATGATTCCTTTTCTGCCAAAACAGTATAAATAATACCAATTCAACAACATGAAACTCTAGTCAAACTATAAAGCAAAACCAAGAGAAGAATAAGGAAGTTCAAGAAATCAATCAAAAAATAATTGTCTGAAAATGTGCAAATTTGTGCATGCATGTAACACATTATGACATCACACGTGGAATTTTTTTTTCCCATTTGTATGTAAATTCAGGGATATCCTAAGAGTTGTCACATTAACTCCTATCAAGAGTTCTAATAATTTAGATGTCTTCGTAAAGTCAACATGTGCAATCACTTAATTAAAACATTTGGTCTTCGCATCACATACTAATCGGGCAGCGGCAGTGGTTGGATGGCATTACATGCAATCCTACTAGATTTAAAATCATATATCCTTGGGGTGTGCAACATACCAATGTTAATCAAAACAGGATGATGGAATACATCCAAGCAGTTTGATTGAACCACCAACTTAGGCCGCTTTACATGCAAAAATGCATCAGGTGTAGAAGCCAATGCATAAAGGGGAGATCGTCCATCCACATCCTGCTTAAGAACTAAAGGTTGATGTCGTTCGATTAAGTCCAAAGCGACCTCTGTTATGTCACAGCAGCATAAGAAAAACAATAAACACAAAGGAACTTATGCTGTTAAGACATCAAATCAACGCAATAATGACTAATGACTAGTTAAAGAAGTAGTTCTTACCTAACATCCCATTATATATAGCACGTGAACAAACTGTGGCACCATGGATGCCTTGGTCATCTATTAGATACTCCAAGGGAGTGCGATCATAAAGATACCCAACCATTTTCTCATGCTTGTATTCTATAGCCAAGACAACCGGTATGCGCTTCCTGTTGGTCTCAAATTCAATTAAGGTGCTATCTTTCCTGAGCATGCACTCCACCATGCTGCTCTTACCATGAATAACTGCCATAGCTAAGGCTGAATAACCATCAACATCCACGCGTTTCAAGTCTTCCATTTGCTCCACCAAGCAATTCACAATTCGTTCTTTCCCTCCATGCACAGCAACATGAAGAGCTGTCTCATCTCTAGATGTGACCTTGATTGTTCCCAAATGTGGATGGCGGATGACTGAGTTCTCAATCGCCTCCCAATCTCCACCTCTCACAAACTCACCAAATGTTTCTTCCAAGGATGTCTTGAGAGGTGGATAGCACGTAAGAAGCCTTCGAGCATTTTCCCAATCTCTACTACTTAAAAGCTTGAGAAATGACACCTGCAGATGTTGTTTCATTGATATCGTCAAATCTGGCCAATAAGCTAATAACTTCTCTACAAACTCCCAATTTTTCCTTTCAACAGCCTCAGTTAACTGCTCTATTCCTACATATTGCAATTCTTCATCTGGTAAAGAACAAAAAAGAAATCAAAGCAATGAATGTCAGGGACCTTTCAAAATTAATTTTATCAAACAAAGGATAAAATTTAATTTCACTATAACTAATTTGGGCATACACAATACCAAGAGAGAGAAAGAAAGAACCTCGTGCATCAAAAGCTTCCTTGTAATAAAACTCTGCCAATTTTTTCCAAGCACACTTAGGCTTTTTTTCTTTTGCAATTGCAAAAAGGGCTCTCCCACTGCAATAATTGTGAATCACCTGTAAAGCCTTCTCCTCCTTCTCTTGTAAACCATAGGAAGATTCGTTATCTTTAACCGAAGGATCAATGGTACCCCAGAGATTTTCAGCAACCAAAACAGATCTCATCCAAAGAGCCAAATCCCCAAAATCCCTTCCTTGACGAACAATTAGGTGATTTTCCATGTTTAATCTATTAACAAAATCAAAACACTATTAGAAAGACTAGTTATGTAACAAAAGAAATACCATCATTCACTTCCATAAACAACAAAAGAGTTAAAGGTTGAACATGATCCCTCAAAGTTTATATCTGATTGGACCAACCACTAGCGACTAGCACAATGAGGGCTTACCCCAGCCGAAGCAAGTTAGCACTTTAACCCCCGAGGGGATGATATAAGCCAAAGAACCTTCCCCTTCCCCCTTGGCTCCAATATATCTAACTAGATATATAATTTGAATTATACTAATCTCCCTAACAGTAATGGATTAGATTAAAATAAAATGGAAAAATGGCAAAAGCAACTTGACAAATATTTCCCCACTTAAATAACATATTATACATACTATAAATCCCAACCAAAACATAGAAATCAACCCAAATTTTTTAACTCATTTGAACTCCCTAATGCTACTTCACCTCCTTTAACAAATCACTAAAAAGTTCCTTTACTATCAATTAAAGCAAGCCAAAATACTTTCCGTAACCCCTTTGAGTTGTACAGCAACCACTTCAACAGGTGATTAACCACTCCATTGATCGCAGATTAAGACACTAATCACCTCAAATCAGCTTATGGTACAAGATTAAAACACTATTGAGGAAAACAAAGAAAAGCATGAAAACAAACAAAACCCTACGTTTGGGATTTGATATAAAATGCAGCTATTTACAAACTAATTTGGCAAAAAGAAGCACTTGGAAATCATATTTCACCCCCTTTAAAACAAACTTGGTATCACTGGGCAATTCAACCTGACGACAGAGATCTTAACCAGTGCCTTAATTTCTTTAGTCGTTTGTGAGCAATAGTCTTAAATGCAAACACAATTCACATCAGACAACAGTGTAACAGCAACACAAGCAGCTCAAACCTAGATAGATTTTATACATAAAGAACACTACATATTTATGGTCCCAACATGCAATTTCTGATGGGTCAATTGATGCCAACCACTCACCTATGTTACAAGGCAAATTCCTTTACTATCATTCAAAGCAAGCCAAAATACAATCAGTTTTCAGTAAACCCTTTGAGTTGTACAGCAAGCACTTCAACAGGTGAGTAAACACTTTATTCATCATAGATTAAGACACTAATCACCTCAAATTAGCTTATGGTACAAGATTAAAACACTATTGAGGAAAACAAAGAAAAGCATGAAAACAAACAAAACCCTACGTTTGGGATTTGATATAAAATGCAGCTATTTACAAACTAATTTGGCAAAAAGAAGCACTTGGAAATCATATTTCACCCCCTTTAAAACAAACTTGGTATCACTGGGCAATTCAACCTGACGACAGAGATCTTAACCAGTGCCTTAATTTCTTTAGTCGTTTGTGAGCAATAGTCTTAAATGCAAACACAATTCACATCAGACAACAGTGTAACAGCAACACAAGCAGCTCAAACCTAGATAGATTTTATACATAAAGAACACTACATATTTATGGTCCCAACATGCAATTTCTGATGGGTCAATTGATGCCAACCACTCACCTATGTTACAAGCCAAATTCCTTTACTATCATTCAAAGCAAGCCAAAATACAATCAGTTTTCAGTAAACCCTTTGAGTTGTACAGCAAGCACTTCAACAAGTGAGTAAACACTTTATTCATCATAGATTAAGACACTAATCACAGCAGCAAGAGAAACTGTGGTGTGTCAAACCCTGTGTTTCTCTTAGAGAAATGGGGCTGGGAGTGAAGAGAGGAAGGCCCAAGTTCCTCTCTTTTCTTTTGCCGTTGTCCTGTGACTTTAAGTAGAGATTTTAGGAAAAATTATTAGCCTTATTTTGGTTATGGGGCCTAAATTTCATTTGTTAATTTTAAGATAATAATTTTTGTAAAACGTTTAAATGAAATAATTTCTCCTGTTGCCAAAATCAGATTTTTTAACCTCAAACTTTTTAAGTGATTCAAACTCTTTCTTGATACTACTTCAACTTCTTTAATAAAATATTAAAAAGTTCTGTTACTGTTACTGAAAGCAAGCCAACATACAATCAGTTTTCAGTAACATCAGAAATCCTACATTTTCCATTTGATATACAATGCAACACTTGAAATGTCTAATAAAGAGAAGGAGAGAGTGACCTACCGGGAGTGCAACGAAACTGACGTTGTGGCGGCGAGAGGAGGCAAAAGGCTCTCCCTTTCTCTCCGAGGTTTCTGCGGGAAGAGAAGGCGATGCTCTCTCTTTCTCTCTGAGAATGCGGCGGCAAGAGGAGGCAACGGGCTCTCCCTGTCTCTCCGAGGTTTCTGCGGGAAGAGAAAGCGAGGCACTCCCTTTCTTTCTGAGAATGCGGCACATGAATCAAACCCTACTTCCCTCTGACGGAAATAGGCCCTTAATGGGCTGAGAGATAAAAACAAGTAAAGAGAAAAACAACGCCTCTAGTTCTGTATTTTTATTTTACTGCAACTTTAAGTGAAGAGTTTTTTTATAAACATTAATTTTAAGATCATAATTTTTGTAAAAAGATTTCAATGAAATAATTTCGCCTAATGCCGAAATCAGATGTTCTAACCTCAAATTGACTTCTTGGGGATAAGAAGATAAGGGCATCATGAACGATCCAATTAGCAAGACCAGTGCCGATCTTGGGACTTCTTTCCACATCTCTAATTCCACTGCAAAATTAGACAGACAGAGAGAGAGATGAATCAGAAAATTGTAAGATTATGCCGAAGAATTTCGCAATTGCCCCGTATTTGTAAGATCAAACTCACCAATGCTTTGCAATTTGCTATGGGTTTCCGGGGAAGCCTGGAACTGATAGGAACTAAGGCATAAACCGTCAGATTCAAGCCCAATCCAAAAGACGAGGATTGCAGATAGATTTAAAGTGAATTGTAGATGCGGAATGAGGCGGCCGAAAGGATAAGTTTCTGTCGAACTGGCAGGTTTTAATATCGCTTGCTATTTATAGTCTCGAACCCACTCCTGCACGAGGCCATTACCCTTCTAATCATTAAACCAAGGTGCAAGCACGGACCGAGCTTTTTCCACGCGTGAGCGCCTGCTGTGTTTCAGATGGGCTTAATTCTCACCGAATCAAGGCCTTATAAAATCTGGACCATATAAGAAGGTTTTGGAGTAATAGGTCCATAAAATGGGGCACCAAGCTTGTAGAATTAATTCAGCCCACACAATAATATTTTAATAAACATCTTCAAGAGACTATATGGAATATTCACCAAATATGCTCACAAGATCATGAAAATATTAATCCTAAAAAAAAAAAAACAACATTATTTGTGAAGCCCATTGGTATTTAATTACTATCATAAAATATATTAGACATATAACTTAATAAAAGTAGATCTAATCTTACTCCAAACCCATTATTCACATAACATTAGCATGTTGAAAGGTATTCGAGGTCATGAATAGCATACTGAAAACGAGAAAATTTGTATTTAAATTTAAATGAAAGAAATTTTTTTCAACCTTCAACTTAACTTTTGCATTGACTTTAAACCTTTTAGCAATAATATGTTTTATTTGTTCTTAAGTTGACTTTTAGATTGAATAATAAACTTCTTAATATAATATCATAAGTAGTATTTTCTTAACATACTTATGAAATTCTATTAATTTAAGCATATACATTGTTCACAAAATATGACACTACAATGGTGTGATGATTTGGTCATTATGGTGAGGATGAGTGTTAAGACGCAAATAATAAGTTATATATTGTTAAAAGATATATTAAAAATTCTACTTATATGACAATGAGTCATACCATTTAAGAAAAAAAATTTATACCTAACCCCTTTTTTGAAACTATTCAAACGATATTAGTTTTTTTTACTTTTGACGACATTACCTCCCAAATTATTTTAACTATTTTGCTTACAACCTCATGTTCCTTGCTTGAAGCAATTACCCATATTTTATCTATTTATATAGACGGTACAAACTTTAAATTTTATATCAATTTATTTATTATGTATGAGAATATTCTTTTCATAAACATAAAAGCTCATATTGATATGATTATTCAAAATTATATTATTGTCTTTGAGTTTGTTTGTTTATGAATCAATTGTCAAATTTTGGTTTAAGCTTGTTTTATTTTTCAAGGTGAACCTCACCCATTTATCTTCCTAATTACCGTGTGTTAGAAGAGGACACTGCAATAATCATTTTTCATCCTAAAATTCATTACATCTTCCTTATAATGTGAAGTGAGCTTACCATGTCCTTCCCTGCGCCTCGTGTGCGCCGTAAGATTTCGATCCATCATTATTGAATCTCTTCTTCAGGAGCTTTCGGAAAAGATTTGCTTTCCTTTTGTTTTGAGATAGATGATAGTCATTATACCTTATAGTTAGACATACTGCATTTTACACTCGAGACAGCTTTTATGAGAACCTTTTTTTTTTTAATTTCCTCATAAGGAGACCCACCGTGCGGGCTGCATTACCCGTATTCTCGCCAAGGCCGTCAACCTTCTCATAAGTTTTTGCTTTCAGGTTACTCCAAAACGGTCGGCTGCAAGCAGTGCAGATAGGTTTGCCTTGATAGCCTCCTTGTGTGGGGTCACTTATGGTCCTTTGAAGAATCAAAGTTGCTTCCAAGTTGTACAATTTCATAGACAGCCTCGCACATGAATCTCACTTGAAATTAATAATTTCATTAAAAAAAAAAGTTAAGCAAGAAGGCTCAATGTAAGTGCCATGATAAAGTATGTTGTATCCACCCATCTTCCAACAGATATGATGATAATTATCACTAAACTGGGGCACAACTTCAAGTATGATGGATAACATACTTTCCAAAATGAAATTACTATTAAAAAGATAAGTTTCCATTTGCTAGCGTTTAAGATACTGTCATTATAAAAGAATCCCCAATAGCACCTCTGTAACGAAAACATCAAATTAGCAGTACATATTCCTTTCATTCAGTCACCATTGCAACCAGTTGATAGATTTCAAAACCTGCATTTAAAACATTTATGGTTCACTTTCATCATATCTTATATCTACTAGTTAGCAAGAATGTTTATGCCTTTCTTCTGCTTTCTCAAATGTTGATAGTAGGTTGGACTGCACCCAATGATCTTCCCCCTACTTAATTCCCTTATTCCCCATTGTTGAACCCAAAACCTCCCCTCTTTCAAGAACCAGTAAACTGCTAGACCAGATGCTACTAATATGTTGGTCCCCATAATTTTCATTATTACATACTGGCAGCACCTCTATTGGTGGCCATTTCTTCCCTATCGATTGAAACGGCTCATCTTAGCACTGTCCTTAAATTGAGATGTCTCTTCCACTAAGATTCTTGCGAAACCAAAACATTCATACTGTGAACAATATTAGTACTTCACCAGCAACATAGACATTCATGGTTGCTTTTGCCAAAACCATTCAATGTTGTGAAGTCTCGTTTGAAATTATTTCCAACATTCACAAGTAAAATTACAAAATAAAATATTTTCCATAATGCTCTTTCCATGGGTGGGCATAGATGTTGTTGTTCCAGCTTCCCATGTTTTACTAGTCAATATTGGTATATGTTCTTTGAATATTCCATGTCTTAGTTTTTTAAAGTTCTTTTTAAGTTAAGATGTGATTCATTTATTTCTCTTGAATATGTGGATTTTCTAGCATTTCAATAAGAAAAGTATTGATCTGGATGGAGTACTATCCAAATGGACATATTCATTTGTAAGTTAAGATGTGACATTTGTAAGTCCAAATGAATCGTTGCATTGGTGGGAATGGCAAAAGCCCACATCCATCCACCTTTTCCAAGATAAATCTTCTATATGCCCCGAATTCATGGCAACCTTTACAGAAAGGTTAAATTTGGGCTGAGATAATGGATTCCCTCATGGAGATATGGTAAATTCGGTATTACAAATGAAAGCTTCGGTAGCGATTTAGACAAATTGAGTAGGCTGAATTAAGGTAAATGTCAAGTAAATCTGAGAGAGGCTGATTTAGTAATTGGATCCTACCTCAAGATACCAGTTTCAAAAACATACAACACATATTACTATAAACTTCACGCATATTGTATATAAATAGAATTATTATTATTATGTATTCATTTTACATGCGATTTTGTATATAGATTCAACTTGTTCTATGATTAATTTAACCTCTATGATTCCACTATTACCTTCAAAATGTGTTAGAATTCTTAATTCTGTATTTGTTATATCAACCTGCTATATTAAGCATTAGAAACCAAGAATTTTAGATTGAGAAAAGAAAGATTATAATGTTAAATACCATGTACGACATATTCTGTTCACCACCATAAACAGTTATAAAGTCAAAAAGAAGAATGAAATTTGTTTGATAACATATTTTAACGCCAATTGCTCCTCTGAATACATGGTGTGCCCCCAACGTGCTACTTAATGGGCCATCCTGACTTAAATTTTTTTTTTTAACCTATTCACTCGATATTTAAATCTTGAGCACTTGAAATCTATGTAGGAGATTCTGCAGGCCTGGGTCTAGAATCGGGAGATGGGTGTCCTAGCTATGTTTAAAAGCCATTGTTAATGTGCAACCTCGGAATGGGTATAAAAGACAATTAGTGCTTGAATTCTCCATGAAGTTTTGATTTTACAAGAACCTTCCCATGTGTACCAGCAGCCTCTATAATTTATATATTTTCTCACCCTGCTCTTTGAACCTGTGATATTTTGATTGTGGGATCTAATAACCTAATAACCTAAAGAAAGTTTTTTCCCCATTAAAATTGGGTTTTCATAAGGACATATATTTTATAAAATAATCAAGTTTTTAGGAAAGTAATTCATGGAAAAATATCAAACTCTGTGAGACGAATGTTTTATTGTATCATAATTTATTTTCTTTTAGATGAATTATAATCTTGAGATATATTTTACACTTTTATATTATCTTATTTTTCAATAAATAAACTCACATATTCATAAAAAGATAACTTAAACACATTCTCGTAAGTAATATAAGTTTCAGGTTTTGTTGTAGAAATAATATATTCCATTGTGTACACCGAATTAGAACCAAAAGTAACCCAGGAATTGGGTAATTTCTGGATCAAGTTGGTACTGACAGGTGAAGAACCTAGAACTCAGAAATGGTGAACTGGTAATTCAATTCGATAATTATATTGTTAAAATGCAGCCTAAATTTATAAGCGAAATCTGTACAATGTAAGAAGGAAACTTTACAGGTAAATGATGAAACGATTAATTACAAGGATATGACTAAATCTGTGTTCCTGGTGAGAAGTTGTCGTTGGAATCGTTTAGGTTATATCCAACGATGATTTTCCCTAAACGTTTCGTTATTTCTGGAATGTTTTGTCGGCAGAAACCTTTGAGGAAGGTTTCGGGAAACCGTTCTCATGAACTCTTCCCAAAGGCCACATTGGCCTGTCGTTTCTCTCAGTTGACGTTTCTGTTGTTTGGTTGCAAACCTCCACGATCTATTCCTTCACTCGACCTTCCTTGTATCTTAATTCCAACAAGCTACGACGAGCCTACCAAGCCAAGCTCCAAACCAATTTCCACAAGGTTCTTAGAATTCTTAAAATAAACCTAAGAAAAAGATTACAATATTGCCTTCCACCTATTCTTGTTTTAAATGCATCCTAGAGGGTGAAAGGATATTATTATCCCTCATTAATTATGACAAATCACAATAGTTATTGTTTCTTTCAATTAAAACAGGATACAGAATGAGGAACTTGCTTCACTCCATCATAAGATCCATAAAGCATGCATTTATTCTATCTCCACTTATAAAAGGTCAAGCCAATACAATAGGCATTGCAATGCGAAGAGCTTTGCTTGGAGAAATAGAAGGAACATGTATGCTTCCCAATCATACAATAGTTTTGGATATGAACCCTAATTACAAAAGATTCTTATGAAATTCATTTTTAAGTAATATAATTAGATGAACAACCTTCACTAAACACTAAATATTGTGTATAGATGTTGACAATGTTTGATCATCGCCTTTCACAAGTAAAATCCAAAACACTTATTACAAGGTTTGACCTTTTAAAAAAAAAAAAATCTAATTGAATGGGATGAATTATGGATTGAAAAAAAGGCTCAAGTACTTGAAGCACTTGAGTGCAATGCCACTAAGGTTGCATAAAATCCATCCTTGATATTGATCAAAGTTTCATGCTTTCCCTTTTCCACAATTACTCCATTTTTAACTACTACAATTAGATCTGCATTCTTGATTGTGGATAATCAATGAGCCACAACAATTGTAGTCCGATTAACCATGACCTTATCCAATGCATCTTGAACCACTTTCTCAGACTCAGCATCTAGGGCACTCGTAGCCTAATCTAATAGTAATATCTTTGGACTTTTCACTATAGCTCGTGCTATAGCAACACGTTGCTTTTGCCCTCCAGAAAGCTGGACTCCTCGCTCTCCTACCATCGTATCATAGCCCTGCATTTTGTATTATCATAGGACAATAGGAGTAACACATATTAAAATATTAATTTCACATGTAAAAGTTGCCTTAATAAAGGGACATGGTTACACTTTATAATGACAATAACAAGTTGGAATGAAAATTTTGTATCAGTCTGACCTGTTGTAAGCTACTAATAAACTTGTGGGCATTGGCCAACTCTGATGCAACTATGATTTCTACCTCTGTTGCATTTCCTTCCTTTCCATATGCAATGTTGGCACGAATGGTGTCGTTAAATAAAATTGGTTCTTGGCTCACAAGTCCCATTTGTTGCCTTAGCCACTTAAGTTGGAACTTTTGAATTTCAATTTTGTCCAATGTAATATGTCCTGAATTAGGATTATAAAATCTTTGCAGCAACAAGATCACTGTGGACTTGCCACACCCGCTTTCTCCAACTAGGGCAACAGTCTGATAAATGATATTAAGACCACAAGATTAGGATATTATCAATGAGTTTAAAATAAAATGTTATTTGATATAGTTAAGAAAATTATATCACCAAACTTCACCTTACCAGAATGAATGGTCAAGCTGAAGTCCCGTAAGATCAGAATATCTGGCCTTGATGGGTACTTAAAGCTCACATGACGAAGCTCAATTTCACCCTTTACATTATCTAATTTCATGCCGGATTCATCACTTGGGTCTATCTTTGACTCCCTGTCTATTATGCCAAAGATTGAAGCAGTGGCACCCTTGGCTTTGCTAGAATCAGGAGCAATGGAGCTTGATTGAGAAACTTCGAGGGCTGCCATGGTTAAGGCAAAGAAAACCTACAGAACATATACTTGTTACAAAGAGAACATTTCGTAGAGATGAATTTCACCAATCTGAAGTCGTCAAACATCTTGTGACAATCTTTGATGCATGTGGGAAAGAATTATACCCGAAAAACATCTGAGAATGATGCTTTTACCACCCTCAACAAGTTGAGCGCCAGCATAGAAACAGGTTGCATACACAGAAAACAGTAAGAAGAAAGAAAGTCCAAATCCTACTCCGCTGACCAGTCCTTGTCTTATCCCTCTCTTCATAGGGCCTTCACATTTATTTCGGTATAATTGCATCACCTTGTCTTCAGCACAGAAAGAAGCAACTGTTCTTATACTTCCGACTGCATCATTAGCAACCTAGCTTGCTTCCTCATACTTCATCTGTAATCATTCAAAATCACACCATGATGGATAAGTAACTAAAACAATAAATCAACTGATATATTAGAATTCCACAACAGCATCAACCTCAGGTAAAGTGGGGAAGTACTTTTCAAAATGGCTGCCTGGAAATGCAGAACCAATAATATTGAGAAATTTTCAATACTTTCCCGAAAATCTTGAAGACAAGATCTCCACCTTTTTTCATTTTATGCTGAAAAGGCTTAGAATGTAGCATGCTGTAATGATGAATAGCAGAGGCATTGGTGTTGTGCATACCTTTGCATCTTCGCTGAATCCTTTCAAGAACTTCACTTGAAGAAATCCATTAACTCCAATAAAAGGAAGTAATACAAGGACAATAAGAGCCAGCTGCCAACTAGCAGTAAAAGCAATGACCAACCCAGCAACGGCTGAGGCAGCATTTTCTACCAGCTGGCCAAGTGCATCCCCAACTAAGCCACGAACTGATGCTGCATCTGCTGAAAGCCTTGCACCAATTGGACAGCTTGAGTGCCCGGGCTCATCGAACCAACCAACTTCCATGTGAACCACCTTTTCAAAGCACATGGCTCTAATTCTTTGGATTAGTTTACATCCAGCCACGGCAAAGAAGTCTGACTTTGCTGGAATTGCCAGCAATGATGCCAGACCGAGGATAATAAACATTATTGCCCAAAACCTCGAATCCTTTTTCAGCTCATTTGGCGGTTCAAAAAACGTCTTTATAACACTGGATAGTAATAAACCAAATATTGGAAATATTACGCCGTTGATGATTGTAGCTAGAGCTCCAATTATCAGCACTGGAATCTCAGACTTGTTGATGTAGGCAAGGCGTCGGAGTGACACCTTTGGAGATTGTTCTGCAGGTAGTGGAGGAGTGTCTTCTTCTTTCCATGCAATGTCTGGTCCTTTAACTCCAGTAGGCAAGGCAAAAGATACAGACAATGAGTGGCGACTACTATTTCCTAGTCCAGATGATCCTCGGCTTATGGATCGTGGGATTGACACTCTTTGACTTGATAGTCTAGCAGTTTCCACTGTAATTTCCAGCTTGTTTTGACCATCTAGAACTTGTTCTAATTCTTTGTTTACTTCTTGCAAACGTATAAGTTGAGAGTAGGCTCCACAAGGATCCCTGAGTAATTCTGAGTGTGAGCCTGATCATTTAGAGACAATATTCAGAACTTAAGTCAACATGCCTGATCGAAGGTGCGAAATCTAGAATCTTATTGTCTCTAGACCAGTTTAAGATTCAAAAACTAATTATGGAAGTCTCAAAGAGTCCAGAAATGTCAAAATACAAATTGAATGCGAAAAACACTATGCGTGATAGAGTAAGCAAATAATATTTTTTTAAAAAAATTATACAACTAGGAATAATAATTTGTGAATTTATTTTTAGAACAAATCAGAGCATACAGCAACAATTGGCATTATAGGTATTGTGAGAGCTTCCACATCCTCACAGAAAATTAAGTTGTTCACGTATTAGAAAATATGACATGGTTTGAACAAGATAACATGTTAAGGAGAAATATTTTGGCAACGGGGGAGCAACGATAATTGTGATATTGGCACGTGTAAATGAGTTAAAAGATGATGCAGACTGCCTTTTAGATACCTTTTTCAACCATTTTTCCTCTGTGAATGACGGCAATCATATCAGCATTCCTCACTGTGCTCAAACGATGTGCAACAACAACAGTTGTGCGATTGACCATAATCCTGTCCAAAGCCTCCTGCACTACTCTCTCAGATTCTACATCAAGTGCACTTTTAGCTTCATCTAGAAGTAAGATTCGTGGATCCTTTAGAATTGCCCTTGCAATGGCAATCCTTTGCTTCTGTCCACCAGAGAGCTGTGTTCCGTGCTCACCAACCATGGTATCTAGTCCCTATAATGGAAAGCCAGAACTTTAAAAGTAAATGGAGAAGTTATTCCAATAATGAATAAGAACCCAAGTTTTAGAAGTGTATACATGTAGACTGCAATTTGTACCTGTGGCAATTTATCAATGAATTTGGCAGCATTTGCAAGTTCAGCTGCTGCTTTTATCTCTTCGAATGTTGCACCGTCCTTTCCGTATGCAATGTTGTCCTTAATGCTGGATGCAAATAACGCAGGTTCCTGGCTGACAAGACTAATTTTCTCTCTAATCCATTTAAGCTGGTATTCTTTCAAGTTAATGCCATCTATAAGAACTTCACCAGCGAGAGGATCATAGAATCTCTCTATCAGACTAATCACCGTCGACTTTCCACTTCCACTCTGTCCAACCAAAGCTGTAGTTTTGGCACTGGGGATATAAAGAGAGAACCCGTCGAATATTTTCTGATCAGGTCTGCTTGGGTAGCTGAAATAAACATCCCTTAACTCAAGATGTCATCTAATATCTTTCCCTTTGTGTCATAAGCATCTATTTCTGGCTTCCTCTCTATGGTTTCAAACATTTTGAACACTGCAGCTCGACCAGCGGCAAATGCACTCATGCAGGGTGATGCTTGGCCTAGAGAGCTGAAGAAAGAAATAGATAAATAATTAAAACCTATGATTTTTGAATCGCTTACAAATACATTGACTTGTCTTCCTTGCTTGTGATGAACAGAGACCAGAAGGAACTTTTCTTTGAAATGATATAACAATATGGATAACAGATAGAACGGCACGCAAAATTGCAAATGGACAAATTAAAGACAGAGATGCAGCTCACAAGGAACCAGTCAGCACAGCAACAATCACGTTCAGCACATCACCTCCACTATATCCTTTTTCCAATATCATCTTCGCACCAAACCATATAGCCAGAGAATAACTGCAGAACAAAACTAGCATAACCGTGCCAAGACCAAATCCTGAAGCCAAACCTTAACGAACGCCGGATTTGTAAGCTGTCACAAGAAATTTGTTGTAATTGCTTATAGCTTGCTTCTCACCCGTGAATGATGCAACCTAGAAAGAGACCAAGTTTAAGATGTCATATGTCGAATAAACTAACATACTATATTGAAACATAAAAGTCAAGATTGCCCAAGCACATGTTTTGCCCTGAGAACATGACGTACCGTTCTAATTGAGCCTATTGTCTGTTCAACTACATTTGCAGCTTTTGCATAAGAAGTTTGTCCAAGTGATGCCATCTTGGTTATGGTCACGGACATAACTGCCCCAGATACAACAAGAAGAGGGATAGAGGATAGCATGACAAGAGTTAGAAGCCACCCTTTTATAAATGCTATTACAAAGCCTCCTATAAATGTTGACAACAGCTGCTGAAATTTTCCAACCTGCACAAACAGCCTTGTTAAACTCCAGATCATGCGAACAAAGATTTTTGGGGTCTAGGGTCATGGTTTTAGATGAAATTGTAGCAGCAGAGTACCTTCTCGCCCATTGCATCTTGTATGAGGACAGTGTCACCAGACATTCTCCCAACAACCTCTCCGGTGTTTGTTTCCTTATCAAAAAATGTAATATCTTGTCTCAATATAGTCTTCAGATACGAACCCCTTATCCGTGTGGCTTGTCTCTCTCCTGTGACCATCCAACATGCGACCTCTGACAAACAACAAACATAAATTTCTCAAATCAACAACTGATTCTATGAACAGGGTACGTGAAACTTTTGAAATTATCAAACCGATGACATGTACTTACGGAGGAAGGCTGCCACAGCCGATCCCAATGCCAAGTAGACAAATTTTAAGGCAACCTGTTTTCAAGGGAACAAATTTGTAACATCATCACATCACTATACCAGGTTGTCAGTGTCGCTAATACATCCATTAGCATGGATTAATTTGCAATTCGAGCTCCAACAGGTATCATAAATCAAAAGATTTAAGTGACATCTTTTATATGAAGGTTCAACCTTAAAAATGAAGCTTTTACTGATTTTTCTTACCTTGGAAACTACCTCGACCACTCTGTTGTTATTCTGGTTATTCCCAAAAGAATTGATCAAGTCTCCAAAGAGCACAGTCATAAGAGGCATGCATACCCCGTTAGCAACGGCACCTATTGTCCCTAGGACCATGAGCAAAATATCTGTTGAATCTGCGAATGAGAACAGTTTGTGAAATGGAACAGAATTAGTTTTCTCCTCTCCTTTGCTTCCCTTCGAATCTTCTTTCTCATCAATAATGCTGGATATTTTTTCCGCTTCTGCATTCCCTTTTGACGTGGAAACTTCGTCTGTGTTTGTTTGGCCACCCAGGCCATTCTCTACCGCCATACTGTCAAATCTGAGATACTAATCCAACCTGCAGCTACTTTGTTGAGGATAAACACAGTTTTTAAAGCACCTGCAGAACCAAGTAAACGTTAAATCAGCAACAAGAGAGTTCCAGAACCAATAGCTAAGTATCCAACACCAGGAAAATGATATCCATGTACAGTTGAAAAATATAATGATATAATGATATAATGGAGGATCGTCCGGTCTCTACACATATAGCTAAACCAGCGTAGCCATTAAGTAACTCAAAGGAAATGTTTTTCAACAATTTCTAAGTGATCTAAGTACTCCAGTAATCAACAAGGCCGGCAAGCGGAGATTGAGATAATAGATATATTATTCCCGCGAAGCTTGAATTGATTGCTGACAGAAAGTAAATCAACCGATGCTAAAATGCGATCATAGCCCCTGGTTGTACTTCCCGGAAAATACAAATCTATAACCTTAAAAAGCAACAGTAAGATTCTGACCAACTTTCCCATCTAGTGGCTACAAGCAACGAAGATCACGAGAGAGAGAAAGAGAAAGGTGGTTTGTTATATGCTTGTAAAAGTAAAATGCCGTAGAGTCAAGAAAAAGGTGCCCTTAAAGCATGGATCCCGGGTCAAAAAGAAAGAAATTAAGGGATGAAACTACACGTAGTTTTGGTATGATCCGATCTCCGCCACCCCATGGTTCTCGTGAAAAAACGCAGAAAAACTAAGTTTTAGGTTAAAAGCATCGCCTTTGCGGCCATTTGAGTTGGCAGAATAGTTATGCCATGAACTCACCATAAAACAGACAGAAGGTACAAGTCCCAGGGTTAGAGAAGCATGAAAAGGTTACCTGAAAGGACTGGTATGGGAGATGTGCAGTTTAACTGCTCCCGTTGTACTTTTTAAAGACTGCTCTATTTCCTGCGTTCTTCAAGGACATCATATATACTATTTCTTTGCTTGAGCTACAAGCACAACCATCCCGGGTGGTCTCAGGCCCATTCCTTCGAGGAAAGAACGCGAAGATAAATCAGAGCTGGTCGTAGTCAAAGGCATCCCACGAGTCAAGTAGCGTTTCCTTAGTCCCCAAGTTCTAGCTGCGCGAAGAAACATCAGAGCTGGTCGTAGTCAAAGGCATCCCATGAGTCAAGTAGCGTTCCTTCGTCCCCAAGTTCTAGCAACTAGTCGCGCGGTAATGGGATTCCATTCCTCTTATTAAAACGAAAGCAGAGCACAAGGTTTGACACGGTACTTTCAAGCTGGAGCCTCTCCCAAGTCTAGAAATTCTTGGAATAATAAACTAATAGAATAACCAAAAACAACCCAACAGTTAATTAAGAATGGATGCCCCCGTCCGATCTGCGAGATCTTTGTTGATATCCTGCATACAGGAAGCCGACCGCCGGGGCCATTTTCCAGTTTTCAGTAATTTTGCATATTTTGGACGACATGGGTAATGAAATCGGGTATAATATAGGGATATCATACGCAATAGAGTTGACATTAATATTGGACCTACCAAGAATTTTCACGCATCGCTCTCCACTTTTTTTCTTTATTATTTTTTCTTTTCTTTCTGCTGGTCCTAGTTTTAGAAATTCATAGTATGTGACTTTAAGAGGGTGATTGGTTGGTTCCTTCACGCCACCTTCTAAAAGAATATGGGAGCAGATCTGGCACCGTACACGTAGCCCCATTCATAGGCAGGGCTGAGAACGATCTTCCCTCTCAACAGAGTTTATTGTCCAAAAGTCAGAAGGACAATGAGTCAACCCTTAAAAGTTGTTGAGAGTAAGTAAGACTAAGCCTTTGTGCCTTATCCATGTCGTCCGCAATATGCAAAATTACGAGTCGTCTTCTATCTTCTTTCAACTTCATTTTATCGCCACATCTAAATACCCAAATAGAAGTCAACGAAAATTTAACGGAGCATCATAGAGGAGGACTTCAACTAAAGGCAAGAACATTCATTAAAGTATAACCTAAAAGTTAGTGGTTTAAGGGTTTAAGGAACAATTCTTTTATTTTAATTTTATCTCAAAAATCTTGTGAGATTTTCGCTTTGTACATATACTATTACATACTGAGTGTTATTGAGCTTAAAATTACACATAATGAAATAAATTAAAATATTCAAAGATCTAATTTAAAAACTAATTCAAGGGTTTAAAGAACAATTTCATTTTAAAATTTTAGATAAAAAATTTTATCTTGGATATAGGATTCTTTTCCTATACACACACGCGGACCCACCCATTGCACAAGTAAGCATAAGCATACCCTGGGACTTGTCCCTCTCCCTCTCCTTCTCCCTCTCCCTCTCCCCCTCCCCCTTTACCTTTCAAATTTGGTAAGCATACAGATTATTTACTGGCTTTCGTTGGCACGAACTTGGCTCCTCCTACACGAAAGAAACCCCCAACAGAGAGAGGCTTGGCTCACCCATAAAAGAAAGTTGAAAATAGAGACAGAGACAGAGACAGATAAAATGTTGCTTCTTGACTCCATCCAAGCCTTCTAGAAAACCTAATAAAAAAACAAAAGTAATAATCCTTAAGAAAGAATATGTTGTCGTTTTTAAAAATACTCTCCCTTGAATTCGTACATTTCCCTCGTTTTCCATTGTGCTGTTCTTGCTACTATATGGTCATCTAGTGGATATAATTCAAACACGTTGTTTTGACCTGAAAATGGCCCAAAAATTCATTTGTAAACTCCAAGTTGAAGGGAGTTGTCAACGTGAACGGTCGTAGGTACATGCACTGTCCCTACTCGTGGTTGGCACTCCTTTTGACCACCGTGAAGAGCCAAGCAAGTCCGTGGGATCATCGTGGTGCATTTATGATGTTGTCTACACTATGTCCAGTAATGCACTGACGGGTTAGGACAGATCACAATCTCATCATCCTCAACTACGTGCTGAGAATGGGGGCGGGTGGAGGCTCCGGTGTCAACCTCCACGATGCAGACCGGAGAAAAGCTAGACAACTACTCCGCACGGTTGGCTGAACTGCAGCAAGGTGCACTGTGCCTCATCAATACACATCAACAGCCTCTGTTGTTCCCACAGGAAAATGAGTTCAGCCCTACCAATTTGGATCTTTGATCAGTACATTCCAAAGAAGCCAATTTTTCTTTTTATCACTAATTAAGATCTGGTCTGGTAATGGAGAAAATATCTTTGCCAACAAATAGAAAGATGATATCAAATTATAACCATTATTTTTAATATTCTTTCTTATGATAAGTGATGAAATAATAGGCTAAAACCATAATAATCAAATTTGTAATAAGTTGCTATATTTAAACATGTACTCAGATACTATGTTAAGAATTGTCTAATTTCTTGCTTTAAAATTAACTGTTAAAAGAGAGAAATATTTAAATATAAGGAGTATCATGTTAAAATATAGAATAATTAATATTTCAAACAAATTAAATAGAATTTCAGAACAATATTTGCATGCAAGACATTTTGATAGTGAAAAATCTTTTTTTTGTTAAAGATTAATTATGTGAAACATACAAGATTTAATGAAGGACTTGTGGACTTGAACAATTTATTTATTTTTATTTCTTTTTTTAATATTACAACACATGCACCTAAGATGTCTAACCCTAGATCTCTACTAGTTGGAGTCTTTTCTTGCTCCCCACTAGGCTAGCTAGCTTGAATGATTTAAATATTTCCATGTTGCTTACTTTGTTTAACTCACCTCGGCAATCCTTTTTTCGAACTGGCTTTCTTTTCTCTCTCTTTTTTTTTTTTTTTTTTTTCCTGTTGGGGGGTTGTGGTCCAAACTACATAGTTTACGGGCAGATTCTCTCAAGGTGCAAGTATAAGATTTTTGAAAAGCCTATGCATGTGTATTATATAGTGAATCAAAAGAATAACTAAAGAAAAAGAGGAAAATTTTTATAGATATGAAATTTATAATTTTGTGTATATATATGCCATATGATATGCATAAGTTTATATCATTCCTTTGAAGAGCGTGCATCCGGATTATGTAGCACCAACTTAGTAAAAACATGATTAACATAATATGAAGTGATGAAGCTCGGACAAAACGAATTTTGTCTATGAAGATTCTTAGTCCGCATGGAGAAGAAAGAGGGTATCTCGGCTTTTCAACAAACAGACTAGGCATAGAATGGAAGGAACAAGTAGGTAGGATAGGTCGTTCAGGTGGGTTCCCACAAAGAACCAACGATGTGCCAATCTTGTCGCTTTATTCTAGCGCAAGAAAAGGATTAGAGTTACATCTATAGGATCAAAACCAGTAAAACAACAAAAATGTTTGGAGTAGGAGAACCATAGATTCCTGAAAGAAGTTCATGTAGTTGAAGCATTTGAGTAAGGTGCCACTAAGGAGGCATAAAATCCATCCTTGATATTGATCAAAGTTTCGTGCTTTTCCTCCTCTACAATCATTCCATTTTTAACCATTGCAATAAGACTTGCATTCTTGATTGCGGACAATCGATAAGTCACAACGATTGTAGTTCTGTTCACCATGACCATGTCTAATGCATCTTGAACAACTGTTTTAGACTCAACATCTAGTGCATTGGTTGCCTTATCTAATAGTAATATCTTTGTACTTTTCATTATAACTAGTGCTATGGCAACACGTTGCTTCTATCCCCTGAAAAGTTGGACTTCTCTTTCTTCGACTATCATATCATAGCCCTACATTTTCAGTTGTCACAAGAAACAAGCATTAAAGCACAACTGTACTTTAACAATGACAACAAGATGGACTTTGAGACATGATTTTCTTGGTTATAACTTGTTGCAAGTTGCTAACAAACTTGTGGGCATTTGTCAACTCTAAAGTAGCTATGATTTCTACCTCAGTTGCACTTCCTTCATTTCCATATGCAATGTTGGTGTGGATGATATTGTTGAAAAGAATTGGTTCTTGGCTCACAAGTCCCATATGCTGCCCCAACTACTTGAGTTGGAACTTCTGAATTTTTGTTCCATCTAGTGTAATATGCTCAGAATTAGGATCATAAAATCCTTGCAGAAGCGAGATCACTATGGACTTTCCACTACCACTTTCTCCAACTAGGGTCATAGCTGATACAACATATTGCTTTAGACCTATATGATTTAAACATGATCCATGAGTTTAAAATGAAATGTTACTTGACAAAGTTAAGGCACAATCCCATCATTAAACTTTACTTCCCAAAATAAATGGTTAAGTTGAGGCCTTAGAAGATCTGAATATTTGGCCTAGATGGGTACTTAAAGCGCACATGATGAAGCTTAATTTCACCCCTTACATGATCTAATTTCATGCTGAATTCATCTCTCGGGTCTATTTTTAACTCCCTATCTACAATGGCAAATATAGAACCTGTGGACTCCTGCTTTGCTAGAGTCAAGAGCAAGGGGCTTGATTGAGAAATTCCCATGGCTGTCATAGTTAAGGCCAAAAAAACTTGTAGACCAACAGATACACACTTGTCATAGATACTAAGAGATTGTTTTCTAGTGATGAATCTCACAAGTTGAAGCCATCAAATATCTAGTGATAGTCATTGTTTCATGTGGGAAAAAGAAATATAGCTGGAATACATACGAGAATGTTGCTGCACCATTTTCAACAAGTTGAGCTCCTGCATAGAAAATGGTTGCATACATCGAAAACAATAAAAAGAAAGATAGCCCAAATCCTATTCCACTGATCAAGCCTTGCTTTGTCCCCGCCTTCATAGGGCCTTCACATTTGATGTTTAGACTCAGCAAGCCTCCTTGGCCTTCCTTGAAGGATGAGCTGCTTGGCTTATTCGTTACTCCTACTCTTTCCCTTTACTTCCTTTGGGACATGCGGTACTACATCTTGAAGTCAAAACTTGAATCTGCTTTCCCGCTTTTGCAAGCACCTAATTTAACCTTTTAATAAGCGACAAGAGATCCCAGAATTATCTTATAAGATGCTACTGACACTCCCTTCTTCCACATGAATGGTTGATTTGACATAAATTGCAATTTTGAGACTCACTGTTAGGGAAGTGGAGAGTCCATAAACTAATGTAGAGCGCAGGATTAACTTCCATTAGGTTAATGATGCTTCTCTGTCCTCCTTGATTAATGGCCTTAAGCTGTGTGCAAATTTCGATGACATTGGGTACAGATTGAGGCCCAGATTTTAAACGCCATTGAAGGAGGTTTCAGTAGACTCCAAACACCACTAGGCCCTAAAAGGCCATACCCAGGCCATGTTGACGCATTTCCCAACAAACTTGAAAGCTATGAGACTATGCATGGAGCTTGACTAAGTTCATTAGTAACTATTTTGATGGCCTACCTTGTCAAGATCAAATGGCTTGAACGGTCTTAGCTTCTACCCATTTTGCAAATGCAACACAATTACATAAAATGCTACAATTTGTGTAACTTGTTTGAAGCTCCTTAATGCAGCTGAAGAGCACGTTTACAGTTTATAGGCCTATCGTTGGGAAATGCCAATTTGTTGCCCACAGATTCCTGAGTAATTCAATAGAAATCGAGTGAGGGAAATAATGACTTTTTCTATTCTAGTGTTTCACTATAGTCACTCCAACACCTTTTTCAATTTAGACACCCCATGGAATCTTAACAGCCACTGATTTACGTCAACCTGACGCACCAATAAGCAGAAGCCCAAAAGTCTAGACTAAGAAAGAAAGATTAGGATCAAGTTTGATGGGGACAAGTGGCCGCTCTTGGAATCAACACCTGCCACTAAGTACAGTATATCATTATGCAATACGCATTGTGTTCCTCACCTTTAATAATTGAATCGTCAACTGAATGTTGCTTGATAACATATTGTAACCCAACTTACACTGCTGGATTTCCCGTGCCCAATGTGCTTAATTGCCTTGGCTTGACTCTATTAAGTGCGTGCCTACTCACCTAGTACTAAACCATGCGTGCTTTAACCAAGGCTGGAACTCTAGAGACTTGAAAGCCTCGATATGGGTCCTGGATCCTGTGTATCACATGTTTTAGTTAGATTTATGCGCCTCTTCTGCCCTTTGAAATTGCTTATTCGAGGACCCAACAACTCTCCCACATTTTTCTACTATCATAGGAGGGACAAATGGTGATATATATGACAACAACCCTTTTAGTTAGACATTAAATGCTTTGACTATTCTTTTTTCTCTTTTTCGTTGCTTTTGTTGTTTCTTTGCTCTTCTTTTTTGTTTCTTGCTTTCTCTTTGACTCCTTTATGCTCGTGAAGAAAAAGCTTGAGGAGAAAGTAGATTCTTTAGATTCAGATTTTTTAGTTTTTTTAAAGTTCTTTGAAAGTTAAGATGTAATTCATTTACTTCTTTTGGACATGTGTTATTTTCTAGGGTTGCAAGAAGAATGGTGATCTCAATTATGACATATTTGGATGGAGTAGTATCCTAGCAATTGGAATTGTTGCATTGGTGGGAATGGCAAAATCCCACATCTGTGCACATTCTCCAAGATAATCTTCTATTTTGCCCCGAATTCAAGGCAGCCTTTACAAAAAGGTTCAAGTTTGGCCTGAGCTAACGTATTCCCTTTTGGAGATATGGTAAATTTGGTTTTCCAAATAAAAGTTTTGGTGGCGATTTGGACAGATTGAATAGGTTGAATTGACGTAAATGTCAAATAATATCTGAGAGAGGCTAATTTAGTATTGGGTCCTACGTCATGATACGGTTTTAAAGCATACAGGTTTCAAAGCATAGAACACAGATTACCATAAACTTGAATTTTTTTTTATATAAACTCCATGTATATTGTACATAAATAGAATTATTATTTTATATGTGATTTTGTATGTAGATTCAAATGTCTTTGTTCTATGATACATTTAACCACTCTGATTCCACTATTACCTTCAAAATAAGTTAGAATCTTAACTTTGCATTTGTTTACATAACTTCGATTGAAGGACATAATAATCTAAAAAAGGCATTTTTTCTTCTTAAAGACCAATTGTTAATTGGGAAACATATATTTTATTTTAAAGATAATTCTTAAATGAGACTTAGGTAATATGATATATATGTTGTTTTTTCACATAATTTTAACACATCTTCTTGTAGCTAACGCCAGTTGCAGGCTTTGTTACAGAAATAATATATTCCGTCGTGTACACCGGACATGCCACCGCTTAAGCTTTGAATTCATTCCAATGTTCCAATTTCATGGCAGCAACCCTTTCTGCATAAACCAAATGATCTAAAGTCCGTTTATGACACTTTGTTTTTGTGCTTTTACTCATTTCTTTGGTTGTGATTTTTAGACTCAACAAACCTCCTTGGTCTTCCTTGGAGGATGAGCTGCTGGGCTTATTAATTACTCCTACTCTTTCCTTTTATTTCCTCTGAGACATGCAGCGCTGCATACCAAAGTCAACTTGAATATGCTTTCCCGCTTTTGCGAGCACCTAATTTAACCTTTCAAGTACCTTCAAGAAGCGTTAAGAGATCTCAAACGTATCCTATAATATGCTGCTGACACTCCCTTCTTATACATGAATGGTATAAATTTGAGTTCTGAGACTCACTATAACGGAGTGTAGAGTCCAGAAATAACTTCCATTGTGTTAATGAAGCTCCTTATTCTTGATGAATGGCCTCAAGGTGCAAATTTTGATGACATCGCGTATAGATGGAGGCCCAAATTTGGAACGCCTTTGAAGCAGGTTTCAATTGACTTCAAACACCAATGGGCCCAAAAGGCCTTACTCAGGCCATGGTGATGCAGCTCCTGACAAACTTCAAAGCTTTGCATGTAGCTTGACTAAGTTCATCAGTAACTATCATGATGCCAACCTTGTCAAGCTCGAATGACTTGAAGGGTCTTGGCTTCTACCCACTCTGCAACTGCAACATGATTACACAAAATGCCTGGTTTGGAATTGCCAATTTATTGCCCACAGATTCCTTTGTTGTTTTGATTCTTGGGTAATTCAATAGAAATCGAATGACGAAAATGATGACTTTTTCTATTCTTGTGTTTCACTACAGTCACTCCAACATCTTTTTCAGCTTAGAAACCCCGTGGAATCTTAACGGCCACTGATTTACGTCACCCTGATGCATCGATTAGCGGAAGCCCAAAAGTCTACACAAAGAAAGGAAGAAAGAAAGATTATGATCAAGTTTGATGGGGACAAGTGGGTGCTTTTGGAATCAACACCTGCCTTTAAATATAATATATCACTATGCAATACGCATTGTGTTCCTCACCTTTAATAATTGAATCGTCAACCGAATAGAAAAACAGTTGCTTGATAACATTTTTTAACCCAACTTACACTGCTGGATTTCCCGTGCCCAATGTGCTACTTAATTGCCTTGTCCTGACTCTATTAAGTGCGTACCTACTCACCTAGAAATAAACCATGAGTGCTTTAACCAAGGCTGGAATTCTAGAGACTTGAAAGTCTCCATATGGGTCCTGATTCATCGAAAGTCCCTCATCAACATGTCACGCAGGAAATATCAACATCAAGAAAACCGAGAGTTTGAAATTTCTGCCGAGTTTCACTCCAACTAGAACATGCCCTCACGTGCCGTTCTATAGCTCTCTGGATGTATTTCAAGTCCTTTATTATGGACCTTTGACTTTTTGGGTATACCTCAAAATCCATTTGGTTTCCACCGATTTTATCCTAGAATCTCCAGGATTGGTGCTAGATTCCTTTGACAAGCATCATGTAATTTAATGCTGCGTCTGGCTACATTCAATTAATTATAGACCCCACTCTCTGCAGAAGAGCAGGCTTGTTCGGATGCAGTGAATGATTCAGATGTCCATGTTTCCCCTTGTTGTTGGCTAGAATTTGTTCACCAACATTATCTAACAAAAATAAATGCTTAAAAGAAAATTGTATTGTTGGTACTTCCCCAAGTCAGATCAAATGGGTCAAGCTGTTTGCATCCTATGACACAACGGGAGGACCAGGAGAGTCCATTCTTTCATTTTCTGTATGGCCGTGTGCAGTCCACACACATCACGTATCCTTTCGGCAAGTGGTACCTAAATGTACCAACCAGAATAAATAGTGCAGCATAATCTGGCTGCAAAAGGAGTGTGAAGCTTTAAAGTAGAGGAAAAGCAAGGCGAGAAAGTTGTCAAGCATGTCGTTCTTCAATAGATGATTGAAGAACGAAACCTAGTTTAGAATTTACCTATATCTTAAAAAAAAAAAAAAAAAAATTGTCAACTTGCCCTTAAATTTTCTATCCCTTGTTGGTTGGAATTTCACTTTCTCTTGTAGCGTTAAATGAAAAGAAGCAATCTAGTATAGAAGAAAGATGCATGATAGTCGTAAGCAAACTACAAAGTTAAGCAAGTAAGTTTTTTTTTTTTTTTTCTCTTTTATTGTGTGGAGTTATTAGTAGTATCTATAGATTACTCGTACAAAAACATTTGGAGCACTGTTTTCTCCTCGATAATAAAGAAGAAACAATCTCTTCACCAATCTATGATCTTGATTTTTTTCTTGAAAAAGTAAAAAAAAATTATCATTAGAAGGTCAACTTTTTAGATATTTAATACTACTAAAAAAAGAAAAATATGAATTGATAGAATTGAAATAAGGTGATAGCGCCTTATAGGGTGTGGTCAAAATAAAAATAAGACTTATAGAAAAAATCTTGTAAAATAAATATTTTAAGTTTAAATTTTCTTAATTACATCTTTGATTAAATTTGAGCATGTTTTCGAACACATGATGATATTACATAAGTGAAAGAATTGTGGTTTGAATCATTATCTTTCTTATTTTGTAGTCAAATTTATAAATACTGCCATCATTGGAATATTTATTGAACTTTCAACATTTTTCCCATAATCCTTTTTTTTTAATTCCGGAGTTTTGCTGGACCAATTAAGGAAGAACCCCCTTTTCCTTATCTTTGAGGTCACCAAGCAATCCAGTACATCCTTTCAAATCAGTCACTCAGACTGGAAGTCAGTCAAGGATTTCAAAGTAAAGGGTTCCTTGTAATTAAAATTATTAGGCAACTTTCCAAAAGAGTACTGGTGAAAAGACGTTCCTCTTGATTGAATCTACTGTTATCGTTTACTTCTTTTCAGACCTTGTCAATTTCAATACTGGGAAAACCCCACGACCTTTCTTTGTGTCATTTCCATCGGCAGTCGGCATGCGTAAGTGTTGCATGTGAACTTTATCATCAACAGAAAGGTCATTTCCCCAATGACACAGAACCAACATATGCTTTGCTTAGAATTCTTCCTTTCGCATTGGATCCATGGTCGATATATGTTTACTTGCTGACAGGTTTGCTGTATGTCCTCGGCATGACAAAGGGAGCAGGAAAAAGACTGAAACCAGATTTAACCGCGGTGCTGGAAAGATACATGTGTCTTGACGTTGATGATACCGATCGTGCCGTGGAGTAGCATTGCATTAAATGATAAAGGACAAAGCCAAACAGCAGGCATAGATTGACAAAGAGAGCAGAACTTGTTAACAATCGCCTAGTTCTGATACTTCTGAGATCTACTGCTCCATTGTAGCGGTCCCTTCAAGATTCCACAAGTCAAACTGCTGTTTTGAATACCTTTCATTGCTTACCTTAGTTCAAGAGATTACATGGATATTAATAAAGGATATTACCTTCGTTCTACTGGCCTATTTAGTTGCCCTGTCTTCCGTTCCCTGGTAAGGTGCTGGTCAGAGCATCTGCTCCCTACAGTTTCCTACACCTAGCCTTGCATGTGCACAGACTTCTACACTACTGGTCTGGGCTGAGCACGTAACACTAAGCTTGATTGTTGACCTAGAGCTTTTTGTACAAATCATTATGCAGAACGCCTTAACTAGTAGGCAGGGGATCCAAAGTGGTTATGGGGATCGATGGATGTATGCAGTTCATTCTAGAAGCACCAGATATTTTTAAATTGTCAACAATTTTCAGTGGTTCCATTGCTTTTTCGGAATTCCAAGTGGCCATTTTTATGTGCAAACCGAGATTTCATTTCTCCTGATGAATCTGCATCTTTGGATCCTCTCCCCATATCGTAGTCTATTCTATAGTACACTCTAACCCAAATTTAAGTAACTTTCAGTCACCATATATCATAGTTTTGCTATAATCGAACAGGAGACACGCGGGGACAATGATGATGAAAGCCACGTTTTCACGTTACCCAAGTGAGCTATTTTAATAAGGGTCAAACATGCATGTTTTTCCCGACACCATGGGACATCGCGTGGGGTGTGTATCTGAGATCCTGTTTTCTTTACCTTTATTTCGTTTCCTTAGTAGTTGGCCTTTGTCTTTGTTTTCTACCGGGACTTCCTCTACCCTAAGCATTTTTTTTAATCTTTTTTAATGTAGTTGTTAGCTTGTTGCAGATTCGAGTACTTACCAGATCTTCCGAAGGATCAAAGTTTAAGATTATGGGTCCGTCCTTTCGGTCTCATCAGAGTATCTCACCTACTTTCAACTTATATAGAAGTGGCAATAGTTTGTACGCATAAATGCAAGTACTTTCTTGTTTTCATAATGTTGTAACTTTCAGCGAATGGGGGAGACATTTCAGAAATAAACTTCACCACACAAGTTTCCATTATTTGCTTTAACAAACAAGTTTCCGGTACTGAACTTCCTTGTCCCATGCCCACAAGGGCACACAAATGGGGATGCCAAGAGATGATTTCTGAAGAAAAGACAGGGACGAGGACAAGGTTGAAAACCTTGTGCATGAGTGTATTTGTAGCGAAACGGCCAAGCAGCTTTTCTTTTGTCATCTTCAAACTCCGTGCAGGGCTCAAAGTTCCAATCTTTGAGGTACTTCAAAGATTAAAAATATCAATTTCTTATTTGAGATTTACGTTAAACATCTCATCTTTTAGTGTAAAATTTTCATCATATACTTATTCTCCAACATACTAAATGTTATTAGATTCAAAATTAAACATAGTTAACTTGGTATCTAATATGATGATATAAGACTTTGGTGTCCAAAAATTCAATTCCTAAATTAACTCAAAGAATAGAATATATACTTTTTTGTCTGAACTTTATTTCAAAAATTGTATCTTTTGAGGCTCTCACTCTATTCATATCATATAAATACATAGCCATAGAATGTGCTTATTTTGGTTCAAAGGCAGTTCTAGACATTTTCAACTACATGCTCTGCAAAAGCAACCTGATGTTCTCCAAAGAGTTGGGACTCTTCTAAGATTGTTGCGTAGACCATCTCGTGTATAAGACATAGAAACAAAGCTACCACTCAGCCCCGCGTGCACAACCTCCAGTCTCTACTGAATATAAACCGGCAGATGCCGTCCCGGAGTGGCTTGACTAGTTGGTAGAAAAAAGACGCAAAAATCAGCACGTCACATCCCATAAATTTGAATAAGACCCTCACATACCTTAACCTTTTCTGTATTAAAATATATTTTTTTGAAGATTGAACGAGCTGGCTATGTTTAGCGTCGGCCATATTTTAGGACGGCTTCTCAGCCTTGACCTGAAATCCTTTGTTTTTGCATTTTTTTTTTTCAGAATAGCTCACAAATTTGGAAGTTTGAGAAAATGATATCTTAGGGAGACCCTCTAAATAATTTTCTAGAACTCTAGTGAAAACTAGAAGATTTATTAACCTGTAATGATAATTGTTGAAATTTATTACCTTATTTATGATCATCCAATCATTTATATTATTTATGTGTTAAGGTGTGAAGGTTTATCTAAAAAATAATTGACAATGGGTAGAAAAATCTTATAACTTATAAAGTCAAATGCTTATCTTTAGACTAACAATACAAGCCAATATTCACCCTCTAATACTTTCCCTTACGGATATGTTGATATAAGTATTATACGTGGTAAACAAACTTACAAATTTGGGGCTTGCATGAAGGACAACAAAGCAAAAATTCATCTCCTAACTCTTATATCATGTTAAGTTGTGAAGGCTTGTTCCAAAATCAATGGATAATAAATAAAAAAACCTCACCACTTATAAAGTTAAAGACTCATCATCATGCTATCGATATGGAACAATACCTACCTTTAATACTATACACATGCTCAAATACAATGTGTTGCAATTATCTTTTAATCATTTTTAAAATACTAGTTCATTGCTTCATCTTAGCAATATTACAATTCAAGAACTTCATAATAGAGTAGGTTGTTGCCTTTGATGAGCTTGTAAAGGAGTCAATAGTTTAACAAGTGAGGTAAACATCAAATAATATCTGAAAGAGGCTGATATATTATTGGGTCCGACCTACTGATAGTAGTTTCAAAAGATTACAACACATATTACTATAACGTTGGTAAGAGGAATCACTTAAAAGAGAAGTTGTAATAGCCGTAGTTCAAGGGAGTTAAGATTTCTAAGATTTGATACCTTTTCAGATACAGTAAAATAATTCACTTTGATTCGATTTTTTAGCCATACGTTTATGGTCCAACCCAAGGATTTGTGGTGGATTCCGAGGTGACGAAATCGAATCACGACCATAAAAGCTATTATTAAAAAAAAATTACTATCGTCACCCATTATCTTTTATGCGCTAAAATTAAGGTTACCTACTCTCCGATATTAATAGTCTTCAAATCCGAACTTTAGACATAGATCTCGAGAAAGATAAGCCAGGGTTCCAACATAGTGGAGGTCCAGTCCTCTTTTGTGATAGAGATTGACCCATTTCATTTGTCATTTAGTTCAGCCGTTGAACTCCCTGCATTCTACTCGGAACACGAGGGGTTTTTTCCATTTACTATTGCAAATTAAGAAGGCTATCTGTAATATATTTAGGCTTTAAGGGACAGGAACTTTGCAATCGGTTTCCACCAAGTTGAAATATTTTATGGATAAAAGGATTTCACCCGCATCGTAAATTCTACACAATACAAGGGAAAATCTCACGAAAGAGAAGCCGACTTGTAATTTATCACATGTGAATCATGTCGACTACAGACTGTCTGCTGGTCCATCACCCTGAAAGTGACTTTTGGCTGTCTGGTTGTGTTCAAAACAGGACTGTTTCCTGATATTTTAGAGCACGAAGCTTGAAAACTGGGCACGCCGTGGTGGCTATACAATAATTCAGTCCGCGGGAAAACATACAAGAAAGGAAACTGGCTGAATATGACCTTGCCGTGGCCAATCCGCAAGTGAAATTCCTCGTCCATTTAACTACAATTGCCTGCAACGACGAGTTGCATCCCTTGTTTCATCACCATTTTTAGGTTTTACGTGTTAATGCTATCTGGGATAGTGTAGAGATTGAACTTTGTTCATAGGAAAAATGTATTTGGTCACACCAAAAGAAGAAAAGAAAGTCATTTACTATCGGAAAGCCATGCGTCAACTGGTGCCTTAAATAAGAGATTCTATGCTGGAGATTCTCTCGTCTGGGCGTCCTCGCTCTTTTTAAAAGACATTATTAATGTACAACATGGGAACTCTTACTATAAAAATAATAGTCTCACCATAATGCTCTATAACAAGAATTTAAACTTGAGACTTTTACGGAAGGACCAAAAACCCATCCCGTCTTTTTCCCAAGAAAGACTAGATGACAACAAACCTTTCGGCAGAAACAAAATCTTTTATGCTAAATATTTTTGTTGTATTTTATTTTTTCATGCAATTCTTAATTTATGTTATGATTTTAATTATTGTAACCATCATCATTATTTAGACTCAACTATAATAGACTTCTTTATTCGTCATGAACTTTGCGTTGCTTGGCTTATGAATTATATGAATTGGTTGACAAACGCTTAAGTTAGTTAAGAGCATGTGTTGCTTAAGGCCTTTTAGTCTTAGGTTTGACATCAAGTTTGTGGATAAACATGTGTAAAAAGAAAAAAGAAAGAATTATATGAATTGCTTACTTTTTTCTCTCACTTTCTTTTATGACATGTAATGAATTTGTGGGAGTAAGATGTCACAAAATATAGCAATAGAATAGCAGGGAAAAGAAGGGAGAAGTCAACCCGTTGGGGGGATTGATTTTTATTGATGTTGTACCAAAAAATAATGTACAATGCTTACTCATACATACATGCTTAAACTTATACTATCTTATAAGGCAATAATAATTATAAAAGAAAGTTCATCAATACATGAAAAACCAACAATCATTCCATATGCTTTCTTTTATTATTATCAAAGGAAGGTGGTTCCCAAATTATGTTTTATATCAATAAGCAACATTGTCGGTATCAATTGACGTAGGACTTCAACAGCATTGTGGGGTGCTACCTATTTAGGCTAATATTTGATTCTTGTTTTCTAGTATTTCATTTACCTAAACCAGTGGTCATCATTATAGGAAGGATGATAAGAATGTCACATCACCGACTGTAGGGCAAATATGCTATCCACCTGGCTAGCTAGATGCCAACATAAGCTGTCAAGATTGAGCACAATAAAAAAATAAAAAAAATAAAAAAAGTTCGCGTACAGCATTTTCATAGTATTTTGATGAATAGATAACCACACTATATGTAAAGATTCATATATCAAATACCAAAGTTTTGTTCCTCTTCCTACAACTATTATCACTTGTTTTTCTTTGCTTTGACACAGCTCTATGTCAACTCACCAAGAAGCCTTGGTCTTTTGATCTTAGATCAGGGGAGTTCTATCATTTTTCTTCTTCTTTCTTTGTTTTTTTTTTTTTTTAAATTCACTTCCGCCATCTCACGCCCACAACTTTTTGTCTTTTCCAAAAATTCCGGTAAAGAGATCTTACTAATTGATCTCATTCATCATGCTCAGAACCCACATTGCAACTTTTGTTTTTAGTGACTTAAAACTTATCTAAGTTTGTTTGATAGTTTAAATTAAAAAACGGTGGCTTATCTCAAAACATATTTAGATTAGTCAAAAATGTGATCAAAGAAATCTAAATACATTGCAATTTTTTTTTGTCTTTGGTAGAATTTCATTTTCCTATGTTTGGAAAGGAATGTCATGCATATAACCTTCTTAGGTTCATGAGCAATTATGCATATGTGAAATCATCAGTTATTTCCAAAAGTTTTATTTAGTATGATACCATAATTAAGATCTTGCATTCAAAATTTAACCTTATACTATGTCTTGTATTTTCTATTTAACATTCCGTATCTTGGGTTTCACTTGTTGATGAAGAATTTGAGTTCATGCGAGAGGAAAACATTAAAATAGTAAGAAGTAGTTGAATTCATTACTTTATAACACTCATGTCTATGCCCCTAGCCTCAACAACCCAAATACGTGACCCAACCTGGTGCAGCTCGATTAGCTTGAAGCTTGTTGGATGCTACATATTAAATAAATATGGGAGCTGCACCCAGTTTGGATAACTTGTTTGAAGCACCGTTGCAATGTAGTTTGATAGTCTACTGTATTTGGGCCTCTCAATTTCCAGAAGCCTCTGTTGCTCAAAACCTCAAAGTGTGATGCAAGGAAAGCAGAAACAAAGAGTTCACTGAGAAGATAAACTGATTGAGCGCATAACTGGGGAACAAGCCATTTGTTGCCCAAAGATTACTTTGTTGCTTTGAATTCTGAAGACAATGTAAAAGAAATCAAACGAGGATGATGACTTATTATGTTCTCGGGTTATTTAATCCCACATCGTTTTCAGGTTAGGTCGCTGCGTGGAATCCTAACTCGCCAGTGGTTTATGTCAAATTGACGCGTCAATTAGCAGAAGCCCAAAAGTCCAGGCGAAGAGAGAAAGATATTGTAATCAAGTTTGATGGGGACAAGCGGCCTCTCTTGGAATCATCACCTGTCTTAAAGAATAGCAGATCGCCAAGCAATCGCATTGTGTTCATCACTATTAATAATTGAACGGTCAACCAAATAGAAAAACAGTTGCTTGATTACATTTTCTAACCAAACTTAGGGTGCTGACGATTTCCTGTGCCCAATATGCTGCTTAATTGCCTTGTCCTGACTCTATTAAGTGCGTACCTACTCAAGAATAAGTAAACCAAGACTGCTTCAACGAAGGCTGGGAACTCTATAGACTTGAAAGTCTCCACATGGGCCCCTGTATCCATTGAAAAGCCATCATCGATTTGTCAGGCAGGAACTTTAGATATGAAAAAGAAAAAGTGAGCGTTCGAAATTTTTGCCAAGTTTCACTCCAACTAGAGCATGACGTCTCCGTTCACATCTTCTGTGAAATTGATGAAGGCATATCCTAAGCCATATTTTGAGCCCTTCACCATGTACTTCGTTTTTTTGAGTTCTCAAAATTCATTTGTTTCCACTGATTTTATGCTACAATCTTCTGGATGGGTGCAATATTATTCCGCAGCGGTAGCCACATTCCTTTGACAGGTTTCATGTAATTGAGTGTTGCCTTTGGCAATATTCAATTAAATAATAGACCCCACAACTGCAGAAGTGCAGGTTTGTCAGATGTAATAAATAATTCTGCTATTGTTTTACTCTTTTTCGTGGGCTAGGATTTGTCCACCAACATTATCTAACAAAAATGAATGCTAGGAGAAAAAAGAACGATTGGTGCTTCCCAAGGTCAGATCCTGTGGGTGAGTACTGTTTGCATCCGATAGAACAAGAGAGTCAGGCGACTCCATTCATTCCGTTTCTGTGTGGTTGTGTATACATGCACAGATATTGCGTATCCTTTCGGCAGCTAGTACGCAAACTCATCAACCAGATCCAATAATGCAGACATGACTGGCTGCAAAAGAAATGTGATAATTGAATGCAGGAAAAAAGCAAGGTGAAGAAAGGTGATAGCTATTTCAGGCATGTGGTTGCAAGAAGAGGGAAGTGTATCAAACATTCAAAGAATGATCTTTGAAACTATCAAACTACAATCCCCAACACTCAAATGCTCACAAATGCGAGATAGAAGGTGCCCACTGAAAGAGTTAGTGCAATTGGACTCCTGTAGATTATCGTTATTAGCCATTTAGTGACAGAAACCCCGTAGATATGATGGAACAACGTGTTTTCACATTTTGGGTTATGCAAACTAAAATTAGATTTTAAAGCTGCTCGATAATAAATGACAACTACCAGTCGAAACGAAAGAAGCACCTTTGACCCAGAATTATTCCTCTGCGAGAATCTCTATTTTGTCGTGCGTTCCCTGCCCCATGCACCTACCTTATTTTGAACCTTTAGGCACCTCAAGTTCTTGATATTATCGTGCATGTCCCATTAGCTCGTCCAGTCCAGACTCTTTTTTATATTTTTTCAAACATCCAAACTCACATCCGAGTATTGAATCTTGGATAAAGAAGTTTCAAGTAATATTAGCTCCCAATTAAGTAATCACTTGTTGACTGTAGTCTAAATGTTCACCTCTCTGTTTCTATGCCCAAGTCTTTCTTACTTGTATCTCTATTAATATATTGATTAAATTGTGTTTAAACTAAAAGTTTTATACTAGAATATAAAATTCATGAAGTAAAATTTAAATAAGAAAAATACTCGTTAATCTCTAAACTGACTTTTAAACTTATTTTTAACATAATATCAAAAATTAGATTAATTTTATCCTATTTCTTGAAACTTGAGTCTAATAACTTTAATATGTAGGAAGTATATGTAGACTAAAAGTCTTGTACTAGATAATAAGACTAATGAAATAAAGTTTTATTAAAAAGAAAAAAAACTCTCTACCTTCTAATCTAAATTTTGAATTAAGCCTTCAAAACCTATTTTTAACACGCTGGAGCACGGACACTCCATTTTTGGTGTTGAACTAGATTTTCTTTATATTTTCTTGTTGTTAAGAAATGGGGTTTTATTCTTCTCGCCTCTTCCCTGCCGCCTCGCTGGGCAAGAAAAGAGCTTCTTGGACGGGCCGAAGAGGACACAGGATTTAGCTCATTCTACAGTACCAGGAAGGATTTTACTGTGCAGCTGGTGGTCCAAGCATTGATTGCGGTGGTGTCGTCATTATCAGGGGGTTGCCCAGTGAACAACTGCTTTGGTTTGAGGCACACATAACGAGATGATCAAACGTCGTTTTCACTCAGGAGGAAAAAAAAAAAACGAAAAGGAAAAAAGAAAATTCGTTAAAGAAAATTCAAACACAGTCACCTGGGGATACAGTGACTTGTGAGTGATTTCTTGCAGAGATCCTGGAGATTTTTTCTCTCTCTCTCTCTCTTTGAATGCTTCTTTTTTCTTTTTCTGTTTTCATTGTGACAACTTACTAAATTACACAACTTATATAATATTTTCTTTCGTAGTTTCAGCTCTATACCAAACATTAGTTCATAGTGTCTTCTTCCAAGTAAGAGAAAAATATAATTCTAGCTTATAAAGGAGAAAGAATCCCACCGATTCTTAACTTAGTAATTTGCTTTTGGCTGACACTTTAATTCCTAAGTCTTGGCATTTAATTCCCTTCAAATTTTCTGTCTCCTGTTGGTTGGAACTTCGCTTTCCCTTGCAGCTTTAGATGAAAAAGTGCAATCCACTAGTAGAAGAAAGATGTATAATAGTCATAAGCTGACAATGAGAGTGACGGCTGGTTAAGCATCCACTATTGAATACGTGGGACTTTTGGGCATGTATATCAAGTGAAGCAAGCAAAAGTTTCTCCATTCTTTCGTTTTTTTCTAAGTTATTGGTGCTATTCCATTGATTACTCGTAGTAGAACAGTTGGTAGTATTAATGTTAGTGGTTCAACTTTTCAAATATTTTATACAGAGTGAAGGAATTGAAAGAGGATGATGTCAAGAAGGTCGGCGACGTTTGTCATTTCATGAACATTGTAATCATTTTTCTTTCTCTAAAAGTTAGAACGTCATGAGGATTTAGATCTTACACTGTTTATTTCTAGATTCTTTCTATTTCCAACTTGTTTATAGAAAGTTTTCTCATGTTTTGCTCGAGCAAGTAAAGAAGAACACTTTTTTCCATATCTTTGAGGCCTCTACACCGGAACAAACTATTCAAGGACTTGCAATTCGCATTTCAATAGTGTCATCTCATTAATATCGACACCTACATTCAAAGTAACAAGAATCGTGTTAGTATAATTGCAAGGGAACTTTTAGAAAGAACTACTGGTTAAAGGACACTCCTCTTAACTAGGATATAAGACCTTATTCATCAAATTGTCAAAAGAGTTAAAGGCTTAATCAATACATTAGTTTAGGAGTTAGAATTTTTCTTTTTTATTTAAACTTCATTTTGTAGATCTTATATTTATCTCTTTCAGTATGTACTTGTGCATTAAGTATTATTGAACTTAAATTTTCACAAAATAAAACAAAATCAACTTAAATTTTTATATTATGTCAAAAGATTCGCAAGTCTAACGTAACTTCTTATGGGAAAAACAACCTTTTTCTTTGTTTTTATTGTCATATTCTCATTGCATTCATGGTTCATCTATAGTTTTACTTGCCGACAGGTTTGGTGCGAGTCCTCTCCATGCCACAGGGAGCAGGAAAAGACTAAATCCAGAACTTAGGTGGGAGAGAAATTTCACCGCGGTGGAATACGTCTCCATACAAAAGAAAAACACGTATGTTGACGTTAATCGTACTGGTCCTGCAGTCTTTTGGCAATGCATTTAATCTCTAGGCACAAAGTCAAATAGCTGGCATATATATATTGATAAAAAAGCAGGCTAGTTGACAATCTTTCGTTCTATTATTGCCTCAGATGCTGACATTTCTGAAATCTACTACCCAATGGAGCCGTCCCGTCTAGTTTTCACACTTCAAACAAGCTATTTTATACCCTAAACAAGATTGAGAACGAAAGTGCTCAAGAAGCAGGACAAAAGGGATCCATATGCATGTGGGAAGTGCAGCTCATTCGGGACCAGATACTTCAAAATCGTCTGCACTTTTCATTGGTTCCAATTGGGATTCATCATGTCCTGATGCATCTGCATCATTATCCTATCACTATTACGTAGTCTATTCTATGCTTCGCGGTTTCTCTTTTCGTTCTTTTCCTGTTTCTGAGTTATTCTACGCTATTCTACCGTAGGCCCAAACCCCAAGCTATGTAACTTTCAGTTACCATATATAGTAGTTTTGCTGAATTTGAATAGCAGCCATCGTGGGGACAGTGATGACGAAAACCATGTGTTCATGAAACCAAAGGGAGCTATTCGGGTAAAGGTTGGCATGCATGTTTCACGACACAATGTGATTTCGCGTGGTGTATGTGTGTCTGATATCCCGGTTTCTTTATCTTTAATGAGCTTTTTAGTGTTTGGCCACTGTCTTTGTTTCCTACCACCGCGTTTCTTTTTTCCCTCAGCTTCTTTTAGTAAAGTTGATGGTCTGCTGTAAATTATAATCCTTCCCAGATCTTCTAAAGGGAGTCTTATCATACTATTAATGGTTTACTTTTTTTCAACTCATATACAAGTGGCAGTAGGTTGCTCGAAAAAATGCCACTACTTCCTTGTTTTCATATGGTTATCACTTTCAGCAATGGGAGAGCCATTTCACGTGTCATTCTTTAGGTTATCCTTTTGAATTCTGCAGAAAGGATCTGTAAACATCCATTTTGATAAAGCAAATAATGGGAAATTGTGTGGCGAAGTTCGATGCTGATGGAGATAAATGGAAATCTCTACCCCACTTTCTTTTTTGCGAGTATTAGAAAAGGTAGGGAGGAGGATAAAGGTAAAAACCATGTTCAATGTCTGTATGCGGTCACCCAAAACGCGGAGGGGATGGCGTAAAAGCATAGGACACCACCTCTAATGGTCCTCTAAGCTTGCTTATTTTTCCAAGGCCGTGCTCACACGCAAGGACAAGTATTTGTTTTATAAAAATTTATAAAATTAGAAGTTAGCAATTTAGGTTATATTAGAAGATTGAAAGATTTAGTTTAAAAGTTAATTAAATAATGAAAAGATATTTTGTTCATTTAAGTTTTATTATAAAAAGATTATATATTTTACGTAAGACTTTGTTAAGTATACTTATTTTTACATATTAGATAACATTGGATTTAAGATTGCACGAAATATTATATCATAAACTTAATTCAAAAAATTAAAATATATTTTCTTACAAGAAATAAGCATAATTGTATCATGTGAAAGCGACTCTCCCTCCCGATCAGCTCAACTCAAACTGTAGTGTTGCATAAACAGAAAGGTACTCTCCCAATATTGCGTGGACCATACGGTGGAAAAGACGCTGAAAGCCAAAGCCACCGGTGAGGCACGTGGCCACAACCTCCAATCTCCTGGAACGCGGATCCGGCAGCCGCCGTCGCTGTGTGGCTTGACCAGTTGGTAGAAAACAACGATGGACGATGGGAATCAGCACGTCACATCCCATAAAATTGAGTAAGCCCCACATACTTTTAACTTACTCTATAAAATTTATTTTTTGAAAAGTAGCTACGTTAGGTCGGCTACGTTTTAGAACGGCTTCTCAGCCTTGAGCTCTCAGCTTTTTAACTTTTCTTTTCGTTGGACAATGCAGTGGCTTTCTGTAAATTTGAAATATCAAAAATGATATCTTTGGAAGGCCCTAGCGTCGGATTAAGTAATTCCCTACAACTCAAAAGTATAACTTATTAATGGTAAGTGTTTAAAATTTGATAAATTTATTCATATTAGTGTTATTGGATATCTTCTCTACCTTAAAAATGAACTTTTAAGGAAGAATCATCTTCATATTTATAAACCTTCTTAACATAACATGTGGTATATCACATTAATCTCTTTCATCATACATTAAGTCTTGAGTTAGAATCATTAACTTATTTTTTGTTTGGTTCAACTTGACCCAAATTGCATACATTGAGCCCTAACTCATTTTTGTCTAGTCTTTTTTTAGACTATGATGTCAAATAACAAAGTTATTGGGATTCCTTTCTATCCTAAAAGTTAATGAATAAGGAATATTTATCTTCACACATATAAATCCAACATCTGATACTTCTCAACTTGACATGGTACATCTTAACAATTTATAATTGTGGAACAAATTATATTATTTATGATATATAAAGTTTATGCACGTGTGTTAATTTTTTTAATAAATATTTGAGTTTATTCATAATGTATAGATATGATTCCGTACTTCTCAACTTGACATGGGACGTCTTAACAATTTATAATTGTGGAACAAGTTATATTATTTATGATATATAAAGTTTATGCATGTGTATTAATTTTTTTAATAAATATTTGAGTTTATTCATAATGTATAGATATGATTCTAGTTTTTAATCATTTTTAAAATGTAAAGTCAATCACTAACTCATCTTAACAATTGAAAGTTTTGGTTGCGTTTCAACCATGATTATACGATGATTTGGACAGATTGAATAGGCTGAATTTAGAAAAATGTCAAATAATATTCAAGAAATGCTGATTTAATAATGGCTCTAACGTTTTGATATCAGCTATAAAATTTTACAACAGCCACTACTAAGAATTAAACTAGAAATATCACATGAAGGAAAGTTATGAGAGCTCTCTTATTGGTTAGATTTCTTGATTTGTATGAACACGTTCGAGGGTCCTTTTGCTTTTTTGCAGTAACTTCCAAGACTAAGAGAATAAGCCATGTTTATCAGGAGATTCATTTTCTAGTTGTTATTTTCAAGAAAAATGTCAAAGAAACAATAAAATAACACTCATTGATCAGACACTTGGTGGGTAGAACAGGCTTCGGGAGATTCGATTTCGTAGCCGAATTCTTATGGTCCCCATACGTGGATTTGTCGGGGATTTCTTCGGTTCAATGTTTCGGAATTTCTTGTCTTTTTTTCTGTCAAGGAAAGTCTTGAAAAGCAATAATTACAGAAGGACTTTTAGAGCCCAATATCATAGCCAAGCGTAGGTAAAAACTATAGCAGTAAAGGCTGGAAACAGATAGTTTTTCCGCTCGAAATTTGAGGAGTTCCCACAGCAAATTTATATGCCCAAGACATTCTATTGTCGCTTTATGCGGTAAAAAGTAGGTTACCAAGTCTCTAATATTAATACTTTACAAACCTAAACAGAAAACTTAGATCTCGGGAGAGACATGCATAGATTCCAAAACAATGATCAATCACTTCTTGTTTCACTTGAGCAAACGGGGGACATTTCAGACAGTAAATTTTCTGCATTTTACTTGGAACACGAGGCCTTTTCCCATTTATCATTGCAAATGAAGGAGGCTATCTTTAATATATTAAGGGTTTAAACGATTGTTTAAAGGGTCCTTCTCTTGACAATTACTTTGAAACTTTGAATGGATTTTACCCAAGTTGAAATATTTTACAGGCAAAAGGAGAGCTTGCCTGTAAAAAGGGCATCCAAAGCTTCCTCCCTCCACAATGTGAAAACCTCCTGAAGGAGAAGACAACTTTCAATTTATCACGTGTAAATCATGTCAAATACAGGCTTTTCAACCTGTCTATTTGCTTGTTCGACAAATCATGTCACGTGTAAAACCGTACTTATAAAAATGCATAATAAAACTCGGAACCTGCCTTATGTATTGATGCAGAATAGCAGGTCTTGAAAGGGTAAGAAACTGGAGATGGAATAATCTCATCATGTCAGATATTTTTCTTGTTATCTAAATTGTTGCACCATGTGAACAGGAAACATTATACTATTGCCACTTTGTTTTGTGAATCTACCAAACTTTAAAATTCATGGAATGAAATAAAAATCAAATTTTTGAAAAATTTTCATTTTTTTTAAACTTATGTATCCATTTATACATTTTCATATGTTGAACTTAGAACTAAAAAGTCCTAAGCAGTATTTCTCTATCACATTTTGATTGATATGAGGTAAACTATTAACAGTAATCAAATACATGTAATGAATCACCAGAAAATGAAGATTCACATGATATGAAATGAAGTTTGTTTTATTTCCATAGAGTAATAATTTACATAGATTGTAATATGATGTTTACCATTTTTATCTTCAAGACCACTATCAATTTCTCTAAGTATTCAGTTCTGAAACCACAACCTAAGTCTTCTATATCTCACGTGCTATTTTAACAAAACCTAATTATCAAATAGACTAATTTTTCTTATACGTAAAACGAATTCCACAATTGACATTAACGACTGTATCGACTTGGTGAAAATCAGAAAGATATGTAAGATTGGCAGGTGCCCTAGCAGTTCCAATGTGATGACAAAAGAAGTAGATCCCCGCTAGTTCGTCACAAAAATGACGTAGCAAATCTAAAGCCATTTGTGTCTTTGGCCTGCAGGATTGCATCCCTTTGGTTCACATGCTGTGAGAATTCGAGCAATCCAAGAGAAAAAGAATCTTGCAGATGGTATACATGTCACCTCGTTTTCAAGGCATTATCCTCACGGACATAATGAGCCTCGTTCGACCCTATGATCCTCCTTTCCTCGTGGGCAACAGAAATGACAATGATTCCCTGAAGTTCGTCTCTTATGCACAGTTCTGCAGTAGCGAATATATTGGGTTTTGATTTTCATAAAACTTGAAGGAGAAGCCAGATGGAGAGCTTTCTTTTTTCGAACATTTTGAAGAGACGAAGAAGACAAGTTTGAGGAGGGAGTGGAGTCTTTTCATGATCTGAGCAATTTGTCATTTTTGGGTTGGTTTTGGTACGGTATAGCGCAAAACGATTACTAGGAATCTCCTTCCATGATTATACTATCAAAACCAACGGATGAAGGTTAAGTGTTGAAAATTTTGGTGTATATTTTACATAATCAATATGTTGATTTGTATCAAATTCTATATGTGAAGCATTCTCATTATTCATAATTTGATTTGAAAGAAAATATAAGTTTTTTAACATAATATTAGAGACTAAGTTTCAAATAAATGTACATTAGTGAATTGACTTCCTATGGATGTGCTTATCCATATTCGTGACAAGGGATGTGTAAAAAATTGATATGTACCCAAATATTGGTAATATAGTGACATGTTATACGTTTTATATCTATTTATATTTTCATTGTTTAAATTGTTTTTAAAAGTGAAATTAAGCATATTCTATTGATTAATCTTTTACAAGGATTTCTATTGACCAATTCTATCACTCTCCATAAAATCGATAGCTTGATCCGCATATTCACATCTTGATTCATGACGTCTTAGATATGTTCAGGTCATGGACCATGGAAGATGCTTCAAATTTGACTTGAACAAATTGGATTCTTCTTCAAATTTCAATATTGTGTCTTGTTGGTTGAAGCGACAATGGAATTGTCTAAGTACATTCACAAATAAATCCATTACTAGAGATATTGTATAAAAAGTGATTAATTTATCTTAAGTCAATATCTAGAAAGAGATAACACTTTTATATATAAGAAACACACAACTATCTTGATAATATAGAATACACACTAAATTTCATCATGAACAATGATTTAATTGACCATATGGCTCCGCTCAACCTTTTGGCACATCTACATCCGTTCCGAGTTGGGATTCCGTGGCCATACACCATAAATGTCAACATAATTAGAGGGAAATAACACCAAATTCTTTAGCCAAGGTTGAAATGACACTTCTTAGTTCCTTGTCAGATTATCATCTTCGTTCATTGGACGATCCAATGTCAGCTTTACAAGTTAATCTAACGTTTCACATCGGCAACAGTTTTATAATTTGTATATCATTGTCGGCCATTTTGTTGTCTTTACAGGCGTGAACCATGAAACCCAGTGGAATCTAAAAGAACTTCCAAACCGACAATGCAGAGGATGCAATTGAGAACCTTTGCTTTTGCTGGGCTTTTTAGTGTTCCTGACCTGCAGCCACATGGGAGAAGCAAAGGCCGAACTGACGGTCGGGTCCAGGATGTCGTTAGACACACCATCGATGAATTTCAATAATTTAAGGTGGAAGTAGGAAAAACTACAACCCTTACGTTCAAACTAATAAACCTTACGTTCAAACTAATAATTGTTCTTGTTTTTTCTTTATTATTCCTCACCAAAAGCCACCATTAAAGGACATACGACGAGGTTAAAATATATTCATGTATGCACTGCTAGTCTTCCATCTCTCTCTCTTCTCTCTCTCTCCTCTCCGTGTGTCTCGTCCTTCCATCTTAGTTGGATCTGAACAGTTCTTGGAATCTCTCTCTGATGCTGTTCGATGTTCGTGTATATTTTTCTGGCTCCAGAACTCATGAAGGAAAATGTGAGAAAAGAAGTTTCACATGCTTCTCCACGTTTAAATAATTGAAGATCTTTTGCGAATATTGAAGCTTTGTTCTCATAGAGCTACTTTACTGACTCTATCTATTTCCCATTAAAGACTGAGTTCCTGAGGTTGGTCTATGATTGCCGTGGAGAAACAAGCATACCCACGAGTCACAGAAAAGTGGTCTGGCTGGAGGACTTCTTGTCGGTTCCCTGGTTTTTGATTCTCTTACACTGTGAGGGGACAGAGAAACCCTGATCTTTTATTGGGCCTGAACTTGGTTTTTGTGTGTGTTTGAGAGCGCCAAAGCAAGAGAGGAATACAGCGATTGCTACGGCCCCGGCGTTCCTCATCTCGTGCTACCGTGAGAGGTACAGTGTTTGGTGGGTTAACTGAGAATAGCAAACGGCTTGTGGAGAAAATCCGAGTATCTCATCCATAATATTACCATTGCTCTTTTTATCTCTGTTCTCTCCTTTTCATGAAAGTGAGTGTTCTGATTCTGTACCGAAGAGGAAAGTAATTTACGGCTGGTACACTAATGGCTGTTTGTGTCTAAACCAGTTCCTGCACTTCCAATAATAATGAGTATCAGCTACTTCTTTTTCCCTTTTCCTTCTGTTAGTTTTCTAGCCCAAACTTTTCCCACAAACACCAATCTTGGTTTGGTTTATGGATTTTCTTCACCCTTTTCTACCTAGACCCTGATGGCTTTGAGCTATGGTTTGTTGCTGCAGAAACCGGGAGATATCTGTCTGGGGTATTGTTTTGGGATACTAAGAATCAAGAATTTGAGCTTTACTCGTGCTTTTGCTGTTACAGAAGTGCTTATTCTACAACCAAAGGAACTAGATTTGGTTCTGATGTTGTGAGATGAAGAATCGGGAACCCATTTGCATCTGACAAGATTGTGTGGTGGGGCACTTTCAATTTCGAGCTTCAGTTTCATGCTGGAACATGCCTATTGGGTTCCAAATGGAGCAAAGGGTGCCGGAGAACTTGAAGAAACAGCTTGCTCTAGCTGTGAGAAGCATCCAGTGGAGTTACGCTATCTTCTGGTCCATTTCAGCTAGACAACCCGGGTAACGAGCATTTCTCTTCTTTCTTTACTTTTATTCATTTATGTTTTTGCGTCTTTTTGGGGAAAAAAAGAAGTACTATTTTCTCCATTTACAGTCTTCCTGAATTTCTGCACTTGGGTGAGAGTAAATTTGGAAGTTCGATATGAAATGGATATTAACTAGATTAAAGGTGCGTGCTGGGCTGGAGAGCAGGAACTTTATCTTTGCAGAAAATTCTTGTCTTCAACTTTTTCCTCATGGTAGTTTAGAATTCAAGTATTTTCTTAAAACGCTGTTCGGGGTTTCAATTAAAGTTTGTCCTCTGTGCTAAATTGAGTTCATCAATGGTTGATGCGCTCCTCCTCAACAAGAAGATAGTTGCCCTGTGTACTTGCAGATCTCTTAGATATTTGCTGTAATGATTATTTAGCACCCAAATATTGCTTTTGGCCAAATTAAACGGGGAATTGCTTGACCAAAAGAAAATGCAGCTCCTTGTTCCTACAATTCTAACATATTCTTCCTGTTCCTTATGTAATAGGGTCTTGCAGTGGGGTGATGGATACTACAACGGAGATATTAAGACCAGGAAAACAATCCAATCTGTAGAACTTAATGCCGACCAACTGGGTCTGCAGAGGAGTGAGCAACTGAGGGAACTGTACGATTCCCTTGCAGACGGTGAAGCTAACCCGCAATCTAGAAGGCCTTCAGTAGCATTATCCCCTGAAGATCTCACTGACACTGAGTGGTATTACTTGGTTTGCATGTCATTCGTTTTCAACATTGGACAGGGGTAATTCTTTTCCTCTTAGAATCACCTAGTGCTACTACCTATAACCATATTATCTTCGATCTATCATGAATTATGCTTGGATCCAAAGTCTCTAATGTCGTCAATTTTTCTCTGTATTGTTTTTAGTATGCCTGGAAGAACATTAGCAACTGGGCAACCAATCTGGTTGTGCAATGCTCACGTTGCAGATAGCAAGGTTTTCAGTCGCTCCCTGCTAGCAAAGGTAGGTTACTGTTGCTTGTTGGGGGCTAATTTACTGCCAAATTCATTCGTGTACACTGAACCATGGCTACTTCATTGTCAAAGAAACTGAACATGCTTTTTCTATTTGGTTCTGGTTTATGATGGACCCGCGACGACCGTCCTCTCAGAGTGCATCAATTCAGGTACCAATCTGATTTTTTTGGCCCTAAATTAACCGCCTCTAATTGATAAAAACTACTCTAGACTCTAGAACTGAAAACGTGTTCAAAATGATATTCTTTTGAAGAGGAAAAACCATGAGAACCACTTTGAAATTTGAAGGTGAATTTTCGTTGATCCCTGTGATGGATATGAAAACCTAGGAAACTGATATGATTCAACTGCTAATTTAGATCTTGTTACCTGTACTAATCATCATTCTTCAACTTTCAGACTGTGGTATGCTTTCCATTTTTGGGGGGTGTGGTTGAGCTGGGGGTGACCGAGCTGGTAAACCTTTTGTCTCAGATTCCTATTTTGTTATAATAAATCATTTTAAAATTTGGCTTACTGGAATACATGCTGAAGTAAGTCTATCCTGATGTTTGTAATTTGTTTTCTGAAGGTTTTGGAGGATCCCAGTTTCATTAAGCACGTTAAAAATTCTTTCTTGGAGATTCCGCATCTCACAATTTCCAAGAAATCCACCGGTGCAGGAAACACAAGGAATGACAATGGTCCTGCTTATGCAGTGCTTGATCAGGATATTCTGGACACAAAATTAGTTCCACAAGTACAATGTGAAGAGTTCGATATAGTTTCTCCTAATAACGGCTCCAATGGCTTTGATCACAATCAAGAAGCAGAAGATTCACATTTTGTTGAAGGAATGAATGGGGTAGCTTCTCAAGTACAAAGCTGGCAGTTTATGGAGGAGGAGTTCAGTAACTGTGTCCATCACTCCATGAATTCTAGCGACTGTATATCTCAGACTGTTGTAGAAACTGAAAGGGCTGTCACCTCTCCCAAGGGTGAACTTGTGAACGACCATTGTCTGCAGGATCTTCACGAGTGCAATCACACGAAAATGGACTTACTGGATCTCCAGGGCAATGATCTGCACTATCAGAGTGTTATTTCATCCCTTTTCAGGAGTTCACACCAATCGATTCTTGGACCACGTTTTCAAAATTATCAGCAGGAATCCAGTTTTTTCAGTTGGAAAAAAAAAGGCTTTGCCTATGATCACAACCCAGCAGGTGGAATCCCACAAAAACTACTGAAGAAGGTTTTGTTTGTAGTTCCTCGGATGCATGTCGGTCGCATGCTTAATTCCCCAGACGATAATGGCTTTAAAGATGTACCGTGGAAACCAGAGGCTGATGAAATTGGTATTAGTCATGCATTAGCTGAGAGGAAGCGAAGGGAAAAACTAAATGAAAGATTTCTTATTCTAAGAACGATGGTTCCTTCAGTTAGCAAGGTAGGTGATACTCTATATTCTGGTATTTGGATGCAGAAAACACTTACTAATTGAAATGTTCTTACATCTTGTTTATGCAGGATGACAAAGTATCTATACTTGATGAAGCAATAGAATATCTGAAAGAGCTTGAGAGAAGGGTTGAAGACTTGGAATCTTGCCGGGAGTCCACAAAGGTAGAAGCTTGGCCGAAAAGAAAACAACAAGATAATGTAGAGAGAACATCTGATAACTACGGCAACAACAAAACAAGTAACGGCAAAAAGCCACTGATAAACAAGAGAAAGGCTTGTGACATTGTCGAATCGGAGCCAGAAAGAAACTACACTGGATCAAAAGAAGGTTCAACTGATGATGTGATTGTCAATTTGATCAATAGGGAAGTTATCATTGAGCTGATATGTCCCTGGAGAGAGGGAGTGCTGTTAGAGGTCATGGACGCGGTGAGCAATCTCCAGTTAGATTGTCACTCAGTTCAATCATCACATACTGAAGGGTTTCTTTCATTGACCATTAAATCAAAGGTATGAACCTCAGAATCACACGCATTGTGTGCTTTTCCCTTAGTTTTGTTCTCGAAATGGGTACAAGTTGGCAAACTGCTATCTTCATTTAAACTACAGCAGTTCTGGATCAGTTTCTTTCCTAGAATGATACAGAAGTTTTTTTTATGTTCGAATAGGACATTTATGGATGTGTGCTACATACCATTACTTCTTTCAGTGAATCTCAAGGAATCTTTGTTGTCTGCAGTTCAAGGGATCGGTTGTTGCATCAGCAGGAATGATCAAAGAAACACTACAGAGATTCACTGGGAAGTTTTGAAGCTCATTTCCTCCCAAGAATCTTATGGCTTTGTTAAAATCCCTGCTTCAATTCAGTATAATATGTACCGTGGAAAGGTTCTCTAATGTCCCAATTACAACTTAAAAGGTTATTTCTGCAGATAGAGAATAAACAGATGGAAACATCTTCTGATATTGTTTTTCTTCCACTAGTCCTGCATCTCTATCTAACAAGACCTAGACCTGTAGTCTCGTATTCAAGGTTTTTCTTGGAAGTGACATTCGCTGAAAAAAATGCTAGAGCTCTTGGAGGTCCACCGTCTACAGCATAATATCTTTTCAAAATCTCCCTTGGAGCAACTAATATCCACATTCCTTTAGTGTATGCCAACTAAATACAATGATTTTTTAATGGATATGAATCTTTAGGACAAAAGCTTAACCATAAGAAGGAAAATCAATACTATATTGAAACGCCCCACCAAAAGAGCAAATGGACAACAAAGGAATCAGCAGTTTGATCTGCGCGTGGCAGCTGTGCAAGGGAAGAGACGTTAAGAACACTGCTGGCGGGTGTACGGAAAACACAAATCAACAAAAAGTAGATAACGCAAAAGGGGTTTGTTTTCTGAAAACCCTCGTCGTCACAGAAAACCATTATTATAAAGAACATGCATAGAAATTTGAGATGTTCCGGTTACCAGTCCATTAAAAAACTTCAGTCATCTTGAAAACCCTGAAACTGCATGTGCTGCAGTCATAATGATGATCCCCAAACGAGGATGAATAGGACAAGATTAGCCGGAAAGTAAAAGTAGTCTCACTATTAGGAGTAGTTGGTGATTTAAATATTACACCAGGAATAAAGTTTCATATTATGTTTAGATATAAAAGTCTGACAAGGTATCCACAACGCTGCTAAGGAAATGGTTTGTTTTCTGGTCTTAACTTTATTTCCTAGAGTCTCATTAACGTATAGGCTTCGCAGGAAGATGGTCTCTTCCTTTATTATAAGCCCCTAACTTCTTAAACAGGAACATTATCAGTCAGTATCAATGATAAGGAGTTTGGTGGATCAACTTTAAATACTTTAAGAGGGTAAGTATCCATAATTGTCCTTAGGTTTTATCCTCCAACATACTTTTTCAATAATCGATCACTTTATATGCAAAGGAAGGTAAAATATTCTAAAAAAGTTTGGTCAAAGACAACATTATTGTGAAACTAACGCAGCTAATGATGATTTTCTGAACATATGATTTTTTTTTTTATCATGGTTTGCTGCACGCGTATTATGCTAACTCTCTCTTCTTGTTCTCAAGTGGATTTGTTTTCGGTGGCAAAGAGCATCCTTTGTCTTACTTAATCAAAAGATAATACCCTTGGTAAAAGGAGAACCTAACCTACCAGTCCTTGAAAAGAAGGGGAAGAGAATGTGAGTTTCGATAAATTTTCTTGAACTTTTCCTTTTTGCTCTCTTTTGAATAATCTCTTGCTTTTGAAAGCACACATAAGGGGCAAAAGGTTAAATTTAATTTAAAATTAAGTCAAGTTGTAGTTTGAAATTGAATATCTCAACTAACACAATAATCCAATGAAATCATTCTTAGCCTACCATGACCAGATTTTGAAAGTATCGAAAATGTATTAGGATAAAGTATTGCATCTTTATAAATCCTATTATCTCAGCGTGTACTTTGGAGATATTTTATCCTATTTTTGGTTTAAAAATCAAAACCCCTGTCTTCAGTTTGAGTGTGGAAATGATTTTTCTTTTCATGGACAACCCCCCAAATGAAGTCTTTTGTCCCCTTGTCAATCATGGAGTTGTCTCCATTTCCTCAAAATTTGGTGGGAATCACAATCTTAATGAATAATTTATACTCCAAGCTTTTGTGCAAACCTACCTTCCAATCTGACAACAATCACTAGAGTGGCAGTCACCATCCTTATAAGGCTTTTTGAAATTTAAGTTCTGTCAAATTTGAACGGATATCAATATGCCAAATGACAGCCAAGATGATCCTTAAACCCAACTAAGGTTCTGTCCTACCATGGAGTTTTCTTTCAGGAAAATGATGAAACCGTCAAACTGGCATAGAAATGGAAGGGATGCATGATTACCAAAGCAATGATTCTAGAGCAAGAGAGACAAGAAAACAGTGGGAAAAAGGGATCCACTGAGAAACATACAATTCATGGAACACGTTTGTTGAACTTTGGATTGATCCTAACTTCAAGATCTTTTTTCCAGCCTTTTCCCATTTGATTAAAGGACTGCAGCGTGACCCTCCACACCTTCTCCTACAAATTGCATCTCCTCCTTGGGAATCAAGAAAAATCTGGACATGAATTTTAGGACTGAACCATCCTTCTCAGAATCGGAATCGGATATTAGAGTTTCAACCAATACAATGTTCGATGTAGCTAAAATAGCAAAAGAGAAGGCATTTGGCATGCATTTTCAGCCACTCACAAGATTTCAACTAATCCAAGCATCAAAATCAGTCATGGTTTCCAGAATTTTCTAACTCCCACAGGAGCAGCTGGGGCCAGCATCACCCACGCCAAAGCACCAGGGAAAGCGAGAGAACGAGAGAGAGATGGCACAAAAAGTGGTTTGCACTAAACCTCCATGTCAACAACTAGCAAACTCTTCACATGGGTTATGTCCCTACGTTTCTCTTTTCTTTTCGTTCTTTAGTGGCCAATACTCCATGCAATTCCCCTGCTTGCGGACAAGCTATCCTTTGCTGAATTCAGGAAAAAGAAACTTTCTTTTATCAGTTCTCCTTTGTTATTTTGTTAAAGAGTCTATTTTTAACTAAAAATTAAAGATTCTTAGTCAAGGTCTAGGCAAAATGAGACTTTTGCAACACTGTTTTAATAAACTTCTTCATACCAAATATCAAATAAATTACAAAAATTTGTCTACTAACAAAAAGTATTATATTGAAACTTGAATTTTAATATCATGTTAAAATTTTTATTCTTATTCAAAAGTCAACTTAAAAATAAAAATGATCCTTTATTCATATAAAAATTAATTCTCAAACAAGATTTAGATAATATAAAATTTTTACTACATTATTTTTGACAGATTCCATTAGCCAATGCTAATGGAATCTCATTATGAAATAGCATGATAAACTAATGTAAGGAGTTATACACAAATCTGGTGTCTAGACACTTGAGCAGCAGAATCAATGGCTAAAAGAGCTTGTACAGGATTGATTATGTTAAAAGCCCTTTGTCATTCAGCCTTGATTAGAATTGATAGAAGCAGTTTCACCTCTTTACTCATCGAGTCCCACAAAAATGTGCACTTTTTTTTTTCCGTTATGGATGGAAACCAAAGACTACCTTGTCTAAGTATAGGTCAGGCATAAAGACAATACAGAGGGGAGAGACAGTAGCTACCTAGTCAACATGTTTTAAAGACGGGCACGGGCTACAAGATAAACATGACACTTGAACCACAGGGCACATGGGCTGGACCCTTAATATCTTAATCCCAAACAAGTGAAAAAGCGAGGGGTCCTGAGAAGCACCATTCCACATTCAATAACAAACGAATGAAAGCAGCAGCATGTTAGAAAGCTCCTTTCTCATAAAAAAGTTCTAAATATCATCTCATAATTATATGGTTATACCAATTAATCGTACATTAAAAAAGGATGGAAATCGAAATTGTAAATGAAACATGAAAATGAAGCACGAGAGCAGCATACTTACTAAAGCTAACCGATTACAGAAATCATCACCATTGCATAACTAAAACTCATCATCAAGAAGTTTTCACACAAATGTTCTGTCTTGTCCACTAAGAATCATTATCTGAGGAACTAGGAAAAATTGCTACGAGCACCGACTTTCAGCATCTAATCAACCAACCCTTAAACCCCTCTGACTCATGCTCCCACTAGCCAAGCTTTCTAAATTCGATGCAGAAAGAAGGCAACTACTGTGTATTTAAGCAAAAGGTCAAGGTCAAGACGAGGGACGATATACAAGTAAAGGGTTTATAACTCGATTATCTCAGCATTATTCCCACTCAATTGTTGAGGGTGGCTTTGATGTAATGTCTTGAACAACTCGGTTAATGCCCCGAACACTGTTGCAGATCTTTCGGGCCACATCATCAAGGAACTTGTGCTCAAAATTGTACCTGGAGCCACAAGTTCAAATGGGGGAATGATTAGATGTGAGAACACTTAAAATTGCACCCATGAAAAAACAAGGGCAAACCTACATTAATTTTAGAGGAATGCACCGCAACAATCAATACTCAATACAATGTGTAAAGGTTTTGATTAGAAAATGAGGACATGCACAATCTAACAGAAATATTTTTGTGTTCAACAAAGATGAGATGAAACACTTGACATGCTGTTCATCGCTCAAAAAACAATACCGCTTTTAATCTTAAAGCTTGCTGCCTGCTGGCTCCTAGGTTTTCTCATATTTTTTGATCTTCGCTTTATAACATGTTGGCTTCAGCTAGAAACATGTGACTCATTGTTGCAATTATCAGTCTGATTGTATAAAGAGGAAAACCATAAATCCCAGTTTTGCACATATGGACATCTGAAAAAGACAAATCCAACTACTTCAGCGGTCAAAGCTGAAAAAATCCCACCAGTCTCAAACTCAAGCTCTCAAGTCTTTGAGTTCCATAAGCATTTCCAGCTTATGGTTTAAAAGAATTGTGAAAGACTGAGGATTTATCAGCAACAGTTAAAGAGGGAGCTCAACTACAGGAAATACATATTTCTCTTTTTAGGCAAAGAAATACTCAAAGACTCAGGTCCTCGACAGAATTGTGAACAATTTTTTCTGGTATTAGTCTTCCATAACTTGTACACCTCCAGTGTGCTTCCTAATACAATAGAGGTGATAGCAAAGAATCCTAAAATGTTCATCTCACCACAGATTAAAATGCTATACTTTTCAGAAATCACATGCCAACTTACATGGAAATGGTTGCCAGAAGGTTAATAAGATTCATAGCAGCAAAACATTAGAAGAAAAAACACAAGGCTTACCAATCCGCTGTCATTCCATCTTGACTTGTAACAGCTCTCAGAGCAACAACATGTGAATGTGTTCTTTGATCACCTTGAACTCCAACTGATCTTACTGGCAAAAACACAGCAAAAGCCTGCCATATTGAATCATAAAGCTCGGCATCCTTGATTGACTGAATGAAAATTTCATCAACCTGAGGGGGAAGCATACATAAGAAATAAATATTAAAGGTGAACAAGAAAGTTAATAAGTCAATCCATGCTAAACACTGTGTACCTGGCGGAGGATATCCAAGGCATTTCCTTCAGTCACATCACCTAGCACCCTTACTGCAAGGCCAGGCCCAGGGAATGGATGACGCTTCAAAAATGCCTCAGGAACATCCAAAATCCTTCCTAGTTGACGGACCTTGATACATGAAAAATCAACAACCAAAATAACATCATAGCACAACAAAAATCAAGGATAATTACTCACAAGCCACAAGGAAGGTAGAAATGGACACCTCATCCTTAAATAGAAGTTTAAGTGGTTCAATCAGTTTCAGTTTCATGTCCTTAGGTAGCCCTCCAACATTATGATGGCTCTTGATTGTGTGGGAGTGGGTCCTTCCACTTCCTGGTGGTGGGCAAGATTCAATAACATCTGGATACAAGGTCCCCTGGACCAAGTAAGTTGGTTTCCTACCTAGTTTCTGCTCCAACTCTTGGGCAAAGGCATCAAATATGGCGATAAATTCCTTCCCTATAATTTTTCTTTTCATTTCAGGATCTACCACACCTTTAAGCTTGCTAAGAAATTGATCTGTTGCGTCAACACAAGTAACGGGTAGATGAAGATCCTTTTCAAAGGTTTCCATTACCCGCTCCCTCTCCTTATACCTGTCAGAAAAAGTACCCGTGGTAAAAGAGACTTTATAAGGAAGAAACCAGTGGATGTAGAGAGGAATCCCAAAAAACACATTAGTGTTTGACGAGTATTTCCAGTTATTTGCCGTTATAGAGTTCTTCCAGAAAATAAGTAAAGAACCAATTATATTCTAGTATTGTCGAAGACTCATCGCATTCTAACCTCAACAAGCCATTGTCAACAAACACACAATGAAGCCTGTCTCCAATTGCCTTATGGACAAGAGTTGCAGCAACTGTGGAATCAACACCACCTGACAAGGCACATATCACATGATCTTCGACTCCCACTGTGTCATTGATCACTTTTATTTCTTCATCCAATATATTTTCCATCTTCCATCCGGCAGTTACTCCACAAACCTCAAAGAGAAAATACCGCAGTGTTTCCATTCCTTCAGGTGAATGTGTCACCTACACAAGATTAGGATAACTTTTCCACTGAATGAAGTAAGACCAATAATTGGTAACAAATGTGATTTAAGAGAGAAACGGCACAAAATTGGATTTATGGACTCATAACAAGCAGAATGGTGACAAGAAATCTTCTCAATGCTCACGTTCATCAATTTTCTCAATATTAAATAATAAATTTAAAAGCTGAATTAAATCACACTACCTGGAGCATGCCACTTGAAGAAAGGAATAAACATGATCATACGATGAAACTAATGCAAACAATAGAATATACTACCACAATCCGTTTCAACAAATTCCTTACACAAACATCTAAAACACCAAAATAATCAAACACAACTTGAAAATCTCCTACTTAACATACACAACTGATCCCATCTTACTTTCCAAAACAACTACTTTTTACTTGTAGATACATCTAAAACTCCACAACAATCAAATATTTCTCAATCTCATCCTCGACAAACATAACCCACACTCAAGGCATTTCAATTTAATTACTAATGCTCCAAAGTCGATGCTATTTTCACACACATCTAAAACCGTTCCTTCACGAACAAAATTTCTAAATCAACTCCCAACAACTTTCAGCAATAAAAAATAAAAATAAAAATAAAAAAAGACAAAACGACTCAATGCAAGCAATCTCCACAGAACTACTTATACATACATCAAAAACTCTAGGAAAAGAATTCAAACATCCCTCAAAAACATATTCTTAACAAAACAAAACCTGCTTAAAGCAATTCCCCAAACAGACTCGCTTTCTACCCAAAAAATACAGAACCCACTTCAGAACACAAACCAAAACCAATCACCAAATCTCCAAATCAGAGGAAAGCCAAAACCCAATTACCTCGGGGTGATACTGAAGTCCGTAAAACCTCTTAGCTCGGTTTTCAACCGCGGCTACCGCACCCTGCTGGCTCCGCCCCACGACCTCGAATCCATCGGGCAGGCGCGCCACCTCGTCGCCGTGGCTCATCCACACGACCTGCCTATCCCCGACCCGCTTCGAACCGTATAGGCCCCCAGCCGGAGCCGACTCCACGTGTATCTCCATCCTCCCATACTCCTGCTTCTGACCGACCCGGACCTCGCCGCCTAGCCTCTGGACGAAGAGCTGGAGACCGTAGCAGATGCCCAAAACCACGACGCCGTTCTCCTGAGCCCACTCCGGAAACCCGGGCGGGAACGATGGGGAGTCAGGCGTATGGACAGAGTGTGGCCCGCCGGAAAGTATAACCACACGCGGTTTGAGCTCGCAAATGGTGGAGAGCGTGGAGGTGCCAGAGATGCAGAGGGAGAAGACGGAGAGCGATCGGATTCGGCGCGTGATGAGGTGAGTATACTGGGAACCGAAGTCCAGGATCAAAACCAGGTCCGATTTCACGGCCTTTGGTTCTATTGCCATAGCTCGGTGTGGAGGCGTGGTGGCTACGGAGATACTAGGGTTTAAGCCCAAGAAAGGAAGATAAAAAGACTTTTTTTTTTTGGGTAGGGTTTTGGGAGATTGGTGGGAAGTAGAACGGTAACTCTGTGGTTGCCGTTGAGTATAAAATTAAAATAACAACAATTCAAATTTCCTTTTTTTTTAAAAAAAAAAGAAATATGGATGACATTCTGACAAATTTTATTAATAACAACAAGAATGTACATAATAACCATACATAAGATAAGTACAAAGACATAGTATAGTATAAGTCTAATATTTTGAAAAGGCAAAATACTCTCTATATCAAACTATCATATAAAAACTTAAAATGAAAACAAGAAATACATTGGGCAATACATTTGTTTAACCCTATAATGGTCTATAATTACCTAGGCCTAATTGATCCCGCATGCAAATTGCTAAACATGGATGTGACAATGAGCTAGAATGATAAAAAAGTTCCACATTTTGGATTGTTTGCCTATAATTAGAAGGATAGTTTGCAACTATATTTTCCTTGTAATACACATGTTGGACTGTTGCATATGTTGGTATTATGGAGAGACATTGTTGAATGACATAGTCTAGTTTTCATAGAGTTTTCTATTTTTTAAGTAGACATTGAACTAAATAAAAGGAGTTCGATTCAATTGTATGGGGCATTTGATTATGTTCTTGAACATATCTTGAGGCATTTAAGTAAGGTGTAAACTTTAACATCCACACTACTACCTGATGCCAACTTAAGTGAAAAGTCATAATGACACTCCCATCATGATTTCTAAGTACTTTTTCTCCAACATTATTTCCATGATGCTTGAATCATCTGTATTCAATTTGTATTGCCCTGTTGGTAGAGGTTGCCACTAGACCCAATCTCCTCTTTGTAATGGATTAGAAACAACATGAATTTTTAATACACATAATGAGATTTGATCAAAAAAACTTATTTAAACCTTGACTTGTATGAGGGCAGATGGTTGGAGCATCTAATGTGTGACATTTTTGTTAATTTTGTGTAAGGACATACCTTTTTTATCATGCTTTGTTGCATTTCTAGTCAACCAAATTTTCCTTACAATAACACCTCCCAAGGTGGCAATAATAGCTTGTGTTTGATTATGCTATAGGGCCTTTAAATACCATGATAATACAAGATTAGAAATAGAGTTAAATCTAATTGGTACTTGAAGTATGCCTCCAAATGTCCTCTAAATTTGTTGTGTCATTGCACTATGTATGAATAGATGATCCATAGTTTCCTTTTGGGCACTCTTACACCAATAACACTTAAAAGCCATTTGTATTCCCTTCTTCTGCATGTTACATTCCACCGAGATTCCATAATAAATAAGCTTCTACATGAACAATCCTTTGTTGGGAGGTACTACCTTGTTCCACAAAAACTTTGCCTAAACTACCATTTCTTTCTTTGTTCTCTGATTGTAATATGCCAAGGATGTTGAAAATTCCCCTAAGGCACTTATATCACAAACAAGTCAATCAATATCTTGACTTCATATAATCTTGTTTGCCTAATGTTGTTGCTCAATAGGTAAATGTTCATTTACAAAGTTTTGGTTTTGGAGAGCTTTTCGAACATTTATATATTGATGTGCCCATTAAGGATACCAAAGAGGTTGTCCAAGTCAATTATCTTTCCAAAATAAGCATTTTCCCTTCCTAATAATCCATCTATTTTATAGCATAATCCACCCAAGGTAGAAGCATTTTCCATGTACGAGAATGTGTATTCTTTTTGCCTTTTCTTATTGCCTCCATGGGATGCCCATATTTTGATCTCATAATAGAAGCTTACAGTGAGTGTCTCTGTATGTATCACCATGCAAACTTTGTTTGAAAGGCTTGCATGGTTTGTTCTAAATTACGAACTCTTAATCCTCCTTCTTCTAAATGTGTACATATACTTTGCCATTTAACCCAATAACTATCATTGCCATCTTCATTGCTCCATATAAAATTAGCCATTATCCTATTAATCTTTTATATGACTGTTTTTGGTACTTTGGTAATAAAAAAAGTATGAATTGGTATAGAAGAAAGAACACTCTTTATTAGTGTTAATTTACCCTCATAAGATAAAAATTTACCTTTCTAATTTTGTACTATATTAGCTATTGCATCCACCATATTGTTAAAATAATGGATTCGACTTCTACATTTGAATAGTGAAATACCTAAATACTTAATTGGCAAGTTCGCCAAAGAAAAGCATGTTATCTATTTGATGAAATCTTTTGTAGTTGAATCCAACTTCTTTCATCCTATTACTCTTGTTCTTTCCACATTAACTTTTTGTCGACTATATGCTTCATATTCTTTTATAAGGGTCATTATACCCTCAAGTGATTGTTGATTCCCTTTCATAAAGAGGAGCATGTCATCAGCGTAGATTAAATGTGATACACCTCCAAAATGATTCTCTCTTTTGAACTTGCCAATGCTTGTTGTCATATTCACAAGATAATTGAGCTTTCAACTAAATACATCCTGGTTTAATATAAAAATCCTTGGAGACAAAGGATCCCCTTGTTTAAGACCTTGCGTTGATTTGAAGAAACTATATTTTTCTCCTTGCACCAAAATTGAGAACCAGTTATTAGACATACACCTAAATATCATGTCACACCAATTGTGAGAAAAGCCAAATTGTTCCAATACTTTTAGTATGAAATCCCACCCATGCGATTATACACCTTTTCCATGTTTACCTAGATCATAATATTGGCAATTTCCTTGCAATCTAGTTCATTAACCATATCCTATGCTATTTCTACATTCTTATGTATATCTCATCCTTTTACAAATCTAGATTGTTCCTTTGATATCACTAGGGGCAAAATTTGGATAAGTCTATCATTTAAAATCTTGACAATAATCTTATATGTGAAGTTAAAAAGACTAATAAGTCGTAGCTCCTTAAAACTTTGAAGGTTTTTCTTCTTAGGAATCAAGACAATTGTTGTAGATGTCATACATTTTGGTATTAGATTGCCTCCAAAGAAATCCTGCATCATTGCCATAATATCCTCCTTTATGACTTCTACACTTGCTTGATAAAAATGTCCATTGAATTCACTTGGTCCAGGATCATTATTTGGATCTAACCCTTTAATGGCCATTAGAATCTCCTCCCATTGTGGTTCCTTGCATAACTCATTATTTTGCTTTCTTGTTATTAGTTGGAGGATGTAACTTAGTAGATCACTTTGTATTCTTTCCTTTGGAGGGAACCTTAAAGAATGTTAGAGATATGTTATTGTTTTTAGTAAGAACTTTTGAGTAATAATTTATTGCGAGAGGGCCTAAAGTGTTTAGATATGATTTGAAGGTGTTGTCTGCTAATATGAAATTTGACTTGGCCTATGAGTTCCTTTTTCTAATGCAAACATGAAAATATGCTGTGTTATGGTCTCCTTCTTTTAGCCATTTGACTCTTGCCTTATCCTTCAAGATACCTTCTTGATGTGTTATTAGTTCATTTAGTTATTCTTGAGTCTTTTTATATTTTATATGTTTTTCCTCTGCCCATTTCAACTGTATTTCTTTGTCAAGTCTATGCATCTTATCTTCTAACTCATATATTTGTTGCTTTCATTATTACCGTGTTCCTCTATTCCATGCAATGAATTTTCTCCTTACATGTTTTAAGCGGCCATATAGCCTATGCCATTGAGAGTTTGATTGAAAAGTACTCTATTATGTTTCCGGTCTTTGTAAAAAACTAGTCTTGAATCCATTGTCTTTAAAATTCAAAGCTACCATAAATCTTTTGTCCTCACATAATGTTAATAATGTTGGAGATACTATTGCCCTAGTATCTACACTTACCATGTTGAGAATTGTTACAATATTTTATCTATGGTATAGATCTTTTTTTATAGGGAAATGATTTATGCATTGAGTTGTAATTATTCTTACCTTCTTGGTTCATTACTTGTACTATAAGTATGACATATTGTAACCCTTTATTTCCTTAAGCAAATATACAAAAATTTCCCAACATTCCCCATTGCTTCCTTCTTACTTTCTATCATGGTATCAAGAGCCACTATGGTTCTCTTGGTTTAAGCTTCCGCAATTTTTTTTTTTTTTCTAATCCGCCCATTCACATTTAGTTGCTTCCCCTTCGTTGTTCCAAGCACCTTCACAGCCTTTGTTTTTGGATTTTCAGCCACATTTTTTTTCAACATGTCTTTTCCCAAGAATATTGACCTAGATATCCATTTTATTGAGGGTGGTTTCAGTAATGAACTTCCTCCTTTTACTGTGGTTGCCTCGAGACTTCTTCCCTTTACCTCACTGTAGCTTTCTTTGGGTTCTCTGCCTTTTGACACAATTGGCACCAGCTCCTAATTTTTTGGGCTGTCCCCACCCCAGCATGTTTATTGGGTTCTCGGCCTCACGTCCACTTTTTTTGGGTCTTCTTGGCCCCAACACTTTTGCCTCGAATCAACCCAACACCATCCAAGGCTCGTTAGACGTTGCAGGCTCTACCCTAGTTATTTTTGGACCCAACCCGACTCCTCCAGGTTCAGGTCCTAATCCTTACCCGACGTCCTATCTGGTTTCGTAGGCCTTCGTGGATCAGGCATCCAACTTGATGAATCCAAGTTCGGGTTCGAATCCTTACCCAGTCCTCAACTTGAGTCCTTTCTCCTTTGCAATGCCAATTGACCGATTGGAACCCGACAATCTGTTATATATTGGTGCTTCTGACAGTCCCAAGCTTCGTCTCATTGCACTTTCCCTCACTGGCATCAACGATTATGCCATCTAGGGTCGTGAGAGTTGCCACGCCTTGGTCACCAAAGATAAGGGTGGGTTCCTTGACGACTCCATCCTGGTTTCGATGGACCCTTTGTTGGCTTGGCGATGGTGTAAATGCAACTAGCTTGTCCATTCTTGGCTTGGAAACTGCATCAAGCTTGAGGTTGTTGCCGCCTTGATGCCAACTGAAGATGCTCACTTATTTTGGACGAACATCGTTGAGATGTTCGGTAAACTTGATCGGGCTTACCTATTCTCCCTCTATCAAGCCCTCAACGATTTGAAGCAAGGTAACCTTGTGGTTGTTGTTTGCTTTAATTGCTTATCGGCTTTGTACAAATGAATTAGATTTAGCCGAAGAATAGCTTGAAGGCCCCGATGCTATCCTTTGCCAATATCGTGCATTAAAGACTACACCTACTGCATTCATTTTTTGTTGATCTTGAATGAGGGTTTCCTCCCTTTTTGCTCATAGATGCTTTCGATGGACCCTCCCCCCACTCTTAGCCGCTTATACCACCTAGCTGTGCAAGACGAGAACCAATGCCTCACCTCTTCCGAATATGTTTGGGTTGGCGAAAACGTTTTGCTCATGGCTCGTGTGACTCTAGCACAAAGAGCTCTCGCGTTGTAGACTGCTTCAATTTTGCACAATGCGGCTGTCATTCCTGGACCCTTGCGTGATCTTGCATATGACGGTCACTAGTAAAACCCTTGATCCAATAGCCCACCTGGCTTTTCCTTTGAAAACGGGTCACTTACCTTTTATCAGGCCACAAGCGTGCCTGCATTTGGCTCGTCATTTAATCATTTGCTTGGGCCGCCTAATCATTCTGGCTTGCCTATTCAGCCCAACCAACGCTTTTGGTCCAATAAGGGCCCGTCTTGCCATAACAACCCTAAAGGGCTTTTTTATGACCATTGCAATCACCTTTATCATACTTGAGACACTTGTTGGAAGCTTCATAGGTGGCCCAACGACTTCGAAGGTAAAACCAAGGTTTCTACTTCTAACCAAGCTTTTATGAAGCATGATGAGCAGGTTTCCCAACCTATCATTGAGCAACAACTTCACCAAATCATGTAGGCCATTACCTAACTTGGGCAACCTGACAAGACAGCTAGCTTCTCAAGTACCTCATTTTGCCTCAACTCCATCACTAATGCTACTTGGATTATTGATTCAGGAGCTAGCAACCACATTATTTATGATGGAAATTATTTTTCACACATTATTCTGTCATTCCGTCCTCGTATGTTTGTTCGTCTTCCCAATGGTCATTGTCACATCCATTTCCAAAATCTGTCATGTCAACTTAAATTCTCACATTATCTTAAAAAATGTTTTGTTTGTTCCTACATTTCAATTCAACCTTATTTTTGTTTCTAAGGCTTGTCTTGATAATGATTGTCATGCGATTTTGGATCCTTCTGTTTGTCTCTTTCAAGCCTGTTTGACTGGCATACTGATGGGCTTGGGTAGTGTGCATCAAGGAATTTATTTTTGGGCTTTTCTTCCATATGATTTTCAATTATCCTCTTGTACTCCATCCCATAGTGGGATTTTTTGTACTGCCTAAATTAATAATAATAATTCTTTTTTTCGTTCACATCAATGTTTGGGTCATAGAGCCTCATTCCCTCATCCCAAATGTCCTCTATGCCCTTTGGCTAAACAAACTCAGCCCTTCTTTCCTTTTATCACCACTCGTGCCTTTGCTTCTTTTTCCCTCATTCACCTTGACATCTAGGGACCCTACCACACTCCTCACTGTGATGGGTCCCGATATTTTCTTACCCTTGTTGATGACTACTCCTGCGGCACTTGGGTTTTCCTCATGCAAAACAAATCCCAAGCTCTTTCCCACCTTAAACATTTTCTTGCCATGGTTTGCACCCAATTCCATAAATCCATCTAGTGAGTTCATTCTAACAATGCTTGCGACTTTTTTAATCACGATTGTTCCCTTTTCTTGTCTAACAATGGCATCCTTCATGAAAGTTCTTGCACCTACACTCCTTAACAGAATGGAGTTGTGGAACGCAAACATCGCCATCTTCTTAAGGTTGCTCATGCCCTTAAGTACCAAGCCTTCATTTTTGAGTCCTTCTAGAGTGATTGTGTGGTCATTGCTTCCTACCTGATCAATTGGATGTTGAGTAGACTTCTTGATGGACAAACACCATTTGAGCTCCTCTTTGGGAAATAGTCTGACTTTCAACATCTTTTGGTTTTCGGATGTCTTTGCTATGTCACGACTATAGGCCCTTGGGATAAATTGGATCCCTGTGCCTTGTGTTTTGTTTTCATGGGCTACCCTATTTCACAAAAGGGTTACCATGTTTGTGATCAGACTACTGGCCATTTCTTTGTTAGTCGAGATGTGATTTTTTAGGAGGACATCTTCCCTTTTCAGGATCATCTTACCCCATCCTCCTCGACTGCTCCTATAGGAGAAGATTTCTCCTAGCTTGAAGTAAAGTAGACTTCAACTTGGTTTAAGTTGAAGGAGAAGAGGGTGGAAGTAGGTGAAAAGTACCGAACCACTATGAAATCTTTGAGCTTGCTTATCTTGTTTTATTGTTGATCATATGCTTTGATATATTTGTGTTGAACAATAATCTTGCATAAAATTAAGAAATGGCAGAAAATAAAAGATAAAACCTAAGTATCCAATTCAATCCCCCCTTCTTGGATAGCCATAAAACCTTACAATTGGCATCTAGAGCCAAGTTCTCTGTTTTAAAGGCTTAACATCCTAGAGTTGATCCACTTAGATGGCTGTAGAGAAAGGAGTAGCTGTCACGGGGTATAATAAACCACCTTTGTTTGATAGGATAAATTATAGACATTGGAAGCAACTTATGCAAGTCTTCATTATCGGTTAAGACCCTGAAGCTTGTCAAATAATAAGAAAGGATACTACTTTACCCGAAATTGATGAATGTAGTAAAAATGAAGCTAAAATCATGGGAATAAATGCTAAGACTATGAACATGATTTATAGTGGGTTGAAGGTCATGAATTTGACAAAGTATCATCTTTCCTCACCGGCAAAGAAATATGGGACAAGTTATAAGTTATATTTGAAGGTACTAAAAAGGTTAAATCATCTAAAGTGACCATGCTTACTCATGATTATGAACTATTTACTATGCTTGAATCTAAAACTGTTAGTGATATGTTTGGTAGATTTACTGAAATAGTTTTTGAACTGAAGTTGTTAGGAAAGAGTTATACATATGAGGATAAATTAGGAAGATGCTAGTATCCTTACCCAAGAGTTGGGATCCAAAGAAAATGGCCATAGAGGTAGCTCACGACCTTGATAGTCTAACCTTAAATGAACTATTAAGATCACTAAAGAATCATGAGATGTAATTAATTAGAAGGGTAAGAGAGAAAGAAAATAGAAGGTTACTTGCCTTAAAAGTAGAAATAGAAAAGAATGAAGAGGTAGAGTCCGAAAGTGATGAGATTGCTCTTATAGCTAGAAGATTTAGAAAATTTCTCAAGAAAGATGTAGGAAGAAATAAAGGGCAACCTAGGAAAAATGAAACACATGATTCTAGGGATAACTTATGCTATGAGTGTAGAAAACCTGGACATATCAAGGTTAATTGCCCTTCGCTCAAGAAGAAGAAGAACAATAAAGGTAAGAAGAAGGCAATGATTGTTGCATGGGATGTTGAAAGCTCTTCATCAGATGAGGAAGAACAAGAAGAAGTTGCTCACCTCTGCTTAACTGCAAATGTAACAATAGAAGAAGAACTCGAAGTAAGTGATTCTGAACCCGAAACAAATCTTAGTGGTGATATTGAGACTATTTTCTTTGATTTGGTTGAATATGCAACAAAGATGAAAGAAAAATACAAGAGGATGAAATCTAAATATAAATATGCAAAAGCTAAATCTGAAATTGATAAACCTGTCATAACATCTTCTATGTCTTATATGCATGAAAGTTTCAATGTCTCTGAGAATATTTCTATGAAATCCGATACATATTCTATGATTGATATTTGTTCTGATCTAGAAAACAAGCATGATGATATCTCAAAAGTTGTTTGTGAGAACCGGGACATAACTACACTTAACATGAAAAAAATTAAGCTAGAAAGAGAGAAACATAAAATTCAAATGAAATTGGATGATACTACTATGCTGTTACACAAGTTCACAAAAGGCCACAACTTGTTAAATAATATGTTGAAATCACAAAGAGGTGTATATAATAAAACTAGTATAGGATATAATTCTTTGAAGAACATAAAAACATCTACAAAACTTTTTGATAAAAAGGATTGTACATTTCCACTGCATCATAACTGTTTTCATTGTAACTATATTGGTCATTTGTTTGATACATGTCCAATTAGACTTAGAAAAGCATATAAGATTAAGAAGGTGTGGATACCTAAGAAGATTAATAGTGTAGTAGCAACTAACACTCACGGACCCAAAGAAAAAAGGGTACCAAGATCTTTAACACAAATTTTTGTTTTTGCAGGATGTGAACATGAACATAGATAAAAAGAAGCACAAAGAGTTGTGGATTTGGGACAGTGGCTATTCTCGTCATATGACTGGGATGATGGAGCTCTTCTTAACGCTTGAGTTGAAATCCAGAGGCACCGTATCTTTTGGAGATAACTCCAAAGGAAAAATTAAGGGTATAGGCACTATAGGTAACTCGGAATCTCTTCTTATATCTGATGAGTTATATGTTGATGAATTGAAATTTAATCTATTAAGTATAAGTCAATTATGTGATAATAATTTCAAAATCAGATTTGGAAAAGAACTTTGTCTTGTTGAAAATAAGGAAAATAATGTAAGAATTATTGGAAAAAGAAAAGATAATATTTATTTACTTGATCTTAGCAAATTAACAAATGAACAAACATGCTTGATTGTTAATAACAGCATTGATGCTTGGTTGTGGCATAGGAAACTTGGTCATGCTAATGTAGGACTGTTAGAGAAACTATTTAAGAATGACTTAGTTAGAGGTTTACCTGAGCTTAACTTTGATAAGAAAAAGTTGTGTGATGCTTGTGTGAAAGGGAAACACACTCAAAGTAGCTTTAAACCAAAGCTAATGATGTCTACCTCAAGATTGTTAGAACTAATCCACATGGACTTGTTTGGCCCTTTAAGAATGGCTACCATGAATGGCAAATATTATACCTTAGTCATAGTAGATGACTATACAAGATATACTTGGGTATATCTACTTGCTAGGAAAGATGAAGCATTTGAGAAATTTATTGATTTCTCTAAAATGGTTCAAAATGAAAAAGATCTCACTATAGTCAAGATTAGGATAGATCATGGTGGTGAGTTTGAAAACCATCTTTTTGAGAAATTTTGTTCCAAGAATGACATTTCTCATAATTTTTTAGCACTTATGACACCACAACAAAATGGTATTGTAGAAAGGAAAAATAGGACACTTTAAAAGATGGCTAGAACCATGATGTGTGAATATAACCTTCCTAAACATTTTTGGGGAGAGGCTATAAGCATGGCTTGATATTTCAAATAGAGCATTCTTAAGACTAATCTTGAAAAAGACTCCATTTGAGTTAATTTTTGGTCGGAAACTAAATATATCTTACTTTCATGTGTTTGTAAGTAAATGCTTTGTATTGCATCATGGTAAAGAGTCACTTGGAAGGCTTGACTCTAAGAGTGATGAAGCCATAGTTCTTGGTTATTCTCAAACTAACAAAGCATATAGAGTTTTCAATAAAAGAACTCTAGTTGTTGAAGAATCTATTCATGTACAATTTAAAGATGATTATGATATGAACTCTATTGAACAAGAATTGAATGAAAAGAATGCACCCATTGTTGAAGGGGAGTTAGACTTAAGAGATTTCTCTTTTCCTAGAGTAAGGAATGAGGTAGATCAACAACATATCCTAGGAAACCCTACAAATAGAGTTAGTACAAAGTCTAGTTATCACAACAGATGTGAACATCAAGCCTTCTTGTCTCAAGTAGAGCCTAAGAAAGTAGATGAGGCTCTTGAAGATGAAAGCTGGTTTCTTACTATGCAAGATGAACTAAATCAGTTTGAAAGAAGCAAAGTCTGGAAGTTGATTCCAAGACCCCAAGATCATTCGGTAATAGGGACAAAATGCGTGTTTCGAAACAAATTAGATGAGAATGGGACAATCATTAGAAACAAAGCTAGACTAGTTGCACAAGGATATAGTCAAGAAGAAAGAGTTGACTATGATGAGACATTTGCACCTGTAGCTAGACTAGAAGCAATCCGAATGTTGCTTGCCTTTGCTTGCTACATGAATTTTACACTATTTCAAATGGATGTAAAAAGTGCATTCCTAAATGGTATTGTAAAAGAAGAAATTTAAACAACCACCTGGATTTGAAGATCCCACATGTCCATATGATGTATTTAAGCTTTTTAAAGCTTTATATGGTTTGAAAAAAGCTTCACAAGCCTGGTATGATAAGCTGAGTGTTTTTCTAGTTACTACAAACTTTAGAAAAGACAAAGTAGATAATACCTTGTTTGTTAAGACATAAGGAAAAGATATTTTGATTGTTCAAATCTATGTTGATGATATTGTGTTTGGTTCTACAAACTCTGCTATGTGTGAACAATTTGCTGATTCTATGAAACATGAATTTGAAACGAGCATGATGGGTGAACTAAACTATTTTCTTGGCCTGCAAATTAAACAAACATTGAAAGGAATTTTCATAAGTCAAACCAAATATACAAAGGAGTTGCTTAAGAAATACAATATGCATGATTCTAAACCAATAAACACTCCCATGAGCACATCTACATCTTTGTCACATGATGATATTGGAGTTAGTGTTGACTCTAAGATGTATAGAGGTATGATTGGTTCCTTATTATATCTAACTGCTTCTTTGCTAGACATCATATTTAGTGTTTGTTTGTGTGCAAGATTTCAATCTAATCCTAAAGAACAACATCTAAAAGCTGTCAAAAAAATCTTTTGATACTTAAAGGATACAGTTACATTAGGAATTTGGTATTCGAGAGACATTATGTTTGATTTACATGCATTTAGTGATTCTGATTGTACTGGTTGTAAAGTAGATAGAAAAAGTACAAGTTGTACGTGTCAATTTCTAGGACACATGCTAGTTTCTTGGCACTCAAAGAAACAAAACAGCGTTGCTCTTTCTTCCACTGAGGCAGAATACATAGCTGCGGCTAGTTATTGTGCTTAGATTCTATGGATGAAACAACAATTAGAGGACTATGGTATTTTCTCCACTAAGATTTCATTGAAATGTGATAATACTAGCTAAAAATCCATACAACATTCCAAAACAAAGCATATAGAAATAAGACATCACTTCATTCCAAATCATGTTGAAAAATATGATATTTCCATTGAGTTTGTTTGGACTGACCAACAACTTGCTGATATTTTTACCAAACCCTTGGATAATGATAAATTCTCCACTCTCCGAAGCGAGCTTGGAATGTGTCTGATTAGAGATATTGTTTAAACTATGTGAAATATCTATTTGCTATACATTGCCTATATGTTTTTTTTTTTCCCTGGTTCCTATCTTGAGAGGGAGCACTACAATCACATTCGGCATAAGGTCAAACCTCTGCCTTCTATCCTTACATGTTACTCATGTACTCCATTTTTACTCATATTCCTCTACTATCTCTTAGTTTGATTCCTTTTGATAATGTCAAAAAGAAGGTGAAAGTATACATAGTTATAGTACATGCATGTTCCATTTCTGACTTTTAGTGCAGAATGTGGGATAAACTCTCTTACGCCTAAGATATATGTGTATGAGATACTTCTGTGAAATGAATGTGTGAACATGAACATGCTTGCTGTGATAAATATTGGTGAACGTGTGATGTTTGGTAAAGTTGATTATGTGTTCATACATTACTGGATATATGATACTTACATCTTACTATCTTGTTCATTCAAGTGATGACATGTGTTGGCTGGTTGGATTAACTATGAAAATTTTGTCATCATCAAAAAGGGGGAGATTGTTGAAAATCATGTGTTGATATGTTTTGTTGAGAAAAATTTTACTTGTGAATAATTTTACATATGATAATATCTTTATGTGCATATATTGAATACCAAAGGAAGTAAAAGGTGTGCAAATTATAATATCAACTAATGATATTATAAAGTAGCCGATTTCCTACATTTAATTATCAAACATCACATATAAAGTTTAGTTAAATATTTTCATGTGATTTAATGAATAAAAATATAAGTAATTATATTAAAGAAAAAATGATACTTTACTAAATATGCTTGTAGGTACATGGAGGACCAAAGAATATATTATGACATAAAAATTCATAATATAAGGTTCTATGTGACCGAGCTTACTCTTTGCTGGACCGAGCCTAGATAATTCATGTTGGACCGAGCTTACTCTTTGCTGGACCGAGTCTAGACTATTCATGCTGGACTGAGCTTACTCCTCTGATGGACCGAGCATAAATAGCTCTGATGGACCAAGCCTGAACTGATCTAAGCCTGAATTGATCTAAGCTCGAGCTGATCCATGGTGTAAAAGTGTGAAACATGGTCGTTTCACTTAAACCTAATGGGACGCTGCTCTTAATTGAGAAACCAACTGATTGAAGCCCTAGCCTCCTTGCCAAGCTGTTCTTTTTTGCTTCTCTCTATCACTGGCTCTCCAATGGGAAGAAATATGAGGTGATGGAAATGTCAGAACTATTTTGAATAGCCTTAATCGCTGTTTGCACTGTTGATTGATGTAGCATTTGTTAAGTCTCAACGATTTAGTTCCAACGGGAAACTTAGGTTCAAATGAAACCCTAGAACGCTTATTTACTTGATATTTCATATAAAAGGAGGATGAAGAAAGTTATTTGAAGTGATCTTTGACGATATTGTTGAAAAATCAAGTTTGTGCTCAAGTCTTGCAAAGAGATCATACCTGAGGATATTCTTCATCAATCTTCGACTCAATTATGTATCTTCGGTGATATTCCTTCAAACTAATATTCTTGTGAATATTCACTATTAGATCAAGTCGTTTATGTGCTAATCAAGCTTTAGTTATTATATTCACATAAACCTCTTTGTAAATCCGAAACCTTAACTTTGTGAAAATTGGGGATTTCGTGATTAGAGCTTGAATTTTGATTTTATATATGTTCAATTAGCTATTTGGTAAGCTTTATTCCTCACTCACATTATATATTTGAGGATTAGCTTGAAGTACTGTTTGGTGAAGTTTAGATGTAAGTGAACATGTTGAACAAGTAATATAATAATAAGAAAAGTATCATCCCACGAAGATTGGTGAATACTAAACTAATTAAGTACTAATGATGAATTAATCCTAAAATTTATCTAGCAAATCAAAATATTGTTGATGATGAATTAAAATATAAAATTTCTAAAATGAAAACTCAAAACTAATTAAAATTGAATCCAAGTAAGAAAAATCAAGATGAGAAACATGTTAGAGCTTCCGATTTCACCATAACTACTAGATACAAATTTTTATAGTTTATGCCTGCAAGAATGGTATTACTTATGTGATGGCGGAATTTCCTAATTTATTTACTATCCTATGTCTAGGTATAGTAAACCTATTTAGTTCATTAATTCACTATATCTCTATATGTGAATTGAAACAAACCAAATGCATTAGGATATGTGAATATTCCTGATTTACAATAAATCTTTTGATCATCTTATCACCAAAAGCCACACAAATAACATGGTATATGTCTATCCATATTTAATTCAAGGTTATATATTATAAGAAGCAATTGCATATTATTACCTTTTAGTCTCTAACATCCACATCAAATCATTCAAGTGGTGGCCAATCATTTAAAAGCATTAAGCATAATAATATATAACTCACATAAATAAAATATCTTGCAAAACATAAAAACTTATAAAATTCATATTATCATAGTTAGGTTACATCTTTGCTCTAACAAAAGAAGCTTAGAACATAATGAAATACCAAACCAAAGTAATAGTAGAAATTAAGCAAAACATCTTAACTAGAAAAATAGGAAAGTTGTCACCACACTGTCTTCTCTTTAAGAATTCTTTCCAAAATTCCTACAATTCAAGAATGATAAAAAGTAAAGGGAAGCTTTTACGCCTCTATTTCTCTTTTTCTTCCTTAGTTTTCTCTTTTTTTCTTTGATTTTTCTCCTTTCCTTGGTTCCGGCGGCACACACTTTTTCTTCCTCTTTTTGTTTTGTCTCTCTTCTGTGCGGCGCCTTTTCTCAATTCACAATCCTCCCCTTTTATCTCCTCTTGGGCCGCGTGCCCTAAGCTTCCCTTGATAATTCACTTTTTGCCCTTTTCCTTTATTTCCTTTCCTATCCTTTTTGTCCTTTTCCTCCTCTTTTTGTTACTTTACACGTTGCCTTCTCTTCTTTTCTTTTTATTTTCTTTTTCTTTTTCTTTTATTCTTCACATGCCTTGCTTCTTTTCCTTATGTTTATTTTGCTTTTCATCTCTTTTGGGGCTTGCTACATAAACAATAAAGATTTGAATAAATATATGAAAAATTAAATATTATCTCATAAAATTATATTATTTATATCCTAAAATAATCAAAATAACTCTATAAAAATAGAGTTATCATGTACTAAGGTTTGATTAACCTAAACACTATAACCGAGAATCAAATAACTCCATGTTGAGGAGTTGTGAAGTGTAGGAGAAGATTTCTCCTAGCTTGAAGTAAAGTAGACTTCAACTTGGTTTAAGTTGAAGGAGAAGAGGGTGGAAGTAGGTGAAAAGTGCCGAACCACTGTGTAAATCTTTAAGCTTGCTTATCTTGTTTTATTATTGATCATATGCTTTGATATATTTGTGTTGAATAATAATCTTGCATAAAATTAAGAAATAGTAGAAAATAAAAAATAAAACCTAAGCATCCAATTCAACCCCCCCTTCTTGGATAGCCATAAAACCTTACAGCTCCTTCCCCAGTCACTTAACCCTTCTTGCCGGAATAGGATCCTCCCAATCCTCCATCTTTTATGCTTCTTAAAGCTACTACTTCCCCCCACAACTTCTCCTTCTGCTATTGAGCCCTTGATCGAGCATCCTCTTGATCACCTGGACCGCTCTCCTTCACCTTAGGTGGATTCCTCCGTGGCTAATGTTCCTCTTTCAAATGTTATTCCTGAGCCCTCGATCTCCCATGATGATAGTCTAGCATTGGTCCCCTCTCTGTCAACAACCTCGCCCTTCCCGACACCTCGCCACATGGGTTATCAGACTCACCCTCCTAGATGGACTAAGGATTACATATGTTTGGCTCTACACTCTTCAGGTACTCATTACCCCATATCCTCTTATGTCAGTTTTGCTCAACTTTCTCTCAAGCATTTGTGTTGCATTAGTTGTATTTTTAAGGAATAAGAATCCACTTCTTATCATGAGGCTGCTCAAGAAAGCCGCTAGCAATAAGCCATGGAGGCTAAAGTTCAGGCTCTCATACATGGGACCTTGTTCCTAGGCCTTCTCACTGAAAGCCCATTGGCTGTAAATGGGTTTACAAGATCAAACACAAGGTTGATGACTCTATTGAACGTTAAAGGCTTAGTTGGTTACTAAGGTTTTACACAACATGAAGGTTTTGACTATCATGACACATTCTCTCTTGTTGCTAAAGGGGTCATTGTCCGTTCTTTCAGATGGATGTACACAATGCCTTCCACCATGGTGATCTCAATGAAGAAATTTACATGGATCTTCCTCCGAGTTTACACAAATAGGGGGACTTTCGGGTATGTTGTTTACGTAAATTGCTTTATGGTCTTAAGCAAGCATCTCATCAATGGTATGCTAAATTCACCATGGCTCTTACTACTACTTGTTTTTGGCAATCCCGATATGATTATGCTTTATTCATTTGGTGTCACGGGTCCTATGCCATTTATCTATTAATTTATGTTGATGACATCCTCATTATGGGAAATGATGCACATGCCATTACAGACTTCAAGAAATATCTCCATTCTACCTTTCGCATCAAGGACTTGGGCATTCCCAAGTATTTTTTAGGAATTGAGATTGCTCGTTTAGAGAAAGGGACTTGTCTTAGCCAACATAAATTTGTTCTTGAAATCATCTTTGATTCTGGCTTATCAGGACGCAAACCTGCAATTATTTCGATTATGTAGAATGTGAAGTTGACAACGGTAGCTTATGACGATGTCGTATCTCTTCTCGAGAAGGATCCCATACTTAATGACCCATCTGTCTATCAATGATTAGTTAGTAAACTCATCTATCTCACTATGACCAATCTTGATATATCTTATGCAATACAAATACTTAGTCAATTCATGCACGATCTGAAGCAATCACATATGGATGCAGCCTTGAAAGTGGTAAAGTATTTGAAGGGCCATCCAAGTTTGGGAATTTTGTTATCTTAGGATTGTAACATGTAGATGACAACTTATTGTGACATTGACTATGCCACATGTCCTTTGAGCTGACAATCCATAACTGGTTTTTGTGTAAAATTGGGAAATTCTTTATTGTCATGGAAGACAAAGAAACAATAAACTGTTTCCTAATCCTCTGCAGAATCAGAATATTGTGCTATGGTTAAGACAGTTTGTGAGATTGTTTGGATGTGAGGTTTACTTTGAGACCTCGACATTTGGATAAGGGGACCTATAACCCTATTTTGTGACAATGATGCAACTTTGAAACTTGTAGCAAATCTGATAGTCCATGAAAGAACAAAACACATCGAAGTTGACTATCATTTCACAAGGGATAAGATTTAGGAAGGTGTCATTGCAACAAGAGGAATCATGACTATAGAATAGCCCGTTGACATTTTTACCAAACCTCTATGTCATAGGCAACACACATATCTATTACGCAAGCTTGGCGTTCTTGACATATACTTGCCGCCAGCTTAAGGGGGATTGTTGGAGATACCATTACCTTAGTATCTACACTTACTATGTTAAGAATTGTTACAATATATCATCTATGATATAGATCTCTTTGTATAGGAAATGATTTATGCATTAAATTGTAATTATTCTTACCTTCTTGGTATATTACTTGTATTATAAGTAGGACACATTGTAACCCTTTACTTCCTCAACCAAATATACAAAAATTTCCCAACGTTCCCCATTGCTTCCCTCTTACTTTCTGTCAAAAAGTAATGGACTACGATCCGATTGATTTCTTGGGAGGTGAATAACATGGATTTGTTGAAAATAAGCTAGAGCCTCCAAATTATTAAGCACCCTATCCAACTGTATTCATGTTCTTCTTTGGTTTATCGCATTGCTACACCATGTAAAAGGATCCCTTTCATAACCTACATCCATTAATCCAAATTCAAAAATGAAATCTTGAAAGTCCTCAATTGCCTTTCTTAAGTAAGATTGACCTTTTTTTTTAATTAGTTTAAGATCATATTAAAGTTTCCTCCTACTATCCATGGTTTGTCTCCAATGTCAAACTCCATTAATGCGTTCCACATTGTCATTTGTGCATTACAATCATAGCAAGCATAAATAATAGTTAACACAAATGATTGTTCTTAGGTTTGCAAGGCCAAAGTTACATGTTGGGCATGCATGATAATAACTTCAACTATAATCTAACCATTCTAAAATACCCAAATGTGCCTATTCTCCGAAGCAAACTATTTGAAATTGGGGAATTGATGTTGCTTGGCCACTTTTTGCAAGTGACTACATTTCTTTTTTGGTTCCAATAATGCTAAAAATTGTATCTCATGCTCTTTAACTACCATTTTTAGCTAGTCTATTTTTTGAAGGGACCTAATTTCTCTAATATTCCATATCAGTGTCTTCATCAGGAATTGGACAAAGAGGAACATATTTTGGGGAAACTTGCACATATCCCACTGTTTCCATATTTGTTACCAATTTGGTACTAAATTGAATTTGCGAAGCCTTTGGACTTCCTTTACCTTTTCTAGTTGCACCAACTTACATGGTGGACCTTTTAATGAAGGGGTCCCAAAAATGGATCTAATGAAAGCTTCTCGTGTTATTATGTGATTTATACTCAAAATATCCTAAAATTGGTCTTAACCTTTAGGAGTGAGTGTCATCTTAACATCTATAATCACCACAGCATTTTCCATAGATAAACTAGTAGTTTGTTTCTCCACCATATTCATTTCTTGGGAAGTGTAAGATAATGTTTCCATGTATGTATATAACTATTATTGTCATTCTCCTCTAGAATTTCAATTGTATATTCTTAAAACTATTGTAACTTGTAAACTAAATCTTGCATACTATTATAAATCTCTACCAACTCTAGGGTATTACAGCTCACCTCTTTTGTTTCTCCTAAACTTTCATGTGTACCTAATAAATCATGATAACTTCTCTTTGACGCCTCCTTCTTTTAAGTATTGGCTTTCTTCCTTTGTCCTCCAACAATTATCATGACTTTATCTCTTTGATATTCCAAATCGTCCCTTATATCTAGGTTACTAGTATAATTTTCCAAATTCTCCAATATGGCAAATGAGTTGAAAACTTTAATAGGCTCATATGGAACTATCGTGCCATGGATCTTCCCATTGGATGTTATAGTGTTGTGGACTACTTTGGTTGTTTCCTTTCCTTTCTTGATGGATTAGGCATTGTCACTTGTGGTAGTAAGATTTTTCTTAATATACTTCACAATACTTTTCCATTTACCCATTTCCTTTTGTGGTGTCGCAACCTCATTCTTTTTCATCCCATTAATAGAAGCTTCATTGACTTTTTCCATTTGGGGTTTAATGTTGATTTTAGTAACTTCTTGCACTAGTTCTTTAAAAGTAACCTCATTTTTGTTGTTGCCCTTTTTGTTTTTTCCTTGGCTGATTTTCTTAACAATGGACCTAGAATTTCCCCTTTCTGCTTCTATAATGTTGTCTTTGTTTGACTTCTTTCGTGCTACAACTCTTTTTCGACAACTATTTAATTCATGACCCTTCAAATTACAATATGTGTAGCACCCTGTTGTCAACTCGTATATTACTTCTTGCTAGAAACTCTCTTCCACTTATTCCCCATTTTCTATCTCTATCAAGAATTTTCCTAAAAAGATTGCATGAGTATCCATCTCCACACATATTTACTTAGAAAATGTTTCTTAATTAACATACATAATATGAGTTTTGGGATATACTACTTTGTATATTATGGTAGTCAATCATGTATATATTTGCTTTTTAATGAGAAAGAAACTAGATGATGGATTTTTTTTTGAATAATTTAAATTTTTTACCAAACTTTGTTTAATGACTTGAATTAGGAATTAATAATTAGTTCTAAAGTATGTTTATCAAGGAAATTTGAACCAAAGATATTTATTTTGTATGATCTCTTAAAAAAGTCTTGTTTATTATTTTGGCTATAGAAGGTTAGATGATGGAATTTTTAAGAATTCAAAATTTTGATTATCTTTACTAGTAAGGTTTATTTATTTTTAACTGGTTAGCATCAATAACAATAAGAAAAATGTGACCATGTGAATTTTGATAAATTGTTTATAAAATATATGTAGCATTAATTTTCTTATGAGGATATAATTGGTGTGGGCTCTTATATATCAAAATGTATTAAATTTTGTTTAAGACATTCTCTGTTGATGGATGGCCTAACATATGTTTTTGCTAATATGACAAGCATGGCAAGATTTGAGAGTGTTGCCATCAAGATTAATATTCTTTATTTGAAGCAATCTTATTACATAGTGTTGAAATATATTTTAATGATATTAGAATATATAAACATTTTGATGATGAAGAAAAATGGATATTATAAAATGATAATATTATAACATTTTGTTGGAATATATTGATAATTAAATAGGATTATAATATGAGAATATTATAATTAATATTTGATTATTTATGGGTTTCATAAGAAAATTAATGCTGAAATTGTATGCAAGAAATTGGGTTAGAATGAGCCCAGTCCAAAAGTCTGACCCAGTCCAAAGTTTGACCCAGTCCAGAGAAGTCTGACCCAGTCTAGAGAGGTGTGACCCAGTCTAGAGAATGTGACTCAGGCCCAGAACGCGACCCAGTGTGTGACCCAGTCCAGATGTGCGACCCGCGACCAACTTAAGCCCTGCGACCCAGAATCCGACCTGCGATAACGGTATGACTTCGCCGATAGATTTGGCTGCCCATTTCACCTTCGATCTAATGAAGAAGAGAAGATTTTTGTAAAGAAAAATCAAAGACCCACTGCTCAGAAAGGATCAATTTGAATAAATGGTGAAGCTCATCGAGTTCTTGCCCTAACTGCTCAAAAGTGAAATTGGAAGTAGATTAGAGGGTTTCTGAAGACGATTTCAAAGGACTTTTGTAAGGAAAAGGATGCTCTATCAATATGTGAAGGACCCATAAAGAATTGATTCAAGATTGGAGAGAATTGAAGAAGATTTGATTAAGACCCAAAACTTGCTCCACAGAACCCAAATTATAGAATTTTAAGTTGAGACCAAAACTGCACCATTTTGGACAGGGTTTTGAACTAAACGAAGGTAGAAACTCTTCTCCGACATTCTGTCTCTCTTAAGCTCGAAAATGGACAGAGAAGAGGGAAATAAGGAGCTCCAACGAGAAGAAGATTTGATGGTGCTCAGAAGTGTTAGAACGACTCTTTGAAGTGAGAGGTTAGTTGCTTTGAAGGTATTTAAGCAAGTTTGTCTTCACCATGAGAAGTAGTCCGAAAATCATAAGCAAAGAAAGCAAGTTGTGAAGCATCTCATACTACTCATCCTAGCTCATCCAAACCTACGATTTTGATCTTCATTGGGTGACTAATTTCTAAGCTCATTACTTGCTTACTAGAGAATCAATTTGTGCTTCATTATACTCTATTATTGAAGTTGATTTTCTGCAAGTAGACTCTGCTAGGGTTTGAATGAATTTGGGGCTTTTGTCTGTTTACTCTGTATTGAGCTTCTAGTAGTTGTTTGAAGCTTCTGAACTTGTATTGCATATCTTACAGAAGCTTAGTTTGAAATTTGTAATACTTGATAAACTTTAACTTGTTGATGTGTGTTGAGACACACATTGTGATTGTGATCCTTGGTGTAAGTAGATTATACTCTATTATTGAAGTTGATTTTTTGCAAGTAGACTCTGCTAGGGTTTGAATGAATTTGGGGCTTTTGTCCATTTACTCTGTATTGAGCCTCTAGTAGTTGTTTGAAGCTTCTGAACTTGTATTGCATATCTTACAGAAGCTTAGTTTGAAATTTGTAATACTTGATAAACTTTAACTTGTTGATGTGTGTTGAGACACACATTGTGATTGTGATCCTTGGTGTAAGGATTGTTTGACTCCTTGAGGAGGAGTTGGAAAGTGTAAGAGAAAGTTTCTCCTAACTTTGTAGTAAAGTTGACTTCAACCGGTTGTGTTGAAGGAGATGAGGGTGGAAGTAGATGAAAAAAGGCCGAACCACTGTGTAAACTTGTGTCTTGTCTCTCTTGTGTTTAATTATCTTTGAATGCTTTATTTGATTGCAAAAAGTGATTGAACATAAATTAGAAGTGAATTTTTAAAGAGAAACCTAATTCACCCCCCCTCTTAGGTTGCTATAGGATCCAACACATAGGAATAATTAATATTGCCAAATCTATTGTGCCAGTCCACCAAATCTTGAAACTTCATTATGTTATCACTTAGTGAGATTTTGTATTAAGGTTATAAATTTTTATGCTTATAGTTCTCTATTTCTATGCTTAAAAAAAAAAAAATCCACCAGATTAGCAGTAGTATTTAAAGCCATATGTGATATGAAGATCCTTCAATTTAAGGTCATGGAGCATGTGGTCAACCCGTTCATCAAGGATTGTTTAGCCCATTTTCAAATTATGTACCACACAAAATTTGAGATAAAATAGAAAAACACAATTGTTCTTTTTGGTAAATTTAGAAACTGATAATAAATTTTGTTTACATTTGGGACTATTAAACATTATAAATATCTAAATTTCTACAATTTGATGGGTTACACATATAGGTTATTGGGAGGCCCATTCCATCTCCTATAATGACATCTTTATCCCCAATTTAACAAATTTTCAAGCCCAAATTTGTTAGGAGAGATATGGCTTGTGGCCTAGAATTAGGAAACCAATCAATATCAATATTGGCCTGCATTATTTGATTTGTTTATTGTTGTTGGGCTAGGTTTGCAAAATCAGCCTATGGCTATTTTGGGCCTATCTACGTTGAGTGGGCTGTTAGCGGGCCTGGGTGTGGTTGAAGCATATTGGTGCTAAAAGACTTCCTCGCAAATCTGACAAATGAGGAGTTGGCACTAGCAACTAGTGAGGTAGCTAACTCTGGAGCTCGGAATATGCTTGACGTGTGGAGTCCTTTATGGTTGGTGAACCTTTCTGTTGATTGTGCAACGGGCTGTTATGGGGGCTTCAGGACAGTGTGACCAATGGTGGAGTGGTCCGTCATGAAGGGAGCATTGGAGGCTGATTGTTCGGCAAGGTCAATGTGCGATTTCTTGTGTGAGCAGCAAGCCATGTAGATTTGTTACGTGCAAGTTTCACCTAACTTGCACTAGTTGTAACTCAAACCTAGGTAGGCTTGAGTGTGATTAGTAAGGCACGACAGTCCTTTCTCTCCTTGTAAAATGCCTATTAAAAGGCCAAGAATTGAAATGTAAACAAAGCTAGAAGCAGAAACTTAAACCAATTCCTTTTAAATGTCTCTTTCCTCTCCCTTCAAATGGTAGAGATGGAGTTCAAGGCTCCTACATATCCAAAGAATCACCCAAATAATCCAAACGTTTGACAAGATGGTTTCCATTTGGCTCTGTTGTGTGTGCTCAGATTTATGCACGTAACAAAGGTATCAGAGCCAACTTTCCTACAACTATGGGATTGTTGGATAAAGCTCGAGTAGACTTGCATTTTGCTACCTCTAGGACGTGGAGAAAAAGCTCACCAGCCTTTTGGAAGCCTAGTGTGTGGACTTACAAACCCAGTTTGATGGCACGCTAGCTTCCTCTACCAATGCTGAAGGACAAACCAGCAACCAGTCAAAGAGCAAAGGGGCAAAAGCAGAACCAGAGATGGCACAACATCTCATCCTTATTAGAGACCAGCCTTTCTGCCTAATTTGAACCTTCCAACGCTAGCAATATTGGCTTGCTGGAAGAAGGCGTCGGACCACTATGCTTAGTGCGCAAAAGATGTGAGGTAGGGCCAAAATTGTCACTTCCCACAATGGCAAAAGTGGGTGCAGGAAGTAATACAAGAGTGACAAGTGTTAGGATGATTGTGGGGTGATTCTCGGTTAAAGGAAGTTCTTCCATCGACCGTGCGTGGACCACTAGAGAAGCCCATCGTCCAATCTGTCTAGAGGCTGGGCCACTAGAGCATTCTTCTCCCACGCGGAAGGTTGCCAAAGCATCATCGGGCAAGTTTTATTTTAGGGACAAAATAGACCTTGGTTGTTAAGCTACTTTTATAAAAATCCTGTCTTTTAATCCTAGTCTTTTGTTGTTAGGATGTTTTATTTATTTATTTGGGAAGTGTCTTGATTGACTGGTAAGGCACGACAGTCCTCTCTCCTCCTCATAAAATGCTTATTAAAAGGCCAAGAACTAAAATGTAAACAAAGCAAGAAGCAGAAACTTAAACCGATTCCTTTTAAAATGTCTCTGTCCTTACCTTTTAAACAGTAGAGATGGAGTTCAAGGCTCCTACATGTCCAAAGAACCACCTAAATAATCCAAACGTCCGACAAAATGGTTTCCATTTGGCCCTGTTGCGTGTGCTTAGATTTGTTCACGTAATAAGATCCTCCCGAGGTAAGGCGGCAATGTGGGTGTGGACTACAATTGTAGTGCCAAACCTTGCATATGGCATTCCATGGCCTCGAAACACCTGAGCAAGGTAGTCATTCTCAGGGTTAGGTTCCCCGACACTGGCCCAATTGATCAGAAATTGAGTCTATTTCGTACAGAAACTCTATCACCATGTGGTGACCTTTGGTGGCAGCTTGTAAGTGGTGTAGGGTGGAGATGTGAGTGGAAGAATGGGCTTGAAATTTGGTATCCAACGCCTTCCAAATCTCTGCTAATATCTTATGCTTGGCAACAACAATGACTATAGAGTCAGAGTTGTATTGAGAATCTAGCCCAAAGCTGTTTGGTCGCGCACATGCCAATCCTGAAACGCGGGATTGGAGATGCGTTCAATTCTGCGATTTTCATCATTGTTTGTGATGAATTTAGATGGACAGGGAAAGGAGTCATGGATGACTCCAAGCAAGCCACTAGCTAAGAGATATGGCTTTATTTGGGCCTTCTAGAATGAAAAATTGCTTCCTTCCAATTTAGATGCTGTTAAAAACTATGAAGATGAGAGAAATTGTTCATTTCATTGATATGAACAACAAAGATACAAGATTGGTATCTATTGCAAAGGTGGGTTTATTGTTCCCGTGGTGTTTTTCAAGTGTGCTTACAAAGTCTATTTATAGAGGAGGAAAAGCAATGAGAAAATAAAATAATTAGCCTTCTCCATGTGCGTACACCTCTGTCATCTGGGGTGATGTTCGGCGTGCTCTCGGTGGAGCATCTTACAGCAGCTAAAGTAGCTACTGTGACAAGGCAGCCACTAGTGGTAACGTGGCTACCCATGTGATCACATGTCTGAACACCCCTCCTCAAACTGATGGTCGATAAGAGTTGATGACGTTCAGTTTGCCAAGGAGATGTGCATGTTGATTTGCTCCTAGAGCCTTTGTGAAAACGTCTGCTGGTTGATCCTTGGTTCCGACGTGATGGGTTTTAATGAGGCCATGCTTTATCTTTTCTCTGATGAAGTGGCAGTCGACATCTATGTGTTTAGTGCGCTGATGCACCATGGGATTTGCTGATAGTTCCATTGCGGCCTTATTATCGCAATACAAAATCACTGGTTGTGGGACTTTGATTCCCATATCTCTAAGTAGGCCTAGTAACCAGATAATCTCACATGATGTGTAAGCCATTGCTCGATATTCTGCTTCCGTGGAAGAAAGAGATACCACTGCCTGTTTCTTACTTTTCCAAGAGATGAGGGTGTCACCAAGCATAATGCAGAAGCCAGTAACAGATTTTCTCTCAACCTTGCAAGTGGCATAATCTGAGTCACAGAATGCTCGCATCTTGTAACCTCCAGAAGCTTAGATAAACAAGCCAGTGCCTGGGCAACTTTTAAGATATCTGATTAATCTAATAGCTGCTTCCCAGTGAGATTTTTTCGGTGAGTGCATGAATTGAGCTAAATTGTGCACCGTGTAAGAGATGTCAGGTCTGGTAACCAGGAGATAATTCAGTTTCCCTATAAGTTGTTGATACTTTAGTGGTTCATTTAGAAGTGGATCATCATCACGTGGCACCTTTGCTCCTTGATCATGTTTAAAAGTAGTCAACGACAAATTTGTGTCCATGGGATTGTCAACTGGTTTACTACCCCCTAGTCCCATATCTTCTATCATCTCGAGAATGTACTTTCGTTGACTCAATTGGATTCCCTTTTCGTCTTTAAGGACTTCAATCCCAAGGAAGAATTTGAGATCTCCCAAGTCCTTGATGCGGAATACGGAATGCAAATGTGTTTTTAACTCTTGTATTCCTCAGTGTCACTGCCAGTAATGATTATGTCATCCACATAGATCATGAGAATGACAATGAGATCACCTCTTTGTCGAACAAACAATGAGGTGTCATGTATGGAATCCTTGTAACCCGCTGTGAGGAGGACTTCCGTGAACTTTTCATACCATTGTCTGGCTGCTTGTTTGAGTCCATAGATGGATTTTCTCAATTTACAAACTTTTCCACTGTTCTCAGCAGGATCACCCAGGTGGGGGTTTCATGTAGACCTCTTCATCTAGATCTCCTTGTAGAAAAGCATTGTTTACATCCATTTGATGAATATCCCACTGATTTTGTGCTGCTAAGGAAAGAGCACATCTGATTGTGATGTGTTTTACTACCGGAGCAAAAATCTCGTGGTAGTCCACTCCTTCTTTCTGACTATATCCTTTTGCCACTAGTCTTGCCTTATATCTTTCTATTGACCCATCAGCTTTGTGCTTTATTTTGTACACCCATTTACAGCCGATGGGTTTTCTTCCTCGAGGTAAGTCCACTAGTTCCCATGTATTATTTGCTTCCAATGCCCTAATCTCTTGCTCCATGGCTTCTTGCCATCTAGGATCGCCAATTGCCTCATGGTGATGCATTGGTTCAACATCAGCAGATATAGATGCAATGAAATGCTGATTGTCCAAGGGTAAATGGTCATATGAAATGAAAGTTGAAAGAGGATAGGCTGATGATTCTGTTTCTGCTACATGGATGGTAGGGCACACGTAGTCTTTTGACCATAAAGGAGGCCTGGTGTTTCTGGTGGAACGTCGAGGGGTTGCCTGAGGCTGTGGTTCAGGTGAATTGCTTGATGTTGGAATGGTTTCATCATCGGAGAATATGTCAAGTGGTTCAGCTGAAGGTGGTGTTGGTATATGTATTTGGGTTGTTTCTCGTGAAGGTGAGATGTCTGTATGGTGGCTTATAAGATTGGTTAAAGTGGGAGATGGATGTGTAGGGTCAGAGAGTACCTCAAATTCATGTGTTGCTGGAGCCTTTCGAGCGAGTTCCGTCAAAGGCACTTGCATGGTAGGATTTGATTTGGTCCCTACTTGTGAAAAAGGAAAAATATTTTCGTGGAATTTCACATCCCGACTTACAAAAAATTTATCTTTTACAGGATCGTACAATCTGTATCCCTTCTGGCTTTGAGCATATCCCATGAAAATGCTTGGGATTGCTCGGGGGGCAAACTTGTCTTTTGGTCCTACGGTGGTGGCATGACATAAACACCCAAAAATTTTAAGATGAGAAAATTTTGGTGATTTTCCAAAAAGTTTCTCAAAAGGTGTGATTCCATGTAAAACCATGGATGGCATCCTATTAATAAGATAGGTTGCGGTGAGTATGTATTCCCCCCAAAATTTGTCAGGCATTGAGCTCTGAAATTTCAAAGCTCGCGCTACATCCAAGATATGGCGATGCTTGCGCTCTACGACACCATTCTGTTGTGGTGTGTGCACACATGAACTCTTGTGCTTGATGCCTCGAGAAGTGAATATTTGTTTTGTGTGCTGATTGAAGAAATCAAGTGCATTATCTGTTCTAACGCATTTGACTTCTGTGTCAAACTGGTTTCTTACCAAGTTAAAGAATTCCTCCAGTCGTGAATATGTTTCACTCTTAACTTTCATTAAGAATGTCCAAGTTCCTCGTGAGAAGTCATCGACTAGTGTGAGGAAATATCTTGACCCATCATGATTGGGGATTTTGTATGGTCCCTAGACATCTATATGAACTAGGTCAAATTTCCGTTGCGCAATGTGATTGCGCGTAGGAAAAGATGTGCGAGTTTGTTTCGCAAGTGGACAAATCATGCAAGGCTCATGTTTCGAGAATTTTGCAGATTTGAAATCATCAATATATTGAAATTTTGCATCGGACATATGTCCGAGTCTACAATGCCAAAGTTCGGAATTTAAAACATTACATGCTGTTATTGAATGCTTAAAAGATAAAGCATGTCCTGGGGGCTGGGATACATCATTCCTATCCGGACATGCAACAAAATAGTAGAGACCATTTCTAACTCTACCGAGGCCTTTGATTTCACTCATCCAAAGGTCCTGAAAGGCACAAAATTCGGCATAAAATATTATGCGACATGTATTTTCATGGCAAAATTTTGAGGCAGATATGAGATTGAACTTAAAATCGGGGGAATATAGAACTGTGTTCAATTTCAATGTCTTGGATATGCTAGTGTTGCCAATATGTGTCACCAATGCACCATCACCGTTAGGAAATTTAACTTTCCTAGATCTAGAAGCACAAGGCATTATCGATTTCAATCATGACAAATTTGCAGTAATATGATCACTAGCACCAAAATCAATTATCCAATATTGATTTAGAGATTGAGAAATACCTGCCAAGTAAGCATGATTATCCTGATTATTGTTCAGGAATCTCATGAATTTCTGGTAGTCTGTCTTGGTGATGAAGACATGGTCCGGATCGTCTGCTACCAGATTAGCTTTGGCTTCTTCTCTGTAATTTTTATGTCTAGGTGGATAACCATGGAGTCTGTAACATTCCTTTTTCTCATGGTCATATCCCTTGCAATATTCGCATTGGGGACCCACCAAACGATAGCATTCCTCCCTTTTATGGCATTTTCTTCCACAAAGGGTACATTGGTCAATTTGATTTTGATTACCCCTAAACGACCTGTCGTTTCACGCTGCCTTTAGTGTAAACGACACGTCGTTTAGTCCCGAGCGTGTAAATGACGCGCCCCCAGTGATCGATCGTTCGGCACCTGAGGAAGTCGTCCCCATTGGTGCGCCCGCCGCAATAGCTATTGACCTGTCTCCCGAACCTTTTGCGTCGGGTCCATGTTTCGCCGCAACAAACATAAAATCGCCGGTTGTCTTCCCCGACGAGCTCCGGCGATATTCTGCCTTGCAGAGTATCGAATAAGCCTGTAAAAGATCCGGGGGGGGCTGCATAAGAAGAATTTGCTCTCGAATTGGTAAAAGATGATCATCCAGGCCACGAACGAATTGAAAAAACTTCATCTCCTCTTCGTGCTCCTGCCATTCTTCAAATGAGAACATTCTGGGCCTTTTCAGCTCAATCAGGGAGTTGAATTCGTTCCAGAGCTGCTTTAATCGACCAAAATAGGTCGAAATTGATTCCCCACCTTGCCGAATCGTGCATAATTCGGTGGTCAGGTCAAAAACCCTAGACCGATCGACCTGCTGGTACCGGCCGCGGAGTTCCGACCACATCTCGGCCGCTGTTTTGGTGTAGAGGAGGCCATTGTGAAGGTGGTCGGCGATCGAATTGAGGATCCATCTGCGGCAGAGGTCGTTGCACCTTTTCCACTGTTTTTGGGTCGGTGAGTCGGGTTCCGGAGCGATGTAAGAGCCGTCGACGAACACGTATTTGTTCTTAATTGAGAGCGCGATCGTCATCTTCTCGCTCCATGCTGCGTAGTTCATCGGCCCGTCGAGTTTAATTGCTACCAGCGGTGTTGAATTTGTGTCTCCAGGCGGCAGGAAAAGGGGATCAGAGTAATCTAGGTTTTTGCCCTTGTTATCTGATTCTTCGTGCGGCGGAACGGGCGGAATGGGCGGCAGAGGAGCACGCTGATAGGTGCGAAAGTCTAGTTGGTCTTCTCCGCTTCGATTGTGTGGCGGCACGTACGGCGGTGTGGCTTGACGGGGATTAGCCGGCGGTACGGGCGGCGGCGTGGATTGCCCAAGGTCTGCCATTTCGTTCGTCGGAGGAAATCGGGAGTTGGATGACGTCGTTTACTGGAAAAAAAAAACGATGTCGTTGTTGGATGTGGTGTCGTTAGAGTGGAGCGTCGTCGTTTTTCAAGAACTATTTGTTCCAAGAAAAACGGCGCCGTTCTACTAAAACAAGAAATTAATACGTCGTCGTTTTGATTGTCGTCTTTGTAGATAGACGAATTAATCAAAACTACATCGTTTTGGATTAAGTCACCGGAATAGACGCAGCGCCAGTGGGGTGCGGTCCGATTTGGTGTTTGAAAGGCCTTTTGCGGTCGATTTTGACCGAAAATTAGCCAGAAAGCTCCGATTTGTGGGTCTTTAGCGGAAGCGATTTGGATCGATTGAAAACGAACGAGTTTTGGAGCTCGATTTGTGATAATCGGAAGGAGAGGGAAAGGAAAAAAAAAACTAAGCTCTCGATACCATGTTAAAAACTATGAAGATGAGAGAAATTGTTCATTTCATTGATATGAACAACAAAGATACAAGATTGGTATCTATTGCAAAGGCGGGTTTATTGTTCCCATGGTGTTTTTTAAGTGTGCTTACAAAGTCTATTTATAGAGGAGGAAAAGCAATGAGAAAATAAAATAATTAGCCTTCTCCATGTGCGTACACCTCTGTCATCTGGGGTGATGTTCGGCGTGCTCTCGGTGGAGCATCTTACAGCAGCTAAAGTAGCTACTGTGACAAGGCAGCCACTAGTGGTAACGTGGCTGCCCATGTGATCACATGTCTGAACAGATGCCAACAGTTGGAATGGAAGGATTTCCAAGCGATAGTGGCGGAAATGGATGTTTGTGTTTTTTGAAGCCATTTGTGTGAACGGATCAAACAGGTGTTGAAGGCTTTCACTTCCTAACGATAATACCAATTTGGAAAACAATCTTCCACGAAATGGATAGTTTTTGTGGAGTGATCTCTCGACTCAGTAAGAATCCTCAAAAGACAGACAAGAGACACAAATATGAAGTGGTCGTATATTGGATGATTCATTGAAGGTTTAGTTTTCAAATTTATAGAAAACCTATATCTAGGCAGTTGAGAAAAGCATTTGAATTCTTGGTAATCATATTTAATAATGATTTGTCATGAATTTACAAGGAATTTCTTCTGAAATGGAAAACATTTGAAAACTTGAATTTGAATCCTTAATTAGTGTGATTTGCTTTGATGGAGTTTTTTCATTTTCTCGGGATTGGAAGAAGGATGTTTTCCGAATTGTTTGCCTTCCATCTCATCTCAGTTGATTGCCATTGATGATGGGATTCTAGCGTGAGACTTATTAATGGTGAGGTTGGAATGACACACATGGGTTACAAGCGTGCGTCTTAAATTCAACAATGCTGACGTTGGAGGTAGGTTTGATGTGTCTGGTTACTGATGAAGTAGTCTTATCACATGGTGATGAAGTGGCTTTTTTGAAGATGTGGCAGACATATGAACCATCCGATTTTAACATAAATCACAGCTATAAAAAGGTTTCCCATATTGGGAGTTATCAAACTAGTGCACTGGAAAAAAAACTAATAATGGTGATTACATCTTTATCAAATTTATTGTTGTTTATAATCATGAGAAGAATTTGAGATAAAGGATTTTATAATGGAGAAAAATGTCATGCTTGTAGAGCAATCCACGTGCAAACCAATATAGTTCTTCACGAAGGATTAATCATGGTACATGAGACTCAAGTATCCAGCTATTTTTATTAGTTGACTATTGTTAATGAAAATAAAATAAAAAAATAAAAGCTGAAAGAGAATAATTGAAATTTTATTCTCTTTTCTTCATTTGAATTTTCTTTTTGTCGTTTTCTTTCTTTTTCCATGATAATTCACGTGAACGCTCCTTTAACACTTCTCTCTTCAACATAGGGTCCCACATGTTTCCTCTTATACTTCTTTTTATCTATCTTTTTCTTCTCCTTGCTTCTCATGTGCTTCATAGATAAATGATAAACATTGATTTTGCATGATTTATTGTTTCTTTTTCTTCTTTTTCTTCTATTTTGGATTTATTGCATAAAATAGCAAAAACATACATAAATATAATTAAATACAAATATAATTTAATAAAAACTATATTAAACATTACATAAAATAATCAAAATAACTCTATATAAAATAGAGTTATCAAATTTCCTGGGCTTTCTTGAATTATTTCTTTTGAACTTTCATGCTCCATGTTTCCTACAAAATATTCATGCATTATTGTCTTTATATAAAAACAACAATCCAACAATAATATTAGCATATCCAATTTTTTCTATTAAAATATTTAAAAAATGAAGGTAATTTATTTTGTTATAATATCATTACCATTATCTCCTATATTTATTTTCACATTAAACACAAAAAAAATTTATACATTGACTCAAAAATATTTGCTTACATCAAAATACATTTCATGAAATATAATCTTTTTTCTTTTTTCTCATCATCAAAATAATAATGCAACAGCAATATTCCTAACACAAGGGGTGTTTCCCAAATTTGATTTCAACTACTATATAGTTGCATTAGTTTAATAATCTTCATACGGACCAGCAGAAGTTTGATGACTATCTATTGAAAATAATGTGAGTGAATGAGAATATTGAAGGTTAGAGAGTTTGTAGTATCCTACCCATACGGTTCAGATCATGTTGTTTGACTTTAATAACAGCAAAATGATTCCTTGAGATATATGGCTTTGTTTTCAAAATTGGCAATTGATGATTGGGTTTCTGAGTATCAGTTGATGGTAGAGCTTTTGTGTTTTTCTTTAATGAACTAAAGCGGCTTTTTTCCTCTTCTTTCTGAAATTTGCTCACGTTCTTGTCCATCATTTGATAGTTGCTGCAAAGGGAAAATCTCATCCGACTAGTGGCAAAGCCTTGTTCTCCTTCCTTTCTAGGATTGACAATGGGTAGAAGGCCACATTTTGGGAAAGAGAGCGTCCTTAGCCACGCATCTTGCACGCTTTTTCCCAAAAGATCCTCATCCCCATCGTCATTTCCACGAGGTATCACCCCAAAGAGACGTTTTGAACACATAGTAGAGATGTCAAATTCGTGCTGACTGGGATGGGCAAGGAGTGCAAAGCTTCAGTTTCTACATCTAACTTCACCGTTTGCGGCAATTTCGGGCTTGTATAACGCAAAACCTTTCGCTGTTTTTGTCTATTCTGTTCTGTTAACATCAAGAGAAGGTTGTGATATTCCACCAATATCAAGGACATTACTTGGCACATTTTTTTTGAACAATCTGAATGCCTATTCCCTTATTGCTCCCTTGTGAAACTTACCTTTGCTTGACGACCAATGCTGCTGATTTTTGTTAACACACAAAGCATCTTTCAACTTCCTTTCTATATGACCAAATGAAAAAAGTGTGGGGCTATGACTCTGTCCTTGAGTTCTGAAGCTATTAGGATACCTTTAGGAAAAGTGAGGGCTGATTCTCTCAAACGATATTTGCATGGTTGTTGGGCCAGGACTTATGACCACTATTGTATCTGAAGCTTGAGGATTGCCATTTCCTTTAGGAAGGAATATATCACTAGATTTCAACTTGTTGGTACATGCATGCTTTTCAAATTGTCTTGCATTACTTGTTTGATACTCAAACAATTTTGCTTCCGAGGAAGATATAGTCCGCTGTCGTTTTGCCAAAGAATTCTGCAAGTCTTGGATATGTTTTACTATTGGAGAATTTGGGCCTTGTAGAAGTTTCATAAACTATTCCTCATTGGATTTAAAATATCCAATGCATCCAAGAAATTGTTTAGGCTAGTGGTTTGCCCCATTTCTAATGATATATTTTCCATGAATGAACTTCTGGTTTTTGGTTTCCTCTACATCATTCATCTACGCTTGCTGGGCATTAACTTTCTTCATTTGGTCCTAATCCACTCAATTGATACGTTTACAACCATAAGTAGATCTTTTATTTTTGTAATGCAACTCTTTGCATGATACCTTTATTGATGCTTAACGGTTTAGGTTTCTTGAAGACATATCCATAAAATTTTGATGAGAAAGTTGATGATCATCCATATCTCCATTACCTTTCTAACCAAGCTTAGAATTTGACTATGAGTTCTTCACATTAGCAATGGTCATGTTCTTATTTGTTTGCTGCACTAAGGGCATCTCCTCTTGCATAAGCCACCTTAGACCTGCCTTACCAAAATCAATTGGGTGAGTCTTGCTGTTTGTCCTATCTTGGACAAGTCAAACGTTTCTAATCAACCTCTACCAATACTTAGTAAAACACTTTTTCAGAAAAGTCAAGTGAATAAACTAAATCGTAATGAGGAAGAAAATTTCAAACCTACTGACTCAATTTTAATAAAAGCAATTTGCCATATTTTACTCCATATTTGTCTTGAAAAAGTTGGAATAAATGATTAAATGTAACAAAGAAAAGAAAATGGTAGACACATACTTTGTGTCTTTTATCAATATATTGAAAAGGTAGTCCTTTTTTACAACTAAAGAATACATAATAATAAAGATTGATGCAAGCCCAAAAAAGATTACATATTCAAAGAAACCAAAAGAGAAGTTGGCCTAATCAAAGAATCATAACTATACTTGGAAAATCATTATTGTAGATTTATTTATAAGTTGGATTTGTTTGTTTAGCTCAAAATCTTTCTCCTTAGATGATCTTCCCTTCCTTGGACTGCATTAAAATCTAGGAGTGTAAATGTTGTTAACAATAAAAAATATTGTATTTTTGGAGTATGTAGCAGCCATTGTCCTGAACCCACCCTCCATTTTTCCTCCAAGAACTAATGATAAAAACAAGAAAGCAAGTTCTTTGAAAACCAAGTAACTAATTAAATTGGAAAGAGAAGCTTTTATTAATCTATATGAGAGGGTCTTGAGTGTTGATAGGATAGTGTCCGATAGTCATTGGCTATCTTTAATTGCCGCTTTACTCTTTCAAGAGGAGATGATGTTTCAATTAAATTCAACAATATAGATGATTTGTCACATAGGGAATAAGTTTTTTATTTTAATATTAAAATTGACAAAACCAAGTTCAAATAAGCTTTCTTCAACAACAACAGTTTTAGGTTTGCAACAATTAATCATTCAGTAAAGTCCCAAAACATGCTCAAGTTAATTATAAATGCAACTAAGGGAATTTGAATCCAGCATACTTGTGCAAGATCTGCCTTCCTTACTATCTCAACTATACCCCAAGGGGCTTGTTTTTTAGTTCTTTCTTCAAACTAAATCTAATCTAAAGGAAATCGATACAACAACAAAAATTACATTTATAGAATATGGGAATTATAAAAACAAAACCCCCTTCCCTCAACACACACACGCACGCACACACACAAAAGAAAAAAGAAAAAAGAAAAAAGGAAAAGCTCCCATAGCTTGAATTGTACAAAAAAATAAAGGCTAAGAAATAATTTTAAAAAACTACTCTAGACACCCATGGAATAGTGATTTAAAATTAAAATCATAAGTCTATGCAAGAGGCCAAATTTCTTTAAGTCATCCTTACTAAGTCCTAACGCAGTCTTACTTCTTGTACCTTTTTAACTATAAGAAATCATATTTTGTAGTTTTATTTTAATATAAAGTATTCTAAATAATACTCTTTTTAGGAATAGAAAGTATGATTGTCTTTCCCAATAATATTGAGGACTTTTATATTTTTTCATTTATTTTTTATTACAAGTGAATATTAAATAAAACTTGAAAGAGAACAATTGAATTTTTAAAAGATTTACCATGAAATTATTTTTTGGATTCTAATATGGTAAAACTATGAAACACATGATGCATATAATATATTACACACTAGTAAGAGCAATTGAAACACAAAAGTTATGGTTATATGATTTTGAAAGAAATTGGAAAGTAATAAGTAATTATTAAAAAACTACAAGAGGTAATTCAATTGAATGAATATTTTTTTATCCTTTTTGCTAGTGTTTTTTACATGCATATAAGGGAGGGGTAGGGGAGAATCGAACCTTTGGTTAGGGGCTGACTTACCATTAAGCTGGGGGTTGCTCCTTTCTCCTTTCTACACAACACTTTCATCAAGCCTTTGAAAATTTCACTTCATAAGTTATAAAATATGTTACATTGCAGAATAAAAGTTATGGAAAAGGAATTTGATTATTCAATTTATTTATTGGCCAAAATGAAGTAAGACCTTATTTCTTTTTCAAATTTTTGAAAGGTTTTGTAAATTCAAAGTTTTAAGCATCTGTTGGTTTGAGATGGCTGAATTGTTGATATAGCACTTTGATTCAATTTATTTATTGGAAAAATTGAAGTAAGACCTTATTTTTATTTTTAGTGTTTTGAGAAGGGTTTTCAAAGCCTAAGTTCTAGGCATGTGCTAGTTTAAGATAGCTAAATCATTGATTTTGGGCCTGAAAATATGAAAACCTCTTAATTGAGTTTGCATGTAATTCATGATACTTGTAATTTGCTTCATATCATAGCCATTTAATGTATGTAGTGTTTATGTAATTAGAAGTTTTTCTAATTTAAGAAAGAATGCTTTTTGAGTGTAGAAACATCAATAATCTTCTATACTTAAAAGACATTCTTTCTTAAAGTGAAAGTGATGCTATAAACTCTCAACATCTATGTAACTTGATGCTAATAGTGGCTTTTACTAGAAAGCTCAAGATTTAACCCAAAAGTCAATTAATGGGTTGGAAAAAAATTCTTTAATTTAAACTTCACCTTATAATTGTACCTCTCCAATGTAGAAATGATCCTCAACATTTTTGACAATTGTTACACGTTGAATTATCTTGAGATGTAGCACTAACTTTCTCCATAAGAAAGAACCTATTGCTTTTAAGAAGTTCACAGAAAGATTCCTAAAAGAACTCGTATAGTTGCATGTTCTAAAATTTATTAGCATGTTTATTCAAGACACCTACCATCCTTCATCTCGGCATTTTCCAGGCCCCCCAAAATACACATGATGTCCCCATAGAGGATCTTTAAGTACTTTATACTGGGCATTGTAACAATCAGTCATGTTCGTAATTATCGAAGTAGCAGGCTTGTATGGATCTTCAAACCCTTTTGTTTTGTTAGTAATAATTTTGATCCCTTTCACAAATGCAGATTTCCTATAGCCTTCGCTAGGGAAGTGGCCACTCCCCATGGCAGGGGCAACTTCTCCGATAACGCGAGGAACACGTCCTCCCCATGAAATTGCACTGCCACCCCTAGACAAGTTCTTGAAAAGTTCTTGTGGCCAATAACCAATATATTCATTGCGGAGCAAGAACCACCAGTGCCCCGTTATGTGATCCTACCATATGCATTGCAGTATATGTTTATATATCATCTAAAGTGCACTTGAAATTTTCTAGAACAAATATGACTAGAGAAAACAAAGGCAATTCACCTGGAATAAAGTGATTTTTATCTCATATTGATGACCATTGTAAATAGAAGGATTAAGATAACTGCCAAGGGCTATTTTATGGCTAACTTGTACAAACCCTGGGCAACCATCATTTCTGCATTCAGAACCATAGATGATATCCCGCTATGGGGTTTGCATGGAAGCATCAAGGGGCAACAAGATTGTTAGAACTTAGAACACAAAATAAGTCTTGTGAGAGGGTGGATCAACATGAAAAATGACCTCAAAGAAGTAAGGAAGAGCATGCTAAAAACTTACACTCCAGGAGATATATAGTCTGGTATAGTTCCATTTCCGAACCTTCAAAGGTGTAAAAGCAAGGAAAGAGTAAAAGATCAATACATTGTCTTCATGAAACAAAGATTTGAAAAATAGTAGTTTGCATATATTGCCTCTTACCACCTAGGATACGTAAGACTTGAAAATCAATAGAAAAAGGTAAATTCAATATTATCTTGGAGAGAAGTATAGTCAATCAAATAATTATGTGCTACCTACATATTTGATAAACATGGTCCAATTAAAATAGTCCCTTTAAGACTCAACTTGAACTATTAGGTGAAAATAAATAAGGTCACTATCTATTCAACTATACTTAGTAAATAAAGAGGTTTATAATAAAATATGATATTTCCATTCAATAAGAATTGGTTGCTACAATTACTTACTTCCCACCCAGCTGATATTACTTCTGAATCACTTTCAATCTGTATGCAAGCTCTACTATATTGAGTAGTTGATACTGTGGGCTTCCATATATTTATAGCTGCTTTTGCGCCGTAATTTTGGCCAGAGAACATCATTGCTGCAAACTGAATTTGGGAAAATGAGGGAACTTGATAAATCAAATGCTTAATACTTGTTAAAAAAAAAATCAAAGCATCACTAGGAAAGGAAAATCAAATATGGATAAGGTTATTCATGGTCTATTAGTTTCATATGCACAATTTACAAGCGAGAACATAGGATGTAGCTTTGTCCCAAAGTTTCTTACATGCGTGTTTGGGTCTTGAAGGCGCCACGGATTAATTGGATGTTTCTTTCTTGCAGATTTTTGATATTTATCCATTAGTAGATCTTCCTTTGTAGTCCTTTTGACAGGGATAGATCCAAGAGGGCACGAAATATTAGCCACATATGTTGGAAAAACATTTGTTCTTGAACCTTCGTCTTTCATCCCTTTCGGAAAAGTTTTTGGTTTCATCTGAAGAGAATTAAATTGTATAAGTATGCTAAAGTATATCGATTGATTAACATTAGCAGTTGGCACATCATGGTAGGTCTATCACATCCTTAACATTTGAGAAAGAGAAATGAGAAGTAAGATTACTCACTTGAATTGTATGATTCTTGAGTAAAGGATGATCAAAAGCAAGCTGTTTATAGATGTCAATGCAATCTACAATATCACCATATTTAGTCTGTTCATTGAACAAATGTAGAAAATGAATAGAGGAACTTGTTAACTTTGAATAAGTTTCATGTAGGTCTCATAAGATCATTTTCACAAGATGATAATACCAATAATAGAGAAGTCCAACGATAAAACTTAGTAACAAAACTAAATAATTAAGTTATACAATTTTAGGGGATAATAGAATAAAAATCACTATAAGTATGATTCAATTTTTAAAAGTGCTTTTCTTCAAAATCACTATCAATATCCTTGTAATATTACTATTACTTCCATTTTATGAGAAATTTATTAGCAACCATCATGGGCCTTTATTCCATGCATAATCATAAAATAAGTAATAATCCTATAGTTCTTACAATTCATCTTTTAGAGTATTCAAGATTGAAAAGTAAGAGATCAATGATATAAATGTTAATATTAAGTAGATACAAAAACCACTTGGATAAATAGATTGCTTTCTTTTTTACCTTACAAGAGAAAATCATCCCAATTCCCCTTTTACTATTGAAGAACACATGACACGAACAATTGATGCAGGTCCAAAATAAATCACTTATTCAAAGAAACCAAAAGAAAAGTTGCCTAAATCAAAAAATCATAACCGTACCTGCAAACTCTTTATTGCAGGTTTATTTATAAGTTGGAGCTGTCTATCTAGCTTTAGATCTTCTTGCTTAGATAATCTTCCCCCTCCCTGGATTGCATTAGAATAAAAAAGGAGAACAAATGCAATTGATTGTAAGAATGTTGTATTCTTAAAGCATTTTGCAACCATTTTGTTGAATTCGGCCTTCACTTTTCCTCCAAGAATTGTATATAAAGACAAGAAAGCAAGTCCATTGATAATTGTATAAATAACTAACTTGGAAAGAAAAACTTCTAGTACATTGACAAGACAGAGTGAAACAATAATTAAGTATCTTTAATTACCACTTTACTTTTAAAGTTGAACGTTCAACATATAGATAATTTGTTACACATGCAACAAATGCTTCTCTTATATGGAATCTATTAAGTGCCAAGATTTTGCATTAGGATGTCCTTTAATTTGTAGTAATTTATATATTGGGAATTATAGTTGACAAACTCAATGCAGATTTGGATCCCCATTAATGAAGATTCAATTGGTGAGATTCTCATTCATTCAATGAGTAGATAGGGTGTCAACGTCATTCTGCCTACTCGAGGAAGATACTTATTACTTCGATGACAGGGGACGGTCTCCACTAGCAACATGCATGGAATATTTTGATAATCAATGCTAACCGGATTTGGAGGACTTAATTGCAATAGACAAGATTTATTTTTTGTTCTTTTGTTTTACTAGTTTCCCTTTCTATTTTATTTTAGAGATTTGTTGTTTTTACAATTTGTAAACCCTAATAAAAGGTGGCATATTCCTTTGGAAAGGCAGATAAGAAATTACCTAAATAGTTTCCTTTATACTTTTATTTCTTTCTTCTCTAGATAGAATAAGAATTTATGGTGATTATTGTTATATACAACCAGGTCTATAATAGAATCTACAAAACCAAGTTTTACACCACTTGAGCAGCAGTTTTTAGGTTCCCACTTGAGCAATGAAGGCGGCATGGAGTGATTGCCAAAGTGAGCTCCAACAATTATCCCCTCACTTTAAATGCAGGGGTGTAAAAAGAAGCAAAAATAAGAATCATTCAAATAGGGCCTAGTAGGCATATGTTTGCCAAATTAAAACAAGTTTGCAACTATGCGATCCACAATAAATATATCTTTCCTTCAGTTCTTTTTACAAACTTAAGTAAATTTACAACAAACAAGGATGCATTATGGTAATTGTATACGCAAAAACCAAAAAAGAAAAACTTTGAGGTCCTAAAGCATAAATTGTCTAGGGAAAGGCCAATGGAAAGGTTATCTTAAAGTAAGAGAATAGGCTGGTGCAAGATTTTTCGTTTCAACTCATTGCTCCCATGTCACATAAAAACAATCCTTTTGCTTGTGGCTTTTTATAAGTACAACAAATTAGGAGAAGGTTTCATGAATCTAGCTCTCATCTCATATTTCTCCGCTATGTTGCATCCTTATCTTTGGCTATTCAAACCAGAACAATAAAAGGTTCTACGTAGCATAGGTTATCCAATTAGTGTTTTGAAGATAAAACTAATTATAGTGATTGTATCTTTATCAAAGTTTTACCAAGTAGTAAATGGTCATGCTTTAGGACCAAAGCATGTAGTTACTTCTCTTGTTCATCACGAAGGACTGATTATAGGACACTAGACTCAATATGAAATAGTAGGATAATTAATATTGTGGATGCCCCATTCAACATTAAGTTGTAACATCTGCCTTCACAATTAGTGTACTTACTAATTCAAGACTATGCTAGCACCTCGGCCAAGAATTAGCTTCAAGCAACGTAGTGCTAGATCTAAATTATAGCTGATATAAAGCAAAATTTGCCACAATGTCTGTGCTGCTTAGAAGAAAAGCAAAGGGCAGATTAGGAATCTCCATCACGCAAAGGTCTATAGTAATAGTGGATAGAATTAATATACCTCTAAATATTGCTAGGAAGCTTGGAAATTTTTTTTCACATCCAAGAGAGATTCTATCATAATGAAAAAATTACTAATTTTGATGAAACCTTGTCAAAATGTAGGAACAATTTTGCAATTTAGCTTTCTTTCCTTTATAAATTGAGCCATGTAAGGGAATAGAGAACTAGAGGTGCTATAAACTTCAATGCCAAAAAACCCCAGATTTGTTTAGGGATAATGGTTGGATCGAATGGATCAACCATTTTGAATATTGTTGGAAAGCATGGAAAGAATTTACTTACTATTTATTGATAAAAAATGTCATATTCAATACAAATTCTTTCATAATGAAAAAATTATAAACCTCGATGAAACGCCATTAGAATGCAAGAAAAATTCGGAACACCAATGTTTCAATTCCTTCAGGGAAATCTGTCACCTACACAAGATTATGATAAAGTTTCCACTGAATAAAGTAACACCATTAATTGGTAACAAATATGATTAAGAGAAAAATGGCTCAAATTGAGTTTATGGACTCAAAACAAGCAGAATAGTGGCAAGAAATCTTCTCAACTCAAGTTCATCAATCTTCTCAATATTAAATAATAAATTTAAAACCTGAATTAAACCACGTTACCTTAAGCATGCCACTTGGAGAAAGAAAAAAACACGATCAAACTATCAAACTAATGCAAACAAAAAGAACATACAACCCTAATTTTTCTCAACAAAGTGCTTACACAAAACATCTAAAACACCAAAATAATCATACAAAACTTGAAAATCTTATACCTAACAGAAAAAGTTGACCTCAACTTAATTCCAGAATAACTACATTTTACTTGTAGATGCATCTAAAACTCCACAAAAAATCAAATATTTCTCAAACTCATCCTTGACAAGCATAACCCATACTCAACCCAATTCAGTTCAATTACTAACGCTTCAAAGTCGAAGCTATTTGAGACACATCTAAATCCCAATGACTCAATTGTAGAGCATAAAAATCCGATCCTTCATGAACAAAGTTTCTAAATCAACTTCCAAACAACTTTTCAGCAATAGCAAAAGAAAAAACGACTCAAAGCAAGCAATCTTCGCTAAACCTCTTATACATATATCAAAACTCTACAAAGTATTCAAACATCCCTTAAAAACCCATTCTTAACAAAACAAAACCTGCTTAATGCAATTCCCAAAAAACTCACTTTCTACCCAGTTTTCAACCACGGCTACTGTACCCTATTGGCTCCGCGCTATGACCTTGAACCCATAGGGTAGGTGCACCACCTCGTCATCGTGGCTCATCCACATGACCTCCCTATCCCTGGCCTGCTTCGACCCATATTAGCCCCTCGCTCGAGCTGATTCCATGTTGTTAGGAATATTGTTATTCCTCTGATGATGATAAAAAGGAAAAAGAAAATATTTAATGAAACTGTATTTTTGATGTGACAAATATTTTAATGTTAATGTTTAATTATCTTTCATGATTTATATGTTATAAATTATAATAATTATATTATAATTTAAACAATTGTTTAACACTTACTAGGAAGAACAATAATGCTTGAATATTTGTGTAGGTAAAATGGACTATGAAGGTTCAAATTCACGTGATCCAATCCAGGCTTCATGACTCAATGTGTGTGAGCCTAGTCTAAAAGGAATGTGCAGCCCAGAACCGTGAAGCCCATGTGTGGGCAACCCAGCAGGCGATACATTCTGTGTAACCCAGTTTTAAATCAAGATCCAGAAGTCTTTGACGACCCAGAGTGATGTGCGACCCGGATCCACAGCATTGTTTGCACAACCTACTTTGCATGTACGTGACCCGACTGAAGTTTATGAAGAACAAGAATTTCCGACCCACTCAAAGCAACCCGCAACCCACTGATAAGATCTAACTCCGATAAGAGTTCCTTTGAAGCTAAAAAGTGGTGCAATCGAAAGGAATCAATGGGAAGAAGATTTGTGTGAAGAAAAATCTATGACTTAAGTACTTGAGAAGGATTAAATCAAGATGACCCGACTTGCGTTTTGTGACCCGATGGGTTTGCGTGACCCGGTTTGTGGAAGTTGAACAAGTGATGATTGTGAAGGATTTGAAGTATAAAGATTGGTATATTTGTTGAAGAGGAAGCCGATATATTGTTTAGAAACATACCCATGAAGATTAAACTCAAGAGTGAAGCGATTTAAGGAAGATTCTTTGTGAAATCTGGGAACCCGACACATGACCCGAATGAGCTTTGCGAGACCTGAAAATGAAGAAAGAAATATCTCAGTTAAACGATGCTTTTTGATAGTGTTTCTGACTCAGAACAAAGGAGCTACTCGCCCTCGATACTCTGTCTCTCTAACGGCATGAAAAACAGTCACATATTCTCTCTAATGGGAAGAAAATATGAGAAAGTCGGAACAGCTACTTTCTCTAAGGTTTGACATAAAAGCACATCTCTCTACTTTACAATATATACACATACGATTCTATTGAGTTCTAAGAGGTGAAAACGAAATGTGATCGTGAAGCTTGAGCTGATTTGTAATCTTGGTGAAGTTCTTTTACTCTATTATTCTTCAAAGATTGCTTAAGATTTCTACCTATATATGTGTTGATTAAATTCTGAATATTATTGTGTACGTATACTTATTTGTAAATTTAAAACCCTAACTCTATTATCATTTGAGAGTTTCATGATTAGGGCTTGATTTATTATTTGTTATCCTTAGAAAGCCTTTAGCTTAGCAATTTCTCATATAAATTTCATATCTTAAGGGAATTGCTTAAGTTTGTAAAAGGTTTGATAAACTTTTAGTTATTGTTGGTGTGTTGAGGCACACATTATATTGTAATCCTTGTTGGAAGGACTGTATGTTGTGGGAGAATTTTTTTTTCTAATCAATGAGTAAAATAAACTTCAATTAGTTGGATTGAAGGAAAAAGGGAGTGGACGTAGGTGCAAGTGCCGAACCACCATGGTAAATCTTGTGTTTATACTTGCTATTTGAGTTTAATGTTTATATTGTTACTTAGTATTGTGGTTGAGCTTATTGTGTTTGAAAAACCAAATTAAATAGATGTAAAGCTAACAACCAATTTAACCCTCCCTTTTTGGTTGGCATTATAACTAACACATGTGTATCTCCATCCTCCCATACTCTTACTTTTGACCGACACAAATGTCACTACCTAGCCTTTGAATGACAAGTTGGAGACCACAACAAATGCCCAAAACTATGATGTCATTATCCTAAGCCCATTTTAGAAACCCGAGCAGGAATGATAGGGAGTTAAGCTTGTGGACAGAGAATGGCTTGCCAAAAAGTATTACCACACATGGTTTGAGCTTAAAACTAGTGGAGAGCATGAAGGTGCTAGTGATGTAAAGGGAGAAGATGGAAAGTGATTAGATTCGGTGCGTGATGATGTGGAAGAGGAACTATCAAAACCATGTTTGATTTCATAGCCTTTGTGTCCATCACCATCGCTTAGTGTGGGGGCATGGTGGCTATGAAGATGCTAGGGTTTAAGCCTTGTTCTTTTGTAGGGTTTTGGGAGATTGGTGGGAAGTAGAATGATAAATTTACGATTGCTTTATCTTGAACTAAAGAGTGTCAAGCATAAGCTTTTTTCTCTTTCTTTCCGAAAATGCTCTTAGTTTTTTAAAACCCTAACATCTGCCTAAAACCCTAACGATTGCTTACATAGGACCTTAACCTACATTGAGGGACTGCTCTTAACCTCTGTGACAAAACCCTGGTCCCAAAGCCACTTATAATCAATTTATCCCTTTGCAAGCTAATCCTTTTTACTCTGTAAAAGATAATTTCTCCTATCAAGGTCTTCTATAGTCTTCAAAAGGACCTCCAAAACAATATGGTATGGTTGCATCCATTTCGAAAAATATAATGCCTCCTACCCTAAATTTGTGGTTGGTTGTAATCTTCCCTCGCCATCTTATGGCTTTATCTTAGGTAAAAGACAACCATCCCTTAAGTTCTGATTGATTCCTTATTGGTCTTACCAAATATTCCTTTAGGTTCAAAGGTTCCTTAAACTCAGAATGGAATTTTAGCTTTTTTTCATTTTTATGGAAGAGGAACAAATGGCAATTGACATTTTCAAATTCACTCTAGTGGCAAAATTTTCTGTGTTTAGGCCTTCGGTGGGGCTTTTTGCCCATTATATCAATATTACATAAGGTCTAGCACAACTAGTCATCGTCAATTTTCTTGGTTATAGGCATATTAGTATTCCACTTCAATTAGAGGTAGATTTTACCATAGCCCACCTCATGAATCCCATGAATTCAAAGACCATTAGTATATTCTTATTTGTTTAACTAAAGATATTTACAAGAATAAAGATTCACACTTAGTGGTGATCTAGGTCAAGATGCCAAAATTGTTGTCACTTTCAAATCCCAATGTTCTTTAGAAACTTCGAATACTCTAGATTGCTTTCTACAAGCTTGTGAGAGCATAACCCACTTTGAGAATGGCATATGCCGCAAAATCTATATGGAGATTGACATTTTGCAAACACTTTCCTCTCAGATGCTATTGAGAAGTAGACTAAGGAAACCCTTCTTGTAACCTTGGCTCATTAGTATCCATAGCAGTTTTCGTCTCACTACCACTTTCAAGATTACTCGTAATAGGATTTATGTATGAGTGTATGGTAGTAAGTTTGACTAATCGGTAAACAAGACAACTTGGTTAAGAGATTTTACATAGATAGCCAACACAAAAGGCTTATAGTTCTTGCAAAACAAACCTAACATTCAACGGATGCTTATACAAGGCTCCGTAAACTAGTATTTAAACATAAAACAATGTGTCTACAGCCATGTTGTGGTTACAACAAAAGACATGGGTCTTACCCATCGCTCATTCCATAAAAGTATTCTACTCCATGTTGCATCCATCAATGGTAGCTTGCACGTCTGTAGTTGCTAGATTTTTTGCTCAACATTAATGAGCCAATCTAGGTTGTTGTGAAGAACACATAACTACATTCTTCACTTTGACCTTTATACATGACAACCCTGTCGCTTTTAAAAACTCCATTATTAACTTTCATAAACGCAAAACATTGCTAAACAGAATGAGCTTCATCAAGCTAGAAAAGCTAGACAAGTTGAAAGAACAAAGTTTTAATACAAATGGAAAAATAATGAGTCTTTATCCTTTGAGGAGGCTTAACTCACTCCCCTTGCCTTGAATACTATTAAAGGGGTTGGTGAGGATCTTAACACCATTGCTACGACCTTAAAGCCCCTTTTCAAGAATTTTTCACTAAAAGCCAAAAGAAAAAGACAAAGAAGCTTAAAATGCCATCCAAAGTGGTCCCATAATAGGATGGTGCCAACATGATTCCTACCAAACCACACCCTTTGTGATGATAGAACATTCCCCACATGGGTCGTCTACTAATGACTAGACAACTTATAATAGTGTGTGATAACTCTATTTTTATAGAGTTATTTGACCTATTTTAGGCAATAAATAACTTTAATAATTGTGAGAAAACATTTGAACTCTTCTTTATTTACCTAAATTTATCTTGTTTATGTAGCATAAGGAGAAAATGAGAAAAGGGATGAACATGGAGAACCTGATGCTTATTGTGTGGTAAAATCGTAATATCAAGATCAAGAGAGTTAAGATGGGCTTGGGCTTTGGATGATTGTTATTAGATTTTCTGTTGTTGTTGGGTTTTCTAAATAAATAGAAAACCCAGTCATGTTAGGAATTTAAATCCCAATTAATTTAGGAGTTCAAAACCCAATTTTTTTAGGTATCTAAAACCGACTTCTATTGGGATAAGGTCTAAACTCAAAGGTCTATTTAAGAGAAGAGAAGCAACTCAAGGGAGGAGGAGGAAATTGAGCATAACTCAAGAGAGAGGCCAAGAATTCAAGGTTTTCTTGAAGAAAAGACAAAAAGGGTGACAGACTTCTTGTTCTTGGATTCAAGATGCATTCTTTGTTTCCTATTATAGTTCTTCCTCATTATTTCTTTATGTTTTAGTTTACTTTTGTTAGGGCTATGATGTAACCTAATTATGATGGTATGAATCTTATGATTATTATGTTTTGTAAGATATTTTATTTATGTAAAGTTACATGTTAGTGTGTTTAATGCTTTTAAGTGATTAGCTACCACTTGAATGATCTGATTTGCATATTTGAGACCGACAGGAGATGATATGCAGTTGTTTCTTGTAATGTGTAACCATAAATTAAATATGGATAGACATATCTCATATTATTTATGTGGCTTTCGGTATATACTGAGAATATTCATAGATCCTAATGCATTTGGTTTGTTTCAATTCACATATAGAGATATAATGAATTAATGAGATAAATAGGTTTGCTATACCTAGACATAGGATAGTAAATAAATTAGAAAGTTCTGCCACACATAAATATTATCCCTCTTGCAAGCATAAATAATCAATATTAATACCTAATAGTTATGGTGAAATCATATGCTCTAACATATTTCGTATATTTAGTTTTCTTAGATTTAGCTAGTTAATCTATCATCTATTATTTGGATTTATTAGATAAATTCCAGGAGTTATTCACCATTAGTAATTAGTTAGTCTAGTAATCATCAATTCTTGTGGACAATATCTTTCTTATCATTATATTACTTGTTTGACATGTTCACTTGCATTTAAAATTCACCGAATAATGTGCAGCTTGTGACCTCTTCTCCTGTGGTGACCCCCAATATTCATATAAATAACTAGCTAGATTCCTTAAACTACCAAAAATGTTGCGTCATAGGCTGATAAGCTATTCACTTCAAATGCCTTCTAGTTGCTAGTAAATCAAAAGGAAATACCAGAAGCTCAATTGGAACAGATTACGAAGGCTAAAGGCAAGCATAATATGGTTAAATTAGAATCCCTTCAAATTAAGGATAAAGATGACTCCTTTGGTGGGGAGGAATGAGAGTTCCATCCTAACTTACTTGATAGTTCAGCTATTAAAAAGAAATTTAACTATTTGAGGAAATGTTCCATCTCTTAGTCTAGAACATAAAAGGGCGGGCTCTTTCCAAAAACTTGATGCTTGTCTAATAACTAGTTTTCAATTTAGGTCTAAGATACATTGCATGGTTTCTTTAAATCTACACTTGGCCTAAGATAAAGGGACCCTTTATTGCCTAGCCTTTTCATTTTGGCTTAGGAAGCCTTTAGTCATAAGTTAAACCATCTTGTTAAGTAGGGTTTTAATGGCAAGTATAAAGGGGGCTATAAGTACATAAGGATATCTTTTTGCCCTTGGTAGTTAACACTCTCTATGCAATCTACTGGCTATTTCGTGAATATGAAGGTCTTAGTGGTCAAAAGGTTAGCCTTTAATAAAATTACTTCATTGTCTTAAATAAACTATCTCAAAACCATGTTGATCTCATTAAGGGTTAGATTTTTTTTACAAAAGCTCAATTGCCTATCACTTATCTAGGTGTTTCTTTGCTCAATGGTAGAATTACATGTAAATACTTTGAAGAGATGCTTAGAAAAAATGACTAATCATATATTGAGTTGGAAATCCAAACTGCCTTCTTCAACTAGTCTTAATTAAGAGTGTGCTAATGGCCCTTCCTACTCACATGCCTTCTATTATTCCCATGCCCAAAACTTTGGTTAATAAAGTCAACCAGACAATGGCACATTGTCTGTGGACTTTTAGGGATAAATATAGGATTCATTGGGTGCTTTGGAAGAAGCTATATTCTCTTGTGGAAAGGAAGGACTTAGTCTCAAGAGCCTAGAATAAGTTGTGGTTGCCTAGTCTCAAGAGCCTAGAATAAGTTGTGGTTGCCTATAGTCCAAATTTTCTTAGAGCTATATTAAAGGCCAATTGCTATGGTTTGAATTAATGTTGAGAAAATATGATCACCTATGTTAACCCTTGCAGAAACTACTTAAATCCACCTACTTCGTGGGGTGGAAGAGAATGCAATAAACCTTTTGTTTTGTCTTACGTGGGTTACATAAGGGGTAATCACTACTTTTGGAAAGATAAATGGTGGGATTAGCCTTTATGGTACCACAGTTGCCCTCTTCGTGCTTTAAAGATTCAAGATGTTATCCCCAACTTGGATTTTTCCAATGATACTTAAATGCTGCGTAATTGTCTACTTTGTAGCAAGTAAATTTAATCTTGGTGAGGATTATCTAATATGGGAATTAGCTAGCGATGGAGAATTCTTTATAAGTTCCATTTACAAGGCTTATTGAAATTGCTTTGAAAAACTCTTATGGTCGAAATTATTGTGGACCAAGTTCATTCCTTCTAGGATCGGTTTCTTTACTTGTAAGTTAGTCGATAGTGGATTTCCTGTTCAATGCAACATCCCATGCAGAGGAATCTATCTTGCAACAAGACGTAGTTGTTGTGCTAATCCATATAGCGAGCCTACTGTACTAAGATGGTTGTCTTTGCTCAATTCATTTGGCAAGAGTTTAGGGAATTACTTGGTGTTTGCTTATCTTTCCACTCTCACACGGAATTCTTTATAAATTTGTTTCTTGCTGCATCTTGGAGCCATTAGAAGAAGGCTACTATTGCTTTTGTTAGTGACTATTGTTCCATGGGGTATATGCTTGGCTCATAATGACGTGGTACATAAACAACAAGGTTTATCAATTGCAAGAATCATAAAAGATATTAAACACTAGTTGGTTCAATTTTTAGTCTTTATGTAGGTATATATTCTTGTTAGTATTGTAGATTTGGTAGCCCTTAAAGTGTTGAAGATCTTTATTCGTCAAGTGACTACTTGGTGAAGCACTTGGTTAACATGGGATTCCCTTCCTATTAACCAGTTAAAGCTCAATGCAAATGGCTTGTGTATATAAAATGTTAGTACTTTTTATTTTTTATTTTTTGAGGTTTTGGTGGGTTAAGGTTGGGGGCGGTGGGGGGAGGGGTTTGTGCAATTATGAAGGTAGTATTCTTCTGGCCTTCTAGACCACTTTGGTGTAGGTTGCAATACTCATGCGGAAGCTCATGCCTTGCTCTTAATGTTTGAGCCCTAACATTTGAAAGGTTGGCTCCCTTCTCTTATCGAATCTGATTCTTTTTATTTGCTAGAAAACGTTAATGGTAACTAGCATTCACCTTGGTGACTTAGTTATATGATTAAGGAGTACATTAGCCAAATTCCTAAGCATGCCAAACTTACTCACATCTATAAAGAAGGGAAAAGAGTAGCTGACAAACTTTCAATGCTTGGACATGAGGAGAACCTTTTACGGGTATATGTTACCATTGGATCCTTGCCTTCTTCATTAATAGATGTGGTCATCCATGATTGTATGAGAATTGGTAGAAATAGATCTAGGGGATTTGTTAGTCGTCACCCTCCTTGATCTATTCTTTGGTTTATTTCACTTTTGCCTAGAATATTTACTAGTAGAATATTCTTGTCATGATTAAGCTCTAGTCCTAATTGTACTAGCATTAAGGTTAGGGTTTGTATATTTATTGTTGTCACCAAGTATGGTTTTTGATGACTCTATTTCTTATAGGGTTATTTTGTTTATATTAAGTAATATATAATATAGTATTTATTAAATTATAGTTGCATTTGTTTATAATTATGTAACTTGTTTCATTTTAGGTAACAAACCTAAAAAGAAGGAAATGAAGCAAAATAGAAAGAAAAAGTAGAAGAAAAGAGGTTTCTCATGTGAGAAGAAAAAGAGAAAAAAATAAGAGAATTGAAAAAGAAAAAGGCTATTATTGTGAGAAAGGTGGATCGAGCAAGGGAGGTCTATTATCGTGCAAAACAGAGACTAGAGGAGAGAGTGAAGGCCAAGCAAGGGAAGGTCAATTATTTGATAGTTGGGTTGCAAGAGAGAGAGAGAGAGAGAAGAGGATGAACACTAACATGGGACAGTTATGCGATCGTCAACCAAAATGTCATCTACGTTTATCTCCTTCGGCAACCAGAATCTAAGCAAAAAAGGGATCACGTAATAACGTGACCTATTTTCGGCAACGGGAGAATGATTTTCCGGCTGATATGACTTCAGTTTGGTGATCTGTAACCATTTTCGGTGATATATTTCCCAGTTCAGTCTATTTGCAGCAATTTCCGACCATGAGGACGACAAACACCATCTAGACTTTTTCCAACAATATTTTGGCAAATCTACACTTGCTTTAGTAGATCCGCATACCATTTTGACATATTGGCATTTTTTGCATCTTTTTTGGCAGTGTTTGTGAAGACCAGTAGCAGTGCGTGGTGGCATATAGCGACGCATGGTAGAGGTGCATGGTAGATGTGCATGGCTGCTCGTTTTCATCCCATTTTTTAGACAGCTTCTTCTCTCTTCTATGCAAATTTGTGCAAACTTTTTGTGAATTAAAGACACTTTGGTGACAACTTTTGTGTTTTTAGCTTATAGAATGCTTTGTTTAAGTTTTGTTTATGTAAATACCATGTTTTAGTTTACTTCAGTTAGAGCTACAATAAACTTAATCACAATGTTATGAAATGTATGATTATAATATTTTGTGAGATGTTTTATGTCTGTGATGTTGCATATTACTATGTTTAATGCATTTAAGTGAGTAACTACCACTTAGATGATTTGATTTATATGTTAGAGACTGATAAGAAATGACATATAGTTGCTTCATGTAATATGCAACTATAGATTAATATAGATCGACCTATACCATATGATTTATGTGGCTTTAGGTATAAACTGGAATATTCACATATTTTAATGCACTTAGTTCATTTAATTCATGAGTAGAAATACAGTGAGTTAATGAATTAAGTAGGTTCGCTATACCTAGATATAGGATAGAGAATAAATTAGGAAATTCTGCAATCACATGAGTATATTTAATCTTACTAGCATGAATGATTGACATTTGTACCTAGTAGTTAGGTAAAATCAGACGCTTTAGCATGTTCATTTATCAAGTTTAGATTAAATTTAGTTGTTTAATTAATGTTCTATCATTTTGGTTGGCTAGATAAATTCTAGGAACTATTAACCGTTAGTAATTAGTTGGCTTAGTAATGACCAGTTTCTGTGGGATGATTTTCATTCTCATCATTTTATTATTTATTCGACATGTACACTTCCATGTAGGATTTCACCGAACAATTTCATATCTAGCTTGGGTTGTATTAATAAAATTGGTTAGGTTCTACCTTGTTTATATATATATATATATATATAAAATTGTGGTTGCCATTGGGTATATAAATAAAATAAGAACAATTCAAATGAGGGTTATTAACAAATTCAATGTGATTGTCTTTGGCTAATTTTATTTAAAAAGTGTTTCTTAACATATATATTATGAATTTTTGAATCTAATGTTTGTATATTATGGTAGTTAATTGTGTGTATATTTGCTTTTTAAGGAGAAGAAAGTAGATGATGGCTTTTTTAAAAATGATCCAAAACCTCTAATTGCTTGATGAATTAAACTACGAAGTAATATTTCATTTTAAAACATGTTCAAGTTAGTTAAAAGTGTAGTTAAGGGGATTTGAACCAAAGATAATTGTTTTGCAAGTCTACTCTATATAATGGTGATTACGTCTTTATCAAATTTATTGTTGTTTGTAGTCACAAGAAGAATTTGAGATAAAGGATTTTACTAAGTAGAAAAATGTCATGCTTGTAAAGCAATCCACATACAAACCAAATGTGGTTCATCATGAAGGATTAATCATAGTACATAGTGTTGGAAAAAGATATATTTTGCTATGAAAATTTTTGTTGCTAATTGCATAAAAATATTTTTCATGTCTGAATGTGCAAAAGAGAATCATAGGAAGTAAATGTGTATAAATTATAATATTAATTGATGACATTATAAAGTAGTTGGGTTATTACATTTTGATATATTGAAATCTCATTCATGCTCTAGAAAAGGAATATTTCCTAAGCATAAAATAGCATGATATTCATGAATTGTATGGTACTTATTTTAAAAAGAAATATGATGCTGGTTTTTATGTTATTGTAGGGAGCTTATGCAAAAGTGATCTTAGGATAAGCTTATGCTAGCTAAAGGCGAGTCCAAGAAGCTTAAACCTGATCTGAGCTTGATTTATAGAGCTAAGGCTCACTTGAAGCAAGCCAATCCAGGCTCGTAAGAAGTAGGCTAATTTAAGCCTCTGAAACATAGTTTAACTTAAGCCTACTATATACAAACCCATCAAAGCTTTTAAAAGAAGGGCTATCGCATTTGGTGAAATAGTGTCATTCATGTTATTATCAAGTGCTCTTAGGTGCACAATCACTTAGAAGCCCTAGCTTTTATTCGAGACAGCAACGCTATCCTCTCTCTCTTCATAGATTGCATGTCCATTCCTCCAACGGAAAAATTTGCAAAAAGATTAAGGGTTTGATTTGAAACCCTAAATGAGGTACTTGCTCTACTTTTTCAATGGGAAGAAGCTTATGATGTGTCAGGTTTGACATAAACCTCAAATAAACTTTTATTGTCTCGAATCTCATATATAAAGGTTCTATTCTATGATTCAAAGTGATGTTTGATAAGATTATTAAGGAATCAAACTGAGAAATTGAGATTAAACTCTACATTGTGATTCTGTTAAGAAGCTTCAGTGTTATTCTTTGTAAATCATATTCTTATGATTTCATACTTGTTTATACACTTATTTATATGCTGATTGAACTTTGATTATTATTTGCACATAATTTGTGTTATAAATTTGAAACCCTAATTTGTTGAAATTTGGGGGTTTCATGATTAAAGCTTGGATTTGTATTCATATCTTAGATAAGCTCTTTGATTAGCAAAATTCCTCATACATTATATATCATATAGGGATTTGCTCTTGTAACAAGGTTGAGTCAACCTTTGATTGTAACCCGTAACTTGTATAATTCCTTTGAGGCGGAATTAAAAGGGTTAGGAGAACATTTGCTCCAAATTAGTGAGTAAAGTGGACTTCAACTGGTTGAGTTAGAGGAAGAAGAGGGTGGAAATAGGTGTAAGGGTCAAACCATCGTGAAAAATTGGTGTCTATGCTTGTTGTTTGTGATTACTTTAATTTGTTGCTTGTGTTCAATCTTTGTGCACTATTGATAACTCTATTTATATAGAGTTATTTTACCTATTTTAGGCAATAAATAACTTTAATAATTGTGAGAAAACATTTGAACTCCTCTTTATTTACCTAAATTTATCTTGTTTATGTAACATAAGGAGGTAAGGAGAAAAGGAATGAACATGGAAAACATGATGCTTATTGTGTGGTAAAATCGTAATATCAAGATCAAGAGAGTCAAGATGAGCTTGGGCTTTAGATGATTGTTATTAGATTTTCTGTTGTTGTTGGGTTTTCTATTTATTTAGAAAACCCAGTCATGTTAGGAATTCAAATCCCAATTAATTTAGGAGTTCAAAACCCACTTCTACTAGGATAGAAGATAGGTTTAAACCTAAACCCTATTTAAGAGAAGAGAAGTGGCAAAAGAAAGGGAGGAGGAAATTGAGCACAACTTAAGGTTTTCTTGAAGAGAAGACAAAAAGGGTGACAGACTTCTTGTTCTTGAATTCAAGATGCCTTCTTTAATTCCTATTATTTCTTTATGTTTTAGTTTACTTTTGTTAGAGCTATGATGTAAACCTAATTATTATGGTATGAATATTATGATTAGTATGTTTTGCAAGATATTTTATTTATGTGAAGTTACATATTACTGTGTTTAATGCTTTTAAGTGATTAGCTACCACTTGAATGATCTAATTTGCATGTTTGAGACTAACAGGAGATAATATGTAATTGCTTCTTGTAATGTATAACCATAAATTAAATATGAATAGACATATACCATATTATTTGTGTGGCTTTCAGTGTAAACTGGGAATATTCATAGACCCTAATGCATTTGGTTTGTTTCAATTCACATATAGAGATATAGTGAATTAATGAACTAAATAGGTTTGCTATACCTAGACATAGGATAGTAAATAAATCAGGAAGTTCCGCCATCACATAGATATTATCCATCTTGCAAGCATAAATAATCAATATTAATACCTAGTAATTATGGTAAGATCATATGCTCTAACATATTTCTTGTATTTAGTTTTCTTAGATTTAGTTAGTTAATCTATCATCTATCAATTTGGTTTGCTAGATAAATTATAGGAGTTGTTCACTGTTAGTAATTAGTTGGTTTAGTAATCATCAATCTTTGTGGGACGATATCTTTCTTATCATTATATTACTTGTTCCACATGTTCACTTGCATTTAGAATTTCACCGAACAACTATCTAATTTTGTTGTGGGTGTATAAAATCTAATTGATAAACATATTCTTAAACAACCAATTCAAACCCCCTCCCCACTTCCTTATTGGTTGTCCATTATACCTAACAGATAGGACTCAAGTATCCAGCTACTTTTATTGGTTGATAATTCTTAATGAAAATAAATAAAAAATAAAAAATAAAAAATAAAAGGGAATAATTGAAATTTTAAATAGGTTCATTCCTTATTGAAAAATGGGGTATCATCACATACACCATCAAAAAGCAAGACCAACTTGAAGAGAAGTTAACAAAATATGGATGGGTTGTTACAGATATATTTCCATCCTAAGAAAGATTCTAATCCATCCAACTATCAAGGAGGAAGATAAGAAATTCAAATTAAATGGTGAACTATATTATTCCTTTTAAAACTAAGCTTAAACTATTGAAATGAAAATAAATAAGGTCTAATTTTATTGGCTAGAATTAGAAAAATAGTATGTGAAAGATTATCTCTATTTAGGAACATTAAATCCCTTCACACAAATATTTTGTTTTGTCATAATTTAAGTATTCCAAACTTGATTTGTAATGCTAATGTATACTCTTAAGCTTTTGTATTTTGTTATTATTAAATGAATAAACTTATATATTAATAAAAAAAGTTCATTATTTGTTCAACTAAACTTGGAAAATAATGAGGTGTCTAAGAGTGTAGAATGAAATATGATTTTTCACTCAATTAGAAAAATAGAAAAATAGTATGTGAAAAATTATCTCTATTTAGGAATATTAAATCCTCTCATACAAATGTTTTGTTTTGTCATAACTTAAGGATTCCAAACTTGATTTTGTAATGCGGGTGTATACTCTTAAACTTTTGTATTTTGTTATTCTTAAACGAATAAACTTATATATTCATAAAAAATAAATAAGGTCATTATTTGTTCAATCAAACTTAGAAAATAATGAGGTGTCCAAGAGTATAGAATGAAATATGATTTCTCACTCAATATGAATTGGTTGCGGCAATTACTTACTTCCCACCAAGCTGTTACTTTGTCTAGTTTCTCCCGCAAAGCATTTACAATCTGTATGCTATTTTGCTATATTGATCAGCCGACACTATGAGGTTCCATACATCTATATGTGCTTTGGCTCCATGACTTTGGCCGTGGAACACTAGTGCTATGGACTAACTTTTGAGCAATGAGGGAACTTGAGTTTCTTACATTAGTGCGAGAGCACAGGATGTACTTTGGTCCTAAAGTTTCTTACATGCAAGCCCTGATAGTCAATTGTGGAGGTGCCCCAAGACTTATCACATGGATAACTCCTTGCAAATAATTGTTATTTATCCATTATCAAAAAGTTGAATTCATTCTGATGGGGTAGGATTCAAGAGGGCAAGAAATAATAGCCACATATGTTGGAAACACATTTATTCTTTAACCTTCATCTTTCATTGCTTTTGGAATGATTTTTGGTTTTATCTAAAAAGAACTAAAGTGTATAAATATGCTAAAATATCTTCATCAATGAACACTACCAAGCCAACATGGCCTAGTAGGTCCATCATATCCTGAGCATTGGAGAAGGAGAAATAAGATATGGAAACAACTTATGATTGCATAAAGTGGGGCTTTGTACTCAAAGTACTAGAGTAGTTTGGTCTTTGATAACTCTATTTTTATAGAGTTATTTAACCTATTTTTAGGCAATAAACAATGCAATGCTTATGAGAAAATATTTGAATTCCTCTTTATTTACCTAAATTTGTCTTGTTTATGTAGCATAAGGAGGCATGGAGAAAAAGGATGAACATGGAGAACCTGATGCTTATTGTGTGGCAAAATCGTAATATCAAGATCAAGAGAGTCAAGATGGGCTTGGGCTTTGGATGATTGTTATTAGATTTTATTGTTATTGGGTTTTCTAAATAATTAGAAAACCTAATCATATTAGGAGTTCAAAGCCTAATCAAATTAGGAGTTCAAAACCCAATTGTTTTAGGTCTCTAAAACCCCACTTCTACTAAGATAAGAGATAGGTCTAAACCTAAACCCTATTTAAGAGAAGAGAAGAGGCAAAAGAAGGGGGAGGAGGAAATTGAGCATAACTCAAGAAAGAGGCCAAAAATTCAAGGTTTTCTTGAAGAGAAGACAAAAAGGGTGACAGACTTCTTGTTCTTGGATTCAAGATGCCTTCTTTATTTCTTATTATCATTCTTCCTCATTATTTCTTTATGTTTTAGTTTATTTTTGTTAGAGCTACGATGTAACCTAATTATGATGTTATGAATCTTATGATTATTATGTTTTGCAAGATATTTTATTTATGTGAAGTTACATATTACGGAGTTTAATGCCTTTAGGTGATTAGCTACCACTTAGATGACTTGATTTGCATGTTAAAGACCGACAGGAAATAGCATGCAGTTGCTTCTTGTAATATGCAACCATAGATTAAATATGGATAGACATATATCATATTGTTTGTGTGACTTTCAGTGTAAACTGGGAATGTTCATAGATCCTAATGCATTTGGTTTGTTTCAATTCACATATAGAGATATAGTGAATTAATGAACTAAGTAGGTTTGCTATACCTAGACATAGGATAGTAAATAAATTAGGAAATTCCGTCATCACATAGATATTATCTCTCTTGTAAGCATAAATAATCAATATTAATACCTAGTAATTATGGTGAAGTCATATGCTCTAACATATTTATTGTATTAAGTTTTCTTAAATTTAGTTAATTAATTTACCATCTATCATTGGATTTGCTAGATAAATTCTAAGAGTTATTCACCATTAGTAATTAGTTGGTCTAGTAATCACCAATCACTGTGGGACGATATCTTTCTTATCATTATATTAATTGTTCGACATGTTCACTTGCATATAAATTTCACCGAACAAGTTTTTGGCGCCGTTGTTGGGGATTGGTTGTTTTATTGCTGATTAATATTAATACCGAATAATTTTTAGGTTTAATCTAGCTTTTATTTTCTTTTAAGAAAAAATCTTTTTTTTTTAATTCTTGAAAAATAAAAAAATCGTTTCTTTTAATTCTTGAAAAAAAAATCATTTTTTTTAGTTGTTGAAAAAAAAAATCATTTTTTGTTTTATTTTTATTTTGCTTTATTTTTTTTTCTTGAAAAAAAGAAAAGAAAAAAAAAGTCTTTGTTAAATTGCTATTGTAGAAAGATTAAGCAACAAGGATAGAGAGATATGATGGTACACATAAACTTTTAAAAGACTATGTTATACCAACATTTTAGAGTGCCACATCAAGCTTCCAAAGGCCTGCAATTTAGGCAAATAACTTTGAGATCAAGCCCGTGCTCATCAAGATGCTTCAAAAATCTGTGCAATATAGTGGGCTACCAAATGAGGATCCAAATGCTCACATTGAAGCATTCATTAAATTCTGTGAGATGATTGGAGATCATGGAGTTACAGAAGATGTTATCAGGTTGAAACTATTTCCATTTTCTCTTAGAGATACAGCTAAAAATTGGTTCTTTTCACTTCCTGCAGGATTAATTACTACATGGGATGATTTGGCTCAAAAATTTCTTGGTAAGTTCTTTCCTTTTGCAAGATCTGCTAAATTGCGTAACGATATTTTCACTTTTGAGCATATGAATGATGAATTATTATATGAAGCTTGGGAAACATTCAAGGAACTTATGAGGAGATGTCCAGATTATGGACTACCCATTTGGTTACAAGTACAAACTTTCTATGATGGGTGTAGTATGAATCTTCGTTGTGTAATTGATACAGCTGTAGGAGGGGACTTACATAGCAAAACACCAGAAGAAGCATTTAATTTTCTAGAGGAGATGTCATTTGATAACTATCAATGGTCTACTGAGAGACTACCAATGCATCAAGTAAGTGGAGTCCATGAAGTAGATACCTTCGCCAACTTACATGCAGAATTGGAAGTGTTCCTAAAGAATAAAGAATATGAATTTTGTGGTGGAGCACATGAGAGCACAGAATGTCAAGTAGGTAACCCTAATGCTCATTATAATGATTATGCTAATTTTGTTGAAATTCCTAGCAGGTCACAAAATGATTATTACTCAAATACGTACAATCTGGGATGGCACAACCATCAAACTTTTTCATGGAGTAACCCAAGTGAGATGAGACCGCAACTAATATTTTGGCAAACAGAAGAGGTGAAACCTAACTACGAGGACATGATTAGTGAGCTGGCCAGCACCATACAAAACTTTACAGAGAGGATTGAAGCAAGATTTCAGAATCAAGAAGCAAGTTTTCAGAGACAAGAAGCTTTAATTAGAAAATTAGAGGTGCAGATGAGTCAGCTCATCAGTATGATCTCAGAGAATCAGGAGGGTCCTTTGCCTAGTGATATAGAGAAAAGTCTTGAAGATACAGTAGAGGCAATAACCTCAACATGTGGGACGATATCTTTATCATCATTATATTACTTGTTCGACATGTTCACTTACATATAAATTTCACTGAACACACATTAACGGAAAAACACTAGCTTGAATCTCCTCCTCTTTTGTGAGTGTTACTTTCTTTTATTCTTCTTGTCATTTTTCTACGTAATTGGTGGGTGAGCTAGGGAGTTGAATTGGTTTTTGAATAAGTAGATTTGGTTGTTGTATTGTTCAAAACATTAGATTGTTGGAATATTTTGTGTGAAGGAGCAAACTGAATAGGTGTTCTGTTACTTGGATTATTATTTTAGGTTATTGGGATTGCTTTGTGAATTGCATTACACATTGTGTAGTAGGTAATTGTGGTGCACGATAGGTGTTTGATAACTCTATTTTTATAGAGTTATTTGACCTATTTTTAGGCAATAAGCAATGCAATGCTTATGAGAAAATATTTGAATTCCTTTTTATTTACCTAAATTTATCTTGTTTATGTAGCACAAGGAGGCAAGGAGAAAAGGAATGAACATGGAGAACCTGATGCTTATTGTGTGGCAAAATCGTAATATGAAGATCAAGAGAGTCAAGATGGGCTTGAGCTTTGGATGATTGTTATTAGATTTTCTATTGTTATTGGGTTTTCTATTTATTTAGAAAACCCAGTCATGTTAGGAATTCAAATCCTAATTAATTTAGAAGTTCAAAACCCAATTGTTTTAGATCTCTAAAACCTAATTCTATTAGGATAGGAGGTAGGTCTAAAACTAAACCTTATTTAAAAGAAGAGAAGAGGCAAAAGAGAGAGGAGGAGGAAATTGAGCACAACTCAAGATAGAGGCCAAGAATTCAAGGTTTTCTTGAAGAAAAGACAAAAAGGGTGACAGACTTCTTGTTCTTAGATTCAAGATGCCTTCTTTATTTCTTATTACCATTCTTCCTCATTATTTCTTTATGTTTTAGTTATTTTTGTTAGAGCTACGATGTAACCTAATTATGATGGTATGAATCTTATGATTATTATGTTTTGCAAGATATTTTATTTATGTGAAGTTACATATTATAGAGTTTAATGCTTTTAGGTGATTAGCTACCACTTAGATGACTTGATTTGCATGTTAGAGACCGACAGGAAATAGCATGCAGTTGCTTCTTGTAATATGCAACCATAAATTAAATATGGATAGACATATACCATATTATTTGTGTGGCTTTTGGTGTAAATTGGAATATTCATAGATCCTAATGCATTTGGTTTGTTTCAATTCACATATAGAGATATAGTGAATTAATGAACTAAATAGGTTTATTATACCTAGACATAGGATAGTAAATAAATTAGGAAATTCCGCCATCACATAGATATTATCCCTCTTGCAAGCATAAATAATCAATATTCATACCTAGTAATTATGGTGAAATCATATGCTCTAACATATTTCTTGTATTTAGTTTTCTTAGACTTAGTTAGTTAATCTATCATCTATCAATTTGGTTTGCTAGATAAATTCTAGGAGTTATTCACCGTTGGTAATTAATTGGTCTAGTATTCACCAATCTTCGTGGGACGATATCTTTCTTGTCATTATATTACTTGTTCGACATGTTCACTTGCATATAAATCTCATCGAACAAGTTTTTGGCGCCGTTGCCGGGGATTGGTTGTTTTACTGCTGATTAATATTAATACCGAATAATTTTTAGGTTTAATCTAGCTTTTATTTTCTTTTAAGAAAAAATCATTTTTTTTCTTTTAATTCTTGAAAAACAAAAAATCGTTTCTTTTAATTCTTGAAAAACCAAAAAATCGTTTTTTTTAATTCTTGAAAAAAAAATCTTTTTTTTTCTAGTTGTTAAAATAAAAAAAAATCATTTTTTTTAGTTGTAAAAAAAAAATCATTTTTTGGTTTATTTTTATTTTGCTTCATTATTTTTATTTTGAAAAAAAAAAGTTCCTTGTTAAGTTGTTATTGTTGAAAGATTAAGAAACAAGGATGGAGAAAAATGATGGTATACACAGACTTTTAAAAGACTATGGTGCACCAACATTTTGGAATACTACATCAGGCATTAAAAGGCCTGAAATTCAGGCAAGTAACTTTGAGATCAAGCCAGCACTCATCCAGATGCTTCAAAACTCCTTGAAATTTAGTGGGCTACCAAATGATGATCCAAATGCTCACATTGAAGCCTTCCTTGAAATCTGTGACCTAATCAAATATAATGGAGTCACAGATGATGCTATCAGGTTAAGACTATTTCCATTTTCTCTTAGGGACAAAGCCAAAAGTTGGCTGTATTCTCTTCCTACAGGATCAATTACTACATGGAATGATTTGGCTCAGAAATTTCTTTGTAAGTTCTTTCTTTTTGCAAAATCTGCAAAAATGCGCAAAGATATTATCACTTTTACACAAATGGATAACAAATCACTATATGAAGCTTGGGAAAGATTCAAGGAACTTTTGAGGAGATGTCCACATCATGGACTACCCATATGGTTACAGGTACAAATTTTTTATGATGGATCTAATACAAATCTTTGTTTCATAATTGATGCAACTGTAGGAGGGTCCTTACACAACAAAACGCCAGAAGAGGCATATGAGCTTTTAGAGGAGATGGCATTCAATAGCTATCAATGGTCTACTGAAAGACTACCAACGCATCAAGCAAGTGGAGTCCATGAAGTAGATATCTTCACCATAATGTCTGCACAATTGGAAGTGCTCAATGAGAAGATAGACAACCTAAATACTCCAGTTGTGAGACATCAAAGTAGATCATGTGAATTTTATGGTGGAGAACATGAGAGCACGAAATGTCAAGTAGGTAACCCTTATCCTCATTATAATGATTATGCTAATTTTGTTGGGATTTCTAACAGGTCACAAACTGATTATTACTCCAACACATACAATCCGGGATGGCACAACCATCAAACGTTTTCATGGAGTAACCCAAAAGAGAGGAGACCGCAACCAACATTTGGACAAACAGAAGAGGTGAAGCCTAATTTAGAGGACATGTTCACTAAGATGATGCAAAATGATGAAGAGAGATTCCAAAAACAAGAAGCATCAATCAAAAGATTAGAGGCACAAATGGGTCAATTGATTAGCATGATCTTAGAGAGACAGGAAGGTCTTTTGCCTAGCGATGTGGAGAAAAGCCCTATAGATACCACAGAGGCAATAACTGTAACATGTGGCAAGCAAATGGGAGAAGTTGATGTTGACAAGGAGAGTCTCAAAGATAATGATAAAGATGTCAGCATACAACTTGAGGAGGCACCTCGGAGCAAACTTGTTCTAGAAAATCTAATACCCTTTATGCCTCTAGCTCTATCTCCCCTGAGATTCTAGCAACATGAAAGAGATAAGCAATTTTTGGAATTCCTTGATATATCCTTAAAATTACACATTAACACTCTTTTTGCAGATGATCCAGTTCAATTGATCAATTATGCAGAACTTTTGAAAGAGATACTAGAGAACAAAAGTAAGCTGGAAATATATGAGACAGTAGCGTTGATTGCAGAATGCTCAACCATTATGCAACATAAGCTATCTCTGAAACTGTTGGAATTTCATCCTCCTTGAGCAACAACATCCAAGATAGTTTGGCTGAAAACTATAAAGCAAGCGCTTTTTGGGAGGCAACCCAAGCATTTTCATTTTAGTCTTTTGCTGGAAGTTTTGTCACCACCATCTCCTCAGAGCTCTACATGGATATAACCTACAATCAAGGGAGTTTTCTCATTCCTATTTCTTATTTATTATTGCTTTCTTTTGTTTTTGCATTGAAGACAATGCTTCATTCAAGTTTGGGGGTAAGGAAAGAACCTTTGTGCTAAATCTAATTGAAATTTTTTTTTTATGTCATGATTACATCCCTTGTTGTGAATTCTTGGTGATTCTTTGGAAGATATAGATTTTGTTCAAACCTGTAATTGTGGTGTGAGTTAAGTGTGATTCCAATTATGTTGATCCACCTATTGAGCACTAAAAGTCCTTCATTTTTGAAATTGTGTGTATCTCTAGAAAACATTCATGTGAAGTATGTGATTTTCTTAAATCTCATCTGGATCTTAGAATTTGTTTGATTTCCTCTTGAGGCGAAATCCTAGGCTGCATCTAATTGAGAAAATGATTTAGGCCATTCTTTGGATCGTTTGAGCCTTTCAAGCCAACCCTATTTATTTATCACCAGTCACCCCACTGAGCCTTGATTCTTATCCATTTTTTTTTTCATGACACCCACATATATATAGCCATAAGCCTTGAACAAATTATCTTTTCGTCCTACACACCTTTGAACATTTTGATTTTTAGGATATAAGTTTATTTGAGTGAAGAGCAGTCGAGTGGAAGGATGTAATATAGGAAGAAGTTGATTGCAATGATTATGTAGCATAATATGTTGCTTTTGCGAATGCAAATGCCAAAAAAGAAAGAAAGAAAGAAAGAAAGAAAGAAAGAAAGAAAGAAAGAAAGAAAGAAAGAAAGAAAGAAAGAAAGAAAGAAAGAAAGAAAGAAAGAAAGAAAGAAAGAAAGAAAAGAAAGAAAGAAAGAAAGGAATGAGAGAAGTGGTGATAGAAAGATCATTAGCAAAAAAAAAAAAAAAGGAAAAAAGAAAGAAAGTGACAAAAGCTCAAATTAAATCCTAGAAAGCAATGTGTTCATGGGTGAATTAAGCCTAAATGACTTTCATCTTATCCCTAGCCAGCCTTACATTACAAGCTTATAAAGTCCTATTGATTCTTGGTTAGATGATTGGCCTACATTAGTGGAGAGAGGAATGAAAAGCAAACCTATGAGGTTTGGTTAAAGATTTTGAGAGATTACATATTAATGTGGATCTATTTAGAATGCATATAGTTGAAAAGATAAGGACTCACACACACACACGTGGTTAACATAGTTAAGAGTCTATCTTATCTTATGAAACAATTGTGGTGTTTGGATGAAAGCTATATATTTCTTTGAATTGTTAAGTTGAGCAATTATGGGAGAATATCATGAAGGGGTTTTGTCTAAAACGTATATTGTTTATTGCTTTTGCTAGAGGACTAGCAAAATGTTAAGTTTGGGGGTTTTGATAACTCTATTTTTATAGAGTTATTTGACCTATTTTTAGGCAATAAGCAATGCAATGCTTATGAGAAAATATTTGAATTCCTTTTTATTTACCTAAATTTATCTTGTTTATGTAGCACAAGGAGGCAAGGAGAAAAGGAATGAACATGGAGAACCTGATGCTTATTGTGTGGCAAAATCGTAATATGAAGATCAAGAGAGTCAAGATGGGCTTGAGCTTTGGATGATTGTTATTAGATTTTCTATTGTTATTGGGTTTTCTATTTATTTAGAAAACCCAGTCATGTTAGGAATTCAAATCCTAATTAATTTAGAAGTTCAAAACCCAATTGTTTTAGATCTCTAAAACCCAATTCTATTAGGATAGGAGGTAGGTCTAAAACTAAACCTTATTTAAGAGAAGAGAAGAGGCAAAAGAGAGAGGAGGAGGAAATTGAGCACAACTCAAGATAGAGGCCAAGAATTCAAGGTTTTCTTGAAGAAAAGACAAAAAGGGTGACAGACTTCTTGATCTTAGATTCAAGATGCCTTCTTTATTTCTTATTACCATTCTTCCTCATTATTTCTTTATGTTTTGGTTATTTTTGTTAGAGCTACGATGTAACCTAATTATGATGGTATGAATCTTATAATTATTATGTTTTGCAAGATATTTTATTTACGTGAAGTTACATATTATAGAGTTTAATGCTTTTAGGTGATTAGCTACCACTTAGATGACTTGATTTGCATGTTAGAGACCGACAGGAAATAGCATGCAGTTGCTTCTTGTAATATGCAACCATAAATTAAATATGGATAGACATATACCATATTATTTGTGTGGCTTTTGGTGTAAATTGGAATATTCATAGATCCTAATGCATTTGGTTTGTTTCAATTCACATATAGAGATATAGTGAATTAATGAACTAAATAGGTTTATTATACCTAGACATAGGATAGTAAATAAATTAGGAAATTCCGCCATCACATAGATATTATCCCTCTTGCAAGCATAAATAATCAATATTAATACCTAGTAATTATGGTAAAATCATATGCTCTAACATATTTCTTGTATTTAGTTTTCTTAGACTTAGTTAGTTAATCTATCATCTATCAATTTGGTTTGCTAGATAAATTCTAGGAGTTATTCACCGTTGGTAATTAGTTGGTCTAGTATTCACCAATCTTCGTGGGACGATATCTTTCTTATCATTATATTACTTGTTCGACATGTTCACTTGCATATAAATCTCACCGAACAGTGTTCAACTTGAGACTTAAGAGGGAAGAATTCTTTTGTTTAGAGTAGTTGTGTTATCATGAAAGGAAACGTACATTTCAATCACCCTATGGTGGCCAAATCTATGAACCCAAATGCACTAAGGCTGGCAACTGGAAAAAACCAAAGAAGGCTCACTGATACTCTTGGAAATCCATGGCGACAATAAGATGGAAGACAAATCTGGGCATCTAATCAAGTGACTCCTTAGCTACCATGATGGAAGATTTGAGAAATAGAAGCCTTTACCCCTTGAAGAATTTTATGGGAGAATCTAGTTTCAACAATCAACATGGACCTTAAATAACACAATTTTCCAAGGTAGAAAGGGACAATGAATGGCAAAGACATACCTCTCAGCAGGTGCAATATGATAACAAAGTTCCAATGATAGCTTCGCAGTGCAATCAAGCTTTGTACAATTCAAGTGACACGAGGGATGACACATATAAAAGCTTCCCATAAGCTACTCAAAAAATTGGGAAGCCTTTAAAATTAGGGATGAAATGAAAAGGCCAAATCTTACCAGTTTCACTTGGACATATCCCCCAACTAAGCTTGGTCTAATAGTCATGAGCCCTTTCAAAAGTGTTAAACCTAAACAACCAACTACAAGTTTCTTTGATCATTCCACAATGACGAAGCAACCAATTATGGAATGGGAGACTTTGGGCTCCAACAAAATTATCTTTCATTAGGATGGATAGGAGATCCAACAAAATTCTATAGGCTTAAATTTGAAGAAGTCCCACTTTTCCAATGGGTGGGATTTTAGACAAGACACTTGGAGGAAATTATTATCACCTTGTATTCTAGTGGCTAAATTACTAAACATTTCGCTTATTCCATATGGACCTAAAATGCCTTTAATGAGTGGAAATTTTCCTTGTGTGGCTATAACAAGAGTAGAATTTGACCAAGTAGCACAATATCACATGCTAACACTAGTGGCAAATTTTGATAGAGAACAACCTCCAGTTAATATGTTTGAGCATTATGTTAATAAAGATTAGGGTTTGAGAAACTCAGAGGTTATGGGATTGCTTAATAGTAGGAAATTAAGCATTCATTTTCAATCCGTGGAAGATTTTCCCATGGTATGGTCCAACAAGAGGAGATCTTTTGGGAAGTATAATTACCCTTTGTCAAGATGGGAGAACAAACATAGCCAAGAAAAAAGAAACAAGATAGAAGTAATTTGGATTACATTACTTGAACTTCCTCTACCATGTTAGAATTTGTCACTTTTCTTAGTGATTGGGAATACCCTAGGGAGATTTTTACGTTTAGATTTACAAACTAAGAAGCTCAAGCACCCCATTGCACTAAGAATATGCATGGAGATGGATATTCATGCGATATTGCCAGAAAAATTCTTGATAGAGATAAAGAATGAGGAACAAGTGGAGGAGAGTTTTTAGCAAAAAGTAATATACAAATTGAGAATGAGGCATTGCACATATTGTAATTTGAAGGGTCATGGATTAAATAGTTGTACAAAAAGAGCTATAACATGAAAGAAGTCAAACAAAGACAACATTATAGAAGTAGAAAGGACAAATTCTAGGTTCATTGTTAAGAAGATCAACCAAGGAAAAAAAAAAGGGCAATAATGGAAAAGAGGTGGCTTTTGAAGAATTGATGCAATAAGTTACTAAAATCAACATTAACCTAGAAAAGGTCAACAAAGCTTCTAGTAATGGGATGAAAAAGAATGAGGTTGCGACACCACAAAAGGAAATGGGTAGACAAAAAGTACTATGAGGTATGTGAAGAAAAATCTTACTACTACAAGTGACAGTACCCAATCCAAAGTAGCTGACAACACTATAACATCCACTAGGAAGATCCATGGCATGATAGTTCCATATGAGCCTATTAAAGTTTTCAACTCATTTGCCATGTTGGAGAATTTGGAAAATGATACTAGTAACCTAGGTGTAAAGGATGAAATGGAATATCAAAGAGATAAAATCATGATAATTGCTAGAGGATAAAGGAAGAAAGCCAATACTTAAAAGAGGGAGGCGTCAAAGGGAAGTTATCATGATTTTTTAGGTACACATGAAAGTTTGGAGGGAGAAATGAAAAAGGTGAACTGTAATACCTTGGAGTTGGTAAAGATTTATAATAGTACGCAAGATTCAGTTTACAAGCTACAAAATTCTTAAGAATATACAATTGAAATTCCAAAGGATAATGACAATAATAACAATAATGTGTAGAAGTTATATACAAACATGGAAACACCATATTGTACTTCCCAAGAAATGAATATGGTGGAGTAACAAACTAGTAGTTTAACCATGGAAAATGTTATGGTGATTATAAATGCCAAGATGACACTTACTCCGAAAGGGCAAGACCAATTTTAGGAAATTTTGAATATAAATCACACAAAGAATAAGAAGCTTTCATTATATCCATTTTTAGGACCCCTTTACAAAAAGGTCCACCACATAAGATGGTGCAACTAGTAAAGGTAATTGGAAGTCCAAAGGCTTCACAAATTCAATTTTGTACTAGATTGGTAACAATTATGGAAGTAGTGGGATATGTGCAAGTTTCCCCTAAATATGTCCCTCTTCATCTAATTCTTGATGAAGACACTAATATGGAACATTAGAGGGATTGGGTCCCTTCAAAAAATAGACAACCTAAAAATGGTAGTTAAAGAGCATAGGATATAGTTTTTAGCTTTATTAGAACCAAAAAAGAAATGTAGTCACTTGCTAAAAATGGCCAAGCAACTTTAATTCCCCAATTTCAAATAGTTTGCTCTAGATAATAAGCACATTTGGTATTTTGGAAGGGTTAGATTATAATGGAAGTTTTTGTCGTTCATGCCTAACATATAACTTTGGCCTTGCAAACCCAAGAACAATCATTTGTGTTAACTATTATTTATGCTAGCTATGACTATAATGCACGAATGACATTATGGAACTCATTAATAGAGTTTGACATTAGAGACAAACCGTGGATAGTAGGAGGAGACTTTAATATGATCTTGGATCAATCAGAAAAAAAAGGGTTGATTTTACTTAAGAAAAGCAATTGAGGACTTGTAGGATTTCATTTTTTAAGCTAGATTATTGGATACGGGTTATGAGGGGATCCTTTTACATGGTGCGATAATGAGATAAACCAAAGAATAACATGGATATGGTTGGATAGGATGCTTAATAACTTGGAGGCTTTAGCTTATTTTTCACAAATTTATGTTATTCACTTCCCAAGAAATCAATCAGACCATAATCCATTACTATTAACATTATATGAGGATAAAAGATTTTAGGGTAACTTCAAATTTAAAAGACAATGGATTCAAGACTAGTTTTTTACAAAGACTATGGAAACAAAATGGAGTACTTTTCAGTCAAACTCTCCATAGCATAGGCTATATGGTGCCTAAAATATGTGAGGAGAAAATTCATTTCATGGAGTAGAGAAACACAACAGCAATGGAAGCAACAAATATGTGAGTTGGAAGATAAGATGTGTAGACTTGACAAAGAAATACAGTTGAAATGGGCAGAGGATAAACATATAGAATATAAAAAGGCTCTAGAATAACTAAATGAATTGATAACACATTAGGAATGTATCTTAAGGGATAATGCAAGAGTCAAATGGTTGAAAGAAGGAGATTGTAACGCAGCATATTTTCATGCTTGCATTAAAGAAAGGAACTCACAAGCCAAGTGGAATTTCAGGTTAGCAGATGACACCTTCACATCAAATTCAAACACGTTAGGCCCTTTTGTAGTAGATTATTACTCAAAAATTCTTACTGAAGATAATGACACATCTCTAATACATCCTTTGAGGTTTCCTTTGGAGGAAAGAATGCAAAGTAATCTACTAAGTTACATACCTCAACTAATAACAAGAGTGTAAAATGATGAGTTATGCAAGGAATCACAATGGGAGGAAATTCTAATGGCCATTAAAGGGTTAGATTTGAATATTGCTCTTAGACCATATGGATTCAATGGAAATTTTTATCGAGTAAGTGCAGAAGTCATAAAAGAGGACATTATGGTAATGGTGCAGGATTTCTTTAGAGGTAACCCAATACCAAAATGTATAACATCCACAACAATTGTCTTGATTCCTAATAAGAAAAACCCTCAAAGTGTTAAGGAGTTATGGCCAATTGGTCTTTGTAACTTTGCATACAAGATTATTGCCAAGGTTTTAAATGATAAACTTGTCCAAATTTTGGCCTTAGTGATATTGAAGGAACAATTTGGATTTGTAAAAAGACATGATATACATGAGAATGTAGCAATAGCATAAGATATGATTAATGAACTAGATCGCAAGGAAATTGTCAATATCATGATCAAAGTAGACGTGGAAAAGGCGTATGATTGCATGGAAGGGTTTTGTACTAAACGTAATGAAGCGATTTGGCTTTTTTTGCAATTGGTATGACATGATATTTAGGTGTATGTCTAATAACTAGTTATCAATTTTGGTGCAAGGAGAAAAACATGGCTTCTTTAAGTCAATGTGAGATCTTAGACAAGAGGATCCTTTGTCTCCAAGTATTTTTATATTAGCCCAAGATGCATTTAGTCAAAAGCTCAATTATCTTGTGAATATGACAACAAGCATTGGCAAGTTCAAAGAAGACAATCATTTTACAAGTGTACCACATTTACTCTATGCTGATGACATGCTCCTTTTTATAGAAGAGAATCAATAGTTACTTGAGGGTATAATGACCCTTATAAAGGAATATGAAGCATATAGTGGACAAAAAGTTAATGTGGAAAAGACAAAATTAATAGGATCAAAGAAGTTGGATTCAACTAGGAAAGATCTCATCAAACAAATAACACGCTTTTCTTTGGCAGACTTGCCAATTAAGTATTTATGTATTCCATTATTCAAAGGTAGAAGTCAAATCCACTATTTTTACGAGATGGTGGAGGCAATAGCAAATAGAGCAAAAAATTGGAAAAGTAAATTCTTATCTCAAGGGGGCAAACTGACACTAATAAAAAGTGTTATTTCTTCTATGTCAATTCATACTCTTTCTATTACCAAAGTACCAAAAACAATCATACAAAAGATTAATAGGATAATGGCTAATTTTATGTGGAGTGTTCAATGAAATTCTATATGTAAGTGATTACTATACCAATTAATTACTAATGTTGAACAGCTCCTAAAGTTTATCCAGCAAATCAAGGTGATAAAACATGGACTAAAGAACTAAATTTAACCCAAACTTGATTAATAAAGTATGCTAAAGCGTCCAATTTCACCTAATTACTATATATGAATGTAGGCCATTTATACTAGTAAGATTAATTCTACTCATGTGATGGTGGAATTTCCTAATTTATTTATTATCCTATGTCTAAGTATAGTGAACCTACTTAGCTCATTAACTCACAGTATTTCTACCCATGAATTAAATGAACTAAGTGTATTAAGATTTGTGAATATTTCAGTTTACACTTAAAACTACACAAATCATATGGTATATGTCTATTCATATTAATCTATGGTTGCATATTACAAGAAGCAACTACATGTTATCTTCTGTCGGTCTCAAACATGCGAATCATATTATTTAAGTGGTAGCTAATCACCTAAAAGCATTAAACTCTGGAATATGCAACTTCATATTCATAAAATATCTCACAAAACATAAATAATCATAACATTCCTACACCATCATCAAGTTACATCATAGCTTTAACACAATAAACTAAAACATGATATTTACATAAATAGAAATAGTGCAAGAAATTGAACAAAAAATTCTTCAAATTAAAAACACCAAAGCCGTCACCAAAATGTCTTCAATTCAAAGAAAGTTTGGAAAAATCTACACATCAGGAAGAGGAAGAGGAGCTGGTTGGAAAACGGGGAGAATAAGGGGCTGAAACATGCTTTCAAGTGTCGTCACCATGTGCCATTGCCTCCATCACCATGAGTCGCCGCCTCCGTCATTGGCTGGTGCCACAAGCCACCGCTGCTTTTCCCAAAAACCTCTAGAAAGTTGCCTAGGATGCCGACTTGTTGATGGGTCATGCATATTTGCCGAAAAATAGCCAAAAAATGCCTAGTTTAGTTGAAAATGGCCCATGAATGGTGTTTGCCATTGTCACCGGAAACTATCGGGAAACCTCTTTAGAAACACCAAAAAAGGGACTAAGGTGGCTAATCTGCTCCTTCCTTGCTGAAAAACCCATTATTATGGCCGGAAAAGTGCTATGTAGTCACTGGAATGGGTCATGCTATCGCGTGAACCCCTTCTCACTTGGATTCCAATCACTAAAGGAGACAAACGTAGATGGCGTTTTAGTCCACTGTCACGTGACCTTCCTACGCCGGCGTTCATTCCCTAAATGCCTTTGTTTTGTTTGGCAACTCTCATCTCTTTCTGATTATGCACTCAAAACCCTCTTCTCTCCATCTTACACCCTATTCTCCCCAACAATTCATGACCAAAAGCCCCCTTCCTTTTGTCTTTTCCTCACGTGGACCCACGTGCACCTTTACTTATTTTCTTTCTTTTCTCTCAATCTTTTGCTTCATTTCCCTTGTTTTTTGCCTATTTTGGGTTTGCTACATAAAATAACAAAATATAATTAACTATAATTAAATACAATATGATTTAATAAAACTATATTAAATATTACCTAAAATAATAATAATAACTCTATAACATATAGAGTTATCAACACCCCTAAACTTAACATTTTGCTCGTCCTCGAGCAAAAGCTTTAAACAACACATTATGACAACACAAAAAAAAAATTACACAAAAAGTAGTAAACAAGCTCTAAACAACATATTATGACAACACCAAAAAAAAAAAAAATTACACATAAAAACACTGAATAAAATAGTCTAATAACACAACCAATCACTCCATAATATTCTCCCAAATACCCTAATCTTAATATTTTGCTTATCCTCAAGCAAAAGAACTAAACAACACATACTAACAACCAATCATTCCATGATATTCTCCCATAATTGCTCAACTTAACAATTCAAAGAAAAACATAACTTTCATCTAAACATTGCAATTGGTTTATAAAGTAAGATAGACTCTTAACTATGTCAACCACGTGTATGTGTGTAAATCCGCATTTTTTCTTAATTGCATGCACTCCAAATAGATCCACATTAATATACAACCTCTAAAATATTTAAGCAAACCTCATAGGTTTGCTTTTCATTCCTCTCTCCACTAATGTAAGCTAATCATCTAACCATGAATCAATAGGACTTTCATAAGCTTGTAAGGTAAGTCTTGGCTAAGGGTAATATGGAAGTCATGTAAGCTTGAATAACCCATGAACACATTACTTTCTAGGATTTCATCAAAACTCTTCTAGCCCCTCTATACCTTTTTACTCCATGAATATAATCTTTCTACTACCACTTATTCTCATTCTTTCTTGTCCAACAATGCATTGACATTAACAAAAAGCCACAATCATGTGTGCAACAATAAAGCAAAACAACATTATTTAAGCATAGCCACCTCAATCCTCTCCTACTAATGATATTCAATAAGAATGCTCAAAGGTCTCTTTTAGAGAACTATGTGACTTGAATCTAGCAAAAGATAATGAGATTATTCCATCCTAAAGCAAATGCTTCCTTTTTTTTTTTTTCATTTGCATTTGCATTTACAAAAATGTGACATACTATGCTACACACAATTATTTCAATCAAATTCTTCCCATACTACATCCTTCTCCTCAACTTCATGAGAAGTCAATATGTTCATGGGAATAGGACAATAGGACAATAGGACAAATTAATCAAAAGGCTAAGAGATATATGGGCAAGTGTCATTCAATAAAATCAGGATAAGAACAAGGCTCAACAGGGTGACTAGGGATAAGTAAACAAGGTTAGCTTGAAAAGCTCAATTGATCCAAAGATGGCCTAAATCATTTTCTTAGTTAGAAGTAACCTAGGATTTTGTCTTAAGAGGAAATCAAGGAAATTCTAAGATCTGAGTGAGATCCAAGAAAATCACACACTTCACATGAATGTTCTCTAGAGATATAAAACATTTCAAGAAAATGCAGAGTTTAGTGCTTAATGTGTAAATCAACATAATTAGAATCACACTTATCTCATACCACAATTGCAAGTTTGAACAAAATCTACATCTCCTTAAGAATCGCCAAGAATTCACAATAAAGGATCCAATCATAGCAACCATGGTCCATCACAAAAGGTCTTCACATAAAAATAGACTTCTAACACAAAACATAAAATTTTAACACAACACTTCTAACAAAACAAAAAACACTTTTAATACACTCCTAATATACTTCCAACACAACCACAACTACCACAACAAACAACCTCCAACACAACCCAACAATACAACCACTTCCAATAATAGCAACAACACCCCCAAGCTTGAATGAAGCTTTCTCCTCAATGTTAAAAGAAAATAAAGCTGGCCGACCCTTTTGTTTCCTTGTCTTGAGCTGCCCGCTCGGGTGGTGCCCTGTTTTGTATCTTCTACTTGTAAACATTGTAACTACTATTTTAACTTGTATTTCCGTTGTGATGTAATCTAAAATGACCCATGTATAGAATATAACCCATTGGGCATGGGGAGTCTTTGTCTAATTGCTTGTAGCTTGTTTACTTAGTTGCTTGTAACTTGGATGATTCTCTAATTCAATAAAGATGTATATTCAGACTTGTGTTTGCGTGTGCTTTTTAATCTTGACCAACCTCCAAACGAGTTGTCTCGAAACTAGCCAAATTGTCCCATTGTGGCTTCCAGGTAGTGTACTGAAAGCTTAGAAGCTTGACCAAGATCTCTGCTGAGACCTGGGTGCCACATGGATTTACTAAGACCGTGACAATAAGGAAAGAACAAGGAAAACTCCCTTGATTGCAGGCTATGTCCATGTGAGTTGTGATGAATTTATGGTGACAACTTTCTAGCCAAACTACTAACAAAATACTTGGGTTGCCTACCATAAAGTGCTTGCTTTATAGTTTTCAGGCAAACTATACTCCACATTATTACTCAAGAAGGATGGAACTTCAACAGTTTCAAAGACAGCTTGTGTTGCATGATGGTTGAGCATTATACAATTGACACTACTGTCTCATATATTTCCAGCTTCCTTTTGTTCTCCATTATCTCTTTCAAAATAAATGTTAATATGTAGTTTTAAAGATATATCAAGGAATTCCAAAAACTGCTTATCTTTTTCACGTTGCTGGAATCTCTAGGGAGATGGAGTTGGAGGCATAAAAGGCATAGGATTTTCTGGAATAAGCTTGTTCCTAGGTGCCTCCTCAGGTTGTATTCTGACATCCTTATCTATTTCCTTAAAAATCTCCTTGTCAGCATCATATTCTCCTACTTGCTTGCCACATGTTAGGGTTATTGCCTCTCTAGTATCTATAGGGCTTTTCTCCACATTGCTAAGCAAATGACCTTTTTGTCTCTTTGAGATCATGCTAATTAACTGACCTATTTGCGCCTCTAATCTTTTAATTGATGCTTCTTGTCTTTGGAATCTCTCTTCATCATTTTACATCATCTTAGTGAACATATCCTCTAAATTAGGCTTCGCCTCTTTTATTACACTCAATATCACTTCAGTGCTCTTCATGGTGGTGGTCATCTTGTTGATTATATCCTCTAAGTTAGGCTTTATTGCTTCTCTTTGCTCAAATGTTGGTGGCAGTCTTATTTCATTTAAGTTACTCCATGAAATTTTTTTATGGTTGTGCCATCCCGGATTGTACATATTGGAGTAATAATCATCTTATGACCTACTAGGAATCCCAACAAAATTAGAATAATCATTATAATGAGCATAAGGGTTACCTAATCGACGTCCCGTGCTCTCATGTGCTCCACCACAATATTCACACTCTCTATTATTCAAGAACACTTCCTATTTTGCACATAAGTCAGCGAAGGTATCTACTTTAAGTGCTAGCTTGATCTCAAAGTAGTTTGCCTAACTTGCAGGCCTCTAGAAGCTTGATGTGGCATTCCAAAATGATGGTGCATAGCCTTTTAAAAGTCTACGTGTACCATCATTGTTCTCCATCTTAGTCTTTTCTTTACAACAAAACATAAGATTAAAAGTAGAAATAAAATAAAAACAACAAAAGCTAGATTAAACTCAGAAGTTTTTCGATATTAATATTAATCAGTAGTAAAACAACTAATCCCTAGTAATAGCGCTAAAAACTTGTTCAATGAAATTTTACATGCAAGTGTACATGTTAAACAAGTAATATAATGATAAGTACGAGTATCATCCTATAGGGATTGGTGATTACTATACCAACTAATTACTAACATTGAACAACTCCTAGAGTTTATTTAGCAAATCAAGGTGATAAAACATGGACTAAAGAATTAAATTTAACCTAAACTTGATTAACGAAGTATGCTAGAGTGTCCAATTTCACCTAATTACTATATACAAATATAGATCATTCATGCTAGCAAGATTAATTCTACTCATATAAAGGTTCAATTTCCTAATTTATTCACTATCCTATGTCTAGGTATAACGAACCTACTTAGCTCATTAACTCACAGTATTTCTACCCATGAATTAAATGGACTAAGTGCATTAAGATTTTTGAATATTCCAATTTACACCTAAAGCCACACAAATCATATGGTATATGTCTATCCATATTAATCTATGGTTGCATATTACAATAAACAACTACATCATCTCCTATCAGTCTTAAACATACAAATCTATCATTTAAGTGGTAGTTATTCACTTAAAAGTATTAAATTCTGTAATATGTAACTTCACATTCATAAAATATCTCACAAAACATAAATAATCATAACATTCCTACATCATAATCAAATTGCATTGTAGCTCTAACATAATAAACTAAAACATGATATTTACATAAACAGAAATAATGCAAGAAATTAAACAAAACATTCTTCAAATTAAAAACACCAAAGCTGTCACCAAAATGTCTTCAATTTAAAGAAAGTTTGGACAAATCTACACATTAGGAACAGAAGGAGGAGCTAGCTAGAAAACAGGGAGAAAAAGGGGCCAAAACACACTTTCACGCATCGTCACCATGCGCCACCGCCACTGTCATGCATTGGTGCAACACACCGCCGTGCGCCACCACATGCCGCCATTGCTTTTCAAAAAAACCTCCAAAAAGTAGCCTAGGATGTTGATCTATCAATGGGTCATGTAGATCTGCTGAAAAACTGCCAAAAAAGGCCTAGTTTAGCTGGAAATCACCCACAAACAGCGTTCGCTGTTGTCGCCAAAAATCGCCAAAAACTACCAAGAAACCTCTCTAAAAACACTAGAAAAAGGGACTAAGGTGGCCGATCTATTTCTTCCTCGCTGAAAAATGCAATATTCTGGCCGAAAAAGTGCTATGTAGTTGCTGAAATGGGTCACACTATCGTGTGAACCCCTTCTTGCTTAGATTTTGGCCACCGGAGGAGACGAACACATATGGCATTTCGGTCCATTGTCGCACAAGCTTCCCACGCCGGTGTTCGTTTCCCAGACATATGAGATCAAAATATTGGCATCCCATGGAGGTAATAAGAAAATGTAAGAAGAATACACATTCGCATACATGGAAAATGCTTCTACCTTGGGTAGATTATGCTATCAAACATAGTGGATGGGTCATTGAGGAGGGCAAATGTTTATTTTGAAAGGATAATTGGCTTGAACAATCTCTTTAGTATCCCCAATGCGCATATCAAGATATAACTATTCAAGAAGCTCTCCAAAATTAAAGCTTTGTAAAGGAATATTTATCTAGTGAGCAACAACATCAAGCAAAAAAGATTATATGGAGTCAAGATCCGGATCAGCTTGTGTGTGATTTAAGTGCCTTAGGGAAATTTTCAGCATCCTTGGTATATGAAAATTTGAGAATGAAGAAAGAGAGAGTGGTTTGGGCAAAAAGTTTGTGGAACAAGGTAGTACCTCCCAACATAGAATTGTTCATGTAGAAGCTTATTCATTAGGCATCCCGGTGGAATGCAACATGCAAAAAAGGATAATACATATGGCTTCTAAGTGTCATTACTGTGAGTGGGCCCAGAGGGAAACTATGGATCATCTATTCATGCATAGTGCATTCATGCAATGAATTTGGAGGACATTTAGAGACACATTTCAGGTACTATTTAGATTTAACTTTATTTATAATCTTGTATTTTCATGGTATTTAGAGGCCTTGTGGCATAATCAAAGACGAGCTATTATTGCCATCCTAAAAGGTGTTATTGCAAGGGAAATTTGGCTGGCTAGAAATGCAGCCAAGCATGATGGAGAAGGTATGTCATTATACAAAATTAATAAAAATGTCACACATTGGATGCTCCAGTTATTTGCCCTTATACAAGTCAAGGTTTAGGTAAGTTTTCTTAATCAAATCTCATTATATGTGTTAAAAAATCTTGTTATTTCTACCCCATTACAAAGAGGAGATTGGGTCAAATGGCAACCCCTACTAGCGGGGCAATACAAATTGAATATGGATGGTTCAAGCATAATGGGAAATAATGCTAGAGGAGGAGTACTTAGAAATCATGATGGGAGCATCATTATGGCTTTTTCACTAAAGTTGGCACCAGGTAGTAGTGTGGATGTTGATGCTTACACCTTACTAGAAGGCCTCAAGATATGTCAAGAACGGAATCAAATGCCCCATTTAATTGAATCAAACTCCTTTTATTTAGTTTAATGTCTACTTAAAAAATGGAAAACTCTATGGAAACTAAAGTATGTCATTCAATAGTGCCTCTCCATGATACCAACATATGAAACAGTCCAACATGTGTATCGCAAGGGAAATATAGTTGCAAATCATCTTGCTAATTACTAGCATACAGTCTAAAATGTTGAACTATTTGATCATTCTAGATCATTGCTAGGCCATGTTTAGCAATTTTCATGCAAGATTAGTTAGGCCTAGGTAACTATAGACCACCATAGGGTTAAGCAAATATATGCCCAATGTATTTTATGCTATCATTGCAAGTTTTTATGGAAATTTGATATGTATGGCATTTTACCTTTTCTAAGAGTTAGGCTTATATCCTACCTTTGTACTTATTTGAGGTATGGTTATTATGTCCAACCTTCTTATTATTAATAAAATTTGTTAGGGTACAGTTCTTTCTTTCTTTTTTTTTTTTTTAAAAAAAAGCACATAGTTATCTTTCTCATTCCTCATGAAGGACTAATCATGGGACCCCAAACTTAAATATCAAAATAATAAGATAATTCATATTGTGGATGCTCCATTCAACGTTAAGCTATAAAGTTTGCCTTTACAATTAGTATACTTACTAAAGTAGGATTGAGCCAGCACCTTTGCCGAGAATTCCTTGCAAGCAACCTAGTCCTAGAGGTAAACTATAGCTGACATAAAGTAATAGTCACTCCAATGTCTTTATATTTCACCTTATGCTGCTTAGAGGAAAAGCAAAGGGAAAACTAGGAATCTCAATCATGCAAAGATGAGCATCAAAGAGAAGTTATGAATTGAAAGTTCTTAAACTGAAGTATTTTGATTTCAAATTAGAAATATTTATCAGATATGATGAAACTCTTCCCAAAATTAAATTAAAAACCTTTTTTTTAAGAAAAAAAAGAAATTGGTGCATGAATTTATTTAGTTAAGGATAGTGGTAATTGAAGGTTTGTAGTAATAATGGAGAGAATAAATCAACCTTTGAATATTTCTAGAAATCTTTGCAAAAATATTACATGCAATAAAGATTCTATCATAATGAAAAAGTTACTAACTTTGATGAAACCCCATTAGAGTGTAAGAAAACTTGAGCAATTTAGCTTATTCTTCTTTCTTTTTTTCCTTTCTGACTTAAGGCATGTAAGAGACCCAAAGGATATATTGGACTTATATGCCAAAAAAACCTAGATTTTTTTTATAAAACAATTAGGCATAATATTATTTTGTTTAAGAATAGTGCTAATAGAGGTCTATCACAATAGTAGATGGAATAAATCAACCATTCTAAATATTGGTGGAAAGCATGGAAAAAATTTAGTTACTATCTTTTGATAAAAAGTATTACATCACATGCACTTGTGCATCATGTGCGTCATGTGATGTAAAAAATATGACATCACCACACTATGTGACAAAACCCCGTCCCAAATCCATCTTGCGATCAAATCTATCCCTTTGTGGGCTAATCCTTTTTCCTCTGTAAACCTTAATTTCTCCCGTCTAGGTCTTCCATTGTCTTCGAACAGACCCCAAAAACAATTTGGTGTAGGTGCATCCACTTTGAAAAGTATGATGCCTCCTTCCATTACAACCTTCATCCCTGAATCTAGGGTTGGCCCTAACTTTCCCTTACCATCTTATTGCTTTATCAAGGGGCAAAAGACAACCTTCCTTCAACTTCCAGTTGATTTCTTGCTGGTATTACCAAATATTCCTTTAGGTCCAAAGATTCCACAAACTTAGAATGGAACTCCAACTTTTTCCCTTTCTGTGGAATAGGAACAAGGCGGCGATTAACCTTTTCAAATTCACTTTGTGGCCAAATTTGCCATGTTAATGCCTCTAGTGGAGCTTTTTGCCCACTATGTACATTACATGGGCTCTAGCACAACCAATCATCATCGGTTCGCTAGCTTATCAGCATTCGCCTTTAATGGGAGGCATATTTTGCCATAGCCCAGCCTTGTGAATCTCATGAATCTAAAAACCATTAATACATTATTGTTCGTTGGACTAAAGATATCCATAAGAATCAAGATTCACACTTAGATGATCCAGGTGAAGATACCATAATTGCTTAGTCACTTTCAGATATCTTCTTCAGAAACTTAGAGATACTCTAGGTTGCTTTCTGCAAGCTCACGAGAGTATTTTCTGCTTTGAGAATGGCATATGCCATAAAATCTATGTGGAAATGGACATCTTGCAAACACTGCCCTCTTAGATCTATTGAGAAGTGGACTAGGAGGGAAACCCTTCTTGCAACCTTTGGAATACTTGTATCCATAGCAGTTTTGCTCTCACTACCGCTTACAAGGTTACTTTATTATTAGTCATTGTAGACTGCAAACCATTGCTAAATAGAATGAGCTTCAACAAGATAGAGAAGCTAGACAAGTTGAAAGGGCAAAGGCTTTGACCAAACGGAACAACAATGGAATTTTTATCCTTTGATAAGGCTCAACTCACATCCCTTGCCTTGAATGTTATTGAAGGGGTTGGTGAGGATCTTAACACTGTTGCTACGACTTTGGTGGCCATTTTTCAAGCAATTGTCACCAAAAGTGAAAGAAAAACACAAGGAAGCTTAAAACACCACCCAAAGTCATGTCTAGTTTATAAACCAAGGTAGTTAAATTAGATTTTCTTAGGTTTGAGGATAGAGAAGATCCAACAGGTTGGATCAATCAGGCCAATCAATTCTTTGATTACAACTAAATCTCTGATGATAGAAAAGGTCCTATTGGCTTGCTGAAATTTGGGAGAAGATGCCCAAATCTGATATTAACTATTCAAAGAAAACATGGTTGAACAACCCTTTACATGGCCATTTTTAACAAAAGAGTTGGTTGAAAGATATGGTCCTTCTAATTATCAGGATTTTTTAGTAGATCTCACAAAATTGAAGGGATTGTAGTCTACTATAGGATCAATTTTCAGATTATTAATCAAATATGGAAAATTATTGGTGGAGCACCAAGTACGATGCTTTTTCGGGGGACTTTGTTAAGATCTAGCTTGACCTAAGTTAACTTTTGAGGACAAGGGTTATGTGAAGGAATAAGGATTGCTAGGATTGGGTTTCTAGAAGACTAAAAATAGGATAAGATATGATAAGATAAGACATAGTTTTATTAGAGTTCTAATATGAGTTGAAATAGGATTTCTATTATGTCTATAAAAGGCATTCTCAACCTTAGAATAAGCACCCATCATCAATGATGAGAATTCCTTATTTTATCATTAGTAGTTTCTCTTACATCTAGCTTTAGATTCTTATTGCTTTATTATGAGTAGTTTATCAATAGCCTCGTAGTTTCATATTGTTAGTTAATCTGTTATTGTTATTGTGTTCTTTATTGGATTGGTATCAATAAATGAGGTATTATTTTATTTGGGGTTTCTTGTATTCTTAATTGTGGACTTGTCTAGGATTCAAGTCCTAATAGACTTGGAGACAATCTCTAGATTAATGTTCAAGCACGATGATTGTATTCTCTAGCTACTGCAAGTGCTTAGCTTAATTGTATGAGGGCAAGCTATCCCTGGAATGGTCGCAAATGTAGAATTTGGAGCTAGAAATTATGAAGAAAAGCTTCTCTAACCATCTAAATTTGGCTCACTGATGGAAAGTAAGGCATGCGGGTTCTACTACCATTGTGATGAAAGTTTTTGTCCCAGAGCACCTCTGTAAACGGTGTTTCATGATTGTCAAAGCTTGGCCGGAGGAAGAAAAAGATATAATTGAAGAAGAAAGATTTTTGGAATTAAACATTAGGGACAAGGTTCCTATTGAAAATGGGGGATCATCACATTCACCATCCAAAAGCAAGACCAATTCAAAAAGAAGTAAACAAAATATGGGATGGATTTTTATAGATATTATTTCCATCCCAAGGAAGATGCTAATCCATTCAACTATCAAGGAAGAAGATAAGAAATTCAAATTAAAAGATGAAGTTAAAAGATGAAGCCAAGTGTTAATTTAATCACTATTTTTTTTAGAGACAATTATATTATTCCTCTTAAAACTAAACTTAAACTATTGAAGTGAAAATAAATAAGGTCACTAGTTCAATTACACTTCGAAAATAATGAAGTGGTCAAGAATGCACAATATAATATTATACTTCCACTCAATATGAATTGGTTATGGCAATTACTTACTTCCCACCTAGTTGTTTGTCGGCCTAGTTTCATCAGTGAAGCCTTCACAATGCATATGATATTTTTATATATTGATCAACCAGCACTGTGAGGTTCCATACATCTATAAATGCTTGGCTCCATAACTCTGGCTGTGGAGCACTAGTGCTACAAACTAAATTTAGAACAATGAAGGAACTTGAGTTTCTTACACCATTACAGGAACACGTCATGTACTTTAATCCTAAAGTTTCTTACATGGAAGCCTTGGAAGTCAACTGCAAAGGTGCCGCAAGACTTATTACCTAGATAATTCCTTCTTGCAAATTATTGTTATTTATCCATTATCAAATGTTTCTTTGAAGTCATTATAATAGGGAAGGATCCAAGAGGGCAAGAAATAATAGACACAAATACTGGAAACATATCTATTCTTTAACCTTCATCTTTCATCCATTTAGGAATGGTTTTTGGTTTCATCTAAAAAGAACTAAATGCATAAATATGCTAATACATCTTGATCAATGAACACTACCAAGCTGGCATGGCTTGGTAGGTCTATCACATCTTGAGCATTAGAGAAGGAGAAATGAAAAGAAACATTGCTCACTTGAATTGCATGATTCTTAAGTAAATGATGGCAAAAAGCAAGCTATTTGTATATGTTAATGCAATTGACAATATCACCATCTAGTTTGTTTATTGAACAAATGTAGAAAATGAATAGAAGGAACTCATTGCATGTAGATCTCATAATATCAACTTGAAAAGATGGTAATATCAATAATAGAGAAGTCCAACACTAAGCTTACTAACAAAACCATATTGTTAATCTATGTAGTTTTGAAGGGTAACAAAATTGGAATCATCATAAGGATCATCCTACTTTAAAAGAGTTTTTCTCTAATGCCATTGTCAATATCCTTGTAATACTATTGTTACCTTTGTTTTATCATAAACTTATTAGTATCCATCATAGGCCCCTATTCCACGCATAACAAGAAATAAATAAATAGTCATACACTTCTTACAGTTCATCTTACAAAATGTTTGAAATTGAAAAGTCAAAGATCAAGGATATATATGTTAATATTAAACAGCTACAAAAATCACTTATATAAATGGATTGTTTTCTTTTCTTACCTCAAAATACAATTGTCATCCTAATTCCCCTTTAGAACTAAAGAATTCACTTGCTTAAAGAAACTAAAAGGAAGTTTCCCAAATCATAGAATCATAACCTACAAACTCTTTATTGTAAATTTATTTATAAGTTGGATTTATATGTCTAGCTCTAGATCTTCTTCCTCATATAATCTTTCCCATCTTTGGATTGCATTAGAATCTAAAAGGAGAGCAAAGAGAATTAACAATAAAAATGTTGTATTCTTGGAGCATTTAGTAGTCATTTTCTTGAAACCAACCTTAATTTTTCTTCCAAGAATTTCATATAAAAACAAGAAAGCAAGTCCATTGAAAATCGTATAAATAACTAAATTGGAAAGAAATACTTTTATTGACCTGAGCATTGACATGATAGAGCAAAACAATCATTAGCTATCTTTAGTTAAAATTTATAATTGAAGCTCAATATTCAACACAAACAATTTGTTACACATGCAATAATAAATGTTTCCCTTATATGAAATCTATTAAGGGCAAGATTTTGATTAGGACTTTCTTTAAGTAATGGTAATTTATGTATTGGAAAATATGGCCAATGAATTTAATGCAAATTTATGTCACCTTTGGAAAAGATTGTGATAAGACCAAACTGAAAAATTAAACCCCAAAGGTTTAGTCGCTTAGCCAGCTAGTTCGATGGTAAGTTAGTAGGGATCCCAACCATGAGATTTAGGGTTCAACACTTGTGTGCGTGAGTTTGATGTGTGAGTTATAACATTCAAAAATTAAAAAAATTAAAAAAAAAAAAAACCCAAAGGTCTACCAAATGATGCTGCATCACAATGTGAGTTTGATTCACCAGAACATTCTCTTACATTTTTAGTTCCTATATTCATGCAACTTTAACATTGACTGTGTTGATAATTTACCTTTCTCTCTTCACCTATGTAAACCTATTTAAACTATCCAAAGGTCTATTTTTTTGTATCAATACATTCTGTAAGTAGATACACAACAAGCTTTCAAGCTTTACACTCATTCTCGTTTTTCTTCTGCCTTCAAGATGTGAAATTGTTGAAGATACTCATTACTCAAGAAAGATATTCATCACATGAGACATTTTTTGATAATCAAAGTTAATCGGATTTCGAGGACTTAATGGCTATAGACAACATTTATTTCTTGTTCCTTTGTTCTATTAGTTTCCCTTCTATTGTATTTTTGTGATTGTTGCTTTTACAATTTGTAAGGCCTATTAAAAAGTGGTAGCTTTCAATATAAAGATAAAGATAGTTTCATTTTTGTTTTTCTTTCTCTATTCTCTCAACAAAAGAGAATTTATGGCATCAGTACTTTTTAGGTTCACACCAGTATGAAGTGATTGCCAAATTGTGCTTGGGGAATTTTCCCGAACGTTAAATGCAACAATGTCAACAGAAGTAAAAACAACTAATCATTCAATAGGGCCTGCAGGCATATTGGTGCCAAATTAAAATAAGTTTGCAACTATACGGCCCATAATAAATGTATCTTACTTTTTATTTAGTTCTTTTTCCAAATTGAAGGAAATTTACTGGAAACAAAGGGATATATGTAGTATAATGTTATTATATAAGCAAAACCCAAAAATGAAAAAACATTTTGCTCTTAAATCCTAAATTGTCCAGGGAATGGCCTACCATAAACAAATAAATAAAAAAATTGCTCTAGACATTCAAAGGAAAAGTAATCTTAAAGCAAAAGAATAGATTCTTTGCTTCCACTCATTCCTCCCATGTCACAAGAAATTAATCCTTCTACTTGTAGCCTTTACTAGGTAAAATAAATGAGGAGATAGTTTCTCGAATTCCTGCTCCTATCTCACATTGCTCGCCGATTATGCATCCTTATCCTTGACTATTTAAAGCAAAACAATAAAAGGTTCTACATATGGCAAGTTATCCAATTGTTACACAAAGATAAAACTATTAATAGTGATTATACCTTTATTAGAGTTTTACCAGGTAGTAAACAGTCAACCTCGGAGGTCAAAGCACGTAGTTACCTCTCTTGTTCATCATGATGAACTAATCATGGGACCCCAAACTCAAATTTCAAAATATTAAGATAATTCATATTATGGATGCCCTATTCAACATTGAGTTGACAATTCTGACTTCATAATTAGTATACGGGTTACATTAGCACCTTTGCCAAGAAGTACTTGCAAGCAACCTAGTGTTAGACTGAATTATAGTTGATAAAAAGCAACAATCACCCCAATGTCTTTATGTTTCACCTTATGTGTTTGGTGGAATTCTAAATGCAAGTGAACATGTCGAACAAGTAATATAATGATAAGAAAGTATATCATCCCACAGAGATTGGTGAATATTAAACTAATTAAATACCAACAATGAACTAATCCTAAAATTTATATAACTAATCAAAAGAAATTTAATGATGAGATAAAATATAAAATTTCCAAAACAAGATTCAAGACTAATTGAAATTAAATCCAAGCAAGAAAAATCAATATGAGATACATGTTAGAGCATCCGATTTCACCATAACTACTAGATATGAATTTCCATAGTTTATGCCTGCAAGAATGATAATATTTATGTGATGGCGGAATTTCCTAATTTATTTACTATCTTATGTCTAGGTATAGCAAACCTATTTAGTTCATTAATTCACTATATTTCTATATATGAATTGAAACAAACCAATTTATGTATTAGGATCTGTGAACATTCCTGGTTTACAATAAATCTTTCAATCATCTTATTACCAAAAGCCACACAACATGGTATATGTCTATCCATATTTAATTCATGGTTATATATTACAAGAAGCAACTACATATTATCTCTTGTCGGTCTTAAACATGCACATCAAATCATTCAAGTGGTGGCCAATCACTTAAGAGCATTAAGCATAATAATATATAACTCACATAAATAAAATATCTTGAAAAACATAAAAACTTATAAGATTCACATCATCATAGTTAGGCTACATCATCGCTAACAAAAGGAATTTAGTACATAATGAAATAAACCAAAACAATGGTAGAAACTGAAGGAAACATTTTAAATAAAGAAAAACATGAAAGTTGTCACCACACAGTCTTCTCTTCAAGAATTCTCCTTGATTTTCTTCTTTCTTCCTTGGTTTCAGCGGCACCTTCTTTTCTCTCTCTCTTCTCCTCCTCCTACATAGGGTTTAGGTTTAGACTTATCTCCTATCCTAGTAAAATTGGGTTTTAGAGACCTAAAACAATTAGGTTTTGAACTCCTAAATTAATTGGGACTTGAATTCCTAACATGACTGGGTTTTCTAAATAATTAGAAAACCCAACAACAATAGAAAATCTAATAACAATCATCCAAAGCCCTAGCCCATCTTGACTCTCTTGATCTTGATATTACGATTTTACCACATAATAAGCATCAGGTTCTCCATGTTCATTCCTTTTCTCCTTGCCTCCTTGTGCTACATAAGCAAGATAAATTTAGGTAAATAAAGAGGGGTTCAAATTTTTTCTCACAATTATTAAAGTTATTTATTGCCTAAAATAGATAAAAATAACTCTATAAAAATAGAGTTATCATTATGTTGCTTAGATGGAAAGCCAAAGGCAAATTAGAAATCTCCATCATGCAAAGATGAGTGTCAAAACCAAGTTATGAATTGAAAGGATGCTCTTACACTTAAGTGTTTACATTTCAAATTAGAAGTACTTCTCATATACGAAACTCTTCCAATAGTTTAAATTAAAAAACTTCATATTATTTTTTAAAAAGAATTGGGCATGAGTTAATTTGGTTAGGGATAACTGTAACTTAAGGTCTATAGTAATAGTAGATCGAATAAATCAACCTCTGAATATTGCTAGGAAATTTGGAAAAAAATTTCCTTCTTATTTATTATGAGATAGTTGATAATGATCCATATCCCTTTTACCCTTCCAACCAAGCTTAGAATTTGATTCTGAGTGCTTCACATTAACAACGTGATATTCTTAGAATCAATTGTGTGAGGGCAATCTTTTCTTGCATAAGCCACCATAGACTTTCCTCGCTAGAATTAATTGTGCAAGTCTTATTGTCTGTCCTATACTGGACAAATCAAATATTTCTACTCAACATCTACCAATATTTAGTAAAAACGTTTTTAGAAAAATTAGTTGAATAAAACAAATCTAAGGAACAAGAAAATTTCAAGACTACTAAATCAATTTTAATAGAAGAATATTGCCTTATTTTACTCCATATTTGTCTTGAAAAATTCAAAATAAATAATTAAATGGAACTAAGAAAAGAAAATGGTTGACACATCCTTTTTGTCTTTTATCAGTTTGTTGGTAAGGTAATCAATAAGAATGAAAAGAGGAGATGAAAAATCATAATAGTTACCCTTTTACTATTAAGGAATAAATAACAATAAAGATTAGTGCAAGTCCAAAAGAAATCACTTATTTAAAGAAACCAAAAAAGAAGTTGCCCAAATCAAGGAATCATAACCATACCTGAAAATTCTTTACTGTAGGTTTATTTATAAGGTTGTAGTTGCTTGTTCAACTCTAAATCTTCTTCCTCAAGTAATCTTCCCTATCTCTAGACTTCACCAAACTCTAGAAGGAAAGTAAATGCTCTTAATAGTAAAAAATTTGTATTGTTGGAGTATCTAGTGGTCTAGTTCCTAAACCTACCCTTAAGAGGAGATGCCTTTTCATTTAAGTTCAACACTAGACATGGTTTGTCACATAGGCAATAAATGCTTTTCTTATATGAAATTGACAAAACCAAGGTCAAATAAGCTTTCTTCAGCAATGGCAATTTTAGGTTTGCACTAGTTGTGAAATGGATGCAACATGGAATGGTTGCCAAATTGAGCTCTATGAATTATCCCCTAATAGTAAATGTAGGGGATGTCAATAAAAGGAAACACAACCAATCATTCAATAGTTCATTGTCATGCCCATATTTAGCAATTTTTATTTAGGATTAGTTAGGCCTAGGTAACTATAGACTACCATAAGTTTAAGCGAATGTGTTGTCCAATGTATTTCATACTTTCATTTCAAGTTTTTATATGGCAGTTTGATATGTAGGAAATTTTACAATTTCTAAGAGTTAGGCTTATACCCTACCTTTATATTTATCTGAGGTATAGTTATTACACCCAATCTTATTGTTATTAATAAAATTTATCAAGGTACCATTCTTGTTTCTAATAGAAACAAAAAACAAAAAAAAATCAATAGGGCTGAATAGGCATATTTTTTCCAAATTAAAACAAGTTAGCAATTGTAATGTCCGTAATAAATGTATCTTGTTTTTTAGATCTTTTTCCGAACTAAAAAAAAAAAAATTGATGGAAAAGGAAACAGTACATTTATAAAACATGGGAATGATCAAAACGAAATCCCCCTAAAAAAGAAAAAGCAAAAGGTCCTATAGACTAGATCGGACAAAAAAGGCCAGCTACAGTAAAGAAATAGACAAAAAATAAAAAAATAAATAAAAATAAAAACTGCTTAGTCGCCCATCGGGAAAGTGATCTAAAGTTAAAAGAATACGTGTATGCAAGAGATCAAATTTCTCTAACTTATCCCTACTAAGTCACATAAACATGTCATACTCTTCGTACCTTTTTAACTTTATTTTAGTAGAAAGTATTCTAAATAATACTGTTCCTAAGAATTCAAAGTATGATTATCTTTTCCAATAATATTTAGGACTTTTAGATTATTGCTTATTGTGAATGAATATTAAAGAAAACTTGAAAGAGAATAATTTAAGTTTTATAACATTTACTGTGGAATTAGTTTTTTGAATTCTAATATGTTGAAGCTGTAAAATACATGATGCTGATAATATATTAGATATCGATAAAAGCAACTAGAACATAAGAGTTGTGATTGCGTGCTTTTGACAAAAAAAACAAAGGGAATATGGTATTAGTGATAAACTACAAAAGGTAATTCAATTGGATGAATCTATTTTTATCCCTTTTTGTTATTATGGACAACGCTTGCATCAACACTTCAAAAATTTCACTTCATGAGTAAAATAATATGTTACACTGCAGAATAAATTGGAAATGAAGTAAGACCTTATTTTTTTTAAACTTTTAAAGAGGGTTTATGAAGCCTAAGTTTTGGGCATGTTTTGGTTTGGTTGAATTTTTATTATAGGACATTGATTCAATTTAATAGTTGGCCAAATTGAAGTAAGACATTATATCTTTTTTAACTTTTTGAGAAGGTTTTAAAGCCTAAACTTCGGCCTTGTGCTGGCTTGAGATGGCTGAAACATTGATTTTAGGCTTGAAATTATGAAAACTTCTTAATTGAGTTTGCATGTGATTCAAGATACTTCCAATTTACTCCAAATCATAGCCATTTAATGTATATGGTGGTGATGTATCCAGGAAATTCTCCAATTTAAGAAAGAATGCCTTTAAAATATTAAATAATTATTAAAGTGAAAGTGATGCTATAAAACACTCAACATATTTTTAATGTTGTGCTAACAATGGTTTTTGTTAGGAGGCTCAAAATTTAAACCAAAAGCCAACCAATAAGTTGGAAAAAGAATTGTTTCATTTAAACTTCACTTTATGATTATACCTCTCCATTGGTAACAATCCTCAATAGTTTTAACAAGAACTGTTTGTTGAATTATCTTAAGATGTAGCGCTGTCTTTCTCCATAAGAAAGAACTTGTTTCTTCAGAGATGTTCACAAAAAAAATTATAGAAGAACTCATATAATTGCATATCCTAAACTTTATTAGCATGTTTATTTAAGACACCCATCAATAACCAAGTGTGCAATCCTTAGGCCCCCCAAAATACATATATTGTTCCCATTGAGGATTTTTTGCATAGTAGGCATTGTAACAAGCAGGTGTGTTCATATGTAGTATAGTTCCAATCTCGTCTGGAGCTTCAAAGTCTTGTGACTTGGTACTAATAACTTTAATTCCTCTTAAATATGCAGCTTTCCTATAGCCTTCTCCGGAGTAGTGGCCACTCCCCATGGGGGGGGTAAGTTCTCCCATAGGGCCGAAAACATGTCCTCCCCAAGAAGCTCCATTGCCACCCGTAGCCAAATTTTCGAAAAGTTCTTTTGGCCAATAACCAATAAAACGATCTCGGTGGATGAACCACCAGTTCCTCGTAACATGATCCTACCATGTGCATTTGCAATATATGTTCATATACCATCTAAAGTGGACTGGAAATTTTCTAGAACAAACAAGACTAAAGAAAACAAAGGCAATTTACCTGGTATAAACCGATTCTTATCTCATATTGACGACCATTATAAGTAGAAGATGGAAGAGAAGTGCCAATGGTTACTTCGCGGTGAACTTGTACAAACCCCGGGCAAACAACATTCATGCAGCCAAAGCCTTTGGGTCCACCCACCTGTGGGTTTGAGTGGAATCATCAAGGGACAACAAGACTGTTAGAAGTTAGAACACAAAATAAGTCTTGTGAGAGGTGGTTAAACATGAAAAGTAACCTGAAAGAAGTAAGGAAAAGCATGCTAAAAGCTTACATTAAAGGAGATATATAGTCTGCAACCTCTCGATTTCCGAACCTTCAAACGCGTAAAAGCAAGGAAAGAGAAAAAGATCAATACATTATCATCATGAGACAAAGATTTGAGAATCAATAGTTTCCAAATATTGACTCTTACTGCCCAGGATACATAAGATTTGAAAATCAAAAAAATAAGGAAGTCCAATGTTATCCTTGAGAGTAGTACATGACTTAATTATCATGTCATGACCCTATTTTGGGTTGCTACCTCGATATCAAATAAGCATGACTTTTCCTTATATGGAGAGAACTAAAACAGTCCTCTTAAGACTAAAACCATTGAAGTGAGAATAAATAAGGTCACTATCTATTCAACTACACATAGTAAATGGAGGGTTGGTCATGAGTTTACAGTAAAATCTGATATTTCCACTTAATAAGAAACAGTTCCTGCAATTACTTACTTCCCATCCAGTCGCTAATAATTCTGAACCATTTGCAATCAGTATGCTAGCTCTGCTAAATTGATAAGTCGACACTGCGGGCTGCCATATATTTAAAGCTGCTTTTGCTCCATAAGTTTTGCCCATGAACACCATCGTTGCGTACTAAATTTGAAAAAATGAGGGAACTTGATAAACCAATTGCTCAATTACTTGTAAAAAATCAATGCTTCATTAGAAAAAGAAAATCAAATATCGATAAGACTATTCATGGTCTCTTAGTTTCATATGCACTATTTACAAGTGACAGCACAAGATGTAGTTTGGTCCCTGAGGTTCTTACATGCAAGCCTTTGACGGGATGTGGGGAGACGCGCCAAGACTTACTTGTTGGATAATTCCTTCTTGCAGATTTTTGATATTTATCTATTATCAGATCTTCCTTTGTAGTCCTTCTGATGGGGACAGATCCAGGTGGGCAAGAAATGTTAGCCACATATGCTGGAAACGCATCTTTTCTTGAACCTTCATCTTTCATCCCCTTTGGAATAGTTTTTGGTTTCATCTAAATAGAATTAAACCGTATAAATATGCTAAAATATATTGATCAATTAATAATACTAGTTGGCATAGCCTGGTAGAAATGAGAAGAGGATTGCTCACCTGAATTTCATGATTCTTGAGTAAAGGATGGTCAAAAGCAAGTTGTTTATACATGTCAATGCAATCTACAATATCACCATATTCAGTCTGTTCATTGAACAAATGCAAAACATAAATAGAGGGGACTTGTTAACTTTGAATAAATGGCATGTAGGTCTCACAAGATCAACTTGACAAAATGGTAATATCAATAATAGAGAAGTTCAACACTGAAACTCGGTAAAAAAGTTTGATAACTAATCTACGTAGTTTGGAAGGATAACATAATCGGAATCACAACAAGGATGATCCTACTTTAAAAAATGTTTTTTCTTCAATGCCATTGTCAATATCCTTGTAATATTACTATTACTTTTATTTTATGAGAAACTAAAAAGAGAAAAATCATCCCAAATTCCCCCTTTACTACTAAAGAAAAATTGATGTAGGTATAAAGGAAGTCACTTGTTTAAAGAAACCAAAAGAGAAGTTGCCCGGATCAAAGAAGCATAACCATACCTGCAAACTTTTTATTGCAGGTTTATTTATAAGTTGGAGCCGTTGATCTAGCTCTAGATCTTCTTCCATAGATAATCTTTGCCCTCCGTGCACTGCATTAGAATCTAAAAGGTGGGCAAACAAAATTAACAGTAAAAATGTTGTACTCTTGGAGCATTTAGCAGCCATTTCCCTGAATCCAACCTTCATTTTTCCTCCAAGAAATATATATAAAGACATGCAAGCAAGTCCATTGAAAACTGTATAAATAATTAAATTGAAACGAAAAACTTCTAGTACATTGACAGGATAGAGTGAAACAGTCATTAATTATCTTTAATTACCTCTTTACTTTTGAAGTTCAACATTCAACACAAAGATAATTTGTTACACATGCAATAAATGCCTTTCTTGTATCGTATATGTTAAGTGCCAAGAATTGGGATTTCCTTTAATTAGTAGTAATTTATGTATTGGCTGACAAATTCAATGTAGATCTGGTTCACCTTCATGATGTTGAATTGTTGAAGACCCTCATTAACTTGATGAGCAAATCTCGGATTGACATCATTCTACCTAATTAAAGAAGATACTCATTATTTGATAATATGAAATGGATTCCACTAGGAACAGACATAGGAATATTTTGATAATCAACCTTAACCGAATTTGGAGGACTTAATGGCTATAGACGAGATTTATTTCTTGTTCCTTTGGTTTGCTAGTTTTCCTTTTTGTTTTATTTCCGTGATTGATGTTTTCACAATTTGTAGAACCTATTTGAAAGGTAGTAACCTTCAATAGAAAGGCAGAGCAGAAATTACTAAATATTTTCCTTTATACTTTTGTTCCTTTGTTCTCTCGATAGAACCAGAGTTTATCACAATTATAGACAACTAGGTCCATAATAGAATCTACAAAACCAAGTGTAAATAAGTTTTGTTCAACAAAAGTAGGTCTTAGGTTCTCACCACATTAAGCAATGGAGCCAACAAAAACAGTCTTTCTACTTGTAGCTTTTTATGAGTACAAGAAATTAGTCGAAGGTTTCGTAACAATTCAAAGTAGAAGACTAAAAGATTCTACATATCACAAGTTATTCAATTGGTGCAAGAATACGAAACAAATAATAGTGATTATATCTTTATCATAGTTTTTCCAAGTAGTAAAGAGTCATGCTTAAAGAGCAAAGCACATAGCTACCTCTCTTGCTTATCACGATGAACTAATCAAGGGACACAAGACTCAAATATCAAAATAGTAGGATCATTCATATTGTGGATGTCCCATTCAACGCTAAGCTGCAAAATCTGCCCGTACAATTAGTATACTTACTAATGCAGGACTACACTAGCACCTTTGCCAAGAATTAACTGCAAGCAATCTAGTGCTAGAATTGAATTATAGTTTATATAAAGCAACAATCGTCCGAATGTCTTTTTGTTTCACCTTATGCCGCTTAGATGAAAAGCAAAAGGCAAATTAGAAATCTCCATCGCGCAAATATGAGTGTCAAAAGAAGTTATGAATTGAAAGGATGTTCTTACATTAAAGTGTTTAAAATTCAAATTTGAGATACTTCTCACATATGATAAAACTCTTCCAACAATTTAAATTTAAAAAAAACCCAGATTATTTTTAAAAAAAAATTGGGCATAAGTTAATTTGATTAGGGTTTGTGGTAACTGAAGGTCTATAGTAATAGTTGAGAGAATAAATCAACCTCTGAATATTGCTAGGAAGACTAGAAAAAAATATTACATCCAATATAGATCCTATCATAATGAAAAATGACTAACTTTGATAAAACCCATTAGCATACAGGAAAACTTGAGCAATTTTAGCTTTGTTTTTTGCCTTTTTAATTTGAGCCATGTAAGAAAACAAAGGTGCTCTCAAACTTTTGTACCAAAAAACCCCAGTTTTTTTTTTTAAAAAGAATTGGTGAATGAGATTATTTATGGAAAACATGGAACCAATTACTTACTCTTTATTAATAAAAACATATTGAATCAAATAAAGATTCTTTCATAATGAAAAAATTAAAAAACTTTGACGAAACCCCATTAGGATGTAGGAAAACTTAAGCAACATTAGTGTCACGGACTTAGGGGATCCGTGCGGCACCTAGGTCTCAGCAAAGATCTGGGTCAGCCTTTCTATTACTCTATTAAACTACTTGAAAGCACAATGGGACAACTTGGTTAGAACCAAGACAACTCATTGAGATTCAGTAGCTTAAATGCGCATACAACAGCTCATGAAGTACATCTTTATTGAATAATAATCATCTAAGTTACAAGCAACTAGACAACCACTCCCCTTATCAGACAGGGTTACATTCCATACATAAGCACAATGGAAATACATTGAAAGTAAAGGTACAAATTACAAGCAATGGCACCACCTAAGTGGGTAACCCAACAAAAGGGAAACCAAGTAGCTTGACCTCGGCCTCGACCACTTCGTCAGACCGTACTGCTGGTCCAGAACATCAGTGTTTTCATTCCTTCAATCGAATGTGTCACCTCCATAAGATTATGATAAAATTTTCACCGAATAAAGCAATGCCACTAATTGGTGACGAATATGATTAAGAGATGAATGGCGCAAAATTAAATTTATGGACTCATGACAAGCAGAATAGTGACAAGAAATCTTCTCAATGCTCACGTTCATCATTCTTCTAATATTAAATAATAAATTTAAAACCTGAATTAAACCACGCTACCTTGAGCATGACCGTTAGGTAAATAAATAAATATGATCAAACCATCAAACTAAAGCTAACAAAAGAACATACAACCTCAATCCATTTCAACAAAGTGCTTACAGAAACATCTAAAATGCCAAAATAATCAAATGGAACATGAAAATCTTATACTTAACAAACATAATTAACCCCAACTCAATTTCCAAATTAACTACCTTTTACTTTCATATAATTTCAAAACTCCACCAAGTATTACTTAATCTCATCCTCAAGAAACAAACTTGCTTTTTACACCAAAAAGAAAAAAAAATGTACTTCAAAACCTAATTCAAAACCAATCACCAAATCTCTAAATCAGAGGAAAGTCAAAACCTATTTACCTCATAGTGATGCTAAAGTTCATAAAACATCTTTGCTTGGTTTTCAACTGTGGCTACCATACCTTATTTGTAACAGGGTAATCCTCAGTTTCCCAAGGTGGATAGTGCTTCTTACAACCTATCTTTTGGATGGAAAGCTAGAAGCAAGGTGATGTTCTCATTAGAGGGAAAACATAAACCTTGGTTATAAGAGACAAGGATTGATTTTCTACTTACATTGCTCGGCTTCTACCCTTTTTTTATCCTTACAATCCTCAACTACTACATGGACATATAGGATTCCAAAAGAAAACAAAAGATACAAAATACACAAGCTTGGTGTCTAAAGCACTCCAACTAGAACCATACTTCTTAATTATCAAATGTCCATGTTGTTGTAGATATGTGTGTATATTCGGTAATATATTTCCTAATATGGTCCCTTAGTCTTTTCATATAGCGTAAGTTTAATTGGAAAATTATATTCATGTATTGCAAAGTCTTATTTCATTTATTAAATTGTATATTTTTTTTATTGTAGGTGGTTCCTTGTGTTATAAAAGGACAACCTTATGTACAATTTGTGTTTAAGAAAGCAATATATAGATTTCCCAAATCCTACGTCATTCTTTGTCATCACTTTGTGACATGGTATCAGGAGCCATTCTTTCCATGTTTTCTACTTCCACTCTCATTCTTTGAGTTTTTTTTTTCTCTCACCTATTTTTTTCTTAACCCATAATGTTAGCACCTTCCACTTTTTGTGCTATTTCCTTAGACCCTGATGCTCCTACCACTAAGGACATCATTGGCCTCTTGAAATCCTCAACTTCCTCTCTCCCTAAGCACCTTATTTCTCCTTCATTGCCCATCATTTGTCAACCTCCCTACTGTTAGCACACAACCCATTTTTTATAAGATGAAACCAATTGTTTTGGCATCCCTCAACTCTATTTGGCACTGTTTTGGCCAATTTGGCTTAACCCAACTTATCCATTAGGTCCTTTACTTGGCCTAATTGATTTCTTCCCCCCTTTTTGGTGCCTCCATAGGCCCATAATAGTCATTTTTTTCTCCTTATTGGGTTAACCTAGTTTGCTATGGGTTCGTCCCAATATTTTCCTTCAAATGGCCTAATTTTTGTTAGGGCATAACCTAACTCAATTCTTATCGGCCAACTATAAGACCTAGTCTTTTCTAGCCCTACCTAGCAACCCTCTTCAAGTCACCCTAGTTTTGCCTTCAAGTTAGGTTTTGCCTATCTAAGTCTTCTAGGTCAATCTAGTTTAGGGCACAATCCCTCATTTTCACAACTACTGCTAGCCACCTTGAACCAAGCATTCCATTCTGCCTTATAATGTCAAACGACCCTAAATTATGTCTTTATGCCTTTCCTTTCACCAATGCTGACTCATTTATGACTTGGGCTCACGACTTCCATTGCACCCATGTCATGAAGGACAAGGAGAGGTTCAACAATAACACAATGCCCTTCCCTTCTGACAACTAACTAGCGTGACAGTGGAAAAAGTGCTCCTAACTCGTACATACATGGATTGGCAACTCTTTTTTGCTTGACATTGCCACTAAGTTATTGCTAACCAAAAATGCAAAGCTTTTCCAGGATTTAATCTATGACATGTATGGCTACATAGACTACGTCTAGCAATTCTAGCTCCACCAAGCTCTCTCTAAGTTAAAGTAGCAGAACCTCTCCATCATTATTGTCTTCAACTGCTTCTCTACCTATTGCAATGATTCAACTTGGCAAAGGAACCACTACAATGCCCCGATTCCACATTGTACCAAAACCAACGCATTAAAGAGGAGGGGTACGTGGCTCATTTTCTACTCCTTGTCAATAAGTCTTAATTTTTGGTCACAAATCCTCGCCATGGATTTGAGTCCTTCTCTTCACTAGTTCTTCCACCTAATGTTCAAGAGGAAAATCAAAGGCTTGCGATGACTAAATACCTTCACATCAGCAAGCATGTCCTTGTGACTTGTTTGACGTCAGCATAGCACACAAGTGCTTCTTGCAAAAGTGTCCTTCATACAAATATATTAGGTTTAATAGCTAACCAAGAAGGGGGGTTGAATTAGTTATCTCGGTCTCTTTGCTGATTGTGGGCTCAATGACTTTTCATGCATTTAAACAAAGTATTCGAGGATACTAATATCAAACAGCAAAGTAAATAGACACAATACAACACAAGTTTACACAGTGGTTCGGCCCTTGTCACCTACTTCCACTTTCTTCTCCTTTAACACAACTAGTTGAAGTCCACTTTATTTCAAAGCTTAGGAGAAAATCCTCTCCAAATACTTTTCAATTCCTCCTCAGGATTCATACAAGTCACGATTACAAAGATAAGTTAACCAACCTTAATTCAGTAGCAAATCCCTTAAAGGTATAAAGATAATGAGAGATAATGCTAATATAAGAGGTTATTCAAGATATTGAATGTAATGATAAGCTCTAATCATGAAACCCCCAAATATGTTCAAGTTAGGTTTTCGGATTTAATGATAAGCTCTAATCATGAAACCCCCAAATATGTTCAAGTTAGGTTTTTGGATTTACAAATCAGTTTATGTGCATATGATGATATATGTTCAATTAGCATATAAACAGAGATATATCGCAAACAATAATCACATAAAAGTGATATTAAGTTAAGTATCAAAGATATCACCAAAGCTCAATCAAGATTTCTTTTGAATATCTCACAAAGACTTTCACACAATCCTCTTTCTTGACCATGAATAGCCTTCTCATATATATGATATGAAAGTAAAAAGCCAAATCATGATTTTTGTCATAGCCATTAGTTCATTGGCTTTTTCATGTTAAGAAGGTGTAGCATGTACCTTTTTGAGCTTCACATTAGCTTCCTCATAAATTCGAGCCTCACATTCTAACATTTGATCAAAGCTTCTACGAATCTTCCCATTGGAAGATTAAGGATAGGACTATAGTAAGAGAGACAAAGAAAGGCGTCAACATTCAAACTGCAATTAAGGCTTCTAACTCGGTCAAGATGCTTAAGTGAGTCTTCCCTCAAAACAACATTGTTCCAATCTTCACTTAATCACATGGGCTCGAGTTAGATCAATTATGCGGACCAAGCTTCTTAACCAGACTTAGTCCAAGCTCATTTAATCATAACACAGGCTAGCTTCATAGCATAGGCTAGCTTGTGTTAATTCATAACATGGACCAAGCTTCAATACATGTCAAAACATAATCCAAGCTTTAATAGATTTTAGAACATAATCCAAGCTTTAATACATATTATAACATAATGTGATCTTTGATCCTTCATACATGTGTACCTATAAGCACCTCAAAACAAGTATCATTTTTCTCCAAATAATCAAATATTCTTTTAGGTCTTATTTCATACAAAAATACTTCTCCAAGCATTGTATGAAGTTGATTAATAAAGGAATTTAGGAACCAACTACTTTATAATATCATTTATTGATATTATAATGTACATACCTTTTACTTTTTTGATGTTCAATATTGTAGATAATCATATGAAAAATATTTACACAAATATTATATGCAACTAACAGTTTGTCATAACAAAAAACATCTTTTTCCAACAAAATACACTAAGGTTTCCAAACCCCTACACATCCCTTATTGCAAGGAATGGCCCACAATGTTCCATTCCAATGCACGACCTAGCTTTACTTTCAGAAGCCCTCTCATTTGATGGCTCCTATGTGTCAACCCCATCACCCCCAACCAATGGCTCTCCTTACACATCCATTGCACCCACAGTTAAAGGGCCCCTTAGTTCTTGTAGATTTGGTTCTTTTTGTAGATCCAATGGGCATAATCAGTCTCATTGCTAATATAACAATTTATTTTGTGATTATCCTACTAATAAGGGTTCCAATGAGAAGGAGGCCTAATCTCATGTCATGACCCGTATCCCTAAGGAATCAACCCATAGGCCTCTCAATGAAGCTCAACTCCAACAAATCATCCAAGCTTTCAACCAAGTAAGCCAACTTCACAAAATTGTCAGCTTTGTAGGTATTTCCTTTTACTTTATAAGTTCAATTTCACCTTTTAATTGGCTTATTAATTCAGGTCCTAGTGACCATTTTTTTTTCCAAAATTCATAATTTTTACCCCTTCACATAAGTACATCTCCCCATTGAAAACATCACCTCTATCACTAAAATTGGTGGTGACCAACTTAGTCCTCATTTTACCCCTAAAAAAGTTCTCTATGTCGTTGATTTCAAATTCATCTTATTTCTGCTTACAAATATTGTGCAAACAACAAGTGCCGGATCATTTTGGATTCTAATTTTTGTTTCTTTAAAGCCCGTTTGATTAGAAAATTGATGGGCTTTGGTAATGCTTAACAAGGTCATTATTTTTGGATTTTCTTTCCTACAAATTTTTAGGAATGATGTGAAAAAGGCCTTGGTAATATTCTAGTAACTTGTAAATGAAGTAATTAATTTATGAGTAAAAAAAGACTTCAAATATGGCCCTAATTAATAAAAGATTCATCCCAAAAAATCCTTATTTTTCGAGTACCAGTTAATAAACCCTAAAGTGCATAACAATGAACTTAATGATAATTAAATGGTAAGATTTGTGTGATGTATTCCTTCAATGCTCTCTATAACTTGGAAGCTTAAGTGCTAGTTCATATTGGTTCAATCAAGTTTGAAACAAGTTAACTTGTTCATTGTATAAGCAAAACCACAAACAAAGCAAAGACAAAGATTTGAAAACTATTGGTTTACATATAGCTTCTTACCATCCAACATACATAGGATTTGAAAATTAAAAGAATAGGAAACTCCAATTTTTCTTAAAAAGTAGTACAATAACCAAACAATGTCGTCCTAAAACTACCTTTGCTTGCTTCAACCATATATGATTAACATGACTTTTCCTATTATGGAGATAACTAAAATAATCCTCTTAAGACTACCTAAACTATTTAAATCAAATTGTTGGCTTTCTCATTTTGAGATGGGCCAAGATTTATAAAGCTTGAGGATCACCATTTCCTTTATAAATGAACCTATTAACCAAATTTCAACTCGTTGGTACACGCATGCTCCTCAAATTGTCTCGCATTACTTGTTTGATACTTTAACAATTTGGCTCTTGAGGAGGATATAGTCCATTGTCGTTTTACTTAGGAATTTCAGAAGTCTTAGATATGTTTTACTATTAGAGAATTTGGTTCTTATAGAAGTTTTGTAAAATTCCTTATTGGAATTCCAAATATCCAATGCATATAAAAATTTGTTTAAGCCAATGGCCCCTATCTCTAATGATATATTTTCCTTGAATGAGCTTTTAGCGTTTGGTTTCCTCTACATCATTCAACTACACCTATTGGGTATTAACTTCCTTCATTTGTTCATAATCCACACAATTGATACTTTTACAACTAAATGTTGTTTCTCTTATTTTTGGCATGCAATTTTCCACAAGATTTGGAATTGTTTAGATTACTTAAAGACATATCCATAAAATTTTGATGAAAAAGCTATGATGAATCCATGTCCTCTTTACCCTTTCAATCAAGCTTAGAATTTAACTATTAGCTCTTCATAATAGCAACAGTGTAAGGAATAAGAAAATTTCAAGACTACTAAGTCAATTTTAACATAAGAAATTTGCCTTATTTTACTCCATATGTGTCTTGAAAAGAATTGGATTAAATGATTAAATGATTAAATGGAATAAAGAAAATAAAATGGTTGACACATACTCTATGTCTTTTATCAGTCTATGGGTAAGGTAATCAACAAGAATACTAAAGACGAGATGAAAAATCATTCTAGTTTCTTGTTTACTACTAAAGAATACATAGCAATGGATATTAATGTAGGTCTAAAAAAAATACTTGTTCAAAGAAACCAAAAGGGAAGTTGCCCAAATCAAAGAATCATAACCATACCTAGAAACTCTATCTTGCAAGTTTATTTATAAGTTGGAGTCCAGCTCTAAATCATCTTAAAAAAATCTTCCCTATCTCTAGACTACATTAAAATCTACAATGAGTATAAATGTTGTATTTTTAAAGTACCTGGCAACCTTTTTCCTAAACCTACCCTTAATTTTTCCTCCAAGAACAATAAATAAAAAAAAGTAAGCAAGTTCATTGAAAACGAAGTAACTAACTAAATTGGAAAGAGAAACTTATACTATTTTACATGAAAGGTTCTTAGAGTGTTAGTGGGATGGAGTTCAACAATAGAGATGATCTGTCACAATGCAATAAATGCTTTTCTTATATGGAATCTACAAATGCAAGTTCAAATAATCTTTCTTCATTAGAAGGAGTTTTAGGTTTGCACTAGTTGTAAAATGAATAAAACATAGAGTGATTGGAAAATTATGCTTCAAGAACTATCCCCAAACATTAATTGTAAGTGATGTCAATGGAAGGAAAAACAAGCAATTATTCAAGAAAGCTTGATAGGCATATTTTTTCCTAATTAAAACATTTTAGCAACTATAATGTCCAAAATTAATGTATCTTGGTTTTTAGTTCTTCTAAACTAAGGGGATGCTAATGGAAGAAAAAACAACCAATTATTCAAGAGAGCCTAACAAGCATATTTTTGCCAAATTAGAACAAGTTAGCAACTGTAATGTCCATAATAAATGTATCTTTTTTTTATTTCTTTTTCCCAATTAAATCCAAATTAAAGGAAATTGATAGGAATGGAAAGAGTACATATATAAAAATATAGAAATTATAAAAGGAAGCTTCCCCCCCCCCCCCAAAAAAAAAACAAAAAGAAAAAGAAAAAGATTATGCTCCTATAACTTGAATTGTACCCAAAAAAAAAAAGCTAATTAAAATATAGAATAAACAAAAAAAAGTTGTATGCAAGAGATTAACTTTCTTTTAACTCATCCCTACAAAGTCACATAAAGCTATCCTGCTTCTTGCTCATTTGCTAACTACAAGAAACCATAATTTTTTTAAAATTTTAATGGAAAACATTCTAAATAATCTTGTTTTCAAGAATTCAAAGTATAAAATTCTTTCCCAATAATATTAAGGACTTTTACATTTTTTTTTCATTTATTGCTTATTATGAATGAATATTAAAAAGCACTTGAAAGCGAATAATTTAAATTTTAAATGTTTGATATTGATAAAAGCAACTAAGACATAGAAGTTGTGATTAAGTGATTTTGAAAGAAACTAAAAAATGATAAGTAATTATTGAAAATGCACAAGAGGTAAGTCATCTAATGAAGTGAAATTTTCAAAGGGTTGACGAAAATGAAGTAAAACATTATTTCCTTTTAAACTTTTTGAAAGGGTATTTAATGAAATTCTACATTCAAGTGCATACATGGAACAAGTAATATAATGATAAGTAAGATATTGTCTCACAGAGACTGGTGATTACTAAACCAACTAATTACTAAAGATGAACAACTCTTATAATTTGTCTAGCAACTCAAAGAGATAAAACATGGATTAATTAACTAAATTTAACCTAAACTTGATAACTGAAACATGCTAAAATGTCCGATTTCATCTACTTACAAAATACAATGTAGATTAATTATGCCTATAAGATTCATAATACTCATGTGATGACAAAATTTCTTAATTTATTTATTATCCTATGTCTAGGTATAGCGAGCCTACTTAGTTTATTAATTCACTATAGTTTTACATGTGAATTGAAATCAAGTGTAATAACTCTATTTTTACCTATTTTTACCTAAGTGTAATAACTCACTGTAGTTCTATTTATAGAGTTATTTTACCTATTTTTAGGCAATAAATAATGTAATGCTTACGAGAATATATTTGAATTCTTCTTTATTTACTTGAATTTACCTTGTTTTTGTAAAATAAGGAGGCATGAAGAAAAAGAACAAACATGGAGAACTTGATCTATATTATATGGCAAAATATGGTCAAAATATCAAGATCAAGAAAATCAAGATGGAGTTGGACGTGGGCTTTAGATGATTGTTATTAGACTTTTATTATTATTAGGTTTTCTAAATAATTAGAAAACTTAGTCATGTTAGGAGTTCAAAGCCTAATTAATATAAGAATTCAAGACCCAATTGTCTTGGATATTCAAAACCCACTTCTACTAGGATAGAAGATAGGTTTAAACCTAAAACCTATTTTAGAGAAGAGAAGAGACAAAAGAAAGAGGAGGAGGAAATTGAGTACAACTCAAGGGAAAGGCCGAAAATTCAAGGTTTTCTTGAAGAGAAGACAAAAAGAGTGACCGACTTCTTCTTCTTAGATTCAAGATACCTTTTTCATTTCCTATTATTGTTCTTCCTCATTATTTCTTTATGCTTTAGTTTACTTTTGTTAAAGCTATGATGTAACCTAATTATGATTGTATGCATCTTATGATTATTATGTTTTGTAAGATACTTTATTTATGTGAAGTTACATGTTACTGTATTTAATGCTTTTAAGTGATTAGCTACCACTTGAATAATTTGATTTGCATATTTCAGACCGACAGGAGATGATATACAATTGCTTCTTGTAATGTGTAACCATAAATTAAATATGGATAGACATATACCATATTGTTTGTGTGGCTTTCTGTGTAATTTAAATGCAAGTGAACATGTCGAGCAAGTAATATAATGATAAGAAAAATATCGTCCCACAGATATTGGTGATTACTAAGGCAACTAATTACTAACGATGAACAACTCCTATAATTTATCTAACAAACAAAATTGATAGATGATAGATTTATTAACTAAATTTAAGAAAACTAAATACATAAAATATGTTAAAGCATATGATTTGACCATAACTACTAGGTATTAATATTGATTATTTATGCTTGCAAGAAGGATAATATCTATGTGATGGCGAAACTTCCTAATTTATTTACTATCCTATGTCTAGGTATAGCAAAATTACTTAGCTCATTAATTTACTATATCTCTATATGTGAATTGAAACAAACTAAATGCATTAGAATCTATGAACATTCCTAGTTTACACCGAAAGTCACAAAAATAATATGGTATATACCTATCCATATTTAATTTATGGTTACACATTACAAAAAGCAACTGCATATCATCTTCTGTCGATCTTAAATATCCAAATCAGATCATTAAACACAATAACATGTAACTTCACATAAATACAATATCTTACGAAATATAATAATTATAAGATTCATACCATCATAATTAGGTTACATCGTAACTCTAACAAAAGTAAATTAAAGCATAAATAAATAATAAGTAAGAACAATAATAGGAAATAAAGAAGGCATCTTGAATCCAAGGAACAAGAAGTCTATCACTCTTTTTGTCTTCTCTTTAAGAAAACCTTGAATTCTTGGCCCTTCTCTTGAGTTGTACTCAATTTCCTCCTTCCCTTTTTTTTGCCTCTTCCCTTCTCTTAAATAGGGTTTAGGTTTAAACCTATCTCTTATCCTAGTAGAAGTGGGTTTTGAATATCCAAGACAATTGAGTCTTGAACTCTTATATTAATTAGACTTTGAACTCCTAACATGACTAGGTTTTCTAATTATTTAGAAAACCCAACAATAATGGAAAATCTAATAACAATTATCCAAAGCCCAAGCTCATCTTGATTTTCTTGATCTTGATATTTTGAACATATTTTGCCATATAATAAACATCATGTTCTCCATGCCTCCTTATGCTACAAAAACAAGACAAATTCAATTAAATAAAGAGGAATTCAGATATTTTCTCATAAGCATTGTATTATTTATTACCTAAAAATAGGTAAAATAACTCTATAAAAATAAAGTTATCAAAACCCCCAAACTTAATATTTTGCTAGTCCTCGAGCAGAAGCAATAAACAACATATGTTTTAGACAAAACCCCTTCATGAAATTCTCTTATAATTGCTCAAACTTAAAAAATCAAAGAAAAAATATAACTTTCATACAAACACCACAATTGTTTCATAAGATAAGATAGACTTTTAACTATGTTGACCATGTGTGTGTGTGTGAGTCCTTGTCTTTTCAACTATATACACTCCAAATATATTCACATTAATATGCAATCTCTCAAAATCTTTAACCAAACCTCATAGGTTTGCTTTTCATTCCTCTCTCCACTAATGTAGGCCAATCATCTAACCAAGAATCAATAGGACTTTTATAAGCTTATAATGTAAGGGTGGGCTAAAGGTAAGCTGAAAGTCATTTAGGCTTAATTTACCCGTGAACACATTGATTTCTAGGATCTAATTTGAGCTTCTGTCACTTTCATTTTTTTTTTTTTTTTGCCTCCTTACAAATGATCTTTCTATCACCACTTCTCTCATTCTTTTCTTCCCGAAAATGCCTGATTTCACTTGGATTTTGACACTCACAAAAGCCATAATCATGCTTGCAACAATAAAGGAAGTAGTAGGACTAGAAATGTAACCATTACAATCTTATCTTGCTAATGATATCCAACTACTATGCTTAAGCCAACTTCCAAACCTTGAGTGGCTTGAATTTGACAATGAATGATAAGAGAATTCCATTCTTGGGCAAATGTTGCATTTCCCTTTCTTTTTTTCACTACAGACATTAGATACAGAAAATCAAGATGGGCTTGGGCTTTGGATAATTGTTATTAAATTTTCCGTTGTTGTTGGGTTTTCTAAATAATTAGAAAACCTAGTTATGTTAGAAATTTAAAGCCCAATTAATATAAGAATTCAAGACCCAATTGTCTTGGGTAATCAAAATCCACTTTTACTAGGATAGAAGATAGATCTAAACCTAAACTCTATTTAAGAGAAAAGAAGAGGCAAAAGAAAATGGAGAAGGAAATTGAGTACAAATCAAGAAAGAGGCCAAGAATTCAAGGTTTTCTTGAAGAGAAGACAAAAAGGATGACAGACTTCTTGTTCTTGGATTCAAGATGCCTTCTTTATTTCCTATTATTGTTCTTCCTCATTATTTCTTTATACTTTAGTTTACTTTTGTTAGAGCTACGATGTAATATAATTATGATGGTATGAATCTTATGATTATTATATTTTGTAAGATATTTTATTTATGTGAAGTTACATGTTACTGTGTTTAATGCTTTTAAGTGATTAGCTACCATTTCAATAATCTGATTTGCATAGTTGAGACCGACAGGGGATGATATGCAGTTGCTTCTTGTAATGTGTAACCATAAATTAAATATGGATAAACATATACTAAATTATTTGTGTGGCTTTCGATGTAAACTGGGAATGTTCATAGATTCTAATGCATTTGGTTTGTTTCAATTCATATATAGAGATATAGTGAATTAATGAGCTAAGTAGGTTTGCTATACCTAGACATAGGATAATAAATAAATTAGGAAGTTTCACCATCACATAGATATTATCCCTCTTGCAAGCATAAATAATGAACTTCACATTCATAGAATATCTCATAAAACACAAAAAAAAACATATATTTATATCATTATAATTAAGTTACATCATAGCTCTAACAATATAAACTAAAACAAGCTATTTACAAACATAAGAACAAGGTAGAAAATTACACAAAATATCTCAAATTGAAAAATAACTAAGCTGTTACCAAATTGTCTTCCTTTTCAAGCTAGATCTACACAATTTCTACATATCAAGGGGGGAAAGGAACTGGCTGAAAAGGTGGGGGAGAAAACATGTCAAAATGTGCTTTCACATGTCATCACTATGTGCTAGTGCCATGTGCTGCCGTGTGCCACTCTTCACAGAAAACACCAGAAAAGGTAGATCAAGGTCCCTAAAGTACCAATTTGCAAAGAAATCGCCCAAATCACCAAATAAATGCGTAGATTTGATGGAAAAGGCTCAGATGGTGTTCGGTATTCTTTGTTGGAAACTACTGTGAAAACATTCCAAACACCAGAAATCACACTAGGAAGGCATATATGCTTTCTCCTTGCTGGAAATTGCCAAAAAAATGGTCCCAAAATGCAAAAGTATGGAAATGGCATAGCATTTTCCTTCACCGAAAAAGACAGTGCAAATGGTCAGCGTTCACATGACTATTGCCTATTCTCAGAGTCCCATACTATCGCACATGGGCTCTAACTTTCTGATGAGGGAGAAGCTGCACACCCTCTCCTCTATTTGTTGCTCGATAATAGATGCCTTTCTCTCTCCTATTTTCTCTTCTTTGTTCTCTTCTCCCTCAATAATACATTCACACCAACATTTTCTAACGTTTTTTCTCTTTTCTCCTTCTCTCTTCCACATGAACAATTTCCTCTATTTTCTTTGTTGTTTTCTTTCTCTTTTTCTATGATTTGCTGCTTATTTTCTTCTATTCAGATTTTGTTGCATGAAACAAAAAAATTGCATAAATATAAATAAATGAAGCTATAATTTAACAAATACTAGGTTATATATTACCTAAAATAATTACTATAACCCTATAAAAATTAGAGTTATCGGAGGGTTTTTAAAGTCTAAGTTTGGGTATCTATTGGTTTAAGATGGCTAAATTGTTCATTATGAGACTTTGATTCAATTTATTTATTGGCTAAACTGAAGCAAGAACTTAATTCTCTTTTAACTTTTTAAAAATAGTTTTTAAGGCCTAAGTTCTAGGATATGCTAGTTTAAGTTGTTTGAATCGTTGATTATGGGATTGAAATTATGAAAACTTCTTAACTAAGTCTGCGTGTGATTCATGATACTTATAATTCACTTAGATCATAGCCATTTAATGTATGTAAAGGTTATGCAATTAGGAGATTCTCTAATTTAACAAAGAATGCCTTTAAGAAGGAATGCCTTTTAAGTATAGAAACCCCAATAATCTTCTATACTTAAAAAACATTCCTTCTTAAAGTGAAATTGATGCTATAAACTCTTAGAATATATATAACCTGGTGCTAACAACAATTTTTGTTAAAAAGCTTAGAATTTAACTCAAAAGCCAACTAATGAGTTGGAAAGAGAATTCTTTTATTTAAACTTCACCTTATGATTGTACATTTCTAGTATAGAAACTATTCTTAAGAATTTTAACAATAACTACACGTTGAATTATCTTGAGATGTAGCACTATCTTCCTCCATAAGAAACAACATGTTGCTCTTAAGAAATTCACAAAAACATTCCTTAAGGATCTCTTATAATTGCATATTCTAAAATTTATTAGCATGTTTATTCAAGGCACCCCCCATCAATAATGTGGGCATTTCCCACGCCCCCCATAATACACATGATGTCCCCATAGAGGATCTTTAAGTACTTTATGGTAGGCATCGTAACAATAAGACCTATCCACATGTGGGAAAATAGCAAACTTGTTTGGATCTTCATACCCATTTGCTAGGCTTGTAATAACTTTAATCCCTTTGATAAATGCAGATTTTCTATAGCCTTCATTAGGGAGGTGGCCACTCCCCATGGCAGGGCTAAGTTCTGCTTCACGGCGAGAAACATGTCCTCCACATGAAACTCCAGTGGCACCATTAGCCAAACTAATGAAAAGTTCTTGTGGCCAATAACCAATATACTGATCTCGAAGCATGACCCACCAATTCCCTGAAGCATGATCCTACCATGCGCATTGCAATACATGTTCAAATACCATCTAAAGTGCATTTGCAATTTTCTAGAAATTTACTAGAGAACACAAAGGCAATTCACCTGGTATAAACTGATTTTTATCTCATATTGATGACCATTGTAAATGGAAGGTTGAAGATAGCTGCCAAGGGCTATTTTATGGTTAACTTGTACAAACCCTGGGCAACCAACATTCATGCATTCTAAACCGTAGGTACCAATCCCCTATATGGTTTGAATGGAAGGATCAAGGGGCAAAAAGATTATTAGAAGTTAGGACACAAAATAAGTCTTGTGAAAGGTTAATCAACATGAAAAGTAACCTAAAAGACGTAAGGAAGAGCATGCTAAAATCTTACTTTCCAGGAGATATATAATCTGCTATAGTTCCAATTTCGAACCTTCAAAGGTGTAAAAGCAAGGAAAGAGTAAAAGATCAATACATTATCTTCATTAGACAAAGATTCAAAATTAGTAATTGGCATATATAGCCATTTACAACCTAGGATACATAAGATTTGAAAATCAAAAGAATAAAGAACTCCAATGTTATCTTAAAAAGTAGTATATTCAATCAAATAATTTAGTGCTTCCTCCATATTTGATAAACATGACTTTTCCTATTATGGAAATAACTAAAATAGTCCTCTTCAAACTAAAACTATTGAAGTGAAAATAAATAAGGTCACTATTTGCTCAAGTAGATTTACTAAATAATAGGATGGTTAAGAGTATACAATACAATCTAATATTTCCATTCAATAAGAATTGGTTGCCACAATTACTTACTTCCCACCCAGCTGATATCAAGTCAGAGCCATTTCCAATCTGTATGGAAGCTCTGCTATAATGGTTGGTCGGCACTGTAGGCGCCCATATATTTATAGCTGCTTTTGCTCCAAAAATTTTCCCAAAGAACATCACTGATGCAACCTAAATTTGGAAAAATGAAGGAACTTGATAGATCAAATACCCAATTAGTTGTAAAAAATCAATGCTTTATCAAAAAAGAAGATCAAATATGGATAAGATTATTCATGGTTGATAACTCTATTTTTATAGAGTTATTTTACCTATTTTTAGGTAATAAGTAATGCAATGCTTATGAGAAAATATTTAAATTCCTTTTTATTTACTTAAATTTTCCTTGTTTTTGTAAAATAAGGAGGCATGGAGAAAAAGGATGAAAATGGAGAACCTGATGCTTATTGTGTGGCAAAATCATAATATCAAGATTAAGAGTGAAGATGGGCTTAGGCTTTGGACGATTGCTATTAAATTTTCTATTGTTGTTGAGTTTTCTAAATAAATAGAAAACCCAGTCATGTTAGGAATTTAAATCCCAGTTAATTTAAGAGTTCAAAACCTAATTATTTTTAAGTATCCAAAACCAACTTCTACTGGGATAAGGTCTAAACACAAAACTCTATTTAAAAGAAGAGAAGAAAGGAAAGAAGGAGAAGGAAATTGAGTACAACTTAAGAGAGAGGCCAATAATTCAAGGTTTTTTTAAAGAAAATACAAAAAGGATGATAGACTTCTTGTTCTTGGATTCAAGATGCCTTCTTTATTTCCTATTATTGTTCTCCCTCATTATTTCTTTATGTTTTAATTTACTTTTATTAGAGCTATGATGTAACCTAATTATGATGGTATGAATCTTATGATTGTTATGTTTTGCACCATATTTTGTTTATATGAAATTACATGTTATTGTGTTTAATGTTTTTAAGTGATTAGCTACCACTTAAATGATTTGATTTGCATGTTTGAGACCGACAAGAGATGATATGCAATTGCTTCTTGTAACATGTAACCATAAATTAAATATGGATAGACATATACCATATTGTTTTTGTGGTTTTCCGTATAAACTAGGAATGTTCATAAATCCTAATGCATTTAGTTTGTTTCAATTCACATATAGAGATATAATGAATTAATAAACTAAGTAGGTTTGCTATACCTAGACATAAGATAGTAAATAAATTAGGAAGTTCCGCCAGATATTATCGCTCTTGTAAGCATAAATAATCAATATTAGTACTTAGTAGTTTTGGTGAAATCATATGCTCTAACATATTTTATGTATTTACTTTTCTTAAATTTAGTTGGTTAGTTTTTTTCTCTATCAATTTGGTTTGCTAAATAAATTCTAGAAGTTGTTCACCATTAGTAATTAGTTGGCTTAGTAATAACCAATCTCTATGGGACGATATCTTACTCATCATTATATTACTTATTTGACATGTTCACTTGCATTTAGAATTTCACCGAACAATGGTCTAGTAGTTTCATATGCATAATTTACAAGCAAGAACAAAGGATGTAGTTCGGTCCCAAAGTTTCTTACATGCGTGGTTGGGTCTCCAAATGGAAAGTTGGCCCAAGGATCATACTTTGGATGCTTCCTTCTTGCCGATTTTTTATATATATCCATTATCAGATCTTCCTTCATAGTCCTTTTGATGGGGACAGATCTAGGAGGGCAAGAAATATTAGCCACATATGCAAGAAACACATCTGTTCTTGAACTTTCATATTTCAACCCTTTTGGAATAGTATTTGGTTTCATCTGAACAAAATCAAATTGTATAAGTATGCTAAAATATATTAATTGATTAACATTATCAACTTTCATAACCTAGTAGGTTTATAATATCCTGAGCATTTGAGTAAGAGAAATGATAAAAAAAGATTACTCACCTGAATTGCATGATTCTTGAGTAAAGGATGGTCAAAAGCAAGTTGTTTATTGATGTCAATGCAATCTACAATATCACCATATTTAGTCTGTTCATTGAACAAATGTAGAAAATGAATAGAGAGAACTCATTAACATTGAATAAGTCGCATGTAGGTCTCACAAGATCAACTTAACAAGATGTTAATATTTATAATAGAGAAGTCCAACACTAAATAACATAATAGAAATAACAAAACTAGGTAATTGATCTATGCAATTTTGGAGGATAACAAAATAAAAATCACTATAATGACAATCAAACTTTAGAAGTGTTTTTCTCCAACTCCACTATCATATTACAATTACTTTTATTTTATAAGAAACTTATTACTAACCATTGTAGGCCTATATTCCATGCATAATCAATAAATAAATAAATAATCATACAATTCTCCCAATTCACCTTTCAAAGTGTTCAAGATTGAGAAGCTAGATATCAAGGATATATATGTTAGTATTAAGTAGATAAAAAAACCACTTGGATAAATAGATTATTTTCTTTTTTAACCTCTAAAGAGAAAAATCATCCTAGATCCTCTTTTACCATTGAAGAAGATTTCATAAGAAAGATTGATGCAAGTCCAAAAGAAATCACTTGTTTGAAGAAACCAAAAGAGAAGTTGCCTATATTAAAAAATCATAATCATACCTGCAAAGACTTTATTGCAGGTTTATTTATAAGTTGAAGCTGTCTGTCCAGCTCTAGATTTTCTTCCTCAGATAATCTTCCCCATCCTAGTACTACATTAGAATCTAAAAGTAGAGCAAACACAATTAAGAGTAAAAATGTTGTATTCTTGGAGCATTTAGCAGCCATTTTCATGAATCCGAACTCTATTTTTCCTCCAAGAACTCTATATAAAGACAAGAAAGGAACTACATTGAAAAACATATAAATAACTAAATTGGAAAGCAAAACTTCTACTGACCTAAGCGTTGACAGAATATAGTGAATCAGCTGTTAACTATCTTTAATTACCACTTTACTTTTGAAGTCCAATGTTCAACAAAAAGATAATTTGTTACACACAAAATAAATGCTTCTCGTATATGGAATATGTTAAGTGTCAAAATTTTGAATTAGGATTTCCTTTAATTAGTAGTAAATTATGTATTGGGAAATATTGCAACGAATTCACTGCTGATCCAATCACCTTGAAGATATCGAATTGGTGAAGAACATCATTTTGGCTAATCAAAGAAGCCACTCATTATTGGGATGATATCGGGTAGATTTCACTAGTAACTTAGATAGAAATATTTTGATAATCAATGTTAACCTGATTTAGAGGACTTAATGATTGTAGACGAGATTTATTTCTTGTTCCTTTGTTTTACAAGTTTCCCTTTCTCTTTTATATCAATCATTGTTGTTTTAACAACTTGTAAAACCTATTAAAAGACGGTAGCTTTTAGTGGAAAGGCAGAGAAGAAACTACCTAAATAATTTCCTTGAGGTTCTTTTTTTCTCTTCTCTAGATGGAACTAGAATTTATGGTGACTATTGTTACGGACAACGCCTGTAATTGAATCTACAAAACCAAGTTTCACTCCACTTACGCAATAGTTTTTAGGTTTACACCACTTGAGAACTGGAGGCAGCATTGAGTGATTGTCAAATTGACCTTCGAGAATATCCCCTGATGTTAAATGCAGATATCTTAATAGAAGCAAAAGTCACCAATCTTTCAACAGGACCTAGTAGGCATACTTCTTGCGTATTAAAACAAGTTTGCAACTATAAAGTCCTCAATAAAGGTATCTTTTCTTTAGTTTCCAAAACAAAGTAACTTTATAGGAAACAACAGTGTACATGTAGTATATGGTAATTATATAAGCAAAACCCAAAAAATAAATATATTGAGCTCTTCAAGCTGGAATTGTCTAGGGAAAGGGCTATTATAGTAAAGAAATAAATATAAAAACTACTCTATACATCCAATGGAAAAGTGTTCTTAAAGTAAGAGAATAGGCCAATGCAAGATTCTTCGCTTTACTCATTCCTCCCATGTCATATAAAAGCAGTCCTTCTACTTGTAGCTTTTTATAAGTACAAGAAATTAGGGGAAGTTTTCACAAATTCTATCTCCCATCTCATATTGCCCGGCCATTTTGCATCCTTATCTAAGGAAGAAGATCTAAAGCTTGACAAATAGTATACTTACTATTTCAAAAGATTGATAAATTCTTCCAACAATTTAAATTAAAAAAAAAATCCGAGATCCTTTTAAAAATAATTGGTGCATGAGTTTGTTTGGTCAGGGACGGTGATAATTGAAGGTCTATATTAATAGTGGATAAAATAAATCAACCTCTAAATATTTTTGGGAATTCTGAAAATAATTTCCTTACTATTTATTGATAAAAAAAATATTACGTCCAATAAAGGTTCTATCATGTTGGAAATACCTGGTTATTATGATTATTTCATTTATGGTTGTCTATGTATAGTGCGAATCCTTATAGTTTGGAAAATTGATTTATGGGAATATTTTATATTATTTATTTCCTTTTCAAATGAACAAACTTGTATTATAAGTAGGCCTATTGCCTTTAGGTCTAAGTACAGAAATACAAGATTCTCCCCCAATTTCTCTGTTTTCTTCTTTTTGGATTATGCCTTCTATCATATCATTATGAAAAAAATTACTAACTTTCATGAAGCCTTGTTAGAATGCAGGAAAACTTGAGCAATTTTTAACTTTTTTGCTTTTTCCTTTCTAATTTGAACCATGTAAGAGAGCTGGAGTTGCTCTCAGACTCCATTGCTAGCAAACGGCTTCATTCTCATCCCATCTTGACACAATTTGCATTGTAGAAAATGAGATATGACGGGCAAACTTTGCACATGAACAATAACCCTAAGGATGCTAGTGAATTTGTGAATAAAAGCTACTAAATTCTTCGGGTGCAATATAGACTAATCTATAACGGTTCAAATATGGTTTCCATCGGCAATTCCTTGAAGACACTTTTGACAGTTTCAATAGCAATACCCTCAATTTCATTTGATGCATCCAGACACGTTTAAGATCTTGCCATGCCCTTTTCAAAAAGTTGCTTAAATATCTGTGGTTATTGCCGTAATAGAAGGTGTCGATCAATATGCTTTATCACCTCGTGAATCACATTTTCTCCACCAGAAGTGTTTTAACTATTCTATGAAACCTTTACCAGGACTTCATTAATATATTTGAACAGGAGCAAAGAATCGCCACAGAATTAGTTACGTACATTTTCAGTTTGTTGAATATCGATTGGTCCAGTAGTTGCTCCTAATGAATGGCACTTTACTGCCAGTTCATCCTACTTCTGTCCCAATGCCATTAAAACTTCTCTTATATACTTAGAGAAGGATGCGTGTTCATCTTTAGTGGAAAACAAATTGTTTTTAGGGCACAAGGCCTTTCTTGAGCAACGGAATGCTTATCTTCAACACTAATTAGTGGTGCTTGCAAGGGCAATACGACTGCCAAAGGCTAACTGTTTCAGATATAGAGAACAAATAATTGTTGTAACAATACTCTGATATGAGATCCTTCCAGGTTGGCATACGTTGGTCATATGGCTAGTGTTGTCCCCTACGAAAACCTACTCATGAACAAATACTGGACCAGGATTTCTGGTTTATTTGTCAAGCGACGAGGACCAACGATTCTGTTAATGTCTATAGAGCTTGATGAAGAAAGTTTTGATAAAAATTTTGATGGTTGACTCTCCATAGATGAAAGCGAAAGAACGAGACAATTCAACACATTAATGAGAAGTGAGAATGGTAAAGCAAAAAGAAACTAACAATCAGTGATAGAGAGAAGCAGTACTTAGTTACTTAAACACAATAATTAGTTTACAGCTAACCCATATTAAGGAGTCCAAGTGTTCATTTTCTTCACACTTGTTGGTAGTGTCGGAAGATTGATCAATGCCAACCTTCTGTGCATGATGTGACTCAAAGGGGTGTGTTAAGTGAATAAGGATAATATTTTTGATTTCCCTAGATTTGATTTCACTTGCTCATATAGTCTCATTACTTAAATAATCTTCATACAAACCAGCAGAACTTTGATGACTATCTATTCGGATCAATGTGAATAAACGAGCATATTGAAGGTTAGTAAGTTTGCAGTATTGTGCCCATATGGTTCAAATCATCTTCTTTGACTTTAATAACATCAAAATGATTCTCTGTGAGATATTTGGTTTTAATTCTAAAAGTGGCAATTAATGATTGGGTTTTTGAGTATTAGTTGATGTTAAAGCTTCTATGTTTTTCTTTAATGGACTAAAGCGGTTTTTTCCTCTTCTTTTTAAACTTCCTCCTGTTCTTGTCCACCATTTGATAATCACTATAGAGGAAAAATCTCATTTGTCTAGTGGCTAAGCCTTGTTCTCCTTCCCCTCTAGGATTGACAATGGTCTGAAGGCCATGTTTAAGGAAAGAAAGCATCCTTAGACATGCATCTTGCACTTGTTTTTCCAAAAGATCCTCATACTCATTGTCATTTCCACTAGATATCACCTCAAAGTGATGTTTCTGATGTTTCGAATACATAACAGGGATATTAAAAAAAAAAAAAAAAAAAAAAAAAAAAAAAAAAAAAAAAAAAAAACAGGGATGTTAGATTCATGCTACATGGGATGACCAAGGAGTGCAAGGTTTAAGTTCCCATAACTAACTTCATTTTTTGTAGTAGTTTTAGGCCTATCTAACCCAAAATCTTTGGCTATTTTTGTCAAGTTGTTCTCCTAACATCGAGAAAGGTTTTGGTATCCGACCAATATCAAGGACATAACTTGCAAGTTTCTTCGAACAATCTGAACACCCATCCCCTTACTACCACCTTTTGAACCCTGGCAACCATGGGAAGCTTTTTCTAACTTACCAATGCTGAACGACCAATGCTACTGATTTTTGTTGACACCCAAAGCTTCTTTCAACTTCCTTTTTGTATGACCAGATGAAACATGTATGGGCCTAGGACTCTGTCCTTGAGTTCTAAAGCTATTAGGATGCTGTTGGAAAAAAGTGATAGCTGATTCTCTCAGAAGAACTTTGCATGGTTGTTGGGCCATATTAATGGAGAAATCACAATTTAAGTTCTAAGGCTGACATTGGAATATCTCGCCTGTAGGATTGCAATGTCCTTGAAATTTAGGAGGTTTCATTGGAATCTTTTGATAAGATAAGATCACCAGTATGCAAAAATACAGCCTAAAGCCTACCATCAACAAACTCAAACAAAGCAACAGCTACGCAAAAGCAAAGCTAACGGCAACTTTTTTTCACTTTAAAGACCTCTGGGGAGATTGGAAACCCAACAACAACTAGCCAAAAACATTTATGGCACTTGTTCATGCAAAATCAATGACCTGTTGTGTAATCGGAGCAAGAAGACTACTCCATGAAATTTTTGCAAAGCCATCTTATTGTGTGAAGCAACAATCTGCGCACAGCCATCTTGTTGGGCAAAAGATTTGCCTACCATGGAAAAGACATATACTATGTCGAAACAAAAGATTCCGTAGTGTAGTTATCACAGTCCTACTTACGGAAACCTGTAACTACATTGGTTTCTTGCCTCTTAGAGAGCTTACCATCAGACCTAGTAGGGAAGGGAACAAAAAAGTCAACAGAAGACATGTTTTCTTTTAAGGGAAAATGGACCTCTTTAAACATTTAGTTGATAGTCAAAATCTTCCCTTCCATTAAGAATGGTTTACCTATAAATAAAACTAAACATGCCCATTTTCCATGTAAGAGATTGAATACATGTTACTAAAGAATAGAGCTTTCTCTCTATTGCCTAAGCCTAACCTACACACCTTATGGGCATGCCTTCCTAATACATTAACAACGAAAGCAAGCTACACAAAGAAAAGAAACAGATACAAGTAATCATGCCTTCCCTCCTTTTACAAGGATCATTTGCCAAGACTGGTCCTTACCCCACAACTACCCTCCTATGTCCTCAAAAGAGTTTGAGTTTGATTGACAATCTTTTTCCTCTAGGCTTGGCTTAGGACACCTATACCCCATCAAATCACTCCTAATTAGGTTCTTAGGAATGGGATTGTAATAGTGGCAGTAATGGCTACACTAGGGATGCTATGTGGTTCTCCAATCTCCATTATAGCATCAACGAGAACAACTTCAATTGGCCAAAAGATCACCTGAATATGTCAAGTACCCCTCTACAATCTATAAGTGGACCTAATGGATCAGCCTCTTTACTACATCTACCAATGGCTTTAGTGGCTCAAGCCTACTACCCTTACTAAGGCCCACATTGGGCAAAAACCTCATTACAATCATTGTAAAAAAAGGGACCATGTCCAGAAAGTTTATTTCTTGCTAGTAAGATACCCTCCAAACTAGAAGCATAAATAGAAAGGGGCAATAGAAGTAACCTAATGGCACTATGCCTATAGCCATCACACAACTAGCAACTAAGTTACATAACCATCTTGGCTTTGGACCCCAATACCAAAGGCCTATGCAATTGATGCAACAATTGGGCTCCCACACCATGTGTGCCACCTACACCACACCAATTGGCCCAAGATCAGCAACAAAAGTTGGCAAGCCTACTTAATTAGATAAGTCCCTCTAATCCATCTACAAACTTCACAAGTGTGCATCCTACACCTAAGCCTCTTACTTCCATATGGATTACTAATTCAAGGGCTAGTGAGCATATAACTCGTGATTTAAATATTTAAAGATATATTATCCATGTACATCACCTATATTTGTCAAGCTACCAAGTCACACATATAGGACATTATATGCCTAATCCAAAATTGCAACTCAAACATAATTTATTTGCTTCTCATTTATGGCATAACATTTTATCTATTTGAAAACTAACTAGTGATAATAATTATGAAGCATTCTTTTTCAGTAATTTTTGTTTTCCAAGACGTATGATTAGGGCATTGACTGAGTTAGGCAAGGTTAAGGAAGAACTTTATTTTCTATGTTTTTTTATTCCAAAAAAAAATTTCATTATGTTTTTTCTATTTTTTTAGCTTAAAATAATCCTTGTATTCTAATTACCTACTTGCTAAGAACTTGGTTTTTTGTAATGATTATTCTCTTTGACATAAATGTCTTGGTCATTGTTCTTTGAAATGATGTTTTGCACATGAAAAATCTATATCTTATACAAATTTCACTCCATGCAAAATTTTCCCCTTTTCAAAACAAATACATACGTCCTTTACTCTAAGCCAAATAGTAACCAAATCTAATTTTGAACTAGTTCATATGGATGTTTAAGGTCCCATAGCATTTACATATGATGCGAAAACTATTTTTTTATCATAATGGATGATTTCTCCTCTACCACTTAGACTTTCCTTCTTAATACAAAGGCTAACTTTTTCTTTGAAAATTCAATCTTTTCTTTCAATGGTACAAACTTAATTTTGGATGGTGCTTTGACAATGACACTAAATTTTTTCTCTTTTGAGCATCCATTTTTTATTTCTATCAAAGGCATCATCAATAAAAGTTCCTTTGTTCAATTCTACAATAAAATGGAATGGGTTGAACACAAGTGTTGTCATTTGTTGGATGCAGCACAAGCCTTAATGTTTTAGGCCTTCATTCCTTTATATTTTTAGGATGAATATATCTTGACTGCCACTTACTTTACTATTCATCTACCCTCCTTTTTTGTTGGTTGGTTACCCCCTATAAATGGTTCTTTGGCATGTCACCTCTCCTTGAACGCGTACATGTTTTTTATTGCCAATTTTATGCCACTGCATTGAGCACACATGACAAATTTAGATTTAGAACAATTTCTTGCATCTTCATTGGTTAACCTTTTTACCAAAAAGGTTATTAACTTTACAATCCCACCACCAAAAATTTCATCAATCACAATGTTATTTTTTACAAAAATGTTTTTTCATTTGAATCACATTTTTCAAAGTCATCCTCTGATAGTCAAGCTACCTCATCAACTCCCATCATATTGACTAATGAATTAAGCACTCCTTTGTTGCCAATTTATGAGCCAGTTTTCCCTTACACCTACATTTATACCTAGTTCCCCTACAAATTCATTTGTCACCACACTTCATCTAGAGCTACACCCTCCATCATAACCCAAAGTGTGCCAATCAAGTTAAGCAACTAAACCACCCATTTGGTGTGCCAATTACCTATATCATATCATGCTTTCAACCTCTTGCACTTATCTCTATCCTATTTCCAACTACATCTCTCTTGACCAATGTCGCTTTTTAACTAGCACTTCATTGCCTAGTTCTTTACCATCCTAGAGTTGTATTTCTCTTAAGACACTCTCAATGACCCTAATAAGGTTAATGCCATGAGTAGTGAGCTTGCTAGCCTTGAGGCTAATCTCACTTAGGTTATGGTTCCTTTTCCTCCTAATCGACTTTTTATTAGTTATAAATGGGTTTATAAAGTGAAGTATAATATTCATAGCTCTAACAAAGGATATAAGACCTAATAAGTCCCCCAAGGGTGTAGTTAGAGAGAAAGCTTCAATTATCATGACATTTTTTCACCCACTACAAAGCATGTCACTATTTGACTTATTATCAATATTTGTTATAGTTCATAACTAACCTCGCTTTTATATGGATATCCAAAATGCTTTTCTTTATAGCAACTAATAACTCTATTTTGTATAGAGTTATTGTAACTATTTAGATAATATATAATATAGTATTTGTTGAGTTATAGTGTATTTTATCTATATTTATGCAATTTTGTTGTTTTATGCAGAAAACCTCAAACATAAGAAAAACAAGAGAAATGAAGCAAAAGATTGAGAGAAAAGAAAAAAAGAAAAAAAGTAAGTACAACACGTGGAAAACAAAGGAACCAAAGAAAAAGACAAATAAAGAAAAGGAAGCCGTGCGATTGGGAGTTATTGGGAAAAGAGGCGGAAAAGAGTAAGGAGAGAAATAGTCAGGCAGTGTGAGCAAAAAAGAGACGGAGAAATGCAAGCGGTGGGGGGACTAGCTGGAACCTGGCCACGCGCGATAGTGCAGGTCTAGTAGAGAGCGCGGTGGTCGGGTGACAGCTGATTGCCAGCATCCTCTTTTGGCAAGAAACCCAAAACCCATCTACGATTATGACTGAGTAAGCTCTTTTCCGGCCATTTGAGCTAGTTTTCGACATTTTTTGGGTGTTTTCGGCAGGGAAGGAGAAGACCTAACAGATCTGTGTGTTTTCCAGTAGTTTTTGTACAGTTTTCGGTGGCGGGTGACAGTCTCCGGTAGAGAACGGCAAATGCCATTTGGGAGCTTATTTCAGCATATCTGCATGTTTTTCGGTAGATCTACGTAACTGTTTGGTAGATAGGCTTGTTGGGTTGTTTTTTTGGTGATTTTTTGTGCACTATAGCGATGGCACGTGGAGGAGTACGGCGGCTCGTGACAATGCATGGCAGTGGTGCATGCGACATTTCTTCCTCCCTTTTTCAGCCGGCTTCTTCCCCACTTCAGATTTGTCCAAACTTTCCGTGAATTGAAGACATTTTGGTGACAACTTTCATAGCTATGATGGAACTTGATTATTGAATTTTCTTTAATTAGTAGTAATTTATGTATTGAAAAATATGGCCAACAAATTTAATGTAGATTCAATGCACATTAAAGACGTCGAATTGGCAAAGAACCTCATTAATTCAATGAGTAAATAAGGGGTTGGCATCATTCTGTCTAAAGGAAGATACTTATTATTAAGATGATATGAGGCAAATTCCACTAGCAACTTATACAAGAATATTTTGATAATCATTATTAGCCCAATTTGGACGATTTAATGGCTGTAAATGAAATTTATTTCTTGTTCCTTATTTTTACAAGTTTCTCTTTCTATTTTATTTCAATAATTGCTGTTTTCACAATTCATAGAAACTATTAAAAGGTAATAGCTTTCAATGGAAAGACAGAGAATAAATTACCTAAATATTTTCCTTTATGTTTTTGTTTCTCTCTTATCTAGATAGAAGAAGAATTTTTCTTTCTTTCTTTGATAATACAAATCTTTTTTTTTTGTGTTTTTGGGTTTTTTGTGCAATAAAAGTGAATGTTTGGCTAGGAGGTTGGGAGAAAAACGAAAATATGAAGAATAAAAAAAAAAAAAATAGATGCCAATAAGCTTTAAGATGTAAAGGCAACAATGTCAAGGAGGTGCTCCACCACCAATCCCTAACAAGAACCTAATAAAGGATACAAAGGTTTATCACACAACTTAAGAGTTTTTACTCTCTCGAAAACAAGTCTGCTTACAACTGAAACAATGCTCCCTTTAAATAGGCAGCTAAAACTAATCCTAGAAGGATCCTACTAAATCATGAATCTTTAAAACCTAATTCTAGAAGGATCCTAGTAAATCAAGAATCCCTAAAATTAAAGAAGTCTTAATAAATCTGGATTCTGACAAATAAGGGAATCCTAGACAAATCAAATATCTAACAAGTATGGAAATCTCAGATAAATCAGAAATCTAGACAATTAAGGAAAACCAAACAAAAGGAAATAATCTCAACAATAAAGAAAACCTAAGGAATTAAGGACTCAATAACTATTTAGGAAACCCTTTTTATTAAAGGTTGTGGAGATACTACAAAATATTCTTAGGCTACTCTTCAACCTTGGCCTTCTTGGACCCACTAGATTACATTATGGACTCTCAATTCTTTGATGTTGGAATTCATAATATTAGGCCTTTAGTGCATCCACACCAATCTCCCCTTCTTAAAGAAGATTTTTCCTCAAATCTTAATTGTTACTCTGGGCTTTATCATTCCATGGATCCATAATCTAAGTTTGTGCACACGAATCAAGCTCTAACTCTGGTGGCCTACCCAAGTGTGTTGGTTCATAAACCAATGGCAAACTACCATGCTGCTTGGATGGAAGTTTACAACTTGACCAACAATAAGATCCAAACAAGTAGTTAAATTTCTAGAATGTTTTAGTAGCACCTTCATCAATAGCATTGAAAACTCTTAGTGATTGTTGTTGACATGTCATCTTTTAATGATTTGACAATACAAACCCATAAAGGAAACCATTGTTCATGCTTAGTGCCTCTAAATTCTTCAATTCTTGGATGAAACCTTGTGGTTCTTCTGACAAAATTTCTTTTATTGCCTTGTTTGGTAATATCTTGTGCTTCGGTAGATCTGAACTTCTTGGACCTATCTCCTTTTCAGGTAACACATCTTGCTTTGAAGGATCCAAGCACTTTGGCTTTGCATTCATGGTTGTTGGTGCCTCAATCTCCAAAAGATCCAAACTTTCTAGGTCCACCTCCTTCTCTGCCAACACCACAAGCTTTGGTAGATCCAAATCTTTTGGTTCTATTTTTGTTGACTTTGTTTCTTATACTTGAACAACTTTTGTGGCTTTTTTTGGTGAAGCTTCTCTCCCATACTACCTTTCTATCCACATATCATACTCTTCCTTGTAATAATTGTAGTTGTTTTGTTGTTAGTACTTGGAATATGTTAAAGCGTAATCTTTTTTTCAATTGCATCGTGGATCTTAGCTTCGGCATTTATTCATCTTGCACACATCAACCTGATCTTGCTTGAAATCTTTAGGCAAGAAGCACCTTTTAAGCAACTTCTTCAATTTCTCCCACAAACGGACTTTCTCCTTTCCATCTAGAACTCTTTGTTTCTTAACATCCTCCCACCACAAAGAAGCAAATTCTTTAAAATGAAGAATAACAACCTTATATTTCTTCTAATCATCGTACGTTTGAAACTCAAACACCCCTTCAATATGATATAGCCAATCAACAAAATCATTGGGATCAATAGTACCTTTGAATTCTAGGATCTCGACGTATAAGCTATAATCATCATCTAGCCTCTTCTTCCGCTCTCTTTCATCTTGGTTGCCTTAAGTGCCTTGGCAAAAGGCTTGCAACCTTGAGGACATCAACATTTTTATTTTAGCTCAAGATGCCTTTAGTAGGAAGCTTAATCATTTAATAGAGATGACGCCATTCATTGGAAGATTTAAAAGTGATAATAATTTCGGCATGGGGGGTTCTCATTTATTATATGCTAATGATATGTTAATGTTTATGGACGGGAACCAAAGGTCGCTTGAATACATCAAGGCTTTGCTACAAGAATATGAAGTGTACAATGGACAAAAAGTGAATGTAGAAAAGATGAGGGTAATAGTGTTAAGGAAGTTAGAATCATCCAAAAAGAACTTATCAAGCATATTACAAGTTTCTTTTTTGCAAACTTGGCAATTAAATACTTAGGTATTCCATTATTCAAGGGACAAAGTCGAATCCATTACTTTAAGGAGATGGTGGATGCTATAGCTAATCGAATACATAATTGGAAAGTAAAATTCTTATGTCAGGGGGGCAAATTGACATTAATCAAAAGTGTACTCTCCTCTATGCCAATACATACCATTTTCATTACGAAAGTACCGAAAATAGTCATACAAAAGATTAATAGTATACTAGCCAAATTCATATGGAGTAATGGGGATGACCATGGTAACCATTAAGTTAAGTGGCAAAATATTTATACTCCTTTGGAAGAAGGTGGGCTAGGAGCTCAAAACCTAAAACAAACAATGCAAGCACGTCAAACAAAGTTTACATGGCGTTGTGTGCAAGGACAATCCTTATGGGCCTCAATTCTTCGAGCCAAATATAGGCATCCAATAGAAGCAATTAGATGAGGTAGAAAGAATGCACATTCACATACATGGAAGATGCTTTTACCTTGGGTAGAGTATTTAATCCAACATGGTAAATGGATTAGTGGTAAAGGAAAATGCTCCTTTTGGAAGGATAATTGGATTGGATATAACAGTTAGAGAAACCCTTCAAAATCAAAATTTTATTAAAGAACATTTGTCTAGTGAGCAACAAGAGCAAGCCAACAAAATTGTATGTAATTAGGATCTAAATAGGCTTGTTTGTGATTTGAGTGCTTCTAGTAAATCTCCAACTTCATTAGTGTATCATGACTGAAGAGTGAAAAAAGATAAAATGGTTTGAGCTAAGTTTCTGTGGAATAAAGTGGTTCTTCCCAATATTGGATTGTTAATGTGGAAGTTAATTCATTATATCATCTCTGTAGAATATAATATGCAAAGAAAAGAAATCCAACTAGCATTTAGGTGTTATTGCTGTGAAAAAGGTGAAAGAGAGACAGTGGATCATGTATTTATGCATAGCAGATTGGCACAACGGCTTTGGCGTACATTTGGCAACACACTTCAAGTACCTATTTGTTTTAATTCTATATCTAACCTTGTGTCTTCATGGTATATAGAGGCATCATGGCACAATCAAAGGAGAGAACTAATAGCCATTTTGGGAGGAGTTATTGCAAGAGGAATTTGATTGGCTAGGAATTCCTCAAAACATAATGGGGAGCGTATGTCCATATTCAAAATTAACAAAGATGTTATGCTAGATGATTCGAATGTCAACACTAATCAAGTCAAGGTATAAGTAAGTCTTCTTGATCAAATTTCACTAGCTCTATTAAAGGCTCTTGTGATTCACATTCCATTGAGGCAAGGAGTTTAGGTTCTTTGACAACCTTCTCTTATGAGACAATATAAGCTTAATATGGATGGATCAAGCATCATGAAGAATAATGATGGTGGAGGAATCCCTAAAGATCATAACGGAGATTTCATAATGGCTTTTTTCACCAAGCTTAATCCTAGCACTAGTGTAGAGGCAGAAGCTTATACCTTGTTAGAAGAACTTAAAATATGTCAGGCAATAGTCAAGTACCTCATATTATTGAATCAAATTCGTTTTATTTAGTCCAATGTTTACTTAAAAAATGGAAAACTCTTTGAAAATTAGAATTTGTCATATGTCAATGCTTATCTATGATTTATTCACATGCACTTATGCGTCACGTGCATCATGAGGGAAATATGGTAGCGGATCGTTTTGCTAACTATGGTCACTTCATTTAAAATGTAACAATTTTTTACGAACTTGGTATATTGCCTCATTCATATTTAGATGTTTATGTAAAGGACCATCTAGGATTAGATAATTATAGGCCACCATAGAGTTAAATGAATGTATTGCCCAATGTATTTCATGTTTTCATTTTACTTATGTATAGTCACTTCAAATGTAAGTGACTGATTTTTCTTTAAGGGTTTGGATTATACCATTTCCTTTGTATTCATCTGAGATATGGTTATTATGCCCAAACCCACAACATACTCAGCTTAATCATAAATGCAACTTAGAGGATTTAAACCAAGATACTTGCTTTACAAGATGTTTCACATGAGTCTTCCTTACCATCTCAACTACAATCATAAGGGCAATAATTATTATGAACAACAAAAGTCCATAACAAAATCTACAAAACCATGCACCACTTGAGAAATGGAAGCAGCACCGAGTGATTGCCAAATTAAGCTTCGAGAATTATCCCCTAACGTTAAATGCAGAGATGTCAATTGAAGCAAAAATAACTAATCTCTCGATAAGGCCAGCAGGCATACTTCTGCCGGATTAAATCAAGTTTGCAACTATACGGTCCTCAATAAAGGTGTCTTTTCTTTAGTTCTTTTTTTAATCAACATAAATTTATTGGAAAACAATGGTGTATATCAAATATATGGTAATTAAATAATAAATTTAAAACCTGAATTAAACCACGCTACCTTGAGCATGCCCGTCGGAGAAAGAAACAAACATAATGAAACCATCAAACTAATGCAAACAAAAGAACACAAGACGAATCACCAGATCTCCAAATCAGAGGAAAAACCAAAACCCAATTACCTCGGGGTGATACTGAAGTCCGGAAAACCCCGTAGCCCGCCTTTCGACCTCCGCTACGGCACCCTGCTGGCTCCGCATCACGATCTCGAGCCCATCGGGCAGGCGCACCACCTCGTCGCCGTGGCTCATCCACACAACCTGCCTATCCCCGAACCGCTTCGACCCGTATGTCCACCAGCCAGAGCCGAGTCCACGTGTATCTCCATCCTCCCATACTCCTGCTTCTGACCGACCCGGACCTCGCCGCTTAGCCTTTGGACGACGAGCTGGAGACCGTAGCAGATGCCCAAAACTACGACGCCGTTCTGCTGAGCCCACCTCCGGAAACCCGAGCGGGAACGACGGAGAGTCAGGCGCGTGGACAGAGTGTGGCCCGCCGGAAAGTATAACCACACGCAGTTTGAGCTTGGCAATGGTGGAGAGCGTGGAGGTGCCAAAGATACAGAGGGAGAAGACGGAAAACGATCGTATTCAGTGCGTGATGAGGTGGCTATACAGGGAACCGAAGTCCAGGACAAATAATATAATTAGATATGAATAAAAACAACTGAAATAAAGTTGTGTAATGGTGAAATATAAAATAAAGAAGTTGTGTGATGATGAAGTATAAAAGGTGCCAAATTGAACGAATCTCTCTTTTTCTTTTTTTCTTTTTTCCTTTTTAAAATGATTCTATCTTCTGTTCTTAGAAAATCTCGTTCCTCGACTAAAAAATGGTAGGATAAATTGCAGAATTTGATTCGGTTTATCAACTGGTCAAAGAGGTTTTAAGAATAAAAGTTTAGGTTTAAGAAACAACAACTCTTGTACATAAAAATGAATTTATTACTCTTATTACAAAGCCTACAATTCATATTCATTATTAGGGGATATATCAAAAAGATACAAAAATTATTTCATCACTTGTAAAATCTTGATTAAACCTTTTTAAAATAGAATACATAATTCCTCCTTATAAGCCAGTCTTAAAGAGAAAATGAATGTTACATTTCCACCCTAACCAATCTTATGAATTTTATTAGGACCAATATTCTCTATTTTAGCCATTTATGAAAGTGTAGTTGTGTTGGAGATACGAGTTGCCCTAGTATCTATTCTAACTATGGAATAGATCTTCATTGTATATAAATTATATTCTTGTATTTAATTATAGTTATTCTTTCCTTAGTCCTTTTGTATTATAAATAGGATACCTTGTAAACATTATTCGATAAGCAATACAACCTAGAATTTCCCAAGCTCACGCCTCCACCATTGCTTCCTCTTTGTTTCCTGTCAAGTTGCATGCAACTTAAACTGTAGGAAGCAATAGAGCCTAACTTAGCTCAATTAGTAAGCTTCCAGTAATTTGCAAACAATGCAATCAATTTATGAGAGAGAAAAAATAAAAATAAAAATAAAAATCCTTCAAATATGGCTCTAGTTAATACAAGATTCGAAACATCCAAGACCATCCTCATTTTTGGAGAACCAGTGAACTTAATGATAATTAATGGTATGATTGGTGCAAAGTATTCTTTCAGCACTCTATAACTTCCGAGCTGTGCTAATGCATAATGGTTTGAACAAGTTTGGAACAAGTCAACATGCTGATTATATAAGCAAAACCACGAAGAAAGCTGTCTTCAAAGTAAGAGAATCAGTCTATGGAAGAGATTCTTCGATTTAACTCCTCACACAAGCTGTGTTCCTTTTCTTCTACCTTCCACGATTCCAAGAAGTCCATGGTAATTTCAGCAATTCCTGCTCCCTTCTCACGCAGCTCGGCCTCTGTTGCATCGTTAGTGACTTCTTCAGCAACTGTGATGAAACCATGATGGTGACTTCGTAAGCAACTAAGATCAAAACATGTGACCCCACCCAAGAGTGGATCAATGGCATTTGTCCTTGACTGTAGCCAGAATAGCCAAAATTCCGTTGAGCGGCATCGGATCTGGGAAAACTATGAAGCAAATGGCCATTGCTTCCCAATTTCCGCGCAATTGGATGGGATGGAAGACAATCGAAGGTGTTTGGGGAAGGCTCGTCCTACTCCTCCGTCGGTTGGTTTCTAGCATGGCCGAGGGCGGCAATGGAAGGCCGTTCCGCCTCTTCCTTACCCTTTTTTGTTTGAAATCGCTCCTTTTCCTTCTTGTAGGAGGCCTCGAATATTTTTTTAATTGATACACAATTTCATTACTTATAAGTTTAACTATCCATTCTCTTAATTCAAATTTGGGATAGTTAAAAGAATTAAACTTACGAAATAACTAAAGTTTGTAAGAAAATTCTTAAATCAGAGTAGAATTCTTTAACAACACAATATAAGAATAATTGGCTTAAATTTGATAAAAAGATATATACAAGACTAAACTTTATATATAAGAGTGAATAAGATCTCTAACCTAGGAAGGAAAATAATGACATAAATGATATCTCTAATCTAGGGAAAAAAAATAATGACAAAAAGATATGATAGTTGACTATTACAAATTAGGAAAACATTTGAATGTTTGGAAATATAAGGATGATTTTCAACTTTGAATTCATTGACTTGATTTGAATTTGAATAAGGTGGCATCTTATGGATTTGGTGGTTTATGGCCTACGTTCTCTTCAGGATATTTTAAAAAAAAAAAAAAAAAAGATGATACCCTGACAAATTTTATTAATGACAAGAATAGCATAATAACCATACCTTAGATAAATACAATGGCAAGGTATAAGCCTAACCCTTAAAAAAAGGTAAAATTTTATACATATCAAACTGCCATAAAAACTTGCAATGAAAGCATAAAATACATTGGGCAGTACATTCGCTTAACCCTATAGTGGTGTATAGTTACCTAGGTCTAACTAATCCTACATGAAAATTGCTAAACATGGGAGTGGCAATGATCTAGAATGATTAAACAATTCCATATTTTGGATTGTATGCCTGTAATTAGTAAGATGATCTGCAACTACATTTCCCTCACGATACACATGTTGGACCGTTACATATGCTGGTATCATGAAGAGGCACTGTCGAATGACATACTCTAGTTTCTATGGAGTTTTACGTTTTTTAAGTAGACATTGAACTAAATTTATACTTTGGGATATTTGTTTGATTGAGAATCCAAAAGTCTTGCGTGGTTGACAAGACAAGATTGTTCCTTTAAGGGGGACAATTCTTATTTTTAACAATTCTGAAAAAAGTTTAATTACTATCAATATCAATCAAATAGTGTATGAAAATTATCAATTTGAAATCAATTAGTTTCCCTCAAAGAAAGTATCTGTGTATTTTTCTCTTGGTTTAACATGACAAATGGTTTTGGAAACAGGTTATAACTAATCCAAATATTGATTGTTTGGAGGCCAACATGGAACTGATGCAACAAGTGATAGGCCAAACCTGAACTATTCTAAGAAACCTCTGTCACAACTTCAATAATATATTCGAAAAGGAGCAAAGAGTCACCATAGAATTGGTTGCGTGACATCTTCAATTTGGTGAATATGGATTGGTCCAGTAGTTGCTATGACGAATGTCACTTTCCTGCCAGTTCATCCCACCTCGGTCCTGAAGCCATTAAAACTTCACTTATATACCCATAGAAGGATGCGTGCTCGTCTTTAGTGGCAATCGAATTGTTTTTAGGGCTCAAGGGGGCTTCTCTTGAGCAGCAGGATGCTTATCTTCAACAATAATTTATGGTGCTTGCAAAGGCAACACAGCTTCTGATGGTTAACTAGGCTATTTTAGATATAAAGAATAAATAATTGGGTAAGTAAAAATATCCTGATAGAGATCTATTAAAGCAAGAATACTCATCCTAAAAGTCATAGGCAATAAAAAATCGTAAAATGTATTTATTTACAGGGCCAATACTATGCCCATACACTTTAAATATGGAATATATATTCCTTAACACCACCCCCCTCCAAATTTATAGTGTAGATGATACTGAGGTATAGAGGTCCACATGAGGAAGAATGCATAGTTCTGATATCATATTAATGAAAAGAGGCCCATCTTAAAACTCATAGATAATAGATAGTAAACCCTTATTATTAATAAGGCCAGAACCCCACTTACACATTTCCGATGCGGGGTATATATTCCTTAACCAAATCCTATGACGTTGGCATAGGTTAGTTTCAAGGCTAGTGTTGTCTTCTACGGAAACTTGCTCACGAAGGACACTGGACCAGGCTGCTCCGCTTTATCTGTCAGGCCATGAGGACCAATGATTTTGTGAATGACGGTAGGGCTTGACGAAGAAACTTCTTATATAAATTTTGATGGTTGACGCTCCAAAGATGAATTCTGAAAAGGAGACAGTTCAGCATATTAATGAGAAGTGAGAATGCTAAAGCAAAAAGAAACCAACAATCAGTGATAAATAGAAGCACTACTCGGTTACTTATACACAATAATTAGTATGCAACTTCACCCATATTAAGGAATCCAAATGTTCATTTTCTTCACACTTGTTGGCTATGATAGAAAATTGATTAAGGCCAACGTGCTGTGCATGATGTGAATCAGAGAGGTGTTCCCCATATTTGATTTCACCTGCTCATATGGTTTCATTAGTTAAAAAACTTCATACGAACTAGCAGAAGTTTGATGACTATCTATTCGAATCAATGTGAGTAAATGTGCACATTAAAGGTTAGAAAGTTTGCAGTATTCTACTCATACGGTTCAGATCATCTTCTTTTGACTTTAATAACAACAAAATGATTCTCTGACTTATTTGGCTTTGTTTCCAAACTAGCAATTGATGATTAGGTTTCTAAGTATCAGTTAATGGTACAACTTCTGTGTTTTTCTTTAATGAACTAAACCAGTTTTTCTTCTTTTTTTTTCTTTTTACTCTTTCTGAAACTTGCTCATGTCATTGGCCACCATTTAATAGTTGCTGCAGAGAAAAAATCTCATTTGTCTAGTGGCAAAGCCTTGTTCCCCTTCCCTTCCACTTAATAGTTCACAAACCATTTATACAAAGTCACAATCCATGATGTGCAATTAGTAACACACAACCAAATATAATTCTTCAACACTATAGCAATCAAGTATATATATATATATATATGGAAAAAAAACCCTTTAATACATTTGATTGCCATATCAATTGTTTATATTCAAAACTAATCTTTGAAAATTTTCATACAGAACTTGGTTTGAAAATATTTATAGATAAATATAGTTTTTCAAATATTTTTAAGATCAAAATACATTCAACAATTTCAACTTGTTGGTACAGCTATGCTATTAAAATTGTCTTGCATTACTTGTTTGATACTCAAACAAGTTTGCTCCAAAGGAAGATATAGTCGTTGTCAATTTGCCTGAGAATTTTGGAATTGTTGGATATGTTTTACTATTAGAGAATTTGGGTCTTGTAGAAGTTATATATACAATTCCTTATTGGAGCTTAAATTATCCAAAGGATCCAAAAGAAAATTTATAGTTTCCCTTATTTCTAATGATACATTTTCCATGAATGAACTTTTGGTTTTTGTTTTCCTTTGCATCATTCATATGTGCATGTTGGGCATTAACTACCTTCATTTGGTCGTTAACCACACAATTGACACTTTTGCAACCAAAAATAGATCTTTTATTTTTGGAATGCAACTCTCTACAAGATACCTTTGTTAACGTTGAATGGTTTAGATTACATCAAGATGTATCCAAAAAAATTTGATGAGAAAGTTAATGATCATCATATTCCCTTTGCCTTTCCAACCAAGCTTTAGAATTTGACTATGAATGTTTCACATTGGCAATGGTGATGTTCTTATCTATCTATTGTACTAAGGGTAACTCTTTTTGCATAAGCCACCTTAAACTAGTTGTAGTGTCTGTCTTGTCTTGGACAAATCAAATGTTTCTACTCTCAACCTTTACCCATATTCAATAAAAATTCTTTTTAGAAAAGTTAGTTAAATAAACCAAATCTAAGGAATAAGAAAATTTCAGGATTGCTAAATCAATGTTAATAAAAGAAACTTGCCTTATTTTACTACATATTTGTCTTGAAAAAGTTGGAATAAATGATTAAAAGTAATAAAGAAAAGAAAATGATTGACACATACTTTGGGTATTTTAACAATCTGTTGGTAAGATAGTTAACAAAAATGAAAAGAACAGATGAAAAATCATCCTAGTTCCCCTTTTACTATTGAAGAATATATAAAAATAAAGATTGATGCAAGTCTAAAGGAGATTACATATTCAAAGAAGCCGAAAGAGCAGTCCAAATTAAAAAATCATAACCGTACATGGAAACTTTTTATTGCAAGTTTATTTATAAGTTGGAGCTATCTATCCAGATCTAAATCATCCTCCTTAGATAATCTTCGCCATCCCTTGACTACATTAAGATCTAGGAGTGTAAATGCAATTAATAGTAAAAATGTTGTGTTTTTGGAGTATCTAACAGCCATTTTCCTAAACCACCATTTGTTTTTCCTCTAAGAACTATAGATAAAAACAATAAAGCAAGTTTGTTTAAAGCCAAGTAACTAATTATATTGGAAAGAGAAACTTCTACTGATCTATATCATAGTGTCTTAAATGTTGACAAGATAGAGTCCAATAATCATTATTGTCTTTAATTGCCGCTTTCCTCTTTCAAGAGGAGATGACTTTTTATCTAAGTTCAACAATAAAGTAATCTATCACACAAGCAATAAATGCTTTTCGTATATGAAATTTGCAAAACAAAGTTCAAATAAGCTTTCTTCAACAATGGGAGTTTTAAGTTTGCACTAATTGTGAAATGGATGCAACATGAAGTGAATGCCAAATTGAGCTCCAGGAATTATCCCTAACACAAAATGTAGCAATGAAAGGAAAAACAACCAATCATTCCAAGAGAGCCAAATAGGCATATTTCTACCAAATTAAAACAAATTAACAATTGTAATATCCATAATAAATTTATCTTATTTTTTAAATCTTTTTCCAAACTAAATCCAAACTCTATTGAGAAGGGAATGCAATTGTAGACCGTTTTGCCAATTAAAGGCATGCAATCCAAAATGTGAGATTTTTCAACCACCTTTACTCACTGCCTTACCAATGCTTAGTTGTTTTCATGCAAGAGAAATTAGGCTTATGTAGTTATATGCCACTATAAGGTTAAGCATATGTGTTGTCCATTGTATTTCATGTTTTCTTTTTTTATGTTTGTATGTTGTAGATTAATATATAGGCTTTTTACCTTTTTTAAAAGTTAGGCTTATATGATGACTTTTGTATTTATTCAAAGTATGTTTATTATGTGTAACTTTATTGTTATTAACCAAGTCTTCATGTGATTCATGATACTTGTAATGTGCGTCAAATCATAGCCATTTAATGTATGTGGTGGTTATGTAATTAGGAGATTCTCCAATTTAACAAAGAATTATTTTCAATTATAGAAACATTAACAGCTTCTACACTTAAAAGGCATACTTTCTTAAAGTGAAAGTTATGCTATAAACTCTCGACATCATTGTTACTTGGTGATAACAATGGCTTTTGTTAGAAGGCTCAAAATTTAATCCAAAAAAACAAGTATTAAGTTAGAAAAATAATTTTCTATTTAAACTTCATCTTATGATTATACTTCTATAGTGTAGGAATCCTTAACAATTTTAACAACAACTGCATGTTGGATTATATTGAGATGTAACACTATCTTTCTCCGTAAAAGAAAATAAATAATAAATAAATAAATAAATGTTACTCCTAAGAAGTTCACAAAAATATCCCTAAAAGAACTCTTATAATTGCATATTCTAAACTTTATTAGCATGTTTATTTAAGACACCTACCATTAATCAAATGAGCATTTCCCAGGCCCCCCAAAATATAGATGATGTCCCCATTGAGGATCTTTATGTATTTTATGAGAGGCATTGTAACAATAAGGCTTGTCCACATTCACATAAATATAATTTTGGTCTGGATCTTCATATTCATATTTCTTGCTAGTAAGAACTTTGACCCCTTTGACAAATGCAGATTTGCTATATCCTTCTTCAAGAAACTCGCCACTCCCCATAGCAGGGCTAAGTTCTCCTCTAAGGCCAGAAACATGTCCTCCCCATGAAACTCCAGTGGCACCCTGAGCCAAACTGGTAAAAAGTTCTTGTGGCCAATAACCAATATAGTCATTTCGGAAAACGAACCACCAATTTCCTGTAGCACGATCCTACCATGCATATTGCAGTGTATGTTTAGATACTATCTAAAAAGTGCACATGAAATCTTCTAGCACAAACATGACCATCGAAACAAAGGCAATTCACCTGGTACATATTTAATTTTATCTCATATTGATGGCCATTATAAGTAGAAGGTTGAAGATAAGTGCCAAGGGCTATTTTATGGCTAACTTGTACAAACCCCGGGCAAGCAACATTGATGCATTCTGAACCAACAACGCCATGCCCCTGTGGGGTTTGAATGGAAGCATCAAGAAACAACAAGATTGTTAGAAGTTAGAACACAATTGTGAGAGGTGAATCAACATGAAAAGAAGTAAGGAAGAGCATGCTAAAAGCTTACACTCCAGGAGATATATAGTCTGCTATAGTTCCATTTCCGAACCTTCAAAGGTGTTAAAGCATGGAAAGAGCAAAAGATCAATACATTGTGTTCGTGAGACAAAAATTTGAAAGTTAGCATTTGTATATAATGTCTCTTACCACCCTAGATATATAGGATTTGAAAATCAAAAGAATATGAACTCCAATTTTATCTTAGAGAGTAGTATAGTCAATCAAATAATTAGGTGACATAATTATCATGTCCTAGTACTACTTTTGGTTGCTACCTCCATATTTGATAAACATGACTTTTCCTTTTATAAAGACAACTAAATTGGTCCTCTTAACACTAAACTTAAACTATTGAAATGAAAATAAATGAGGTCATTATCTATTTAGCTACACTTAGCAAATAGAGGGGTGGTCAAAAGCGTATACTAAAATCTATAGGAACTAGTTGCTATAATTACTTACTTCCCAACCAGCTGATATTACTTCTTTATTATTTCCAATTTGCATGCTGGCTCTGCTATATTGATTAGTCGACACTGTGGGCTTCCATATATTTATAGCTGCCTTTGCTCCATAAATCGTCCCGCGGTACACCATTGTTGCAAACTAAGTTTGGAAAAATGAGGAAAATTGATAAATCAAATGCTCAATTAAATGTAAAAAATAAATGCTTCACCAAAAAAATAAAATCAAATATGGATAAGATTATTCATAGTCTATTAGTTTCATAAGCACAATATACAATTGAAAGCACAAGATGTTGTTTGGTCTTAGAGTTTCTTACATTCTTGCTTGGGAAGTGACCTGGGGAGGCAAGACGCCAAGATTTATTTGTTAGATAATTCCTTCTTGCAGATTTTTGATATTTATCCATTCTTAGATCTTCCTTTGTACTTCTTCTAATAGGGACGGATCCAGGAGGGCAAGAAATATTAGCCACATATGATAGAAAAACATTTGTTCTTAAACCTTCATCCTTCAACCCTTTTGGAATAGTTTTTGGTTTCATCTGAACAAAATTAAACTATATAAGTATGCTAAAATATATTGATCAATTAACACTATTAGTTGGAATAGCTTGGTAGGTTTATAATATCCTAAGCATTTGAGAAAGAGAAATGAGAAGAAAGATTGCTTACCTGAAGTGCATGATTCTTGAGTAAAGGATGATCAAAAGCAAGTTGTTTATAAATGTCAATGCAATCTACAATATCACCATATTCAGTCTGTTTGTTGAACAAATGTAGAAAACAAATAGAGGAAACTTGTTAACTTTGAATGCATTCAGGTCTCACAAAATCAACTTGACAAGATGGTAATATCAATAAAGATAAGTGTAAAACTGAAACTTAGTAACAAAACTATATACTTAATCTATGCAGTTTTGGAGGAAAATAGAATAAGAATCACCATAAGGACGATCATACTTTAAAGTGTTCTTCTTCATTGTCATTATCATCCTTGTAATATTACTATTACTTTCATTTTATGAGAAACTTATTGGCAACCGCCACAAGCCCCTATTCCTTGCATAATCAAAAAATAAATAAATAAATAATCATACAATTCTCAAATTCATCTTTCATATTTCGAGATTGAAAAGTAAAAGATCAAGTATGTATATGTTAATATTAAGCAAATACAAAAACCAATTGGATAAATAGATTATTTTCTTTTTTTGCCTCAAAAAGGAAAAATCATCCCATTTCCATTTTTACTATTGAAGAATACATGACAAGAAAGACTGATGCAAGTCAAAAAGAAATCACTTGTTCAAAGAAAGCAAAAGAGAAGTTGCCTAAATCAAAGAATCATAATCATACCTGTAAACTCTTTATTGCAGGTTTATTTATCAAATGAAGCTGATTGTCTAGCTCTAGATCTTCTTCCTTGGATAATCTTCTCCATCCTTGGACTACATTAGAATTTGAAAGTAGAGCAAACACAATTAAGAGTAAAATCATTGTATTCTTGGAGCATTTAACAGCCATTTTCCTAAACTCGTCCTCCATTTTTCCTCTAAGAACTATATATAAAAACAAGAAATCAAGCCCATTGAAAAATGCATAAATAACTAAATTGGAAAGAAAAACTTATACTAAACTAAGCATTAATAGGATAGAGTGAAACAGTCATTAGTTATCATTAATTACTACTTTAGTTTTGAAGTTCAACATTCAACATGGAGATAATTTGTTACACATGCAATAAATGCTTATTTTATATGGAATTTGTTAAGTGTAAAGATTTTGAATCCTTTAATTGCTGATAATTTATGTACTAGGAAATATGGCTAACAAATTCAATACAAATTTGGATCACCTTCAAGACACTGAATTGGTGAAGATCCTTATTAACTCTATCAGTAAATTGTAGGTAAGCATCATTCTACCTACTTAAGGAAAATACTCATTACTCAATAATATGGGTTAGAAACATACATAGGAATATTTTTTTAATCAACATTAACCAAATTTGGAGGACTTAATTGCTATAAGCGAGATTTATTTCTTATTCCTTTGTTTTAACAATTTCCCTTTATGTTCTATTCCGTGATTATTGTTTTACAATTCTTAAAACCTATTAAAAGACAATAGCTTTTAATATAAAGGTATATAAGAAATTACTTAAATAGTTTCCTTTATGTTTTTCTTTCTCTATTCACTCAACAAAACAAGAATTTATGGTAATTATAGACAACCATGTCCCTAACAGAATCTAGAAAACCAAGTTTAAATAAGTTTTCCTCAATAGAAGTAGTTTTTAGGTTCTCAACACTTTGAGCAATGGAGGCAGCATAGAGTGATTGCCAAACTAAGCTCTTAGAATTATCCTCTGATGTTAATTGTGAAGATTTCAATAAAAGCAAAAATAATCAATCATTCAATAAGGCCTAGCAAGCATATTTTTGCTAGACTAAAACAAGTTAGCAACTATACCATCCACAATAAATGTATCTTTTTTCAATTCCATTTTGAAACTAAAGGAAATCCACTAGAAACAAGGGTGCATATATAGTATAGGGTTACTATATAAGCAAAACTTGAAAAATAACTTCAAGTTTACTAGAGCACAGCTTGCATATAGCTTCAACCCATAAGGGGCTTTCCATAATCTACAAACAAGAAGCTCCCCTTATTACGAAATCTAAGGGGAAGCTCCATATATACCTCCTTGGAAAGACCACCATGGAGAAATGCATTCTGAACGTCCATTTGATAAAGCAGCCAATGATGGACAGCAATAATAGTAAGTATCAATCGAATAGTCATGTGCTTAGTTGTTGGAGAGAAGGTGTCTTAATAGTCAATGCCTTTATGCTAATTGTATCCTTTGGTGACCAATTGGGTGTTGTAACATTCAATGGACCCATCAATATGATACTTCACCTTGTATACCCATTTACATCTGATGGGACAACAACTAAAGGACAAAGGACCCACATTCCAAATGTGGTTTGCCTCAAGGGTGGTGAATTTAGCATCCATGGCTGAAACCCAATTAGGGTCCTAGGTGGCTTCATTGTAGGTGGTAAGTTCAATGATGGTAGAGATGGATGCAATAAAGTATTGATAGGGGAGTGACATTAATGAAGAGAAACATAGTTAGAAATGGGTTAAAGTGATGAGCTGGACAAGGGAGAAATGGTAAGGCATATATAGTTAGATGTCCAAATATATGAGGGTGGGTGGCACGGCTAGAACGATGAAGGGTAAGGTGAGTAATGGCAGCAAAGGTGATGGGAGGAATATCAGCGGGTGAGGAAAGGACAGTAATAGAGGTAGTTGGGACAGGGTCTAGAATAATGTCAAGGATGGGTTCTAGGATGTCTGATGAAGATTTGAAGGAAAGTATGTTCAACGAAGATTCAAAGGAAAGAAATGAAGCAGCAAGTGGTGGATCTAGTGAAGGAAGATTAGGGAGATAAATTGGTAGTGATGATATGTGTCTAGATCCAGTATAGCTAGAGGCAACAAGATGGCCTAGTTGTCCGAGGAAGAAAGAAAGGAAGAGGAAAAAGGAAAAAAGGCTTCTTAAAAAATAATGTCATAACTTATGAAAAAAATTTTGAATTAAAGGTCATAGACACGATAACCTTTCTAAGAAGAAGGGTAATCCATGAAGATGCAGGGAGTCGCACAAGAATTGAATTTATCACGAGGCCTAAGGTGGTGATATAACAACGATAGCCAAAGGCACGGAGAAAATCAAGAATAAAGGGTTTACCAAATAATTTTTCAAAGGGACTAAGTTCATGAAGGGAGGAAGAAAGGAGCTGGTTAATGAGATAGGTTCCAGTGAGAAGGCAATCCCCCAAATAGAGGAGGAGATGTGCACCAGAAACATGAAAGCACGAGCTACATCTAATAGATGCCGATGTTTGCATTCAATAACTCCATTTTGTTAAGAAGTGTGAATACAAGAAGACTCGTGTGAAATGCCCTTCATGGGAAGGAAGGAACGACATTCATAAGAGAAAAACTCTAAACCATTGTCAGAGCAAATGTGCCATACAACCACATTGAATTGGGTTTGGACCAATGAGAGAAAATACTAGATTTTTGAAAAAACTTGGCTTTTAAATTGAAGGAGAAAAGTCCATATAGTACAAGAAAAATTGTCCACAATTGTGAGAAAATAGAAAGCACTTTCATGGATGGGAGTTTGATAAAGGCCCCAAACATCCATGTAAACAAGCTCAAAAAAGGTGTAAGAAATAATTTAACTAATGGGAAAAGGTTGTCAAGTTTGCTTGGCCAAAGGGCAAATGGGGAAAGAAAAAAAGAAGGGTAAGAAATGTCACGACCAAAGGAAGTACATTTTTTTAAAGGTGAGTGGCCTAAATAGTGGTGTAAAATATTGTAACTAATGTTATTGATAGAAATTGAATTACAAGTAGTGCATTGTTTGGGCGTACAAATACTATATTTTATGGAATTTAAATAATAAAGAAAAAACAAAACAAAAATTTGCCAAAAAAATATAACAAAGGAAGTAGATTCCTTGATTGGCCTTATCATGCCCAATTAGATCCTTAGTCATAAAATCTTGAAACACACAAAAATCATTGAAAAAAAAATAGCTAAGTAGTTTTTGTCACAAGTTAATTTCTAAACTAATAATAAGTTATGTTTAAAGTGTGGCATATATAAAATATGATTGAGGCGGAGCATAGGATAAGGTGTGTAGTGACCAATGTGGTGATAGGACTAATTGAACTATTAGGTAAAGTGAGATTAAAAGGTGTAGTGCATGTGGGAAATGAATGGACAAGCAATACATTACAAGTAATGTGGTTACTAGCCTTTGAGTTAATGATCCATAGGATGAAATAAGTAGAGAAAAAGAAATTATACCTGAGAATGGGTCAAAAGAACCCATTTCATTGATGAGTTTTAACAACTTCTTTTGTTGTTTTCCGATAAGGTTAAGACTAGTGGAATTGCCCATAGACACTCACAAGGCTAGGAAGGTGATGGCCCAAAATGTTAGGGCTAGGATAAAGAGGATAGCTCTGAAAGCCTAGAATTGTAAAGCCTTCAAAGAAGTTCGAGGGCCCAAAAGCAATGGGGGCCTAATAATTGAAAGCAAAGACATGGTGGGCTAAAGGCCCATTAGCAACAGGTTTTCTCCTTGAATTGTTGCGTTGTTTGGTCCTAAACCTAGGTAGGTAGCCCACCAAGAGGTAACAAGCCTCTCAAAGGTGCCCAAGCCTCTTCCAATGGTTACAAGTGCATTTGGCAATGTAAAAGGCTTGTTAAGCCTAAGGCAAATTGGGCTCGCCTATCCCAACCAAGGAAAAGGACCCATGGGGCGGGTCTTGCATCCAGCCTACACAAGTAAGGGAGTCACCTAACCTAACCAAATCATGAGTCAAGACCTATGCTTGGAATGCATAATTGTTGCTGGCAGGAGAATTGCAATTGTCAGAGGAAGTATGTTGGAGAAGATCTTGCTTGGTAAAAGAGTAGATCTTTTCTAGGTTAGGAAAGCTCTCGCATAAAAGGATTGTCCACCATAGGGTTTGGAACTCCTCTAGTAGGGTGAAAAGGAACTTCAAGCTCAATCCTCCTCCTCATAGGGTTGAAATTCTTGGTGGAGCTGGCAAGAACAACCACCGCAGGAGCCCTAGAATGGGGATGTTAGGCATCAAGATCGCTCCAAAGTTGCTTCAAGTGGAGGAAGAATGTTGTAAGCTCATTGGAAAAGGCACCAAGAGCATGACAAAGGTCCCTAATTGCTTGTTTGATAAAGTATTTTTGTGTACCATTGATCTTATGGAAGCTATCATGTAGTAATTGCCAAATTTCGATGATGGTGTGAGTAGTTGACACCATACACTCTAGCAAAAGGTGGACAAAGTGAGTCAACCATATCTTCATGGCTACGTGGCACTAATCCCAATAGTCAACAGCTTTTTTATCATTAGAAAGGCGCAACAATTTACTAGTGAGGAAGCCTATATTGTTATAAGCGAGAAAAATAGTCTAAATTTGCTCACTTTAGACGTGTTAGTTTGATTCACCAATGAGTTTCTAGGAGATGATATGAGCGGGATGGAGATTGGCAGCTATTAGGTGATAAGGGTCATGGAAAGGTGGTGGGGGAATAGTAAGAGGGACATTTGAGGGGTTTTGAGGAGCAGAATTGTTATTTCTAGTAGCAGAATTGATTTTTACAATAGCCATCGAGGACAAGAGAGATAGAAACTGGGCTTTAAGGGTAATTTGGGAAATAAGAAAGGGCCAAAGGGTAAAAAGTGAAAGTTGTCTAGGGTTGTAAGGGTTAGTATGGAAGGGAATAAGAAAAAGGCAATTTGTGAATAAGAAAGGGACAAAGGGTAAGAAGGGAAATTAGTCTAGGGTTGTGTGGATAATTGTGGAATGAAATAAGAGAATGGCAATTGGGTGAATAGTAAAGGGATGAAGGATCGTGAAGGGAATCTAGAAAGAAAAAAGGCAAAGGAGTAAAGAGGAAAAGCAAAAGGGAGAAGGTAGGGAAATGAGAGGGAAAAAATGGACGAGGTAGGAAAAAGAAATATGAGGGGTAAAAGGCATGGAACACAAATGAGAGAGTGATGGAGAAAGAAGACAAACAGCTTGAAAGGCTCCAAACTTGACACAAAATGGTGAGGAAAAAATAGCAGAAGCAAAATTGGGGTCTCAAGAAAGAACAGTGATTGATACCATGTAATAAAATAAAAGGGTATAAGTTAAGTAAGCCAAATGATTGTATATTGTTATGTATTCTTACAAATGCTTTACATACATTTATAGGAAACGAGACCTAGTCTAGGAAAGGACGGAAATTATCTACAATAAATATAATGATACTAAGCCTAATTATAGGCATCAATATGGTAATATGTTTGGTGAGGCAACTATACATTAACAGTCCTATCCTCCACTATCACTGCCTATCTAGGCTCTTGTGTTATTCCACACTTGTCATGTGATTCAAAAACCTTGAAACAAGGTCAAAATGCATGGTTTTTGCCATAAAGCCTAACATCAAGCCATTCTCTAATTGGCCTTGTTTAGTCTACAAGTACTTTCACCATTACTACGGAGGTGTAAATAACAATGCCTTTTTGACTTCGGTATAGTGTTTTCCTCATAGATTGTCCAAGACAAGGTTTGGAGCCCTCATGCTCTATAGTTCTAGTTGGCATTGGAAGATCTAGAAACACCACTTTTCTTACTCTACATTTTGAATTCTCTTACCAAATTATCTTTTTTATTTCTTACTAATAAGCGCTTTTGATGCAAAATTTTGCTATCTCTCAAAATCATTCAATTTTGATATATATAAGTTTCTAATATAGTTGTAGAATTTAAATTTCTCTCTTAATATGAGTTGTACTCAACTTTAAAACTTATTTTAAGAATATAGAATTAAGTAAATTATATAGAGTTGTTGTCTTATATTATTAAAGAATTTATTTGAAAAACTTAAATGTAAAAATGTACCATTTCATTGAATTTCCTCAATTATATCTCAAATTGACCTAAGTATGCTTTGGAATAAAATGTTGCTTTCCAATTTAAACCATTGAACAAAGGTTAGTAAGAATTCTTGGTAATCAAAACAAGGAAGAAATAACTTCAAAATTTTGAGATAGATATAGGTTTATAACAACTTTGCCAAGTAAAACTTCAAACTTTTGATCTATATTGTAATGTTATCGATTAAACTTATTTCTTAGATTTAATGAGTGATATTAGAACAACAACTTAAATTAGTTATACTAAACTTAGAAACACCAAAATGACAATACATAATTTATGGCGGATATGATTTTTAAATTTTAGTTTTTAATTTGAGTCTCATCCCTTGAATCTCTTCTCATTTATTTGAATTTGTCTTTATCTTATTTTCTATTTGTAATCTTCTTTGTATAGATTTCATTCAAAATCTATATGGAAAGATCAAATCTCTAAATATGTAAATTAGGTCAATTAAAAAGATATATACATCATTAACCAAATATTTTAGGCGTACTTGCATAGTCATGATAGAAAATTCCCATTGATTTTTAAAAAGGCCATGAAAATTATCACAAGTTTCATCTTATTACAAAATTTGAGAAAAGAAATTTTCTTTCGAACTAGGCAAAATAATTTTACTTTGTTATGCTCCAATCGCTTCAAAATAACTGCAAAACCTACCATTAACAATCCATACCAATTTTAAACCATATTGGAACTTCAAAGTGCATTCAATCAATGTATTTATTCTGGGATAATGACAGGGATAATGACATGCTTCCCTTTTGGTCATGCTACCGTGGAATATACCCAAGACATTTATAAATAAAATAAAATCATTGTCCATTGACCATAAATTTGGAAATCTTTGTACTTTATTTTTTTTCTAACACCGAATGGTGGAGACGTTGGGGTGTCCCCCTAGGCTTCATGGCAAAATGTCAAAGAGCTCCTGACTTGCAAGTCCACCAAGTTAAGGGTTTAAAACCCTCTCCCCTCCCCATATGTGTGCCTAGTTAAAAAATAAAAAGGAAAAAAATGGCAAAAATTTACAACTTAAATGTAATAGGCTTGAAAATATGATTGAAGCTATCCTTGCCTTAATGAAACAACATTTACATTTTTTTTCAATTACTCTTCAACAACTTGCATTTATCAACTTTGTGATGTGGATGGGTCTAAATCTAATTAGCTCAATCAATCCAATTAACCTAGTCAAAGAATAAGGATGTTAATTCAAAGAGGTTAATCGTAAAAAGAAATTTTTGACAAGTTTCCAAAGCATTTTACATTGAAGGAAAGCATCCTTGACAAAAGGTGATATCATTTACCCTTATTTTGCTAGTTCCAAGGCTATATTTAATGTTTTATTAGTTTTGAAAAACTTATATTCATAGTTTTTTTAGTTATAAAAAGTCTATATTGACCACATTTAATACTTTGTTTTCCTTTTGTATGTAGTAGCTCTTTATAAACAGAGATTATTAATTCATTCATAAGAATCCAAGCATGAACCTTGGAAAAGAAGAGTTTTTCTACCATTCTAGTTTTTTTTTTTTTTTTTTTTTAGCTTTACTTTTCTTGTTCTTTACATTTTGAACTTTTATTTTACGTCTTGAAATTCTTACACCTTTACTTTCGTGTCTTTGTATACTTGCATCTTTTAAGTTCTTGTCTTTCCTATCTTGCTTTTTAATTCCATCTTCGTATTTGTACTTTACTTTGCCTTCCTGCACCTTTTGAAAATCCCTACATCCTGATTTTGCCTTGTCTTCACAAAAGCCACTCATTGCCTGCCATGAAATCACGTCAAGCGATTTCCCATTACAAAATCACGAATCACATCAGTTTGATCCATTCCTAATAAATGCTAACGAATGCTAAAATCATCAGGCTATGGATGTCATTAACATAATAATGCATATTCACCATGGCTTTTAAAGTTTTCATGATGAAAAGAGGTTAATATTATTAAACAGGTTAATAACTCATTAATTAGTTGTTGATAACTTATAATTTAAGTCTTGAATTTGACATTTTATATTTCCAAATCCTATTTACTAATAAAAATATTAAAAATATTAAAAATATTTCATATCATTATTGAAAGTAAAATTCAGACAAAAGTTGTTAATTTAGGCCAAAAAAACTAAAGCACTATTAGAAGAAAAATAAAATCTGTAAACAGGATTTGGAAACTTTGATTGGAAGTTAGAATATTAAATTATAATAAATAATTAAAGTAATAAAGAAAAAGAATTTAACTGTGAGACTTTTTAAATTATCCTTTTTAAATGTATTTCCTATATATAGATTAGGCATAATTACAAATGATTCTAAAATGATATAATTAATATTTCTATTTTCGACTAAAATAACAGAAATAATACAAAGAAAAGCATTTTGGTTTAAAAATATTAAATCTTTCTGTACAAATTTTTTGTCAAGTAATAATTGAAAACTTCCATTGTAATATAGGAATGCCCTTTCTGCAGATTTTGTTATTTTTTGTTCAAGGGGTTTCTCACTAGAGCTTTTCTGCAGAAAAAAATTTGCAGAGCAATGTCGATAATGCATTATCCATTACCTGCTCGGAAGTTTTAACTGAGAAAGTTCAGTGTAAGTTGATAGCAGTTGCACTGTAACGGATAGACAAAGCGCAAAACCCCTCTTCCACTGTCTTCTCCAACTCTAAAACCCTTTCTCTCTCGCTCTTGCTTGCTCTTTCATGGCCTTCAAATTCCTGTCTATCCCGCACTTACTTCCTGCATCTCCACCATCCTGTTTCTTCTCGTCAAAACCCCATCTTTTCCTCTTCAAGCCTAACCATCTTTCTCTATCTTCCTCGCGAGTAGTTGTTATTCGAGCCCCTAATGGTGTCAGACGTGATGGCAAGTTCTACCCTGAGCCGTCGGACGACGACCCACCAGAAGCGGACGAGGATTCCGGGCATGGGGTGTCAAAATTCCAGCAAATCCAACGCCAGGCCGACCGAGCCCGGAAGCTGCAGGAAGAGGACTTTGAGAAGCACCAGTCGACTTACCTCTCCGCCATTGCTGATGTGGAAGACCCGGATGAGAATCCCTATCAGGAAGACTCCGGGGACGATATGTTCGGCGAGATTGACAAGGCCATTGCTCTGCAGCGGAAGGAGTTCGTCAAGAGGGGACTTCTGAAGCCGAACCCGAAGAAGGAAGAGCCGGAGGTTGAGGGAATCGACGAGTTGGAGCCCGAGGAGGTAGTGGATTTGGAGGAAATCAACGAGCTTCGGGGGCTTAGAGTGGTTCCGGAGGACTCGGACGACGATGGATCGTCGAATTTGGGAGATGAGGATGTTGAATTCAGTAATACAAGTCGGTCGTCTTTAAATTCTTCGTTTGATTTGGATTTTGATAGTTATGCGAAAGTCAAGAGTAGGATTGTGGAACCGAAGTTTAAGATGAGTTTGGCGGAGCTTTTGGATGAGAGTAAGGTGGTGCCCGTGTCGGTTTTTGGTGATTTAGAGATAGAGATTACTGGAATTCAGCATGACTCTAGGCTGGTCTCCGCAGGAGACTTGTTTGTGTGTTGTGTTGGGAGGAAGACTGATGGGCATTTGTATTTGACTGAAGCTGATAAGAGAGGGGCAGTGGCGGTAGTGGCTAGCAAGGAGATAGATATACAGGAGACCTTGGGGTGTAAGGCATTGGTGATTGTGGAAGACACCAGTGCAGTTCTTCCGGCACTGGCCTCATCTTTCTACAGGCATCCTTCTAAGAACATGGCGGTAATTGGGATAACGGGGACGAATGGGAAGACGACCACTTCATATTTGATCAAAGGCATGTATGAAGCGATGGGGTTGAGAACTGGGATGTTGAGTACTGTTGCTTATTATATCCATGGGGATAACAAGTTGGAGTCCCCTAACACGACCCCGGATGCTGTTTTAGTTCAGAGTTTGATGGCAAAGATGCTTCATAATGGCACTGAAGCGGTTGTCATGGAGGCTTCTTCTCATGGGCTAGCCTTGGGGAGGTGTGATGAAGTTGATTTTGATGTTGCAGTTTTCACAAATTTGACGAGGGACCATTTGGATTTTCATGGCACCGAGGAGGAGTATAGGAATGCCAAGGCTAAGCTATTCTCAAGGATGGTAGACCCGGAACGACACAGGAAAGTTGTGAACATTGACGATCCAACTGCACCTTTCTTTTTAGCACAAGGGAATCCAGATGTGCCCGTCGTGACCTTTGCAATGGAGAATAAGAATGCAGATGTTCATCCGTTGAAGTTTGAGCTTTCCCTGTTTGAGACGCAGGTTTTGGTTAACACGCCCCATGGCATACTGGAGATCTCATCTGGGTTACTTGGGAGGCATAATATTTATAATATTCTAGCGGCCGTGGCAGTTGGGATTGCGGTTGGGGCGCCATTGGAGGACATTGTTAGAGGGGTTGAAGAGGTTGATGCAGTTCCAGGACGGTGTGAGTTGATTGATGAGGAACAGGCATTCGGAGTGATTGTGGACTATGCTCACACTCCCGATGCCCTGTCTAGACTGCTTGATTCTGTAAGAGAGCTTGGACCAAAAAGGATTATCACTGGTATGCTAGTATTTCATTTTCGTCCTTGTTTTATGCACACAGGCGTAAGAATCAAATGATAAAGACTCCTGGAGTGCTTCGTATATTAATTCTGGATACGCAATGATCTTGCCTTTTTTCGACTAATATTCATATTTGTTTGAAGTTTTTGGTTGTGTTGGCGATGGCGACCGGGGGAAGAGACCCATGATGACAAAGATTGCAACAGATAAAAGCGATGTAACGATTCTGACATCTGACAATCCAAAAAATGAGGATCCATGTATGTTCATCGAACCATACTCTCGAAGGAATGTGTGACAATTGCTTTTTTCGCAACTGTTCCTAATATGAGAAAGGATCAACTCTGGCATTTTATATGCGTGTGTGTGGTCTTTCTTTGTTGTAGCTGGTCTTTCATTGAACCATACTCTCTAAGCAATGTGTGACAATGGTTTTTTAACAACTGTTCCTAATATGAGAAAGGATCAACTGTGGCATTTTATATCCGTGTGTTCTGCGTCATGTCTGCCGGGGGAAACAAAATGCAAAGAACGTTATCTTATAGGATCAAGTTTCTGGAAGCATAATGCTAATCCCTGGATGTTTTTCATCTTCATCAGTGGATATTTTGGATGATATGCTGGCTGGCGTAGGATGGACTATGCAGGAATACTTGAAATTTGGTGAGAATGATTACTACCCACCTCTTCCAAATGGTCATAGGCTTTTCCTGCATGATATTAGACGGGTGGCTGTACGATGTGCTGTTGCCATGGGAGAAGAGGGTGATATGGTTGTAAGTTCTTGCAGCACTATTTTATTTCTCTTATGTTCTATAATTGACCCAAAAGACAAATCAGAAATAGAAATAATTCTGTCTGAGAAATATTTCTCTTGGAAAATAATTCTGGTTGATATGGTGCTTTTATGCTGCAGGTTGTAGCTGGCAAAGGCCATGAAATATATCAGATAGAAGGGGACAAGAAAGAGTTTTTTGATGACCGTGAAGAGTGCCGTGAAGCGTTGCAGTATGTTGATGAGCTCCACCAAGCTGGGATCGACACCAGTGAATTCCCATGGCGGTAAGTTAATTCGCTTTACTTCTACAAGTTTATTAGATATACTGTGAAATTTCTTGTTTCTTAAATCTCCATATAATCTGACTTTCATAAAGTGAAGGGGAAAGAAAGACTGTATAATTTGATTGTGGAGTCAAATAATTTGGTTATTTCACTGCCCTTTGACTTATCTGATGAGAATCGTTACAGGTATGTTTATTATACAGCTCTTGAAACAGACTTAGTCATCAACAGAGAACTGCCCACACTGCATAATAATAATAATAATAGAAGTGCTATATTAGAGAGTATATATCTCCTTTACCACTAATTGCTGCAGGTGACCGGTCATGATTTGATAATTTTGTTGTCTTTGCCTGTGCTGCTACAGGTTACCAGAGAGCCACTGATGTAGTCAAAAGGAGTTGAGAGAGGCGTTCATAGTAGTCTAATATAGAAGGCATTTCAGGTGATTTGGGTCATTGCATTTTGAAGAACTAAGTAGCAGATCCTCTTCAGTTCCTTCAAAGAATCCAGGACAATGGAGGACCATATGGGTATTGGTTTGATGGACGCATTCTGTCCCCTGTAATTGAAGGCAGGTGATAGGTGCTCCTTGCCTGAAAAGTGAGTGGTAAGAATATTTCCATTTTTTACATCTGATCTCGGTTTACTTTCTTGGGCGTGTAACCTGGATGAATTCATATAGTTGAATATATAGGATGAGATTAGATTTTCGGGAATTTAAATTTACAGCAAAAATGGAAAAAGGAAGGCTTAATAAAACTAAGTGAAATTATTCTGCTGTATAAGAAGCAGAGTTCATCATACATTGTTGAGAAAAATTGTGTATCTGATCGAAGATTTGTTAAAGGTGTCATCATCTTTTAGCTAAATGTTTTGGTTATTCCCCCCAAATCGTATATCGTCTCTTTGGCATCTATAACACAAGATAGTAAGAGCTTTAGCGGATTTGATGATAAGAAATGTTTCCGGAAGCAGTAAAATCAACTGCAGTATTCTAATTCCATACAAATTTGAGTGTCAAGTATAATTTCACCTGGCCCAATAGGTGATTTTGATATATGTTCTTTGAGGCCAGGAGACAAAAACCCATAACCTTTACTTATTGATCCCCTTTTCCTTGTACTCAAAGTTGGTTGATAGAAGCAGGGCTGACAGCATTCAGCCATGTAATATTGATTGCCTATTTCTGGTGTAACATGAGTATCTACTGTTTAATAACACAGACGGCTCATCCGTGATTGACTTCGGCTATACGTCTTAGTTTTACATATTTTTCCAAATATTTGGGAATCAATCTTGGAAGGAGTCCCTTAAACTTTCTTTGTTTTTTTCTCTGCAAGCAGCTGGACCTTTGTGATTCTTTGAGCACCAAGGAAGCTTGACAAATTTGGCTTAATGAGAAGCTGATTCCAAAATTGTGTAAGCGAGATGTATGTACCACGTATTGTACACCATGTAACATAATTATTCGAGCAGAAGCTTTTGGAGCATTTACATGATACACTTCATTCAGCAAATGAGCCTGTTTCTTGCAGTTCAGTGTAGAGATCAATATGGTACAAGCAAAACCCAGATACCTGAATTCTCTTAATGATTTAAGTTGGTCTCTCGTATGCCTTTCCATCCCCATTTCCGATTCAAAAGTCCAAGATCATCTGTTAAATGAAAATAGGGGATGAACAGGGGTTCATTATCTACTAAGAACCCAACCTGGATATCAGCAACGGTATTTAAAAATTTTATCCTTTCTTATTTGTGAGAGTCCAAGATCGACGTTTAGCAATTACCACTATGCTCGAGCTTTCCTTCTTTCTTTTGTTTCTTATGTGCCTTATTAACTATTTCTGTTTATCATTTATTCACTAGGATGATTTAGGAAATTGTTAAAAAAAAAAATGATTATCTCGAATCACAAGTCGCAAGTGGCTGCCTCAAGTTTTAAGTTTCTTTCCTTCTCTTACCTAACACCAAGACATCAATGTTAAAATGAAACATTACATTTCCTCTGCAATATAGCTATATGTTGAAGGACTCCTGTAACTGAGTGATTTTGTATTAAGCAACCAAACACTGAGAGGGGCTTTTGATGGTTTATTGTGATAAAATTGTTCATGTATTTTTTCACCTGCCTCTCTCTCTCTCTAAAAAAAAAAAACTCATGCACTCTCTCGGGTGTCAAATTTAAAACCAAGACTTGAGTTAAGCATTTATCGACTTTTTAATGTGAAAGTATACAAAATGATGTTAGAAAATTTCTGTTAATACTAAACAACATATTAACACATTGTTAATCAAATTTAATCAAAGGGTTCCTATGAAATGTTAAAACCACCACATTCCATACATAAACTAAGTTGATTTGGCCATTTGATCAACTGGGCTAAGCAACACCAAAAAGGTTTAGTTATTGCAATATTGACTTGGTATTAAACAACATTTCGATATTAAATCATCAATATCTTTATATGTTATTGGGGAAAACTAATAACTTTTGGGGTAAATTTTTAACATGTTGCTATGTATGTATGTGTGTGTATATATCCATGTGAACCATTTGATCGAACTCAACAAAAAAGGAAAGGAAAAACATGCGAGAGAAGGACGCAGCGATAGTGCATCTTAGGTGGACTTGGATCTGCCAAAATTCTTACCTAAAGAAAACCCATTCCATGCCCAGTGATTTTTAATTTTTTTGTCCTTTTTGAGGGGTCAAACACTTGAAAAGGATCGATTAGGAAGTGACAGATTCCAAAAGGGATTGTACACTAAAGGAGAAAGCCAGAACATAGAAGGACAATACCTCCGGGCCCTGATAGGTTCTTTTTTGGTGGGGTTGCTTTATGATTCTATCTGTGATTTCTTTTCAATAAATTCTTACTTATCCAGAAAAAGACACCAACAAGGTGAGGCAAGAGAAAACATGGCGATGCAGACTTTAGTCTCCCATCTGGAAAAGCTGGGGTTTGGTGGAAACAGATAAGAAGCGCAGGGGTTCTGGATTTGAGTGAGAAATCATAAAACTATTCTCCAAAAAACAATTCAAAAGGTCCATTGATGATGAGCTTTGCAATCATCCCACAGACCAACTCATTGGAAAGTGAGAAATCTCCATAACTCTCTCTGCCACTCCACCCAACTCACTGACTTACCATATGAAGCACTCATTTTCACAGATAGAAAGAACAACTATGCAGACAGCGAAAAATGCATTGGTTTTCTTACCTTTTGGAGAGAGGTAGGGGTAACCTGAAAGAGCTTCAGTGAAACTTGGAGGTTTTTATCATTACCCATGAGGATTGAAGTTCTAGCTTTGCGCCAAGTTTCATCTGGTGATAAATGGTTAGACAAAAAGAATCCTATCTGGTGTGCTTTATCATATTGTTTGTATCTTTTATCCTCTGTATATGCGTCTTTTTTTTTCATGATTCTGAGTTTCAAGATTGTATTTGAACTTGCGGCTTTTACCATAACACATAAGGATGAGATTTCTTGCTTTTGCACAAAATTTTATCGAATGAAGAATTGTTAGATAAGAAAAAATCAATTCTCCAACATATTTCCTTATTGCCTCTAGGCTATTTGGTGTTCTTTGTAATATTTGTTTGTGTCTTTCATCCTTTCTATGATGCATCTTTTTATCATGTTTTGAGTTTGTAGATCATATTTGAAGTTTCTCCAACTCAGAACTCACTGCCGGTTTTGTTTCTTTTTATAATATTCTTAGGGCGTTGAAACTGCCGTTCCTGTGTTTTTGAGTATCAAGTTTTCATATTGTTCTTACAGTTAGGTTTTTATGGCTTTTCAAACTTTGTTGTTTGTGAAGCTCTGGCTTCTTGAAAAGATATGGACTTCTTTTCTCGTTGTTGGGGCCGTGGATCAGCGCAAAAACTGAGTTTTTATGAGCAATTTCTGGTTGTGGCTCTGATGGTTTGAACGAGAAGAAAAATAAAGCATGTTGTATCGGTTTTCTTTCCTGTTCTTGAGTTCGCAAAACCTTCTGAATTTTCTAAAAGATCAGAATATAAACTGTTACAAAAGTAAGTCTTGTCATTCATGTAAAGTTATTGGTGAGGAACTTTTAAAAAGATTACTGCTGTGTTTCTCTCCCCTTCAATCATTCTGGGATCTTTGTTGTTCTTTCCTCGCAAGATGGAAGAAAGATGAAGCGAATTTGATATTCTTGCAGGCACTTGGATGATCTTTTCTTGTTGGGAGGTGTTATGACAAAGCTGATCGGGTCATAACATGTTTAAGCTCCAATTTTGGTGGAAACACATTTATCCAACATTTTTGTTATTCAAGAAACCGATCGAAGAAGCTTTTGGGGGATTAAATCCATCCTGTAGTAGCTGTTGGTTTTTACTATAGCAACCTGTAGAGCGTTGATTTTGATGATGCCCCTCATCTCCGATATGGAATATGAACCCAAGTTTCAGAACTGGTCGGAGATTAGGAGGACAGACAATGAGCTTGATTCTTCAGGCGAGGAGTCCAAATCAACTTCAGGCATCTCGCTGGTTCCCAAGAAGCAGAAACTAGTCTCCAGCTTTGCTTCTCATGAAAATGGTGAGGCCTTAGACACTGATAGATTTCGTCATAAGGGCAAGAATGTTCCTGAAAATGGGCGAAAGATTACTCCTGGGAAAGCTAGAAAACCCCATTTTCGGAAGAGAAGAATAGAAAAGATAGTTTGTAACGCCGTGGGGAGGGATCCTGATGAAGAGCTAAACAGAAAGAAGAACAATACCACTGCTTTTGATACTTCTGCACTTGATGATGTTAAAATCTTCATGGTTTCCTTGCTTGAGGATCTTAAAAATACAAGAGAGAACTTGCTCAGATGGATGAGGGAAGAACTGCAAGAACTGGTGGTGAAGGATCCTGCTTCAAGGTCAGAAAGCAGAAAAGGCAGATATGGAAGGGAGAACGTCCAGGTGTCGCAGAAGAACGACTTTAACGAGATTGTTCAAGTGCAGTATAATCACCCTTTCGCTGATGATGTCCAATGGCAGCATCAGAAAGATTTGAAGTCTGGAATGAGAGATCAAAGTTCCAATCATGGATCTCCGGATAGGTCTATTGACAGAAATGAGGCAGCTGGTTATCATAATCACTTCCAGGCACTTGAAGATCAAGTTGATTATGATCAAAATACTAGATCTATGGCATCAAGAGCAGATGAAAAAGGAGAAACCATGTTCGTGTCATCCGTTTTGCAAAATTTTCAGTCTGGTCAGTTAAATAGTTCCTCAGAAGCAGTTGAAGATCGAGTTCATGAAGGCCAAGCCATTGGGCTTCTGTCACCAACTAAAAATGCCAAGGAAGAAAGTTTGGCATTAACTGCTAACTTGATTTCTTCATTGAATACCTCTAATCAGGTGGCTTCTTCTATGTATTTGACATTGCCGACTGTCCTAACACAGCCCTGTGCACATAACTATGGGCTTCCGACTTCATGCAGCTATGCTTATCCAAGAACTGAAATGAATGGAAGGGATGCATATCCAGGAAATGCATTTCGGATGGTTGATTCAAGTGCTTATGGTGAATCCTTTTCTGACATGCCACAAGAAGAAAGACCAAACAGCACCTCAACCTCAAGAAGCATTGGAACTGGATTCCAGGTTGATCAGGGTGTGGAGTGTGGTTTTAGCATTCCAAGTTTGAAAAATGATCCCAGAGATAACCACAGAGGGGCAATAAGATTTTCTGGAGGAAGCCATGCATTATCTGGACAATATGTTGCCAACAACTTCGACAAGCATTCCAACTATTGTTGATGGTGGATTCTCATGGTCTCAAATTCCAGAAGACACCAAACAAAACTCCTCCAATCGTTTCATTGAAAATGATTACTTTGTTAAAGGGGGTCATTCAGAACCCGGAAAACTATATGAATTCTCTTTAGAATCATGAAAAGATTGTGTGAAGAATGATGTGGGTGAAGGTGGAATGCACATTCGATTATCTAGCATCTGCTTTTAATCTGTGGTGGGGGGTATATGAATCTGAATTTTTGTTGGCCTGCTATTCTGTCCTGGTTCAGGTATGTGCCCCATGGAAGTCCCCAAGAGATGTTTCTGAAATCATGTTCACGTGCCTAGAACAGCATCAAAGGGCCTTTTCGGCTGCATATATGCCTCAACTTTGCTCCTTTCTTATTGATTTGGGATCGAAGCATTAATGACAGTAAATTTGACCCCAATTTTGTTGAATGGTTTTAAAATAGTAGTTGATCCCCGACTAGTAAGGAAAAAAGTTAAACATTTTTTAATATGATATTAAAAGCATTTCTTTTCATACTGAGTTAACATCAAAATGAACAGTTATGTTAAATAGTAATTATCTCTCATTTTTAATATCCTAGATATCCTTATTTTTTCAGGATCAATTTTAAAAGAGAAAATTAGAGAAAACAAAAGAAAGTAAAAAGAACAAAGTGTAATCCATATCTTCTAAAGTCAAAATAAAATCAAAAAATCAAAAACTTAATTTTTCTTTTGACTAATCCTTAATATAAGTAGATCTCCTACGAACTCAATGATAGGCTAGCAAGACTTGGGATCAAGAGATTCCAAGTTTGATACCTGAGTGTATGTGTTAAATGTGTGCATGAAAAGAAAAGAAACTTTTCTTAATAAAAAATTCTAAACTTGTTCTCAATAATTTAGTCTGACTAGGAAAAACTATTACCATTATGACTTTAGACTTTTGAATCTTTCTTTGAATTTAAGCCATGTCTTAATCATTTAAAGTAAACAAGTGATGTAACGTTAATGCAATTATTTTCCACCAAAAGCGTAATTATTGGACAATGACCTTAACCAAGTCCATCAATTATTACTTAGACCAAATTATCTGCATAAACAAATGGCGAAGTTTATTTGCCTTTTTTTTCCTTTTTTTTTTTTTAAGTAACTCATAAGAAGATAATAAATTTTTTATACGTAAAAGATATTAAATTACGATTTAAATAAAACCATATCTACGTTGTCTCCAACATGCGATTTTGTCTCGAATAAAAAGACATCACGCGGATTTTTAAGTCCAAATTAATACAAATATAATATAATGAAATTCATTTTTGAAACATTTAACTTATAAAAAAAATTTATATGTATATATAAAATATCAAGATAAAATTTAAGTAGTGTAAAACATACCTTGCTTTTAAACGTCCTTTTGCTTGGAACATAGAAATATCATAAAGGCTTTCTGTTCAAAAATAAAAGAATATTATATTTATACTTACACTCTAATAACATGTAAAAAATGTTTATTTTTCTTTATAGATATATTATTTTCAGCACATCATTTTCTTTGAGCTTGATAAATTACTATAATTTATTTTTATTATAAATAAAAAAGTCACATTTAAACTTATAATTTGATATCATATTAAAATATCATTTATTTTCTAAGTACTACGAGAATCGAATTCAGCACCATTATGATTAAGGAATCACACATTGTTAACTAAAAGAGCAGAACAACTTTGGATGAAAAGATGGAAAGAAAGTTTTTCTATGGCATCAATTCAATCGCAACCTCCACGCTAATCCGTCATTATTCCTTGTTTCTACAGACAACGTAGGTTGTCTTTGTCAATTGTAGCCTGGTACCGTGGGGTTGCCGCCACATGCTGCTGGTCTAACACCACACAACACCACATAATCTCACTCCTCATCATCTTGTGTCAAGGACTTCATGGCAAAAGAACAAGTTCATTATGCTTCATCTTTTCTTTAAATCTTTCTAGGACATAACTAGAAAATGATTGGAGAGACGGGTTTTTTTCTTTCTTGAGCTTTTTGTGTGATACTGTTAAGATATAAATATCAAGTTTCACATTATCAGATAATGAGTTTTATTATCTTTTGAGTCAGATAACAAACCTTTTAATATGACATAAGAGCAAAAAAAAAAAAACTTAATATTTCTTTGATAATTTCATCGTCACAATGAAAAGACATATTAAGATGTAAATAATAACTTTTACATTATTAATGATTAGATAATAGACTTTTGAATAAGTATTTACCAATATATGTCATATTATAACATTCATATAATAGACTTTTGAATAAGTATTTACCAATATATGTCATACTTATAACATTCATATAAAATTCACTACACAAATTTAAATATAATTTGAATATGTAATCAGTCACTTATCAATTGATTGCTTTATTAAAAAAATGGAATGAAGTCAATAAAATTCTTGTTCTTTATTATTCTTACTTGTTAAATTGACTCTAATTTTTTCTAGACCAATTATTATATTAAGATCTGAAAATAAATTAGGTCGATCGGATCTTGAATTCTCATCATAAGCCCGCCAATCTGTCTTATTTAAATCGGGGATTCCGAGACAATCCCACCTAAGCCACTAATTTATTTCCATAAGAAGACAAAGCTTGGATGCTTTGAACATGGTCGCCTCAAATACTGATCCCAAAACTAGAAAATGTAAAAAAGCAGGGGCCCTTATTGTAAACCGAAAAACAACAAAATGCCTGAACGCCGACAATATTAATTTCATGCTTTTAACGTATTTTCCCGCGGAATCAGGCATGCGGCCGTGCACTGACAGTATTTTACCATAATTACTTCTTTTTCCTGGAATGTCATTCTAAGAAATTCCCATTAAATTTTATGAAAGAAAATCACTTTTGTAAAATAATAATATTAGTTGATAAATACTTAACATAATTGAAAGTATTTGTAATAAAAGTTTCAAATTTAACAATTTTTTATAATATTATAATATGTATAATATTAAATTATATACCTTACCGTTGAAATTTTTATTAACTCACTACAGACTAATCAATATGTAAGTGGGTATAAAGTGTTAAATTTAAATTCTAAATTTATAATTAATAGTAAATAAATAAATTACTTACCTATTGGCCTAACTATTATTATTTGAAAAAGTTTTATCATTTTCTTTTTACATGGATTGATTGGGTTTATTTCTTTTTATAAAATAAACATTAAAATAGTGAATACTCTATAATTCGGTAGAACCAATAGCAACTTTTATTTATTTAATTTTTGGTTTTGCATTTTTTAGTACTTATAATACTGTTCATTTATGTATTAATTATGAGGTTAGATAAGTTACGGCGATGCTTCGGTTGAGCAAACTGGCCGAACCCAACCCAAAAGCGTCGCCTTCTCTTACTCCGTCTTTGTTTCCGTGCTGGAGCTTGTGATGCAGAGGCAGAGGACCCAAGTGGTTTGGTGAATTGCGTGGAGGGGCGAAAGTATCCATGGATTCTTGGAGTTCTTGCTGGGTGTTCGTTGTCTTAGCTCTGGTTTCATCCGTCTGTACGGTCAGAGCAGGGGACATAGTCCAGGATGACGATTTAGCTCCCAAAAAGCCTGGCTGTGAGAATGATTTCGTGCTGGTTAGACCTTTGCTTGATACCCATTTCTTCGTTTTGTGGTTTACTCACTGGATCTTGCTCTTTAAAAAAAATTAAATTAAATTAAATTAAATATGCTGGGTTCTTTGATGGTTTAGTTATCTAAAAAAAAAACTGTAATCGTGGTGGGTATATCAATTTTCCTTTTTGTTTTGGAGTGGACCCGCATGCAGGTGGAGATCAGTTTTCATTTATACTTTTTTTTTTTTTTAGTTTCGATGCTCTCAAACTTTGTATGGACCGGCTTTTAGGTTCGTCTGGTGGGTGAAAGTAGATTTCTTCTTAATTTTTCATCTCCAGAACTTGTGTGCTTATTCTTATGACGCAAATTGGGGATGGGCTGCGGTATTTTTAAAAATTAATGTTCTATCTACACATTTTGCGGCCAGTGAGTTTGTACTGCTATATGGTGGCTAATAGCTTTTGAGTTGGTAATTGTTAATAATAATGCTGTTTCAGGTGCTTTAGCTTTGTGAATTTTAGAGTGGAAGTGACAATTAAGAAAAAAACTTGTATACTCTTTGCGTCATAATTGAGTACCTTCCCAATTTCTTCTTCTTTGCTTTATACATGCCTTTCAGAGAGCTACGGTGGGAATGTTATCTACTAATAGTTCGATGAAGTAAGCCTTCAATCATTCGGTTTGGCCCATTTTCTTATCCATTCATGACCATGCTATTATTAGGTAAAAGTTCAAACTTGGGTTGATGGGATAGAGGATGCTGAATTCGTTGGCGTGGGTGCAAGATTTGGCACTACCATTGTGTCAAAGGAGAAAAACGCAAACCAAACTCATCTTACACTTTCAGACCCTCGCGATTGTTGTCGTCAGCCAAAGAATGAGGTTTTCTTTCTTTTTCCTATCTCATGCAACAAAGCATTTAAACATGAACATGCCCATGAATAATATATGTTTAGTTATACCAAACTGTGTGTAATTCATTGATATGGATGTTCTTAGCTCACTGGAAAAGTTGTAATGGTGGAACGAGGCCACTGCAAATTCACAACCAAGGCAAATGTTGCAGAAGCAGCTGGTGCTAAAGCTGTACTGATAATAAATAACCAAAAAGGTAATCACTGTATTTGCTTTTTGGAAAGAGAAATAAGTTCATTTATTGTGGGTATGTGAGGAAGGCAAAATAATTCGCACATCTACCCTTGCAGAACTATAATTCAAAAAAAACATATATATATATATATATATATGTTTTTTTTTTTTCATTTTTTCATTTTTTTATGAACATGTATAAGGTCTTCTACTGTTTATGTATGATGCGGTGACCTTTTTTAGATATTGATCCAAAATGACATTCTGAAGCAGCATGTTAGAGATCTGAATACGAAGCTAAAGGTCAAGATTTATACGATTTCAATTTTTATTTCCTGCTTTACATCCTTTGGATTTGTTCTTTTCCTGCAGAGCTTTACAAGATGGTTTGTGACCGGAATGAAACTGATCTAGATATACACATTCCTGCTGTCATGCTTCCTCAAGATGCTGGTACAAGCTTGGAAAAAATGCTGATGAGTGGTTCATCAGGTAGGAATTTCGTTGTTTGTGCAATCCCAAAATGAAAAAGCCATGATGGACAAAAGATCACATTATAGCTTTTGAATGGCTTACTTACATGTTTAGCTTTCTGCAGTGTCTGTGCAGCTATACTCTCCACTCCGACCAGCTGTTGATATAGCAGAAGTATTTTTGTGGCTGATGGCAGTTGGCACCATCTTGTGTGCATCTTATTGGTCTGCATGGAGTGCTAGAGAAGCAGTTGTTGAGCAGGAGAAGTTGCTAAAGGTTTCCATTCCCCATTCTTGCATCTTTTGATTTGCCCCCAAGCTAGCGCTTCTCCACCTGTAAATACTGGCTGAGTTACAAATTTTTCTCGTTCCTGCAGGATGCTGCAGATGAGATCCCAAGTACCAGAGCTATTGGCATTACCAGTGTTGTGGACATAAGCATCACATCTGCTGTCCTGTTTGTTGTTATTGCTTCATGCTTCTTGATTGTAGTATACAAACTTATGTCATACTGGTTCGTTGAGCTTCTGGTTGTTCTTTTCTGCATCGGTGGTGTAGAGGTAATACATTTATTAGCTCATCGTCTTTTTTGTGTGCATAGTTGTGTGAATACTCGCACATGTATATAAGCACTTCTAAAAACATTACACTTGAAGATGGGAATGTACCGTATGCCTAGAGTAAATGTTCTGTGTGCTGTAATTGTAGTATTTGGAGTCTGAACATGTGAAACTTAGCTTGTCTTTGTTGCTTTATCCTCTTTTAGTTTACATTTTCGTTTTTGTTGTTTCAGAGTCAATCCTAAATCTATGGTTCTTTGTATGTGCAGGGCTTGCAAACTTGTTTGGTTGCTTTATTATCAAGGTATGATTGGTATCTTTTACTGAGAAATGAGTCAGATGACCTTCAGCATGTTACATAAATCTGCTTTTGAGCAACTAATCTGCTGCATGGGCTTTTACTGCTTGTTTGTACAATTATTGCACTGCCTAGGAGCCCTAGACTAGGTCCTGTTATTTTGAAGGTTCGTAACATTGAAGAACCCCAAATTGGCAGTGCCTACAATTTCATATTCCCTTACCTGAATACTATTACACTGTCTTTGTGGCAAGCTCAAACAATCCCGCAAATAGTGATGTCCCTTTGTGATGGAAGTAGATGTTCTGACCGTTTTCTAGTCTTCTGCCCTTTGATTTGCATATGTTTGCTACGTACTTGTATAAAGGGATTTAGCGTCCATTTAGATGAGATATTTTGTTTCTTGTTCTTCCAGTGTCTTGAACAAAATCTAAACATACTTGTGCAGGTGGTTCAAACGCACTGCAGAATCATACGTCAAAGTACCTCTCTTTGGAGCTGTCTCTTACCTAACTTTGGCCGTTTGTCCATTATGCATAGCATCTGCTGTTGTTTGGGCAGTTTATCGGAATGCTTCCTTTGCCTGGATAGGTCAAGATATACTTGTAAGGACAAATTCACCATATGTCGTCTTTTCAGTCAATTACACATGCAAATGTTATTTCTCATTTTTGCTATTAGATGCAAAAAGAGACTCAATATACAGGATTTGCATTGCTCATCACTGATACTTACTGTGGCACCTTCTGCATGCTGCTGTAATAATCTACATGTATTGTCGGATGGCACACTGATTATTCCTAATTTGAACAAATCTTAAACAAGTAGCACAAGATCTGTTCCAAGTTATTCTATTCACATTTAGGATATTGTTATGTTCAAGTACTGAGAGGCACAGAATCCAACTAATACTTGCATTTCTTTATTCATTATTCAATCAGGGAATTGCGCTGATAATAACAGTTCTTCAAATTGTCCATGTACCCAATCTCAAGGTAATATTCACACTGCCATTTTATGGGTGGGGAATAACTCTATGGGAGGCTAGCATTTTCTTATAGATAAATATTAATGCCATGATCAAGTTCGGATTAACTTAAATATTGTCTAGTACAAGGTAATATCCTCTGATAAATGTTTCACAGACACAAAAAGTGCAAATGCAAAGGTATGCTAGCATTGACTGTTCTGATGTTCATGTATCTACAAATCCAGATTTATGAATTTGAAACTTCTAAGCAATTTAAGTTGGGCGACCTTGATTTTCACATTAGAGAGCATATTGGCTTTTGAAAGTATTTGACTCTTACAATGTTGTGTGGAGAGTAGCTTGTTGCTGAGATCTGTTAAGGCATTCTATGTAATCATCACGGATGTAGCAGTGGAGACTTTGAGTTTAGAAATCTTGCTTCTGATAGTTAGAGTACATCATAGAAGTGATGTATATAATTTACTGAGAAAGAGAGAATCCAGAGAAAGGAAAGAGCTTTCAGACTTTAGAAGTTAAGATATACCTACAAAATTTGATAGCCAATTGTTGTTGTTTTCTGTTAAGCAAACTTTAAGGGTTTCATGCAAAACAGCAACACATAAGGTAACAGTATGCCAAACCTCATAGAAAAGCGCCAGGTGTTCTGTTATCAGGCTTTTATTGTAGCTAAACTTGAAACCCAGCTTATTCAGGCCAGAGGTGAGCTCATTTGAGCTGACTGACAAATTGAACTTCAGTTGTTTGAAAGCATTTTGCTTCATTGCCACTTTTAGCTATTAGCTTCACGCAAAATGAAAAACAAACATAGATAATAATGAACAGTATAAACAGTATTCTTCCTTTAGACGCTTTATTCCAGTTTTCACGTCATTAATAATCTGGAAAGGAAATTTGCCTCATCTACTAAACATTTCGTTCATGTTTGGTAGCTATAAGCTGTATTCTTTTTACTTTAGTTGAATTGGCTAGTGAACTGGATTGTGCTGGTTTGGTGGCACTAATGGTGGCCCAAGCTAATCCAAAGCCATCAATTTATGTTGCGTCTACATCATTCTGGAAGTTTCTTGGTTTTATCCTTTAATGATTTGAAGGTGCTTAAATTTGCTTAAGTTTTAATACGTAAAGGTCAATCTCAACAGTTGACTCCCCTATTCAGCAATATGAAAGTTTACAAATGTCCTTAGACAGCCGAAGGAAGACAATTTCAATTTAAGGCTAATATGAGAAGTTAAATGGATAAATGCTTCTTCTTTTTTATTCTTTTTTTTTTTCCCTCCTGGAAACATTGTTTATGTTGGAACAAGCTGAAAAAGAAGGCATACAATCTACTCTGATAGGTTTAAACTATGTCAAAAAGTTCTAGATCTAATGGATTTGTCAAACGTTATTGTGCCTGAAAATTGGGTAAATATTCTTCTGACATGTTTCTGCATAATTCTTAATCAGGTGGGTACAGTTCTACTCAGTTGCTCTTTCTTGTATGACATCTTTTGGGTGTTTCTTTCGAAGAAGATTTTCCATGAAAGTGTGATGATTGTGGTAAGTAACCATTATAATCTTACTCTCCATTCTAGATCATCACGAATGGACTATTAGGCGCTGACTATTTATATCTTTTTAACAGGTAGCTCGTGGTGATAAAAGTGGCCAGGATGGAATTCCAATGCTACTGAAGATCCCTCGCATATTTGACCCTTGGGGTGGTTACAGCATCATAGGATTTGGGGATATCCTTTTACCTGGATTGCTGATAGCGTTCTCTCTTAGGTCAAAGCTCCTTTTGTCCTTTGTGTTATTATATACTGGATCATCTTGGGCAACTTTAATCAAATTGTTTGAGTTTCTAGCTTTTTGGAGTTCAGGCATAAGAATTTATTCAAAGAGCTATTAATGCGAGTGATAAAATTGGTTAGTTCTGGGAGATACATAAAAAAAAGTGCAATTAACTTCTTTGCCTTGAGAAATTCCTTCTTGTTCTTCCATGCAGCATTGACTTCTTTTGCTTCCTTTCTGTTGTTCATGCTCAAAATGCGCCTTCTTTTGATCGAGAAGATGCAGGAATAGAGAAATTTCAATTCATACAAAAGCAACTCTCTGCATAAATACTTAGGAGATTCCAGAAATTGCAATAGTAACATGCTTTAAACTAGGTGGAAGAACATGATGGAATCCTTTGTGATCCTTTTCCAACCATGACGCATTTAAATAAGTCATACATTCATATTTAACCTAATAACTCGGGGTATCCTTGCAGGTATGATTGGCTAGCAAATAAGAGTCTGCGAGCCGGATACTTCTTGTGGGCAATGTTGGCATATGGGTTTGGTAAGAAATGATTAGCTTAATACATCTCTTTTGTCTCGTTGTCTTATAGTGCAACCCCATATCTCTCTAAATTAATACGATACTAGGTAGAAAAAACCTTACGTATCACTTCCAGCCGTGTCTATCGTCGTATCTTTCAAACTTGCTTTTTTGGGAACATCATAAATACAATTTTTGGCATCTATGACAGGTCTCCTCATTACATACGTGGCATTAAACTTGATGGACGGCCATGGCCAACCAGCCCTGCTTTACATTGTTCCGTTCACACTGGGTAATTTTCATAACATCTAGCATTTTTTACCCTGTTGGATTGTTAATTTCCTGATTAATTACTATGTATTCAGGTACTTTCCTAACCCTGGGGAGGAAGAGGGGTGATCTGGGAGTCCTGTGGTCCACAGGAGAACCAGAAAGACCCTGCCCTCATGTCCGTCTCCAACACTGGCAAGAACCCAACGAGGAAAAATAAGATGAGTTTGTTGTATCATATTGTAATGTATTGCTAATCATTAGGAATCATCTTTTAAATTTCCAACAAGCTTTAGCATAAGAAGATAGAAATGCTGTATTTCTTAACCTTTTACAAAAACCAACATTATAATCAATTCAGAATAGTATGCATTTAACATCTTGAGGATCTTGACATTGGGTCCCAGATTTTTTATGGTGTTCAAGAATATTACAAGTAACAGAAGAGATTATCGTCAAAGATGGGGACTATGATCATTCAACAGTACAGAAAATAATCCAAACTGGGTATTTTAGGAACTTCCAGCCTAAGAATATACCAGGATATGTTGCACATATCAGAATATTTTGAGCATAAACTTGCCGTGAGATGATATACATAAAATGGTATAAGTGCGGGTCTTCAGCTTCATGATAAGGATGCAAGATTCTTGAGCAGGATGCTTGATTTTTATATATCCTTGATGGCAACAGACGACAATTTCCTGCTACTTCTTTAGCATATCCTCGACATTAAAAAAAGAACAGAGAAGACTCAAATAGTAATTTCATTAATTCTATTATTGACCAATCAAAATCATGACAAGAGCAGCAAGAGCGACCCAGTTCACAATATTCCAACCAGAGATGCTCCTTGCCAATCAACCTGTGTTTAAAATATGAGTTAGTCGTGACAATTGATTGCTTTCCACTAACTAAAACTACGTTGTATCTGGAAAGCCTGCCTAGGTGTATACCATGTTCTGCTTGGACCATTCTGGTTGGCGATGGCAGTGTTATATATGTCAATTATTGAGTCAAAATTAATAGAAAGGGGAAGCTAGTCCTTTTGACAATTAAAGCTTTGGAAGACAAACCTGGATGTTACACTATTGACACTATTTCTTTACCCACTTCAAAAACTGTAAGCCTACGTTATGAAGTGTGTAGAACATGGAAGAAACTAGCAGAATCAGTGCCAAAAAGCTAAACCAAATGAAGGAAAAGTAAGCATCTGTGAACAGTCAAAGCATGTTTTGGTAAGCCGATGTGTCCCCATGACAAGCCCTTCTGAAAACGTTGTTGCAGCATGAGAACCACTCGCCAAGATACCGATGCCATGCTGACAGATACGAAGGTAGAAAAATACAAGACTCTGACATCAAATCAATACACCTCTGCCAACTTTCCTTCCCCTCTTTCTTGTGCAGCTGATAAATTCCTTTCAACGTCCAAATAGTTGGCGTGGGGCTCCGCCATCGAGGGCTGCATGTGAGCTGAGGAGCTGCCTACTCATTTTGCTCCCAAAAGCTGAAAAAGAAGGCTAGGCCCCATGGGACTAGAGGAATAGTGGAGAACATAGAGATACAAAGGAAAGGAAGGGCATGTGGTCCCATACCGGTTCCTTGTCAATCATGTCAGGTCATTGGATGACAAAACCCAAGAAAAGAAGAAGATTAACACAAGCGTAATAAAGTTATCTAGTTGCGTAAGGCAAGTCCCGGAAAAAGAAAACCTCAAACTGCAAAGAAAATTCAATGTGATGATGGCAATCTCTCTGGAAATGGACCCTTATGCAGAAGAGCACGGTACTCTGCTAAAACGTTGCAGCAGTAATAAAAAGCCGTTGCTGGGTGCTTTTGCCCTGGGGGCTAACTTTCCTAACGGTCAAAAACGGTCAACTTACCTTGGCCATTCGATTTGCTTCTCCTTACTCGGTCATTGGCAGGGACTGCCCCAGGCCTAAACTTGAAATTAGAAGAGGAAAAGATCTGGAAAGCTTTCAATCACCATTCTTGCCATTTCTCAGCAAAAGCTGCAACAATGAATTCAGCTTACAAGTCGAAAGTTTTTCCTTGCTTCTTTGCTTATGTATGTCATACGAATAGAAACCGTTATGGAAGGCATGGCTTAAGGGTTTAGCCTTCAAATCCAGGAAAAAAAAAGGAAAAGGAAGTAAGAGAAAGAAGAATCCGGAAGTTAGCTTTCACTTTTAACAATCTAAAGGTGGGACTTTGGAAAAGGGTATAGGGAGAAGTATGCTTTTTCACCGTCCTCCAAGCAGGCACACTTTTACCCAACTCCTGAAATTCACTGACCTTGACCACTAGTGCCCACGACACCTTTTTTTCACTGGCATTCTTTAATCAAAGGTTAGGTGATTAATCAAATGGCCCAAAACAGCTAATCAAGTGCATCGGAGTTTCAAAATCCATTAGAGACAAATGATAAAAAAAAGTGTGACACTCTGTAGGGGATAAGAACAAAAGAAAGCTACCAACCAGGAGCTGTCCACGTCCTCCTGCTCTTTCCAGAACAATCCCCAATCCACTCATCCCCTAATGCCCTTCTTAGAGATAAGAGTAATTTAAAAATCCATTAACTAAAGCAAGAGAATAATACAAAGATTTTAATTGGAAAATGGAAAAGACAACCCATTTTTGCTTTCAGCAAAATAATAGACTCCCCGTCTATAAAACGACCTTATCTTCAGCTCCTTTTTCCTACTTCAGATAACACCATTTTTCAGAGAGAGAGAGAGGGAGCTGACTGAGGAAGCGAGTTAGCTATGGAGGGCAAGGAAGAGGATGTTAAGCTTGGAGCAAACAAGTTCTCAGAGAGGCAGCCCTTGGGCACAGCAGCTCAGGGAGACAAGGACTACAAGGAGCCACCTCCAGCTCCTTTGTTTGAGCCTGGGGAGCTCGCCTCATGGTCCTTCTATAGGGCTGGGATTGCTGAGTTCATCGCCACCTTCTTGTTCCTCTACATCACCATCTTGACTGTGAAGGGTGTGAATCGCTCCTCCAGCATGTGTGCCTCCGTGGGTATCCAGGGAATTGCCTGGGCTTTTGGTGGCATGATCTTTGCCCTTGTCTACTGCACTGCTGGTATTTCAGGTTAGCTTCCCCCACTTCTCCTTCTACGATGCGGGTTCTTCTCTTTTAAGTGCTTTTGATCTGACTTTTCTTCACTCTAGACTGGTTCATCGTTCCTGTGGAAATGCTATGATGCTAAAAAGTTAAAATTTTTGCTTCTTGCAACAGGTGGACACATCAATCCCGCTGTGACCTTCGGACTCCTCCTGGCAAGGAAGCTCTCGCTCACAAGAGCTTTGTTCTATATAGTCATGCAGTGCCTTGGGGCCATCTGTGGAGCTGGCGTTGTGAAGGGCTTTGAGGGTAACCTCTACGACGTCAACGGTGGCGGAGCCAACGTTGTAAAGCCTGGCTACACCAAGGGTGACGGCCTTGGTGCTGAGATCGTCGGTACCTTCATCCTTGTCTACACCGTCTTCTCCGCAACAGATGCCAAGAGAAACGCCAGAGACTCTCACGTCCCTGTACGTACTTCCTGTTCCTTCTTGCCTCTGATTCTTTCCCTTACGCTGTGCACCTTCATTTTTTTGTCATGTTCGCAAGTTGTTTGGTTCCTTTTTGAGTTGCCGCTTGATGTTTCCTGGCCTACGTAGAAAGAAACTGTTTTCTTGAAGCTTTTCTCTGGTTTTTCTTTATTGCTTGCTAGTTTTGATCGTTTGTCTGCTATCTTAAGTGGGCGTTCTTATTTCATTTCGGGATTTGTTGCTGAAACTTGGTTACTTGATTTCCTTCCATCTTCCTTTGTCCTGATGTTTGGTTTCTGTTTAACAAGATTAACCTGTTGATCTCTAACCAAGAAGTGGTTTATGTTTTACAGAGTATGCTCACTGTCTCACTGGTAGTTTTCATTTTTTACCTGCGAAAAAAATACTAGGAACTTTTTTTAATAACCTCGAGACCAGAAATTGAAGAACTTGGTTTCTGAGGATTTTAGAACAAAAAAAAGGGTCTAATACTTCTGTAGTAATTATATCTGTCATCTAGTTCAGAAAAAAGAAGGGTGGTGGTTGATTTTTCATTAGGTTTTTGAATTTGTGAGATTGGACGTTTTTGTATGTACATGAGAGTGATGGGGGAGGTGAGGCCACCTGGATGTGAGACCCACCACTTGTTTATGGTTGGCTCCTTCTGGTTTTTTCTTCATCTGTGTTTTGTACCGATGTACTATTTTGTTCATGGTTGTGGATTTTGATAGCCATTGCTCAGCCTTGATGCACTTTGAATCTGTTGTACCTTGGTGGGTTTCTTTAAAGTATCTGAACTCCTTTTCATGTGGACATGATAGAAATTTAGTGGAAAGTAGAAAATCTAGCTGGTTCTTTTTACTGTGACTCAAAATGATGGGAGTGTCAGACGGATGATATTGTCGAGGAACAGGGAGGATGATCAAGAGGGAGGAGGCAGCCAGAAGCCCCATTTTATGTCCCATCTAAGACCATTATATCAACATTGGCGAGAGTACAGAATATGGGTTTTTAATGTATTTGTAGTTAATGGCTGAAACCAATTAATTGAACTGGGTTGTTGTACTTCCTGTCATGGACCGGTCCCTCCGGGTTAATACACCATCATCCATGGCTTGTTCTGATATAGTTCTCTGTCACGTCTGCAGATTTTGGCTCCACTTCCCATCGGGTTCGCAGTGTTCTTGGTTCATTTGGCCACCATCCCCATCACCGGCACCGGTATCAACCCAGCCAGGAGTCTCGGAGCTGCCATTATCTACAACAAACAACACGCATGGGATGATCACGTAAGTACACGGGAAAACTTGACAGAACTTGTTCCTGTTGTGCTTTTAAGTGTTGATGAGATTCTTAACGTTCTCACACTTTGCTTTTTCAACAGTGGATCTTCTGGGTTGGACCGTTTATTGGAGCTGCTCTTGCTGCTGTGTACCATCAGATCGTCATCAGAGCCATTCCTTTCAAGAGCTCCAACGCTTAAGATTCTTCCCATCTCGGATATCCAACCATCATCTTTCTGTTTACTTTTAGTTTCTTCCCTTCTCTCTGTTGTGTACTGTCAGACCAATTCCTCCCATATGTATCCGGTGTTCATCGGGTGTTAATTATGTGTGTAAATTATCTGCTGAGAGTTTGTGGCAGCTTTTAATGGAGAATTCTTTATTCTGTAATCTTTGCCTTTATCATCATGTCTGTTGGGTCTGCCATATGCATTTCGGTTGGGTCTGATTGATCAGACCTATGCCTCTGGACCTCCACACACACCATGAAAATTAAAAACAACAACACTGATTTGATGTAAAGTTTTGAGTGCAGACAAACGAACCAACTAGCTGTCAAAGTTGGTGAGCCATGTGATCCATGGCCATTATGCAACCTCAAACAAGCAAAATTTCAGGCCAACTTTGAAGTGGGGTCTTCAGGCATATATGCCAAATTGTTTCCTCTAACCCGTCTGCAAAATAAAACATGTCTACTTAAAGTTCGAGTTTAAAGGTGAGGTATTTTGTACACGAGAGGAAGAACCTCCACACCCACCATGAAAATTATAACCAACACTGATTTGATGTAAAGTTTTGAGTGCAGACAAACGAACCAACTAGCTGTCAAAGTTGGTGAGCCATGTGAGCTATGGCCATTATGCAACCTCAAACATGCAAAATTTCAGGCCAACTTTGAAGTGGGGTCTTCAGCGTATATGCACATTATTTCCTCTACCCGTCTGCAAAATAAAACATGTGTCTACTTCAATGGGAAAGTTCAAGTTTTAAGGTGAGGTATTTTGTACACGAGTGGAAGATCTACTGTTTCTACAGTAACATTGACAACATCTTGATGTTCTCAAAATATGATGATATTCGAAATCATGTTGTATGCAATACGTTAGAACAACATGAGTGTCTTATATTGTTTAAAAATCTTGCTTGCAAAAATCGTTTTTGACATCATTCTTTAAAATCCAATTGTGAGATGAAAATGAGTCTTATCCACTGCTCTCCTTTGAGTGAGCTTAACATGAAAGGGACGGTAGAGTACAGAAAATAGAATCAGCATGGGGACTACGGCAGTGATCTAGCTTTTGACTGAGCAAGGCAGTGAAGGTGGTTGAGATGTTGAAATTATAGATGATGATGTGCACCTGCTCATCACAAAAAGGACATCACAGCTGTAGTGGGGTTGAAAATTAGCACCACTCTCGAAGAAGCAATCCCTATTGATGTGGTCTAGATCCTCTAGTCTTCTCACGTCTTCTATATATATATTTTAAATAACATCATCTATATTTATCTCAAAATATATTTGAAACTAAAATGGGATCACTACGGTCCTAAATTGTAGTGGGCTTAAGCTTATGGGACTAAGTTGATAATACTCAAATGAATGTGCTTGAACAAACATTTAAACTTGAGTCTTTTGATACATAGTAATAATACCTTAAAAAAATCCATAGAATCTACATAAGCCTAAACTTAAAATAATCCATTTCCTAAAATACCAAAAATTTATCCTAATTTTGATAAACACCATAAGTATTAATGACAATTTTAAACTGATAACATTTTATATTCTATTTCTTACCTTTAGACTCTAATATGCATATAAACATTAATTTAGTCATTAAAATAGTAAACAATTAGGCATCATCTTGAGATACGAGTTGTTCTTTAATGAATGTGTCTTTTAATGTGATAACAATCCAAATGAAAAGAAACTTTCAATGATTTTGATCAAATTAGCCTCACAAATTTCCTTGAGATTTAAAACAAAATGACCTTTGATTTATGGATTCTCACCTTCAAGGCTCCTAGTGCTAGATGTTCTACTAGAAAGAGAGCCATAATAATCTACATCCTCTTCCCTTTTTATCTTTTCAAAAATATATATATATATAATTTAATATAACATTACAAATAAATTGTTCAAAAGAGTAAAGGTTTATAGACCTCTTCTAAAACTTGAATAGTGTTTTAGAAGGTGATAAAATTGTTTTAAAACTTTTAAGTTTACAAGATTCATAATTTCATTCGCCTGTTGTTAGGTCCATTTGTCTCATATATAAGAAAAGCCACATAGATATCAACATGTCTTGTAACACTAGTAAATATGTTAATAGAGTTAATATCAAAAGGTGAGTTAGTCATTCCTAACCTAACCTTGCAAATAAGGTGAAAGTTTTATATTATATAATATCTTTAAGGTGAAGTTTAAATAAAAATAAAACTTTTCATATCATGACCTAACTTTTTAGTTAAGTCTTTAAGCTTTTAAATTTAATATCAAAATATAAGTTAAATTTATCACATCCTAACATTTGGCTATGTGCAAGAAAGTATATATAAGGTAAAAATCTTACGTTAGAAGAGAATATTTCTAAGATGAATTTTAAATGAAAATAAGACCTTTTAACATTTGAAATAACTTTTGGGCTGACCTTTTAGATTTTCTAACAAACTTTACCATTATTTTCATTTTAGCTTAAGAAAATTTATGAAGAATTTAATGTTAAAAGGGGTATGTTATAACTGAGTTGTAAATGACTAATTTTTCTCTAATAACCATCTTAACCAAAATGAATTAGATAACAAAAAAGTTTAACCTAATAAATTTTTTCCCCTACCTTCATAATTAATTTTTTATTGATCGTACATAGTTTTATTTTGTTTGCTTACAAGTAGATAAATGCTTACAAGTAGATAAAAATACTAATCATGTAAATTCTAAAAAGCCAAATAGTTAATTTCATTATTTCTTAAAAGGTTATCAAATTACATGCATAAATCTAAAAATTATATTATCTGTTTTTGGATTTAAAGCTCAGATATCATCATGAATGTTTTTCACTTTATTTAGTGCGTCTTTCACGTGATACCAATAAAAGCATCGTGCAACGGCTATTATGCAGGTGAGGTGCATCGCACGGTGGGACACACAGTTGCCACTGAGTTTCCTCGTTCGTTTGTTTTCCAAGTACGCCACAAGATTATCGCCTAGAAATATCTGATTACCATTAATTTGTCATTCCAGTGCTTACGGTAGTTCCAAAAAGAGAACGAATCCATAGTCAACATCCTGCTCAGGGCACGAAATCTATCAGAAATGGGCAAGCAATAAAAAAAGGGTGTAAAAATTAAAAAAAAAAAGACGTGGGCTTGTTGGCTGTATAGAAGTATCAATGACTTGTGGGATTTTGGGAGCGTGTTGGTATTACTTGTGCAAAGGATGTGGTTTTTTGGGTGGAAAGGGCCTTCGGGGTTCTCGGTCCGGTCTACAGCGGAGGAAGTCACCGAGGGAATTGATGGAACTGGTCTGACTGCCATTGTTACAGGTATTTTCTTTTATCTGGGTGTAACCTGTTTTGGCTTTGTTCCTACCTTTGTGTGTTCTTTTTTTCTATGGGAATCTGTGGTTTAAGGTGATGGGAAATCTCATTCGGGAAGATGATTGCTTTTGTTTCTCGTTGGGGAATAAACCATTTGCAAGGGAATTGATGAAGCAAAAAAAGATGACAACTTCGAGAACAAATTAGTTTTTTTCATGAAATGTGAATCATTTAGTTGTCTGTTTCCATTTGTTATCATCCTCGTGTTGAAGAGTGTGAGGTACATGGGAAAAAAAAACCTGGTTAACGATAAATTTTGGTGCTTTTGCTATGACATTTTTGTGATAAAGTATTGATGTATGAGTTTTAATGGAGTTATGGAGACCGAGCAAGTATATGATGTATGATGCGTTGGTCGTTTTAGGTACAATATAGGGGTTATAATCGATTTGTGAGATACTTTTGTGGAAGTAATTCTCGACTAATTTAGTTCCTGGTCGATTGGAAGAAATTTAGTTTTTGTATCATGTGGGATTTCTCAAAATGGTCCATTGCGGTCTCAGATTGGGATCCTTAGTGTATAGTAATCTAAGCTATGTAATTTTGTAAGTCTCTCTCTCTCTCTCTGTGTGCTCCATCCCGACCAAAAACCACAGAAGAGAAAGAAGGGAGTGGGAGGAGAGGTTCTCCAGTTTTGTTTGAAGAAAAAATGTGATTCAAATTGATGCTCTTTGACTAGATTGGTTCCGTTTCTACATCGTTTTTGGCTGGAGCAACTGTTGAGTCATTTACGTTGATTTGAATTTCAGGGGCATCAAGTGGCATTGGGGCAGAGACAGCACGTGTTCTTGCTCTGCGTGGTTTGCATGTGATTATGGCTGTAAGGAACACGGATGCTGGTAGGGATGTCAAAGAACAAATTCTCAAGGAAATTCCCAATGCCAAAGTTGATGTGATGCAATTAGATCTTAGCTCATTGGAATCTGTGAGGAAATTTGCATCGGAATATAATGAATCAGGTCGTCCATTGAATCTCCTGATGTAAGCACAGTAAGCTGAATCTCCCTATCTTGCTCACTCTTTCTGGGTCAGTGTATAGGCTTACATTCAATCATGTTGTTCTGCATGCTGCATGTATGCTTTACACACGTGTTTGATCGAGGTCAATTTTATTGCTTGCTCCTTTGTTTCTTTTACTCTCTGAAATTGAACTTGTGAAAAAGCTGTACATCGTTGGAAGTGACAATAATGTGTGAAGTTCTTTGTTGTATGTTTGAAAGTAACAATGCAGGGGTGATGGCTACTCCATTCAAGCTGTCTAAAGACAACATTGAACTGCAGTTTGCAACTAATCATTTGGGTATGTTATTCATAAGTTCCTTTGATTTGTCTTTACGCTGCAATAAACTGTCACGCGGGGAGCAGTGTTGACAGTAATTGGGGAAATTTGAGTTGCAGAATTCTTTTATTTCCTTGGTAAATCAAAAAATAGTTTGTTTATTGAATAAAAATAAAGCTTGTCTGAAGATTGAAAAACCTATGCCAGCCAGTCACACTTTTCTGTTATGGTGGCTGTAGAGTTTTCATAAAGACAAAGGACCAATTACATTTTTCGTCTTTCAGACCATCACTCCGTTCTTAGTTGCTCCTTCAAATTTTAAATTATTGATTTAAGCTCTAGTTCACCTCCTCTGTTAAATTTTGTAGCTATTTTGGATGCAATGTTGGATGTGCCAATCAAGTGAATCTTTGAATGACTGTTTTCCTCCTACTTCAGATCATGAAAGTGGACCATTTTATGCTCAGGCTGACCTGAATGGAAAACATTATCCTTTCTAGGAGGTCTGTGCCCAGACCTCCAAAGCTGGTGAATTTTAGTTCCTTCTTACATCTTTGAATGGTTGGCGTTCACAAACGCAGTTGCCATACTAGTGAAACCAGTTGTTAATTCTCATCATTTTTACCAAATACTAGACATTCAATTTGTGACAGGAACCCATGATCTGAGAACATGGTGATCAAGCCTCCTACTTAAGCTACCACTTACACCAAAGTAAACAATGACGTGAACAATTCTCCACAGGAGAGGCAGATCCATTTCATCTTTGACCTCCCATCCAGCTACATTTTCTGGTCCTCAGAACTTCAATCTCCAAGCCACTCAACAAGTCCAACTACTCCACCACCAAAAGCCTAAATGTTGCAGCAATAACTAGGACCTGCAACACCTGCAAGGCCAAGTTTGAGCCTCTCCAGGACCAGAACTTGCATTCCCCTCCAATTCAACATAAACCAAATTTCTCAGCTTTCATTCTCCCTATTGATTAATCGGGTTTAATATTTTCTCACCTTAGTTGCATTAGGAAAATTCAGCTCTTTATTTCTGAAATTATTATTAATACTTTTCTAAAGATCAAAATTCTGCTAATGACTATAGAAATATGTTTCCTGGATAAGCTTTTTAAAAAGTTTGGATTAAAATAAGACATTGGCTCATCATGCTCATCACGCGGTTTAATGAAAGAACTGCATGTGATTCTTACTGAATGTTTTCGTCTGTCAACATGGTAAGCAAGATGATTATTTCAAAAAGTTTTAAGTACTCTTGTGAACATCTTCCATCATTGATAATGGCAAAATTTTATAGAAGAGGCAAATTAGAAATGAAACTTCAATAAGGTCTGAGTTACCATGATTTAATGTTCAAGAATTTTGTGAATAGTATTTTGAACTTAAGGAGAGAAGAGGGTCAAATATAACTTTTCCAACAAAAAGTCATTATCCAACTCCTAAAATACTTATGACTATATTTTGAAGAAAAAATTATTATGCTTACTATTTAGATTAATGGAATATTGACTGCTTGTGCTCTAAAACCACTTTGCAGGCCATTTTCTTTTGACAACCCTTCTATTGGATACCATGAAAAAAACCACTCGTGAAAGCAGCTTGGAGGGGAGGATTGTTAATGTATCATCAGAAGGTCACCGATTTGCGTATCGTGAAGGAATTTGTTTTGATAAGATCAATGATGAATCAGGGTAAAACTTTGACTGGACAATATGATGATTCTTGTCTTTTGAGTATCATTATATTTTATGGATTGAGGTGCTCATATATAGATAAATAGAAACATCTCTTCTAATTTTCTTGTTTTGTTAATTAATAGGTACGGCAGTATACCTGCTTATGGGCAATCAAAGCTTGCCAACATATTGCATGCCAATGAGCTTACAAGGCGCTTCAAGGTAAGCAAATACAAAGAAAAATGTATCTAATCATGTAGTATCTGTCTTATTAAGATTTTTTTCTTTTTGTTACAAAAAACAAAAGACATATATCCTCTTCAGTAGCCTAAAATGTGCAAAAAAAATATGTTTGTTTCCTTATTTTACTGACCAGGAAGTGCTTTGGCAAGCCACCTGATGCTCATATTTTTTCAAATAAAATAGTTACTAGCCTCCGAGGACAAGGAAGTGTGAGTAAACATACAGGGAGTTGCAGGTCAAATTTTCAATTTTCCTACATTTTAATCCAAATGCTTGAAACTATAAGCAAGATTAGAAATAAATAAAATGAAATCTTAAGAATATTAACACCCCATAGATTGCCAACATCCCAGAATATTAACACTACAAAGAACGTGCAGGATTGTTGCTTTAGTGCCCATAATTATAATATGCCAAACAAGACTATCTTTTAGATATTTTTCACTATTCTTTTCCCTTTCTTTCCTTCATAATCTTTAGCAGCTAATCTCTAAGTTTATCTTTTCTGATATCTCTTACACTTGTTTTTGAATTTACTTATTACTGAATTAACTGAAATCAATTCAACACATTCAGTATAGTATGATATTAAATTGAGATTATTCTAAACAGGAAATTGTTAGCTTGTTCATGAATAATAAATATAATTTTTGCTTTGAGACTCCAGTCCGGCATCTCATCCTTGGTGTGCATGATCCCTTAGGCTCAACTAGATGGCTGTCTGCCATAAACTTGGCATAGGGCACCTAGCGTTAGACTAGGGTTATTTAATCTTATCCATTTCATAAAATTACTTGATATAGTGCATGAATGAGATATGATTTCATGAAAAATTATAAATTATCCTTTGTCCGGATTTACAATGGACATAAATTCTGAAGTTGCTTGGGGTGTCTTATGTAGTTTGAATATGTGCACATTGAATCAGGACAAATAGATTATTCACATACAGTATGATATAAGGGCGTGACATTTAGAGTCACTAATTGTTTATTTACCAATTTTGATACATGACAATGAAACTTAGTTTTGAAACTTGTAATAATGTTGAATGAAATATAGAGATCATGATGTAATGTCAATATTTATGGCTGTAATGATACTCTATCTTTGAAAATTGATTTAGCTGCTCTTTTAGTTCATAAGTGCATCTAATTAGTTTATTGTGTGAGGTGTAATATAATGTGCAAATTTTGGTCTCCTTGCTCTTACAAACAGGAAGAAGGTGTGGAGATAACTGCTAATTCCCTTCATCCTGGTGCAATTGTTACAAACCTTCTGCGTCATCACAGTTTCCTAAATGGTAAACCTTTTATTAATTGGACTTATGTTTGATTCTGTTTAGTGATTTACCTCATATGATGCTAAATGGATCACTGGATTCAATCCCATTCCTCGTCCATTATTGAAGTCTAATGACAGCAAAAACACTAGTTTCTATTTATGATAAATTGGATTGGGGGATTGTACACAGGAATCATACTGACTTCGCATACCAATATATGACATCAATGAATCTTTACTTGCTTTCACAGGATGTGCGATTTTCTTGTCTTACTTGATATTTTTACTGTTTTGGCTTAATGCAGCTATCGCCAGTACACTGGGGAAATTTTTTCTTAAAAATGTTCATCAGGTATGGATGCTGCTATACATATTGATATGCAATACCCTAGAAAATGTACCTGGCAATCCTAATAATACATATTTAAACAGCTTCACTTGAACTTCCGTGTTTCCTTGCAGCATGCTTGCTTATGTAATACATTTCCATGGTTGCAGGGTGCAGCGACTCAATGCTATGTGGCATTGCATCCACAAGTTAAAGGAGTAAGTGGTGAGTATTTCATGGACAGCAACAAGGCGAAAGCCAGCGCTTTGGCTAATGACGCAGAATTAGCAAAGAAATTATGGGACTTCAGCATGGGCTTGGTTAGCCAAAAGTAATCAGATTTAAGGTGCTCGCGTGATTAAGAACTGATAAACTGGAATGTATGCTCCATATGTCAATTGAACTAGAAGTTATACAATGTCTGTGCTCTAAATACTAGCCTGTGAACAGATGTGTTCGATGATTGAAATCCTTGTTTGAAATGTGATAACCAGGATTCAAATCTTTGTTTGGAATGTAGCAGTGCTGGTCTAATCTAATTTAGACTGGTTTGATACCTATTTTAAAATGTCAAGTTACCTCTTTTAAAATGGCAAGTCTTTGTACTTTTTCTGGCTGATCTTTGCATCTGTAGTTTTTATGGCTTACTCTCTGAAACAAATATTTCAAGCGTCATATCATCACGCAATTGTTTCTTATAATGTTCTTCTGGTTGAATCCTCGCTTATACTCGAGCATATTTCAGCAGCATTCCTTCTTTGAAGGGTCTTTGACAGATATGGCAATTCCCATCATTTGAAGGATCTTTTTCATACAGAAAAACTTAAGTAGCATTTGTTTTGAATCAATCCACTAGGGTATATGTTATTGTTTGCTCCATTTGCATATAACGGAATATTTCTATTGCCGAGGCCAAAAACAACCAAGTTAAAAAATTCATACAGCAATCATGTCCCCATAACGACCATGTGGTCCTATATCCTTCTCTGGCTGTCATCGAAATATTGTCCCCATAACGATCATGTCCCCATATCATTGATTTTCGTGATTTTTGGGGTTATGTTTCTTGAGCAAGAAGCCAAAAGTCTACCAACTCCTCTTCCAGAATAAAAGAATAAGCTAGAAGAAAGTGGAAGCGAGCTCTAGGATAAGAAAATTAAAGAAGGGGCAACCAAGAAACTGATGTGATTCTGTGATTTCATGACCCAAAGGCTAAGAGGAGGAAGGTAATGAACCGGTAATTTTAATTGCAGTAAAACGCACGAGACCCTCGCTTGATCTGCTGGGAAGGAATCGGCCAAAGCAAAGAAGGGTTATGGTTGCCTCATCAGGAAGAGAATACAAAGAAGAAAATTTTACCTTTATCACATATTTTCTTTCGAAGGAAACGATGGGAAAGGAGGTGAAACTAAGAAGACAAGAGATAATCATATACATGCCATGGTAAGAAGGGGGATACAGCAAACAAATTTTCCTTCTGGTCAGTTACAGCAGATTTTCTCTACTGATATGAGAATTCTCTGCAGATATGCCCATCAAGCATTAGTGTAAAAGAATTGTATCTGATCAATTTGGATGATTCTGTATAGATAATGCACTTCTAAATCATCTGCACTTGTTGGCTGACTACTGAACAGTATAAGCTTCATCATTATTAAAGGGTCAGTTTGTATGAAAACGTCCATTTACAGAAAGTATGAGACTTTGCATGAACTGATCATTTTCAAAACCAAAGGCCATAGAAAAACGATTACCATCCAAAGCCTTTGGCTTCCATAAGCAGCTTCCCAGCTAGATTTTAGAGATGGCAAAGAAACCATAGAAGTATGCTTTGTAGCATTTTCCAAGTTGTAAACCAAAATGAACTCAGAATGCTTAAAGACAAGTGAACGGCCGGTCATGAAGTTAATCTCCTCATGTAGCTCGTATTACTGTCCTGAAAGCAAGTTAGGTGTAGATAGAGCTGTCTTGGCATTACAGCCCAATCTTCAGAGGGACTGAACTTACATTAACTGATTCAAGATACTGAACAAGCCCAGTCTGGCAAATTCTCACTTGCTGTTTTTGCAAATCTTGACTAATATAATCCCATCCTTCTGTACAAAAGATTATTTGCCGCTGATATCAACGCTCCCTCCCAAGAGAGGAAAGCGCAAAATATTGCTGTTTCACATCATAGTAGCTCTGTAATACCTTCTCTGCTTTTCAGGTGTTGTAAAAATGTCAATTTTCTACACATCCAAGTTGCCAGATGTTTCTCGTCTTAAACAAAGCAACAACCTTTGAAGTACCCAACAGAAGAATGCATGTCAAAACAATCCATGTCTGGCATGCTAGTCTGACCAACAGATTGCTTTATTACTATCAAGGAATTAGACACTTTGAAGACAATAGCGAGAAATTCATTCCTTTTAAGCCTTAGCATAAAGCTTTCACTAACCCCTTCAAGCTGGCTTCATGCTGGTTTTCTGGTAGCCATCTCTTACAGTGCATCCAAGGCTCCATATATCAACGGCAAGATGACAGCCACTTGAATTCTTGAAAAGCTACAATTATTGAAACTCATATTACTAGAAAGCTCATAATTTAAGGTGACACGAGCGTGACAACAAAATTCCTGACCTTAGGTGCCATCCAATTACTTTCCAAAAGCATAGAAACACAATGGTGAACAAGATCAAACTGTTAAAATGAACTAAAACGAGAGATATTTTGGAGTAAATTCTTGTTTTTTTATGAACAAGATAAACCAAGACTACAAGAGAGATGGGAGATGTGAATCCCAGGATGATTTTCTCTTACAACGTTCTCCATATATATAAGAAGTTTTTACAAGTGAAAATGCAAGCTGGCATTACGGCTATTCGGTTACCGCGTGAAGACTTTCGTTGCACCGCATATGAAGACTTTTTATTGTGTGCTCTTCGGTGCTCTTCGGTGATCTTCGGTGATGGAGAATTCGGTGAGAGAAGACTTTAGAGATGTGGTCCCATGTTGTCTTGGGACCACTTGAGAAACATGCTCATCTTTGAACAGCCCCTCTCAAGCTGAAGGTCGATATGAATTGATAACGTTCAGCTTGCCGAAGAGATGAGCATGTTGATTTGCCCCTAAAGCTTTTGTGAAGACATCGGCTGGTTGATCTTTAGTCCCCACATGATGAGTCCTGATTATGCCTCGTTTAATTTTTTCTCGGATGAAATGACAATCAACGTCAATGTGCTTGGTACGTTGATGCACCATGGGATTTGCTGCGAGTTCCATCGCAGCCTTGTTGTCACAATGTAAAGTTACTGGTCGTGGGACTTTAATTCCCATGTCCCCAAGTAAACCCAGTAACCATATAATCTCACATGAGGTGTAGGCCATAGCTCGGTATTCTGCTTCTGTAGAAGAAAGTGACACCACTGCTTGCTTCTTGCTTTTCCAAGAAATAAGTGAGTCCCCAAGCATGATGCAAAAACCAGTGACGGATTTCCTCTCAACCTTACAAGTTGCATAGTCTGAGTCGCAATATGCCTTCAATGTATATCCTCCAGAAGCAGGAATGAATAAGTCAATACCTGGACAACCTTTTAAGTATCGCACCAATCGAATGGCGGCCTCCCAATGAGATTTTTTCGGGGAGTGCATGAACTGAGCCAAGTTATGAACTGTGTAAGAAATGTCAGGCCTGGTGACAATGAGATAGTTTAATTTTCCAATGAGCTGCTGATACTTTAGTGGTTCGCTCATAAGTGGATCATCATCGCGAGGCATGTGTGCTCCTTGATCATGTTTATAAGTGGTCAACGACAAGTTGGTGTCCATGGGGTTGTCAACAGGTCTCCCTCCCCCAAGCCCAAGCTCGTCTATCATCTCGAGAATGTACTTGCGTTGACTTAGATGAATTCCTTTCTCATCACGAAGGACCTCAATCCCAAGGTAGTACTTGAGATCTCCCAAGTCCTTGATGTGGAAAACTGAATGGAGGTATGTTTTCAACTCTTGTATGCCCTCAATGTCACTACCTGTAATGAGAATATCATCAACATAAATCATGAGGATGACGATATGATTACCTTTCTGGCGGACGAATAAGGAGGTGTCATGCATAGAGTTCTGATATCCAGTAGCTAACAGGGCCTCAGTGAATTTCTCATACCATTGTCGGGCCGCTTGTTTAAGTCCATAAATAGACTTTTTTAACTTACAAACTTTTCCACTAGTCTCTATTGGATCTTCTGGTGGGGGTCTCATGTAGACCTCTTCATCGAGATCGCCTTGTAAGAAGGCATTGTTGACATCCATTTGGTGGATACCCCACTGGTTCTGAGCAGCTAAGGAAAGAGCACACCTGATTGTGATATGCTTGACTACAGGAGCAAAAATTTCATGATAATCGACTCCCTCTTTCTGACTGTATCCTTTTGCCACTAATCTTGCTTTGTATCTCTCAATAGATCCATCAGCTCGATACTTGATCTTGTAGACCCACTTGCAGCCGATAGGTTTCCTACCTCGAGGTAAATCCACTACCTCCCATGTGTTGTTCGCCTCCAATGCTTGTATCTCTTGTGCCATAGCCTCTTGCCATCTAGGATTGCTAATTGCCTCATGGTGATGCATTGACTCAGTTTCAGTGGAGATTGATGCAATAAAATGCTGGCTAGTTTCTGGCAAATGAGCATATGAGATGTAGGTGGAAAGAGGATAAGCCGAAGATTCTGATTCGGCCACATGGATGGTAGGGCATATGTAGTCTTTGGACCATAAAGGGGGCTTGATTTCCCTAGTAGGACGTCGATGGGGTATATGTGGCTGCAAGGTAGGGCCCGATGAGGAGTTAGTATCACCGTCATCGGAGAAGATGTCGAGTGGATCAGCTGAAGGTGGTGACATGATAGGTGCTTGAGCTGATTCAGGCAATGGTAAGGGTGGTGAGGAGTGGCTATTATCAGAAGCAGGCAATGTGGGTGCAGGGGATGTCAAGGTAGAAGATACCTCAATGTCATGTGTCTCTGGAGCCTCTGGAGCGAGTTCCGTCAAAGGTCCCGGCATGGTAGGTTGTGACTGGGTCCCTATGTCCGAGAAGGGAAAAACATTTTCATAAAACTTAACATCCCTACTTACAAAGAATTTGTCATTTTTGGGGTTATATAAGCGATAACCCTTTTGACTTTGAGCGTATCCCATGAAAATGCTAGGGATTGCTCGAGGAGCAAATTTGTCTTTAGGGCCAACAGTGGTAGCGTGGCATAAACATCCAAAAACACGGAGGTGGGAAAATTTGGGTGATTTTTCAAAAAGTTTTTCAAAAGGTGTGACTCCGTGCAAAACAATAGAAGGCATCCTATTTATGAGATAGGTTGCAGTAAGGATGTATTCCCCCCAAAATCTATCAGGCATTGAGCTTTGAAATTTCAAAGCTCGAGCAACATCCAGAATGTGACGATGTTTGCGCTCAACTACACCGTTTTGCTGCGGTGTGTGGACACATGAACTTTCGTGTCTAATGCCTCGTGATGTGAACAAGTGTTTGGTGTGTTGGTTGAAGAAATCAAGTGCATTATCTGTTCTAACACATTTGACCTTTGTGTCAAATTGGTTCTTAACCAGTGCAAGGAACTCTTCCAACCGTGAGTAAGTTTCACTTTTGACTTTCATGAGAAATGTCCAAGTTCCTCTAGAAAAGTCGTCAACAAGAGTAAGAAAATATCGTGACCCATCATGGTTGGGGATTTTGTAGGGTCCCCAAACGTCTATATGAACTAGGTCAAAGATCTTTTGCGCGGTATGATCGCGCGTAGAAAAAGAGTTGCGAGTTTGTTTCGCAAGTGGACAAATCATGCAAGGTTCGTGTTGAGAGAATTTTGCAAATTTAAAATCATTGATAAATTGAAATTTTGCATCGGACATATGTCCAAGTCTACAATGCCAAAGCTTAGAATTCAAAATATTACTAGTAGATATTTTGCTAGCAAAAACAGGAACATGCTCTGGAGAATGTGTGACAATTTTATTGTCAGAGCATGCGACAAAATAATAAAGACCATTTCTAACGCTACCGAGGCCTTTGACTTCACTCGTCCAAAGGTCCTGCAACACACAAAATTCAGCATAAAATATGATGCGGCATTTGTTTTCATAGCAGAATTTTGTAGCAGAAATGATGTTAAATTTAAATCTGGAGAATATAATACGGTATTTAGTTTTAGGGTATTTGAAATGTAAGTTTCTCCAATATGTGTTACCAATGCACCATCACCATTTGGAAATTTAACTTTCTTAGATCTAGAGGCACATGGTACAATTGAATGCAAGCATGACAAATTTGCAGTAATATGGTCACTAGCACCAGAATCTATTATCCAACAATTTTTTAAGAGATCAGAAGTACCTGCCAAGTAGACTTGAGTGTCCGGATTGTCCTTTTTGTTGCCAAGAAGAGTCATAAATTTTTGATAGTCCGTCTTAGTGATGAAGACGTGATCCGGATCCTCCGTTACCAAGTTGGCTTTGGCCTCTTCTCTAAAATTCCGGTGCCCTGGTGGGAAACCATAAAGCTTGTAACATTCCTTCTTTTCGTGGCCATACCCTTTGCAATAGTCACATTGAGGGCCCACTAATCGGTAGCATTTTTCCTTTTTTGTGCCCTTTTTTACCACAGAGGACACATTTATCATTTTGCTCGCCCTTAAACGACCTGTCGTTTTGTGCTGCCTTCAGCATAAATGATATGTCGTTTTGGCTCGGGCGTGAAGACGATATGTCCCCAGCGACTGGTCGTTCAGTGCATGGGAAACTTGTCCCCATAAATGGATTTGCCGCAGCAGCTCTTGACCCCCTTTCTGGGGCTATTGCGTCAGGGCGATGTTTTGCCGTAATAAATGCAAAATCGCCAGTTGTCTTCCCTGACGAGCTCCGGCGATACTCTGCCTGACAGAGGATTGAGTAGGTTTGAAAGAGGTCAGGGGCGGGCTGCATGACGAGAATTTGTTCTCGTAGCGGCACATAGCACTCGTCAAGGCCTCGAACAAATTGAAAGAATTGCATTTCGTCTTCATGCTCTCTCCAATCGTTGACGGAAGCCATCCGAGGGCGTTTCAGCTCAATTAGAGCATTAAGCTCATTCCAGAGCTCTTTCAATCGACCGTAATAGGTTGCGATTGACTCTCCTCCCTGCTGAATCATGCACAGCTGAGTCGTTAGGTCAAAAACCCTAGACCTATCGACCTGTTGGTATCGACTTCTTAATTCGGACCACATCTCAGCTGCAGTTTTGGTATAGAGGAGCCCGTGGTGTAGGTGATCAGCTATGGAGTTCAAGATCCACCCCTTACACACATTATTGCATCTTTCCCACTGTTTCCTGGTTAGAGAAGTAAGCTCGGGGACGCAGTAGGAACCGTCGACGAATTCGGTTTTGTTCTTGATTGATAGTGCAATCATCATGGTTTCGCTCCAAGCTGCGTAGTTAGAGTTTCCTTCGAGCTTGATTGCAACCAGAGGCGTCGAATTTGTGTCACTGGGTTGCAGGTAGAGGGGGTCGGATGCATCTAGAGTTTGAACTTTGGGTTGTTCAGGTGGTGGAGGAACTGAAGAATTTGGTTTTACAGGCGGCGGAGTGAGCGGAGGAACCTGCTGATAGGTGCTGAATTGGTTCCGACTTCCTCCGCCGCTGCGGTTGGGTGGAATGTACCGCAGAGTCTCGCTTGATTCCGCCATTCTGGTGGTTGGAGTAGTGTTTGGTTTAGAAAGGGTAGAAAATAGGACTGCGTTGTTTTGGGTTCGTTGTAATAACGAGTGATCCCGAAACTACGTCGTTGTTTTCAAGAAGAAAATGAAGGTGGGTTTTGAGCGGAAGCGAAGTTGGATCGAAAAGAAAAAAAAACGAGTGAATATGAGGCTCGTTTTGTGGAGAGAAAAAAATATTAGAGAACCTGAGCTCTCGATGCCATGTTAAAATGAACTAAAACGAGAGATATTTTGGAGTAAATTCTTGTTTTTTTATTAACAAGATAAACCAAGACTACAAGAGAGATGGGAGATGTGAATCCCAGGATGATTTTCTCTTACAACGTTCTCCATATATATAAGAAGTTTTTACAAGTGAAAATGCAAGCTGGCATTACGGCTATTCGGTTACCGCGTGAAGACTTTCGTTACACCGCATATGAAGACTTTTTATTGTGTGCTCTTCGGTGATCTTCGGTGATGGAGAATTCGGTGAGAGAAGACTTTAGAGATGTGGTCCCATGTTGTCTTGGGACCACTTGAGAAGCATGCTCATCTTTGAACACAAACAATAGATGGTGCCTCGAGAACAATTAAACTGTGAACCATGCTAGCCAAACTCAGCTATGAACAATCAAACAGGAACATCGTGCAACGGTTACCATGCAGGTGGATAAACAATAAAAAAAAAGGGTGCAAAAATTTAATAAATAAGACGGTGGCTTGTTGGCTGTGTTACTTATGATAACGACGGAGTTCCTTCACTCCGCCAGTGCTGACGTGATGATGGATCCTCCTCCAGCCAGCTCAAACGCATGGCGCTCATACTTTCTACTCTCAGTAGGAGGCACAGTGGAAACCAGACGAAGGATGATGGAGGTACTCTCAGCATGAAGAGAACTGGAAGATTGCACAACCAAGCACCTCACTAAGGACTGGCTCGGGACCCACACAGATGGATGACACAAAGAAGTGTTTGCATGCACTGATCACCGAGGCAACAGAGCAGTCCGAAGCTGCCAGTAATGTACAGCGTGCTGCCTCATCAGGCTGCATGAGAGCTCGTGACGGGAGAGAGAAGGGAAAAGGCATCATGAAGGAAGACACCGGTCCACGCTGGATGCAACGAGGAGCAGTAGCTGGAAGTGGCTCGTCCGACACGGCAGAGGACGTCGACCATGACGAAGATACTCAGGCTGCTCCCAAGAAACCGTGTGTGGTTATCACTCCGCCAACAGTCAGAGGAATGACTTCCGTAAGCAGTGACCTTTAAGCCTTGGCAGCCAAGTTAATATATGTAATGACTAAAGTAGTGCTGATATTTTGTTATAAATATGTAACCCATGTGAACTATGACTGCATCGAGTCTTGTCTTGTTTTGCTAAAGCTATAATATTCAGCCCATCCTTGTGTGCTACCTATCCGATATCGTCGATCTATACTTTTCTTCTAGTTGTGCAAAAGATGAGGTTTTTTGGGTGGAAAGGGCCTTCGGGGTTCTCAGTCCGTTCTACAGCGGAGGAAGTGACCCAGGGAATTGATGGAACTGGTCTGACTGCCATTGTTACAGGTCTTCTCTTTCATCTACGTGTAACCAGTTTTGGCTTTGTTCCTACTTTAGCTGTTGCATGTGTGTTTTTTTCCTGAGGGAACCTGTGGTTTAAGGTATTGGGAAATCTCATTTGGAAAGATAATTGCTTTTGTTTCTTGTTAGGGAATAAATCAGTAAATATGCATTCTTTATTCCATTACTTTAACAGAATCATTTGCAATCAAATTGGTGCAGCAAAAAAAGATGACAACTTTGAGAACAAACCAGTTTTTTTGATGAAGTGTGAATCATATAGTTGTCTGTTTCCATTTGTGATCATCCTCGTGTTTTAGAGTGTGACGTACATGTGCGTCGGGAAAACAGTTCTGCTTGATGATAAATTTTGGTGCTTTTGCTATGACATTTCTGAAAATGGTCCATTGCGGTCTTAGATTGGGATCCGCCAGTAGTAATCTCAGCTATGTGATTTTGTAAGCTTCGTTATTGGTGGATCTTTGTGCTTGCCAAAGATATGCTTATTCTGGTTACTTTGGGAACGTTACCAGAGCAATTTAAGTTGTTGAATGGAAGAATTGTTCGGAGACAGAGAATCTCTCTCTCTCTCTCTCTCTCTCTTTGCCCCATCCCGACCAAAAACCACAGAAGAGAAAGAGGGGAGTGGGAGGAGAAGTTTTCTAGTTTTGTTCAAAATAGTTGGTAATTAAAAAAAAAAGGCTGATTCAAATCGATGCTTTTTGACTAGATTGGTTCTGTTTACACCTGGTTTTGGCTGGAGCAACTGTTAAATCTGCACATTCTGGCACATATACCTTGATTTGAATTTCAGGGGCATCAAGTGGCATTGGTGCAGAGACAGCACGTGTTCTTGCTCTGCGTGGTTTGAATGTGATTATGGCTGTAAGGAATATGGATGCTGGTAGGGATGTCAAAGAACAAATTCTCAAGGAAATTCCCAATGCCAAAGTTGATGTCATGCAATTGGATCTTAGCTCATGGGAATCTGTGAGGAAATTTGCATCGGAATATAATGAATCAGGTCGTCCATTGAATCTCCTGATGTAAGCACAGTAAGCTGAATCTCCCTATCTTGCTCACTCTTTCTGGGTCAGTGTATAGGCTTACATGTAATCATGTTGTTCTGCATGCTGCACGTAAGCACATGTTTGAGCGAGGTTGTTTTTATTGCTTGCTCCTTTGTTTCAGTTCTCTCTCTGAAATTGAACTTGCGAAAAAGCTGTAAATTTTTGGAAAGTAACAATAATGAGTGACATTCTCTGTTGTATGTTTGAAAGTAACAATGCAGGGGTGATGGCTACTCCATTCAAGCTGTCCAAAGACAACATGGAACTGCAGTTTGCAACTAATCATTTGGGTATGTTACTCATAATTTCCTCTGCTTTGTCTTTAGGCTGCAATAATCTGTTGCTCGGGGTGCAGTGTTGAAAGTGATTGGGGAAATTTGAGTTGCAGAACTCCCATTTTTGTTTAGTTCTTTGGTAAATCAGATAATAGTTTGTTTATTGAATAAAAAATAAAGCTTGTCTGAAAATCCAAAAACCTATGCCAGCCAGTCACACTTTTCTCTTACTTTAGCTGTAGAGCTTTCATTCTTTTTGTGTGGTACATAAAGACAAAAGGAGCAATTATATTTGACGTCTCCCAACCATCACTCCATTCTTACTTGCACCTTCAAATTTTAGTTATTGATTTAAGGTCTAGTTCACCTCCTCTGTTAAATTTTGTAGCTGTTGTGGATGGCAATGTTGGATGTGCCAATCAAGTGAATCTTAACTCTTGTAAATCATTGTTTTCTTCCTACTTTAGATCATGAAAGTGGACCATTATATGCTCAGGCTGACCTTAATCGAAAACATCATCCTTTGAGGTCTGTGCGCAGACCTCCAACACTTGCTTAGAATAAAACATAGCTATTGCTCAAGATTAAAAAGGACCTTGTTTGTTCCTTCTTACATTTTTGAATGGGTTGGCGTTGAAAACACAGTTGCTATACTAATGAACCCAGTTGTTAATTCTCATCATTTTTATCAAATACTAGACATTCAATTTGTGATAGGAACCCATGATCCGAGAACATAGTGATCAGTCCTCCTAATTCAGCTACCACTTACACCAAAGTAAACAATGATCTGAACAATGCTCCACAGGAGAAGCAGATCCATTCCATCTTTGACCTCCCAGCCATTTTCTGGTCGTCAGAAGTTCAATCTCCAAGCCCCTAAATAAGTCCAACAAATCCACTACCAAAAGCCTGGAAGTCCTGACGAGAAAAGGCACCAAAATGATGCTGCAACTACAACTAGGACCTGCAACACCCGTGAGGCCAAGTTTGAGCCTCGCCAGGACCAGAACTTGCATTCCAAGTACAAGATCCACCCATTCAACATAAACCTACTCTCCGCTCTCATTCTCCCTATTGATTAGTTGCGTGTAATATTTTTCTCACTTTTTTGAATTAGGAAAATTCAGCTCTTTATTTCTGAAGTTATTATTATTATTACTTTTTTAAAGATCAAAATTCTGCTAATGACTCTAAGAATACGTTTCCTGCATAAGCTTTTTAAAAAGTCTGGAGGAAAATAAGATATTTCCTCATCATGCTTTGCAAGCATCCCTGGTCAAAGGGGGGTTCAATGACAGAACTGCATGATTCTTACTGTGCCATTTTGTCTGTCAACATGATAAGAGCAAAAAGATTACTTCAAAGGGTTTAAGTACTCTTGTGAACATCTTCCATCCATGATAATGGCAAAATTTGACAGAAGGGGCAAACTGGAAGTGAAACTTCAATAAGATATTTCCTCATCATGCTTTTTTCAAGCATCCCTGGTCAAAGGAGGGTTCAATGACAGAACTGCATGATTCTTACTGTGCCATTTTGTCTGTCAACATGGTAAGAGCAAAAAGATTATTTCAAAGGGTTTAAGTACTCTTGTGAACATCTTCCATCGATGATAATGGCAAAATTTGACAGAAGGGGCAAACTAGAAGTGAAACTTCAATAAGGTCTGGGGTACAATGATTAATGTTCTTGAATTTGGTGAATAGTATTTTGAACTTTAGGGAGAGAAGAGGATCAAATATAACTTGTCCAATAAAAGTCATTATCCAAGTCCTAAAATACTTATGACTATATTTTGAAGAAAAATTTTATTAGGCTTACTATTTAGATAGTGGATTATGGACTGCTTGTGCACTAAAACCACATTGCAGGTCATTTTCTTTTGACGAACCTTCTATTGGATACCATGAAAAAAACTGCTCATGAAAGCTGCCAAGAGGGAAGGATTGTTAATGTATCATCAGAGGGTCACCGATTTGCATACGGTGAAGGAATTTGTTTTGATAAGATCAATGATGAATCAAGGTAAAACTTTGACTAGACAATGTGATGATTCTTGCCTTAATATCATTATGTTTATAAATTGAAGTGCTCATATATAGATAAATAGAAAAATCTCTTCTAATTTTCTTGTTTTGATATTAACAGGTACAATAGTATACTTGTTTATGGGCGATCGAAGCTTGCCAATATATTGCATGCCAATGAGCTTGCAAGGCACCTCAAGGTAAGCAGATATGAAGAAAACTGTATCTAATCATGTCTTTTTATGATTTGCAGCCTATATCTTATTCAGTAGCCTAAAATTTGCAAAACAAGTATGTTCCATTTCTTATATTACTGACCGGGAAATTCTTTGGCAAGCCACTCGGTGTTCATGTCTTTTTTGAATAAAATAGTTAGCAGCTCCAAAGATAAAGAAGTGTCAGGAAACCAGCGAGGAGTTTCAAAAACCATCTTGCAAATCAAATTTTCACTTTTTCCTAAAATTTTTGCTGAAATCAATTGAACACATTCAACATAGTATCATATTAAATTGTGATTATTCTAAATAGTGAATTTTTAGCTTGTTACTGAATAATAAATATACTTTTACTCCAGGACTCTCATCCTTGGTGTGTATGCTACCCTTAGGCTCAAATAGATAGCTGTCTCACTGCTTTGGCTTGTCATAAACTTGCCAGGGGCACCTGGCAGTCAGACCAGGGTGATTTGATGTTATCCATTTAATAAAATTACTGATATAGTGTGTGAATGAGATTTGATTTAATAAAAAATAAATAAATTATCCTTTGTTTGGAATAACTACTCTCTCAGTTCATAAGTACGTGTTCAGTTTATTGTGTGAGGTGGAATATAATGTGCAAATGTTGGCTCCTTCCCCTTATAAACAGGATGAAGGTGTGGAGATAACTGCTAATTCCGTGCATCCTGGTGTAATTGTTACAAACCTGCTGCGTCATCACAGTTTCCTTGATGGTAAACCTTTAGCAATTTGACTTATGTGTTTCATTCTGTTTAGTGATCTACTTCTTATGATGCTCAATGGATTGCTGGGTTCAATCCCATTGCTCTTCCGTTATTGAAGTTTGATGACAGCAAAAACATACCAGTTATTGCACCAGTCATTTACAGCTGATTGGATTGTGGTTTGTGCACAGGAATCATACTGAACATCACATACGAATATATGACATCATGAATTTTTACTTGCTTTCACAGAATGTTTGATTTTCTGGTTTTTCTTTAACATGTTTACTGCTTTGGCTCAATTCAGCTATTTCCAGCACACTGGGAAAATGTTTTCTTAAAAATGTTCATGAGGTATGTATGCCGCTATGCATATTGATATGCACCACTCTAGAAAATTTATTTGCAAATCCTAACAATACCTATTTAAACAGCTTACGTGTTTCCTTGCAGTATGCTTGCTTATTTAATACATTTCCATGGTTGCAGGGGGCAGCGACTCAATGCTATGTGGCATTGCATCCACAGGTTAAAGGAGTAAGTGGTGAGTATTTCATAAACAGCAATAAGGCGAAAGCCAGCGCTTTGGCTAATGACGCAGAATTAGCAAAGAAATTATGGGACTTCAGCATGGGCTTGGTTAGCCAATAGTAATGGATTTAAGGTGCTCACTTGAGTGGTACACCATCGATTAAGGCCTGATAAAACACGAATGTTCTCTATTTGTTAGTTGAAGTAGAAGTTATACAATGCTTGTGCTCTAAACACTACCCTGTGAATATATGTATTCGATGATTGAAATCCTCGTTTGAAATGTGATAACCAGGATTCAAACCTTTGTTTGGATCTTTTGTACTGGTCTAATCTGCTTTGGATTGGTTGATACCTCTTTTTCAAATGATCTTTTGTATATGTTGTTTTTATGATGTTCTTCTGGTTGATCCTCGCTTATAGTTGAGAAGATTTTAGCAGCATTCCTTTTTGATGGGTATGGCAATTGTGGAACCCATCATTTGAAGGGTCTTTTTCATCATACAGAAACGTCAATGGCATTTGCTTAAAAACAATCCACTAGTGTATATGTCATTGTTTGCTTTCTTTGCATACCATGTCCTCATACATCCTTTTTTTGGCTGCCCCCGAAATATTTGGTCTAGATTAAGTCAGCCATATCATTGATTTTCGTAATATTTGGGATTATATATTTTGGGCAAGAGGCCAAAGTTTATCAACTCTTTCAAACTATAAGATAAGTTAGAAGAAAATGTGTCGAGGACAAAAATTTATACTTAAAAGATACAATTCTTGAATAATGCTTATATATATATAAATGTCTCCTCAACTTTTGAATTAGCTTTTGGATCAAATTTTTATTCTAATTTTAATAAAGTAAAAGTGAGTTCTAAGAGATCAAAAATAATTAATGAGACTAGATTGTCATGTCATTAGTAAGGGACACCAACAACAAATTTGTCCTTTTTTCTAAGTAGGAAAAGAACCCAATAAAAGCAGGATAAGCAAGATTAGACTAAATTGTCTAAGAGGATGAGATTTCAAGGATGAGAACCCATTAAAATTACAAGATCCAACTGCTACAGCTGAATAAAAACAAGATCATGTAAAAAAAAAGGGGCACTAAGAAACCGGTCTCATTCTGTAATTTATCGACTCTGAAGGCAAAGAAAAGGAATGTAATGAACTGGTAATTTTAAGTGTAGTAGTTAAATGCACGAAATCCTTGCTTGATCTGCTGAGAAGGAATCAGCAGAAGCAACACAAACACAGATACAGCAAAGGTAACCAAATCAAATATTCATCTAAGTTCAACAGCATTAAGCGAACTAGCCAATTCTTTATTTCGTAAGTTTTACAATTGAAATGTACCCAAGCATCGGGTCCTTCATAGCATCCCAAATCCTGTATAATATACACATTCGGCAACTTCAACTAACAGAATAATATCCAGAATTTAAAAGGCAACACACGAATTGTGTTTCTGTGTCTTAAGTTGTAGGAGTTGACAAGCTAGACACGTTGGCATTAGTAACATAAGTGCATGTATAGTCACCAACTTATATATGATGTAAATTTGAGGCAGAGGAATGTCAACTTGTAAACTGATTCTGTGGACAAACACTGACATAGAAATACAACATCTCTGCCATGATTAGGTAGCAGAACAAAAGATAATCATGCAATAATTAACTTATCCTTCCAGCGAATAGAAAAGTCTTTAATTAGATTCAACCAAGTTCTTAAAGATATAATTGATTTGTGATTCTCCATTAGATCACAGAAATTTTGAAGTCTTCCAAAGATGGACTGTGAATAAACAACAATATTTTTACACATATGCAGCCTATGGTGTCCACAATATATTAATCATGCACTTCTTTGGGGGGGGGGGTGTTAAGAATGGCTTGTACCAGAGGTCTCACTGCATTTGTAACCGACGGTAATGCATCTGAAGGATCAGCACTCAAAACAGATCTTTCCAGTGGTGCAGCATTCTTAACAAAAGGATGCTCCAAAAGCCGAGCAGCTGTAGGACGATGTGATGGATCACGCTGTAAACAAAGCTTCACAAAATCCTTTCCATCCTCTGATAGATGATCAGGAATTGGAGGAAGTTCCCGGCTGTTTCCAATCTTAAACAAAGCAGCAACCTTTGAAGTACACAACAGAAGAATACATGTCAAAACAATCCATGTCTGGCATGCAGCTCTGACTAACAGATTGATTTTATTACTATCAAAGAATTAGACACTCTTAAGACAATAGCGAGAAATTCATAACTTTTAAGCCTCGGCATAAAGTTTTGACTAACCCCTTCAAATTGGCTCCATGGTGGTTTTGTTGTAGCCATCTCTACGACAGTGCATCCAAGGCTCCACATACCAACGGCAAGATGACAGCCACTTGAATTCTTGAAAAGCTACAATTATTGAAACTAATATTATTAGGAAGCTCATAATTTAAGGTGACACAAGCGTGACAACAAAGTTCCTGACCTCAGGTGCCATCCAATGAGGGCTTCCCTTAAATGATAATGGAGAAGAGTGCGCAGTGGTCTGCAAATTATTTTCAGAATAGCTAGATTAGAACTCAAAATCATTGTTTAAGTATTCACATCTGACAACTTATAGCTTACTTGGCAAGTCCATTTGAAACCAGATTGTTTCTATTGTTTCTATTCTTTTTTGTCAAAGCCTAAAGATCTAATAAAACAAGTGACTGATTGAGTTTTGCAGCATTTCCTCTAATCTATTGAGTGTTACCATTCTGCTTCTTAGGGTGATAGGATTTACAAAGAAACTAAAGAAATCATAGATGAATGCTCTTAAATGCTTTGTCATCCTAAAATCTGCTAATTTCACCTTGCCATTGGGGTCTACAAAAATATTTTCTCTTTTGATGTCCTTAATCAAAATTAAAGATATCCAATTATCATATATTACTTTCCAAAAGCATAAAAACACGCTGATAAGCAAGATCAAACAATAGATGGTGCCTAAAAAACAATCAAACTATGAACCATGTAGGATCTATTTCTAACTTAATACACAGTGGAATAAGACGAAACTTGATTCTAACATAAACTAGACAAGATAAGGAAGAGATCTGAGCAAGAAATACGAAATTTCATTAAGTAAAGAGAAAGTCACAAGCTTTCAAAATTGACACAAAAAACTGCTTTGTTTTCAGTTTCTGTAGAAATTGAATTCTCTCTAAAGACTTCTCTCTTATGTTTTTTAATATAAACTTCTAATTTATAGAAAAACGTTAAACACTAAAGGCATAATACTTTATCTTCAAGATATTTTTAAACTGTTCTACAGCTGATTCCATGTAAATAAGATAATTACAAGACAATACACAACTTACTGTCAAATTTTATAAGTTCAAACTTAGCTGCCTCCTGCTGGTGTTACATCCGTTTTTTACTTCAAATTCTTATATTCTTATCTTCTTAATTGTTTAATAAGGATGGAATATCAACAAACCATTCTAGCCAAAGTCACCTATAACAAGAGGACACACTCGCACCGCTCATTTTCCTCGTTAGTTGTTTTTCATGTAAACCATGACATATCGCCTAGAACCACCAATAGCATTAATTTTTCGTTCCAACGTTTACGAAGTCTGTCAAAAGACTATGAAGATTGGGTGAAAGGTTGCTCATTTCATTGTTTAAGTAAGAAAACCCTAAATTCAAACTATCACAAACGGGTTATTGATCCGTGGTGAAGGTAAATGTATTCTGTACATCTGTTTATATAGGCAAAGAAAACAAGTTGTGGCCGTTGTCGGTGAGCTGTTCCCGTCCAATCTCCCCACGATGCACGCCTCCTGCTACACTGAGGTGATTTCACAGCAGCTGCTCGAGTGGCTGCTATGGGCGGCTGTAGACTCTTTCGTAGCTGCCGCCCGACTGACGTGGCAGCCACAAGTGCAACCACATATCCGAACAAAGTCCAAAGTGAAGGAATCCGAAGTCAACATGTTGCTCTGGGTACGAAAACTGCCAGAAACGGGCAAACAATGGATAAACAATAAAAAAAGGTGTAAAAATTAAAAAAATAAGACGTGTGCTTGTTGGCTGTATAGAAGTATCGATGACTTGCAGAAAATATTGAGAGCGTGCTGTGTTACTTGTGCAAAAGATGTGTTTTTTTGGGTGCAAAGGGCCTTCGGGGTTCTCACTCCGTTCCACAGCGGAGGAAGTCACCGAGGGAATTGATGGAACTGGTTTGACTGCCATTGTTACAGGTCTTTTCTTTCATCTGGGTATAACCTGTTTTGGCTTTGTTCCTACTTAGTTGGATGTGTGTGTGTGTGTTATTATTATTATTTGCAAGCGAATTGGCGAGGTAAAAAAAAGATGACAACTTCGAGAACAAATTAACTTTTTTGATGAATTGTGAATCATTTAGTTGTCTGTTTCCATTTTTTATCATAATTGATTTGGTTGATGATAAATGTTGGGAGTTTTGCTATGACATTTTTGTGATAAATTATGGATGTGGGAGTTTTTATGGAGAGTTATGGAAACCTAGTATATGATGCATGACGAGTTGGTCATTTTAGGTACAATATGGGGTTATAATTGATTTGCAAGATACTTTTGTGGAAGTAATTATCGATTTATTTAGTTTCTGGTCGACTGGAAGAGATTTAGTTTATCTATCAGGTGGAATCCCTGAAAATGGTCCACTGCGGTTTCAGATTGTGATCGTGAGCCTGTAGTAACCTCAGCTATGTGATTTTGTAAGCTTCACTATTGATGAATCTTTGTTCTTGCCACACATATGCTTATATCTCGTTACATTGGGAACGTTATCAGAGCAATTTAAGTTTTTGAATGGAAGTACTGTTTGGAGAAAGTGGGAGGAGAAGTTTTCTAGTTTGTTTAATATTCAAATCGATGTTTTTTTTTTACTAGATTAGTTCTATTTGTACCTGGTTTTGGCTGGAGCAACTGTTAAATTTGCACATTTTGGCACATATACTTTGATTTGAGTTTCAGGGGCATAAAGTGGCATTGGTGCAGAGACAGCACGTGTTCTTGCTCTGCGTGGTCTGCATGTGATTATGGCTGTAAGGAATTTGAATGCTGGTAGGGATGTCAAAGAACAAATTCTCAAGGAAATTCCCAACGCCAAAGTTGATGTCATGCAATTAGATCTTAGCTCATTGGAATCTGTGAGGAAATTTGCATTGGAATATAATGAATCAGGTCGTCCATTGAATCTCCTGATGTAAGCACAGTAAGCTGAATCTCCCTGTCTTGCTCACTCTTTCTGGGTCAGTGTATAGGCTTACATGCAATCATGTTGTTCTGCATGCTGCATTTATACTTTACGCACCTGTTTGGTCGAGGTAGTTTTTATCGCTTGCTCCTTTGTTTCAGTTCTGTCTCTGAAATTGAACTTGCAAAAAAGCTGTACATCTTTGGAAGTAAAAATAATGAGTGAAACTCTCTGTTGTATGTTTGAAAGTAACAATGCAGGGATGGTGGCTGATGCATTCAAGCTGTCCAAAGACAACATCGAACTGCAGTTTGCAACTAATCATTTGGGTATGTTACTCATAATTTCCTCTGCTTTGTCTTTAGGCTACAATAATCTGTTGCACGGGGTGCGGTGTTGAAAATGATTGGGGAAATTTGAGTTGCAGAACTCCTATTTTTATTTAGTTCTGTGGTAAATCAAAAAATAGTTTGTCTATTGAATAAAAAATAAAGCTTGTCTGAAAATTCAAAAACCTATTCCAGCCAGTCACAACTTTCTCTTACGTTACCTGTAAAGCTTTTATTCTTTTTCTATGGTAAATAAAGACAAAGGGCAATTTCATTGTACGTCTCCCAGACCATCATTCCATTCTTAGTTGCACCTTCAGATTTTAAATTATTGATTTAAGTTCTAGTTCACCTCCTCTGTTAAAATTTTGTAGCTATTTTGGATGGCAACGTTGGATGTGCCAATCAAATGAATCTTAACTCTTGTAATTGCTTGTTTTCTTCATACTTCAGGTCATGAAAGTGGACCATTTTATGCTCAGGCTGACCTGAATGGAGAACATCATCCTTTCTAGGAGGTCTCTGCTCAGACCTCCAAGACTTGCTTAGAATAAAACACGAACATTTTCGAATGGGTTGGTGTTGAAAAACGCAGTTGCATACCCATAAAACCAGTTGTTAATTCTCATCATTTTTTACCAAATACTAGACATTCAACTTGTGACACGAACCTATGATCCGAGAACATAGTGATCAATCCTCCTAATTCAGCTACCACTTCCACCAAAGTAAACAATGATCTGAATAGTACTCCACAGGAGAAACAGATCCATTCCATCTTTGACCTCCCAGCCATTTGCTGGTGGTCAGAACTTCAATCTCCAAGCCATTCAATGAGTGCAACAAATCCACTACCAAAAGCCTGGAAGTCCTGACGAGAAAAGGCACCAAAATGATGTTGCAGCTACAACTAGGACCTGCAACACCTCCGAGGCCAAGTTTGAACCCTCTCCAGGACCAGAATCTGCGTTCCAAGTACAACATCCACCCATTCAACATTAACCAAATTTCTCTGCTCTCATTCTCCCTATTGATTAATTGGGTTTAATATTTTCTCCGTTTAGTTGAATTAGGAAAATTCAGCTCTTTTCTTCTGAAGATATTCTTATTAATACTTTTTTAAAGATCAAAATTCTGCTAATGACTATAGGAATACGTTTCCTGCATAAGCATTTTAAAAAGTTGGGAGAAAAATAAGATATTTGCTCATCATGCTTTGCAAGCATCACTGGTCAAAGGTGTGGTTCAATGGCAAAACTGCATGATTCTTACTGAGCTATTTTGTTTGTCGACATGGTAAGAGCAAAATGATTATTTCAAAGGGTTTAATTACTCTTGTGAACATCTTCCATCCACAAAAATGGCAAAATTTGACAAGGGGCCAACTAGAAATGAAACTTCAATAAAGTTAGAGGTACAATGATTAATGTTCAAGAACTTGGTGAATAGTATTTTGAACTTAAGGGAGAGAAGAGGGTCAAAAATAACTTATCCAATAAAAGTCATTATCCAAGTCATAATATACTTATGACTATATTTTGAAGAAAAATTTATTAGGCTTATTATTTAGATAGTGGAATATGGACTATCTATTCTCTAAAACCACTTTGCAGGTCATTTTCTTTTGACAAACCTTCTGTTGGATACCATGAAAAAAACTGTCCGTGAAAGTGGCCAAGAGGGGAGGATTGTTAATGTATCATCAGAGGGTCACCGATTGGCATATGGTGAAGGAATTCGTTTCAATAAGATCAATGATAAATCATGGTAAAACTTTTATGGACAATTATATGATTCTTGCCTCCGAGTATCATTATGTTTTGTGAATTGAAGTGCTCATATATAGATAAATAGAAAAATCTCTTCTAATTTTCTTTTTTTGATATTAACAGGTACAACAGTTTACTTGTTTATGGGCGATCAAAACTTGCCAACATACTACATGCCAATGAGCTTGCAAGGCACCTCAAGGTAAGCAGATATGAAGAAAAATGTATCTAATAATGTTGCATCTGGCCTTTTAAGATTCTTTTTTTTTCTTCTCAAAATACAAGATACCTATATCTTCTTTGGGAGCCTAAAATGTGCAAAATAAATATGTTCCGTCCTTATATTACTGACCAGGAAATGCTTTGGCAAACCACCCAATGTTCATGTCTTTTTTTTGAATGAAGTAGTTACTAGCTCCAAAGAAAAAGAAGTGTAGGGAAACCAGCGGGGAGTTGCAAAAATCATCTTGCAGTTCAAATTTTCAATTTTTCCTAAATTTTAGTCCAAATGCTTGAAACTATAAAAATTATAGTAGTAGAGATAAATAAAATAAAGTCTTAAGAATATTCAAGCCACAAAGAAAGTGTGGGATTGCTTCTTTGGTCCTTATTGTTATAATAAACCAAATAGGACTTTGTCTTCTAGGTTTCTTGTTCACTATTATGTTCCCTTTCTTTCTTTCTTTTATGATCTTTGGCAGCTAATCTCTATGTTTCTCTCTTCTGATATCTCTTACATTTGTTTTTGAATTTACTTATTATTGAATTCGCTGAAATCAGTTGAACACAGTCAATGTAGTGTGATATTAAATTGTGGTTATCCTAGACAGTAAATTGTTAACTTGTTAACTTGTTAATGAATAATAAATACACTTATTACTTTGAGATTCTCATCCTTGGTATGCATGATACCCTTAGGCTCAAATAGATAGCTATCTCACTACTTTTGCTTGTCATAAATTTGCCATGGGCACCTGGCAGTTAGACCTGGGTGATTTGATGCTATCCATTTACTAAAATTACTTGATATAGTGTGTGAATGAGATTTAATTTAATAAAAATTAATAAATTATCCTTTGAATGGATTAACTGCACTTTCAGTTCATAAGTGTGTGTTCGGTTTATTATGTTTGGTGGAATATAATGTGCAATTGTTGGTCTTCTTCCCTTTATAAACAGGAAGAAGATGTGGAGATAACTGCTAATTCCGTCAACACAGTTTCGTTCATGGTAAACCTGTAGCAATTGAACTTATGTTTGATTCTGTCTAGTGATATACCTCATATGATGCTAAATAGATTTTGCTGGGTTAAAATCCCATCGCTCGTCTGTTATTGAAGTTTGATGACAGCAAAAACTTACCAGTTATTGCACCAGTTATTTAGAGCTGATTGGATTGGGGTTTGTACACAGGAATCATACTGAACTTCACATGCCAATACATGGCATCATGAATGTTTAATTGTTTTCACAGAATGTTCGATTTTCTGGTTTTTCTTTAATATGTTTACTGTTTTGGCTCGATGCAGCTATTTGGTGTACACTGGGAAAATATTTTTTTTAAAATGTTCATGAGGTACGTATGTCGCTATGCATATTGGCATGCACCACTCTAGAAAATTTAGTTGCAAGTCCTGACAATACATACTTAAACAGCTTCACTTGAACTTACGTGTTTCCTTGCAGCATCATTGCTTATTTTATACATTTCCATGGTTGCAGGGGGCAGCGACTCAATGCTATGTGGCATTGCATCCACAGGTTAAAGGAGTAAGTGGTGAGTATTTCGTAAACAGCAATAAGAAGAAAGCCAGCGCTTTGGCTAATGACGCAGAATTAGCAAAGAAATTATGGGACTTCAGCATGGGCTTGGTTAGCCAATAGTAATCGGATTTAAGGTGCTCACTTGAGTGGTACACCATCGATTAAGAACTGATAAAACAAGAACGTGTGCTCCATTTGTTAGTTGAAGTAGAAGTTATACAATGTTTGTGCTCTAAGTACTACCCTGTGAATATATGTATTCGATGATTGAAATCCTTGTTTAAAATGTGATAACCCGGATTCAAAACTTAGTTTGGATCTTTTGTACTGGTCTGATCTTTCTATGGACTGGTTGATACCTCTTTTTAAAATGATCTTTTGTATATGCTGTTTTTATGATGTTCTTCTGGTTGATCCTCGCTTATACTTGAGAAGTTTTGGCAGCATACCTTTTTGACGGGTATGGCAATTGTGGAACCCATCATTTGAAGGGTCATTTTAGTACAAAAACGTCAACAGCATTTGCTTAGAATCAATCCACTAGTGTATATGTCGTTGTTTGCTTTATCTGCATACCATGTTCTCCTACGTCCTTTTTTGGGCTGTCCCCGAAATATTTGGTCTGTGTGAAGTCAGCCATATCATTGATTTTTGTAATATTTGGGATTATGTATTTTGAGCAAAGAGGCCAAAATTTATCAACTCCTTCAAAATATAAAATAGGTTAGAAGAAAGTGTGTCAAGGACAAAAGTTTTATATCTAAAAGATACAATTTTTGAGTAATACTTATATATATATATAAATTTCTCCTCAACTTTTAAATTAGTTTTTGGGTTGAACTTTTATTCTTGTTTTAATAAAGTGAAAGCTAGCTCTTACATATCATACATAAGTAATGGGACTAGAGTGTCATGTCATTAGTACGGGACACCATCAACATATTTGTCTTTTTTTTTTAAGTAGGATAAGAACCCAATAAAAGCAAGATAAGCAAGATTAGACTAAATTGTCTAAGAGGATGAGATTTCAAAGGTTCCCACTCAATGAAATTACAAAATTCAACTGATGTAGCTAAATAAAAACAAGATCGTTAAAAAAAAGGGGGGGCACCAAGAGACCGGTCTCATCCTCTAATTTCTCAACTTTGAAGGCGAAGAAAAGAAATGTAATGAACTAGTAATTTTAAGTGCAGTAGTTAAATGCACGAAATCCTCACTTGATGTGATGGGAAGGAATCGGCCAAAGCAAAGAAGGGTTTGGTTGCTTCATCAAGAAGAGACTACAAAGAAGAAAAGTTTACCTCTATGACATATTATGTTTGGAAGGAGAGGATGGAGGAGGTAAAGCTAAGAAGACAAAAGAAAATCATATACATGCCATGGCAAGAAGGGGGATATAGCAAACAAATTTTCCTTTTCGTCGGTTACAGCAGTTTCCTCTGTTCATATGGGAATTCTCTGCAGATGCCCATCAAGCATTAGTGCAAGATCAACTTGGATTGTTCTGTATGGATAATGAATGCACTCATCTGCACTTGTTTGCCGACTGCTGAATAGAGTAAGCTTCATCATTATTAAGTGTCAGTTTGTTGGAAAACGTCCATTCACAGAAAGTAAGAGAATAATAGGTATGCACCGAAAGTAAGAGAACATGTCTTTTTCAAAACCAAGGGCCATAGAAGACAAATTATGACCATCCCACGCCGTTGGCTTCCAGAAGCAGCTCCCCCGACTAGATTTTAGAGAGATGGCAAAGAAACTATAACATGTATGCTTTGCAGCATTTTTCCAGGTTGTAAACCAAAATGAACGCAAAATGCTAAAAGACAAGTGAACCTTGTTGTGGGGTTAATCTCCTCATGCTGCTTGTATTACTATCTTGAAAGCGAGTTAGTGTAGATATAACTGTCTTGGCACTACAGCCGACATTTAGAGGGACTAAACTTACATTAACTAATTCAAGAGATTGAAAAAGCCCAATCTGACAAATTCTCCCTTCTCATCTTTACAAAGTCTTGACTAATTTAATCCCATCCTTCTGTACAAAAGATTCTTTGTTGTTACCATCAACTCCCTCTCCCAAAAGAGAGGAAAGTGCAAATATTGCTGGTTCACATCATAGTAGCTCTGTAATACCTTCTCTGGTTTTCAGGTGTTGTAAAAATGTACAATTTTTTACACATGCAGAAATGTTCTTCATTGCAAGGAACTGCCGGCTGCTGGATCTTCAGGGACCACCACCTTCTTTTTTTTCCCTGCAAAATCAATGATTCCAATCAATTAAAGTTAACAAAGTTAACAATAGCAGTGGTATACTCAAAATGTGGATAAAAGGCTGAAATTAATGTGGAAACAAAAACATAGCTTCGAAAGCCTACCGTTTGAATGATTAACGGGTTACTGAGGGAAATAGAAAATCTTGACTCCCTCCATCATTTAGGCTTCCAAAAGCTTCCAAAAGATCCAAACTTATTCAATTGCTTCCCAACTTGAATTGCTAAGCTACAAATATGTGACACTGGCCATGAAATGATGCCCTTTAAGCATTGGGAATGATTCTAAAATGGATAAGAATCCGCATGTAATCAGATTGCTTTGTTGCGGCCAACCATTAGTGAGCGGGTTTTAAGTTCCAAGGATGAGCTTTGCCTTAAGTGTTCCCTTAAGAGCTGTTGAGACACATGATCAGCCAAAACCATCTGCTTCTCATACAATTCGCTGTTATCTCCTCGTAAAGGCCCATTATCAGATGAACTTATACCATGGAAAGCATGAGAAGCCTGTGACATACCCCGAAATAGGTCAGGCTTTGGCTCATGAAAGGGGGTGCTACCATTAGCATAGAAATTGTTTTGGCTTCTTTGAATCATTGCAACGCCTTCATGCACATAGGTAATTGGCTGCTGCGAGTAATGTAATGGGATGGCACCACTGCCACCAGTAAGGGGTGTGGAAGATCCAGATGTAGTGTGAGGGCTAGAAATGGGAGATGGAGATGTCCTTCCACTCATATGCTGTGGTGACCTTGAATGGAGAATGGGGCTCCCAGGAGAAAGTGGACATGATATATTCCTTAATGCATGGGCGTCACTGGAAACATAAGTAAAACGAGAAAAATTTAGTGAAGCAAATGACTATTAATCAGTCACGAAAGGCTCATCGAATAATAAAAGCTCCAAGTGACTTCAAGTTGAATTCCTATGGTGATTCAATCTTCATAGAAAGAACAAGCATCAGGAGACCACTCAGGTGTCAATAGTTCTTAACATCTAGTCACTAGATTAACTATCCCTACAGGCACTTTAATCATGCATCTAGACATCACTTATGCAAGTGCATGCTTGTATTAGCAGTAGAAGATAGAGGACCTGGAACCAGAACCAGCTCTTGAGCCTCTATTGTGATAATTACGCACTCCGGAGTCTAAAACTGAAGAACCCTGTGCATTTCCAATGCCCTGAAAGAAGATTTACAGTGTAAACGATATGTTAACTGAAGGCTGATCAACAGAAGCAACACAGACGCAAATAGAGCAAAGGTAACCAAATCAAATATTCATCTAAGTTCAACAGCATTAAGCGAACTAGCCAATTCTTTATTTCGTAAGTTTTACAATTGAAAGGTACCCAAGCATCGGGTCCTTCATAGCATCCCAAATCCTGTATAACACATTCGGCAACTTCAACCAACAGAATAATATCCAGAATTTACAAGGCAACACACGAATTGTGTTTCTGTGTCTTAAGTTGTAGGAGTTGACAAGCTAGACACGTTGGCATTAGTAACATAAGTGCATGTATAGTCACCAATTTATATATGATGTAAATTTGAGGCAGAGGAATGTCAACTTGTAAACTGATTCTGTGGACAAACACTGACATAGAAATACAACATCTCTGCCATGATTAGGTAGCAGAACAAAAGATAATCATGCAATAATTAACTTATCCTTCCAGCGAATAGAAAAGTCTTTAATTAGATTCAACCAAGTTCTTAAAGATATAATTGATTTGTGATTCTCCATTAGATCACAGAAATTTTGAAGTCTTCCAAAGATGGACTGTGAATAAACAACAATATTTTTACACATATGCAGCCTATGGTCAACAATATATTAATCATGCACTTCTGGGGGGGGGTGTTAAGAATGGCTTGTACCAGAGGTCTCACTGCATTTGTAACCGACGGTAATGCATCTGAAGGATCAGCACTCAAAACAGATCTTTCCAGTGGTGCAGCATTCTTAACAAAAGGATGCTCCAAAAGCTGAGCAGCTGTAGGACGATGTGATGGATCACGCTGTAAACAAAGCTTCACAAAATCCTTTCCATCCTCTGATAGATGATCAGGAATTGGAGGAAGTTCCCGGCTGTTTCCAATCTTAAACAAAGCAGCAACCTTTGAAGTACACAACAGAAGAATACATGTCAAAACAATCCATGTCTGGCATGCAGCTCTGACCAACAGATTGATTTTATTACTATCGAGGAATTAGACACTCTGAAGACAATAAGAAGAAATTCATAACGTTTAAGCCTCAGCATAAAGTTTTCACTAACCCCTTCAAATTGGCTCCACGGTGGTTTTGTCGTAGCCATCTCTATGACAGTGCATCCAAGGCTCCATATATCAACGGCAAGATGACAGCCACTTGAATTCTTGAAAAGCTACAATTATTGAAACAAATATTATTAGGAAGCTCATAATTTAAGGTGACACAAGCGTGACAACAAAATTCCTGACCTCAGGTGCCATCCAATGAGGGCTTCCCTTAAATGATAATGGACAAGACTGCCCTGTGATCTGCAAATTATTTTCAGAATAGCTAGATTAGAACTCAAAATCATTGTTTAAGTATTCACATCTGACATAAAATCACGCTACTTATAGCTTGGCAAGTCCATTTGAAACGAGTCTAATGGTTTCTATTCTTTCTATTCTTCTCTGAAAAAGTCTAAAGATCTAATAAAACAAGTATCTGATTCAGTTTTGCAGCATTTCCTCTAATATATAGTGTTACCATCTTTTCTAAAACCAATTGTATTAGCAAAAGAAATTATAGCAGCCTAAAGGTAACATTTTTGGTTTATTAGGGTGATAGGCTTAACAAAGAAACCTAAAAAAATCGCAGATGAATGCTCTTACATGCTTTGCCATCCCAAAATCTGCTAATTTCACCTTGCCACTGGGGTCTACAAGAATATTTGCTCCTTTGATGTCCCTAATCAGAATTAAAGATATCCAATTATCATAAATTACTTTCCAAAAGCATAAAAACACAATGGTGAACAAGATTAAACAATAGATGGTGCCTCAAGAATAATTACATTATGAACCATACTAGCCAAACTCACCTATGGACAGTGTTTTTAGCATGTAGATATGCAAGTCCCGACAAAATTTGTTGAGTATAACTGCGAATAGCAACTTCACCAAACTGGCCGTATTCTTGAAGCAGTTTATAGATGGAACCGCCAGATACAAACTCAAGATATATATAAAGTGTGTCATCAACCTGCAAAACAATCAAGAGAAAAAAGAAAGTTAAAAAACAATCTGTAACATTTGCCTGCCCAACATCACTTCAAGCAGACAAAACCTTCAAAAAGTACGCATTAAATAAACAGATAATCTAGGTTCACAGACTTAAGATAAAACTGCAATTTCCAAAAGGATCAGTAGTTTGGAAATTCGAATAATCATTACCAATCACTTTCCGTAGTGACAAGTTCCTTGAAGTGGATCACAGAAAGCTCGTAAGGGTATTCAAATTTAAATGAAGCCAAAGTGAAAAAACAACTTACAGTCTCAGATCCATAATATTGTACTATATTGGGGTGCCGCAAGCGACTAAGCAGTTGAATTTCCTGTAAATGCCACCGATAAGTATGAAATCGCCTCAAACTTCTTAGAAAGGAAAACTCAATATTCATGTCATTATACTAAAAACTTTTTTCCAAATCTACAAAGAAACCTACTTGCCCCAGCTGCTGTGCACTTTCCTTTGATTTTGGATCATCTGAAAACAGAGTTACCTCTTTCATGGCACACATCTCACCACTTTCACTAAGGCCCAAAAATAGAATAAAATGAGACATGCAAGAAGAAAAAGCTAACAAAATAGTAAACGACATCAATTCTATGACATGTAAACAATCGTAGAAATCAATTTTGAGTCCGAAGGCACTATCAGTCTAAGATTCAATATTTAAGTAAAAAGAGAAATAAGTATAATTCTTAATGCATGATACATGGCTTAAATCATGACAGACAAAATCATAACTGTCATATGTGCAATGGTAAGAATAAGGGCAGCAATATGTATAATTCAAAATTAAATAATGATTCATATATCTTTTTTGGATACAGACCTGTTAAAACCAGCATATACATGCCCACATGTACCCCTCCCTAGCAGACGTCCCTTCTTCCAGCGTGAACCAGTGCTTGTGGGATTTTCTGCCCTTCCAGGACTACGTGGAATTGATGGAGTTGTAGCTGCTGAATAAGTGGGAGAAAAAGGACGAGAATTTGAAATGGTTAATGGGGGAAGTGGCAAGCAGTGGCTTTGTTGTTTCCCATCATCAGGCCGAGTTGTAGGCGAATCTATGGCAGCTGCTCCAGCTCGTGGGTGCAGTGGGGTGACAGCACCACTTTGTATTCTGGAGCTGGGACCTGGACTTGCCATTCTGGGACTGGGAATTGGAGAACATTCTGGACTACACCTGCTGTGTGGCCAAAACAGCTGTCCTGACCAATCCCCACCTATTGAATTATGCCCAGAATTATAACCTGATCCTGGACTAGAGCACTGCCCAGAAGCTATCTCTGGATAATACTTTCCGGTCCAGTAGCCACAGTTCATAGCTTGCTCAGACCAGAATACTCTCATTGGGCTTCTTGAAGGACTTGACATAGAGCTGTCTGGATTATTACCAAAAGCTCTGTGGGGAGGAATCTGTAAATTCTGCACATGCGTGCCTAAAGGTCTCTGTTTAGGTGATGTAGAAAGAATTTGATTATTGGATAACACATGAGATGGTTTCAATGTCTTCATCGAATTCTTTTCATTCGCAACAGGGTACTGATCCTTGTGCATCACACTTCATCAGAGGTAAATAAAAAATTGTTAGGGTGGAACAAGGCGGGAAAAAGAGAGAGAGAAAGAGAGAGAGAATTTGCCTATATGCATAACGTATCCTCCACCAGAATAACTTAATCTCAATCCTCAAAACCCAAAACAAAAATCATTACATCAGATGACAAACGAGAAGACTCACCTGGAAGGGCTCTTCACGGTGGTTTTGTATCCATTTTCATATTCAGAAGCCAGGGCATTAAGAAGACGTGAATCAGATGGATCATCACTATAAATTGTGCTATCACTAGAGATAGAAGCAGCGGCTACATCAACCTCGGTATCTGTAGGATCCGGCCTGCATGATCCATGTCTAGGTCTTGGATGGGGCAAAATTAGTTGCTCAGAGCCTCTTTCAAATCCTAGTTTTGGTGCTGCATTAATTCCTGAGTTAGCGTGTCCAATGCTAGCAAGGTGTACTCCAGGAAGTGGAAGTGGCTGGGCATGAGATCTTTCTGCAAAACTCTGACAGCGTGACACTTGTGTTGTGGGTGATTGTGATCTTGAAGGCACCCTGGATCCAAATCCCCTATCTGAAACAGTGTCACTACAACGTCTCTGAGACCCTCCCGATCTAGTGTTGCACTTTTCTTCAGACGCATTCTTAAGTTTCCGTTGTATTGTGTCAATGAAGCCTTCCTTGTTTGTTTTCTTCCTTAGATCCTTGGACGACAACTTTTCCCACCATGAAGGCATGGTTTAGTAAAAAAGTCACAGAGATGTACCCTTGAATGCCGAGTTGCAACACACTCCCTGGTTATAGATGAGCCATAAAATGTCCAAAAAGTGAACAACCAGATTAGACTGATCTGCCAGCAACTATGAGATCCGATTTAATGGCCTTATCCAAAAACATCACATAAACAGACCAGAAACAGCTATCCAGCTCTTTTCTAAAGAGTCAACCAGAGCAGGGTGGCTCGAAAGACATCGTACATTTGAGGACCTGTACAGAAGGCTTAATTTTCAGATTTACCCAAAAAAATCCAAAGAAACTAATACATATATTACATCCACAAATGTTGAACTATTATATTACGAACAAATGGACAAAAGTTGAATAATTAAATAAATGAGCAGCACCAGAGCAATGTCTCAAGCATAATTCCTAGTGCAACCCAATACAGACCATTAGCTATGATCCCTTTCCCAAGAATGAAATCCTTCAAACCAGCATTTATTGAATGCTTATTCCAGCATCTTCCATGCACATGATTTGTTAACGGTAAAGGTTCTCCATGGTTTTAGAACAAGGCTGAAGCTACTAGACACTTCGTTAAGTTAATGAGGATTATCAGCTCCATCAATCAAAACACTGCAGGGGTGAATGCAATTCCTGTATTGAAATGGATTCTCCGCCACTTTGTGTAGACCATACCTTATGATAGGCAAAACAGCAAGGACTTTCTCTAATTTTCCCTTAAAGAGCTTAACCTATCCAATAGGTCTCCACCAGCTAACAGGTCTCTACTAAGATCCAAATATCATGGCAAATCATCCCCTGTCACCAACTGCTTAGCTAGAAATAACACATCATTTCACAATGGGTTGACATCGAGCAAAAAGAACATTCTGTAATGCTTTCGAACTGCGATAGATCAGACTAAGAGTCAACTAAACCACCCCCCGCCCTTTTCTTGGGAAAAAGTTACTTTGATGTCATTATTAGTATCACATATCATAATATAAACTAATGAATCCTTCTAAACCACTCACACCCATAAACATCACCTTCAAATATTTAGTTATCTAGTTCCGTTTTAGTGGTGAACTTCACCTTGGGACCTAATGCGAATTCAGAAAGCACGTCCCATTGACAAAAAGACTAGTTCTTTAACATTTATAACTCATTCCAAATTTAGAAAATGCATACACATTCAACAGCATAATTTGCTCTAGTACATTATACCATCACGCTCCTCTTATTATTACAAAAACAGATCCCTCCCTTCGTAATTCGCACTTCGACGATATTGCTAACTGCACTCCAGCTCAAAACCGGAATGACAGTCCTCAACACAGATCTGCTTATTCACCAACCAATTCGTGCCAACATATAACAATCGCGCAGTCCACCAAAAATAGTTCCCAAAAGAAAAAAGAAAATCACTCACATAAGTTAAATCATAAAACACGATGAAAATCAAAACCCATCTCCAACTTCAGCTGAAACTTAAAACTTCCAACGTAGAAATACCAGTCACCCACAATTCAAGCAACAAAGCACAGAAAGATTCCTTCAAACACACTAAGCAACACTTACCCAGTTGAAAACCCCACCATAACCATGTCTAACCAAAGAACCCAGATCAAAAGTATCAAAATTTTCAGCTCAACTCAGCTCAAACACCAAACCCAAAGCCATGATGAATACTTACAGTAAAGTGTACGTCCAGCCCCCACCCACCATGAACCCCGTTGCACAACCAGCAGCGCAGAATGTTACTAACGCAGGAGAACAACAAAGCAGAGAAGCTGAAGAGGCACAGCCAGAAAAAGAGAGAGAATCATAGATAGGAAACACTTTTCACACAGACAGAGAGAGAGAGAGAGAGAGAGAGAGAGAGAGAGAGAAATCTTTATTTCGGGTTTGTCCGAAACGTTTTGAGCGATTAATTATTGAAAACAGTAAGACCCACCCGAGACGCGAGATGTGTGATGACAACGTGGGACTGTGTCATCTTGACCGTCGATTGCGTGACGATGATGTTCGCGGTCTCGTTCTGTCAACGAGCGGCATGGTAGAACACGGGACCGACGTGGTCTGCGGCTCACTGGATCCTTGTTCCGGGTGCGTTCTTTAACGGCAACTTACAAAATCATATTACCATATATTCCATGATCATTATGCTTTACGCAATTGCGGTTCTTTTTCTCGGTTTCATAAGCAAAACATATAAAAAATTCCGACACAAACACCAAACCAAGAGATTATATGGAAGCTTCTTCCCGGTTACACCTTGGAAAACAACACGTCATGAATGATGAGAGGAGAATAATAATTCTCATTTTTATTAATAGTTTCTTAAGTTATATGTGGAGTTAATTACTCATTTTACTAGTTTTTTGAAATAATTTTTTTTTATTATCCCTTTCTCACTTGACTATTTTCAAGGACAAACAAGGTGTGCAAAGGCTTCTTTTTTAATCATTCTTCTACACCCTTTTATATGGCCAACAATGTAGGAAAGAGTTTAAATCGTGACATTTTCTCTAATTAAAATTCATGGAGACAAGTCTTAGGTTTGGCTTTGATACTATTTTGTCACCAATATTTCTTAAATTTTATTTGGAGTTCTTTTTATAAAAGATAAATGTTAACCTATTTTTGAGTTGATATTTAATTGACGTTAGGTTTTTGAATAAATGAAACTTCACAAATTTTGGTTTGTGATGAAGATTATTTAACATGAACTAATTGATTTGTGCCTCATAGATTTGTAGTGAAACCTCTTAGGTAAGGGTGAAGTTCTTTGGAAGACTAAAAAGTAAAGGTATTGAATTTTTGTGTGTTAGATAAAGATCTTAAATGGATTCAATAGTTTCATGTATGTCAACTAATTAAACAATGGGTTAAAATATAGCCTAATTTAATTTTTAGCAGAACTTATTGATTTATCATTGAAATCAAAAACCAAAATTAGAATCTTTTGAAAAAAAAAAAATTGTTTTATCAATTCCTCCTATCAAATATTTGAAAACAAAATTTGAAGCATTTCAGTTTGAGATAAAAAGTTAAGTTATGAATAAACAACAACGGCTAACCTAAATATAACATATGTAAATTTCTATGATAGACATAAGAAACCTTAAACCCATCAAAATGTGTAAAGTTTTCAAGAAGTACTTTATGTTATGTAGCTTATTTCCAAAAAGATATGAATTGTAAGTGTTATCTATTACAATTATCTGATAATTTCTTTTAAATATATTTTATAATTATCTTTGTTACTTTCTTTTTTCTTTCCATTTTCTTAGAGCACAATCATGTTTGGAACACATATCAATCTAGGCTCTCAAGCGTTTCGCTTCCTCTCTGTTTTCGTGAACAACTAAAATTTTCTTTAATTAGCACCAGAATCTAGAAGGACCCATCACTTCATAATAGGCATAATCTCAAGGCATAGAATAAGGGCTTCTTTGGCTTCTACATATGGAAATGAATGAGGTTACCTACTCGTTAGGTACAGGTACATGTGCTTGACGAAAAATTGTCAAAACATGTTACACAGCACATGTTATCAATCACATGACAAAAAGGATATCATATTGTTAAACAGCCAACATTTTCTTGAATAAATGAATTTTTTTTGTCATTTTTGAAACAGCCAAACTGCAAAAGACAAATATCATAGTTTGAAATTGCTGTCCGGAGCTAATGTTAAGGAAGGCGTGGTCTGTTCCATGTTATCCATCGTCAGCGATTAGAATGTGTCGTCAGTGGAGGGATAATTACAACCTTATGTAGAAATCTGAGTCTGCCTTGGATTATTAATATACTTATTTTGTCGTATTAGAAATATATGTAAAGATATTCTTTTTGATTTTGAAGGAACAAATAAATCATTTACGAACTTATGTTAAGAACCATAATTCCATACAAAGGGACCATAGTTCTGAAATGAAAGTTAAAGATCTAAGCTTGAAGACTACCCTAATACATTAAGTATTATCATCAATTTGGGCTCTTATAAGCCCAAGTCTACTAGGGACCCCAGTGCTCTACACCTAATACCTTGGTGACCTACTCCAAGATGACTCTCACTATAACTTAATCTAGATAGTCTTTTCATATGTCACCCTCTTTAAGGTTCCAACTATGGACATAAAATTGACTATAATACAAAATTTCGTGTGTTTGATAATTAAAACACATGATTAAGACTATACATGGTTAATTTGTACTCATGTAGAATGATTTTAAGGTATTTTGAATAATTTGGGATTTTTGCATCAATAGATGGACACAAATGCCTTTATCGTCATCAAAGGGACAACAACAACTTTGTTTTCATTGAATGAAAAATAAGACTTTTTAATATTTCATTTCCTACAAGGAAAGAATCCTCCCCATTTCATTAATCCAAAGTTGTGTTAACAAACTAATCACTTAATCTTTATTGACCTGAAGGTGTTATAACAAACTAATTATTTTGTCTAATCATGATCCTAAAAATTAACCACCTAATTAAAAGAAAATATTTAGACAGTTACATTAAGATTTTAAACTAGGAATAAGCTTTTTAACATAATATTTGTCATGTTGCCTAAACATGTTTTGAAAATTTTATTTAAAATGAATTACATGTCCTTCCTTATACTACTAAAAAATCCAAGTCTTTTCTCATAGAGAATCCAAATTCAAGAAACCACACCTCCTCTACAAAATGTGATATATTACTGCCATAGTGAAACCCAAAAATCATGTTGGATACACAAGGATGTGTTAAAATAGTGTAAAGAGTATTTTTTGTTGTTTAAATGTTACTTTAAAAAAATTCTTTAAAATGAAATATATGTCACCTTCACACTCTATTTCTTAAAAGAAAAAATGAAATATTCATTCTTTATTAAATAATTTAAAATTAACATCTTCTTTTTTTGGGCCTGTCTGATCGTTTCTAGATGTCCAACCAATCAAAGACATAAATATTCAATGTCTTTGATGTTAGACTCGTTCAGAATCTTGAGTTGTTTCTCCGTTTCAAGATGTTCCATAACAAAAACTGAGAATTGGTCATCATTACTCCACGTGAAATGGTTTGATCTATTCCTTAATTACATCACCACTGTCCCCATCTGTGCGTACGAACATCAGCACAAAGAATGCACTCATAACTTCACACCATTTATGATGTCAGGTAATGCTGAGAACAAAAGTTTATATTTTTCAAACGTAAAGTGTTCGCTTTACATTTATTACTGTCAAAAAAAATGAAGGAATATAAAAAGCTAACGAGTGAGAAGAATTTAATTGTATTGAATTTGTTGTGTACTACAATATATATTGCTAATGCAATATAAATAGGAATAACCCTAAAAGAATTTTATATGGCAATGAATTACATAAGAAGAAAATACTTAGATATATAGATATATGCAACTTATAGTGTATATTCACCAAATCTAGAATATTGCATATTCCTTTAACAATTTTTTTATGTTAAATTTAAATATGTCTCTTGTCTCATTAAAATGTTAATAGAGTAATTGTTTATTTTGTATATAAAAATTCAAGTTTTTGAAATAAATTTTAATCAAATCAGTACATCGGTGACTTTAGACTTCATCTTTACATATTATTAGTTATTCCAATTAAATGTTATACATGTTGAAGTTCATTTAGGCTCAAACTTGAGAAAGGGTGTTAGAATACTAATTTCATGACTAGATTTATCATTTTTTAAATCATATTCTTTTTACATAATATGAAAGTAGTTAGATGAGTTCAATTAAGTATTTTATGTTCTAGAATGTTATTCAACAATTTCTTTTTATATTTAACAAATTTCAAGAGAGTTCTTAAGTGTTGCTTGAAGGAGGAGTTGAAGCCGATTGACTCTTAAGCCCTAATTATTTGTACTAACTTAACAGATTGTGTATGCAAGATTATAATTGAATTATCTTTTTTTTTTTATGTCTACTTTTTTGTATTTAATAGAGAAAAGGACAATATTAATATCAGTGGTGATTAATTAACAAAGCTTATGCACAATAAGTTGTCAAGATTGGGTACTTTGGGCTTTCACTTAGGTATTCTAATATTATTATCTTGGAGTTTTTTTTTTTAATAAATTAAGTAGGATCTATTAGAAAATATTATTTTTAAGGAGACATTCAATTTGTTATAAGATATTATACTTGAACTAAATTTTAATATCATATAAGAGAAAATCCAACTTGACACCTAGTTTTAGAAAAGAAGGGGAGTCCTTGTCACATATTAGGTCCTTATAATTTCAATCTCATTACTCATAAATTGATTCATACTCAGGTTAAGATAAGTGTTAGATAGTAGTTGTTCTACATCATTAATATTTTGATATCGTATCTTCCTTATATGTTTAATTGTCGAGTATATCTTAATAACCGATATTACAGGTGAAAGTCCATTCTTTCTGTCATGACCCCTACAGGTTTCGAAGCAGATGTGTCGTTTTCCTGTGCTCTGACAAATGGAAAAATGTACAGTGCAGAACATTGACCCTATCTTTTCTTGACCTGATGCTGATAACCAGGCGACGACCCTACCAGCAGGAAAATGAATCTTGTTCTTACAATCGATACCTTTCTTGCCGATGGAGATGAGAAAGTGACACAAGTTAACACAGAAGAAGATGAGAAAGCGACCCAAATTTGCCAAAAAACAAACACTTCAGAACAAGCTTTTTTGCCAGAACTTTCTCATCATCCAAATCCCCCATATCTTAACTATTTGCCTGTCTTTTCATACAATTAAGCTCTCTTAGTTTTCGGGCTGCCAACTGATTGCATCAAGAACAAACACTTTATTGCCTCTTTTCTTTTTCGTGCCATTAAACTTCATCAGGGGACCATAGCTAGGAAGCAGCTTCCTCCTTTTTGGGCCACCCACTCCCACATGGGTAAACTCAAGACTCTCACCTTCTCGAGAGGAAGAGAGGTCCTACTCTATTATGTGGGTAATAAGTGAATCGTTGTCGTAAATTCAGAAACTATCTACGATCATTTATAACCCTCACCTTCCATTATTCACGGCTACTTTCTTTCCAAGTATTTCCCAAGAATCAAAAGAAGAACGCTTTATCAAAACAGCAAGCAAGAAAATGCATTATAATCATCATATTCAAGGGAAGAAATCTTGAGCCAGATACAGTAATTCGATTATGGCAAGATTTTACTCCTTTCATAACTAGGATTTTGTCTTTTATTGACTTTAAGCATCATATATAAACTAGAGCTAAACTGGTTGCATTATTTTTTTCTTGGTAAGTATACCAAATGCATCATAAGAAAGGGGAAAAAGAGAACTCAAATGTCCGTCTTTGACAGCCCCCATTCTTCCTCTTTTCTTCATATTATGCAGCCTTGACAAGGCAATCTTCTTTCGTTTATATAGTATATTACACATACTACAACTTGCAAGCAAACTTGAGAGATGCCAATTCTATGTAATTTAACATGACAGACACCTTCAGGACTCCACCACTGCACTGAAGGGATCGAAGACCTCTGTCATGGCGAGTCACAGAGCAAAAAGGCACCAAACTGCTAATCTTGATACTGATGAGTTCCCCAAAACTAGGCAACCACATTACAGGAACCGTTGGGAAGAGCAGTTTTGGGGCTTATCTTCTCCAAGATAGGCTTCAAGTCCCTGGGGTGCACGTCCACCTTGAGCCCATACTTCATGAACAATGTCAAGGACATCTTCTGCTCCACCCGGTGGCCACGCGCCACTGTCAGCCGGTGGCGCAACAGCACTGCCGCTGCTATGGACTTCATCTGCAAGTAAGCCAAGTCTTTCCCCAGACAGATTCTTGGGCCGGCATTGAAGGCCACGAACCTGTAAGCATCCTGTGCCTCGATTTTCTTGCCATCTTCAGATAACCATCTCTCGGGCTTGAATTCCAGACAATCTTGGCCCCAGATGTTCTCCATTCGGCCGATTGCGTAGATCGAATAGGTGATGGACGAGCCTCCCGGCACGAAAGTCCCACTGGGTAAAGTGTCATCGGCGACGACGTGCTTCGAGTCCTGAGGCACCGACGGGTACAGCCGCAGGGTCTCCGACAGGGCCGCTTTCAGATACATCAAACGGTCAACTTCTTCAAACATCAGAGGTTCTTCAACCCACTTGGACATGTCTCTGCCACGTGTCTCCATAAGGACGGTGCAGATCTCGATGAGGATCTTCTCTTCCACTCTGGGGTTCGTACTCACCAGCCAGAAGAACCAGCTAAGCGCGACTGATGACGTGTCACGTCCAGCTAGGATGAAGTTGAGTGCCACGTTTTGCAGGAACTGATCCGAGTAGGACTCCTTTTTCTTCATGAACCGCGAAATCAGGTCGTCGTGTGGGGTCCCGTTGCCATCTGCCTGCTGACTGTACAGCTCCTGCTTACGTGTGTTGATAATGTCGGTCAGGTACCGGTCAATGTGATGGAGGCTCTCGGTCATGCTGGCTTCCATTCCGAGCCGGAGCCATTTCCTCAGATTCCAGGCAAACTTCGGCAAAAGAAAGCGCTGAAGCGTGGCTTCAGTGGCTCGGTCGAAAGCCATGGCGAAGCCATTCTCCGGTAGACCCGGAGAGAGAGTCTGCGGGTCCTTCCCGAAAGCCAAGCCGCAAATGTTGTCGAAAGTGAGCCGAAGCAGAAGGTCTTGAAGATCAACCGGCTTGGCTTCCCGCTGAGCCGTCTCCAGAATCGGGCAGAACCGAAGCTTGATGGCGCGGTTCACCCACCGACCCATGGCTTGACGCAACGTCCGGGTGGTGAATTCCAATGCGGCGGTCTTTCGCTGGAACAGCCACGTGTCCCCATCGGAGTTGAAGATCCCGTCACCGAGCAAATCATGGAAAGCAGCCTGCCAATTGGGTCCCTTCGGGTAATTATCGAACCGGAGCTTCAAAATGTGCTCCACATTTTTCGGGTCGGATGTCACCGTCACGAGCCCCTGCTTCCGAGCCAGAAAAGGAAAAGTACAAATACAGGTCTGGTAGGTGCCGCCACAGGAGCGAAGGTTGTCGACTATCCAGTCATGCATGCAGTTGGAGTGTTGGATAAGACCGGGAAGACTACCCAATAATGGCCAGACACGGGGACCGCTTAGCGACCGCGCGATGGCTCTGAACCATAAGAAGTACGCCGCGATGGCTGATAAGACTAGCAGAGCCGTTGATACGTCCATGATACCCGCGGACCCCACTTCTGAACCTCTCGAATTACTTCCACTGTGAAATCCTATCTGTGGTCGGATTCTGAAACCTGCAAATTTTCAGCAATGATTCGAAAAGACAAAACCCAGATCAGAACGGACAAAATGAGGAAATCCCAGATGAGATTCTCAACGAAAACGATGAAACAAAAGAGAGAAAGGACCTGAGAAACGGTAGCAGAAAGCAGGAACCAGGAGAAAGAGGAGGAGGAAGAAAGGAAAAGGAGAGTGACGAGAGAAGTGTGGATGCTCCAAATGGTGGGGAAGAAAAGAGGTTTTATAGAAAAAGCAGTGAAAGGAACGCAATAAAAGCCCAGGCTGTTGTAGGTTTTTTTTCTCTTCGTGGACCTTCTCAACCAGCTTGTGTAGGCACTGCCATAAATGCCAGCCGAGGCCGTTGGAGAAGTGAACCTGGAAGCCACGCCGACTTAAAAAACAACCACGTCGGTAGTGAAACCAGGCCGGAAAGGTCCTCAAGTTCTAGAACCCACCCATCTCGCCCTTTCTGTCTCTCTCTCAGGAACAATCCTCACCTAATTTTGCAGAAAACCACTGCTCCACTTTAATTCCGGCATTCAATGGAGGAGTAGAAGTAAACCGGATTGGTTGAGCCCAACATTTCCACGACTAAACCAACATAGTAATACTTTTACAAACGTGCAGATCTTTAAAGAAAACATGTATCAAAGAGTTCATTACTGTTATGAGACAGGATCATGCATTAAGTCTCTTTTTAGTGCACTTCTTATGTTTTTTCTTACTGCTCCGGACGGCTTGGGTTCGGTGAACGATTAATCACATTTAATACCCGCACCACCAGCTTTTACATCCTAGTTTCCTTTTACCCTACTTTTGCAGTGATTGATTTTGCAAGCAACTCGTGGGCTACACTTCCTTTCTGTCGTTTGAATTTCTAAACCGTTCACTTTTCTAGTTGTTGGAAACGGTGCAGAAGAGGTTGCAGACTGACAGAGTAAACATTCTGCTTGTTGTAGTCTCGGATAGTGTGTATATAATTCATATTAGTTCCTTTTTTAAGATAAATGAGGAACAGGTAAGTTGGTGTCGGGGATACCATTATTTGTAAAGATGATGACATGTTTTGTTTCAAGACAATGGGCAATACTTCCATTAGAGGAAAGCATCTTTTTTCATTTCAAGTACGTGATCCGAGTCTCAGGTGAAGGAAGGTCGGATCAGTGTTGTGGTTTAAAAAGGCAGTCAAATCATCAACTCGTTTGGGTACATGATTCCCTCAAAGTGAGGGGACCAACAGGAGGGAATAGTTCAACCAGGGACCCTTCTGCATTTACGTAAGACATCTTCGATGACATAATCGAGATTTTATCTGATTCTTATCAAAAAGTTTGATCAAAAGATGTAAAAGTTATCTGAAACTTGGAAGAAATATTACCCCTTTTGATTGGGAATTATGATAGGCATTTGACGTACACCGTCCATTACTTCTTCTTTTTTGCCTGCATTTGTCGGTAGGTTGAACATGGACCATAGAAGTAATGACAAGAGCGGGAGCAATCAGGTCCGCTAGTTAGGAAAAGAAAGGTGATGTGCATATGATGGGATTTCCAACGTAATTAATATTAAGATGGAGGTCCATGATTTGGACTTAAGAAAAGCAATATAACCTTTGTAGATAACAATTGGTACCAATCCTTTCTTCTTTCTATCTAATTCTATGCTTGATTTGGGATGAAACTCTCAAGTTTAAAGCTGTTAAATCATATTGTTAAATTAAGAAAGCCCATTCTTAAATCCATAAGCTATGAGAAGTATGTATCTTGTTATTAATAAAGTTAAGACTCATGTATCTTTACTTTTGATCGGAGATAAATGTCCTTAACACACTTTCTTTGCACAACCAAAGAAACATGACTCATAAACAAATTGAGAAAAGTGAGGGTCTATTGCAACACATTAGGAAGGAAGGCCATCGCTCCAATACCATGTTAAATTAGGATGGTAGACAAATTAAGAATAGTGATGGTTCATCACAACACATTAGGAAGGGATCCCATGACTCCAAAACCATATAAAAGTAAGATGGCTCATCTTAAAACTCATAGACAAGAGAAGGTGTACCCTTGTCTAACATAAGGCGAAGTTCACATTTCTCCACTTTTGATGTAAGATAAGCATTCTCAACAAACATCCTCCATATGATGGAAGAAATATCACTGGTGAACAAATTGAATACGGTGAAGGTCCACAACATATTAGGAAAGTTAAAATGTGGGGGGCGCATGATTTTGATACCATGTTAAAACAAGAGGTTTATCCTAAAATTTATTAGTAAAAGGAGGTATACTTTTGTTTCATATAAGGCTAGACACACATATTTTTATTTTCGATGTGAGGTAAGCATCCTTAACACACCTCCTCCACACTGTAGAAGAAACATCATGGGTGAACAAATATTAAAAATGGTAAGGGTCCATCACAAGACATCAAGAAGCAAACTATGGTTCTGATTGCATATTAAAGTAAGGAGATCCATCTTAAAATCTATAGGCAATAGAAGGTATACACTATCTAATATAAGGTTAAGCTCACATATCTTTACTTCCAATGGGGGATAAGCATTCTTAACATGCTCTTTATGAGGGTTTAGGATGGGCCTTCCTACTTAACACATATATTGAAAAAATATATTTTTTAAATAATGTTTGAATGTGAAGTTATTCTTAATTTAAGTTGAACTTTTAATCTACTTACAAAATAAATCATGTTTTTCTCTAAAATAAAATAAAAGAGAATTGGACACTATTTAAACTATAATATTGGTTAGGCATGATGTATTTGTGGATTGTCGATAAGTGTCTAACTTAGTTTAGAGCAAGCACTATTTGCAAACTCTTAATTCTAAGTTTGACATTGAGTGCATATGTGGTATGTGTATGTGTTAAAAAAATTATATTTGTGAACTCAGCACAAGAAAACTACTTTGATGAAGTGTGAGGATAAGATTGATCGGACCTTGCATAGCATACTACCAAAAACGCCATTTTTTAATGGCCAACAACCGTAACATGCAATACCAATTGAGATCATCATTGAGATGAAGCTCAAAAAGATTGGATTTTTATAATTTTCATTAAGAGTATCTTTAATGGGGAGTTACATGCAAGTAGATTGTACTCTAAGCCTAGTGTTTGGCTGTCTCAATTCAAATTTTCAAATATGGTGGTATTTGTACATTATAGAGGAAGGATCCATCTTAGACTTTTGATTTAAGCCTTAAATGTTATGGCTAGGATGTGACCAACCATGTCGAAAAATTAACAAAAATCCCTATTAACAAATGTTCAAAATAAGGATCTTAATTAAATTGAAAACCAAGATTCCGATGTCTCACATAATTCCTAAATTTTAATTACTCTCCATATGATGATCTAAAACAAAACCACATATGTCTTTTGTGATAAAAAGGAACGGGGCTTTTAATATAATTTTATATAGGTTTAGGCCTTGACATAAAAAGATGCAATCCCTTGGTACTTATTCCAATGTTTTGTGATTTATGTTTTTCTTTTCTTTAATCACTTTGCTCTATTATTGAGAGATTGTTGTGTGTCTTTTCTTCTCCAGCTTTTTCACATATAAATTTCTAAGTCGCCTTAATTTTGGGTTACATCATAGATGTTGATATCTCTGCATTAAATATGAATGGTTTAGCATGAATCTGAACGAGGGGGAGGAGGGCAATCAATGGAGGAGAAGCCTCACCACCACTCCAACTTCCGAATGATATTAATAATATTGAATGTGATTAGCATTCAGGAACATGCGGCTGACAACCTGCCCATGCTTCATGCATGAGAACTGCCCATGCTACTACATAACATCAATATTGATAGGTAGCTTCTTTGAACTATCTTTGGCAAGAAAGAGATAATAATCTTCTTCCATTTTACAAATGTAACGTCCGCTAGTATATGTGTTAGAAATTATTAAAAAAATAGTTCACATTCAACTTAAAATTTTAAAACATTAAGTAATAAAATCTATCATTTTACAAACTAATCTTTTAAATTATTTTATTTCCATATAAAACTTAACTATATGCTTTTATGAAGTTTGAATTGTTTAATATTAAAGGGATTTTTTTAATAAAAAAAAAAAACTCATATACCCACATATGCACGCGCTATAGGATCTCCGACCTAATGGTCAATGGCCTTGTCAATTTAGGACTAGGCCACTAGGCCTTACGACCTAATTGTCCTTTAAAGCCATGGCATTATTGTCCTCCTCCCATGTGGTAGATCAAATGCTTTCTTGGTTCTCATTATTCGTCGTTCTAGTGAAAAACTCCATCGGATTTCAAATGATATGACTCGAATATAATCCGCAAGGACAAAAGGGTGGTTGGAAGAAGTGGTGAGAAGGAATCACCTTTTCAAAAATGGGAGGCTGTGTTAGGTTTGGTCATTAATGGCCCTTGGCACTTTAATCATAAAAGGCTTAGTCGCTGATAATCTTCCACGCTTGCGACCCCGTCGTGGAGATGCCCATTAGAGAACCTTCAACCGCCCCCCTCGTCCTCCTATGTCACTTTCTCTAAGAACCATAGCAATGTTTATTAATGTTTTACCTGGATTCTTCACATGAACAAAGTTTTGTTGGCTTTAGAATGGAAGATAAACGAAAGAAGTTGCTTGACAAGTTTGGGAGAAAGCTTTTTAGCAAAGTGTAAATCAAATGCACGTGCATCGGCATTTATATAAATTTTGCGGTTGACTAGCCGAAAGATTAGGGTGCATCCTAGTTTGGGGAATTGTAGTTACCAGTATGGGTTATATTAAGGAAGTTTATATCCTTCTTAGACTTGACTTTGAACAAGGGAATATGTACCTTAATTTGAAGATAGTTTTTAATTAAAATTTAAATAATATAGGACACTCTCTATAACGTTTCCAACAACTCACTTGAATTGCTGTCCAAAAGATGCCACAAGAATTGGATACTAAGTAAAAACATAGTATGCTAATATATTAACAAGGCAAATATACAGGCTAATATATTGTGTTAAAATGTCTAATTCTTTCCTTAAAACAGACTTATAAGAGTAAAAAACACATTAACATATTAAAAAACATAATATCTCTTAAAGAAATGCCTTTGATACAAAATGATTCAAAAACTGAAATGCCTTTTGAAGGTGGGTGACTTCTCGACTGGTGTTCACAAGGATTGGCGTTTCAAATGATGACAGTGTTGATCATTCTTCACGCTAGCCTTTCTTTGTCTTGGTTAGGCCATATCTGTTGTTGGACCAGGTGAGGAGGACGCCATGGAGTACAGTATGGGGCTGAAGTCATTAACTGATAAGCAAGGACATTGGGATGTCTCCGAACAGGAGTCTTTAAGTTAAGCCCAAAAAGGCAAGCTTTCTGGCTTCATTGGGAAGCCGGTTGACTCACCAAAAGTGAAAAGATACCCTTGTTTGTGTGATAACTTCGACATTCATACAAAACCGGTCTGTGATGTCCATTCAAGGGATGCCATGCCGTAGGATTTTTACAATATAATATATATTATTTTTAACACATTTTCTTACAATTAATGTAGACATGTTAAACAAAATTATTTCCTCTTAAAATCCACTTGTAAAAGGATTAAATAAAGTAGATTATTTAGCAAGATTTAAACAATATGACAACTCAAAGATGGTTTCTTCAGTCATGCAAGTCTTTTCCCAACACTGCAGGTGAAGGTCTAAGCAGTACTTGGTGCCTCTGTGCCTAAGACCAAGTTTCGTGAATGCTAAATAAGCTTTAAACAGGCTTGAAAGATTAACAGGAGATTTGGGATTTAAAGCAAATATGGGTACATGAATTTTACAGCAACAAGAAAAATAAGCAAACAAAAGAATCACAGTCAAGAAAATAATAAACTTGATTGTGAACCAAAAAAGAAAACTTTTAACTTTGAAAATTTGAATTATAGAACCTCTCCTACTAGCATTATTTCGACCATTGGGAAGGGGAGAGGAGGCATTTGGGCTTTAGCCCAATTGCTGAAAAGCCTAGAGTATTTGTCGGGGGAAATTCTGCTTGAAAGCGTTGGAATGGCTGAGGTTCTAGATTTTCTTATTGTAAACGTGGGGCTTCCCAGTTTTGGCCCGTCTTGTGAATACAAGTGACTGGACACAATTAAGGTTGTCCCATGCGACTACAGTTCTCGACTAATGGCGACATTGTTAATATGTCTTAAATCTATAATGAAAGATGTATGCCAGTTGTGGCATCTAAGATTTGAAGGTTTGAGTGCATTATTATATATATACATATGGTGAGAGAATTGCCAAAAATAGACAAGCCAAAGAAGTCATGTGAATCTTGTGTGAAAAGAAAGATTAATAAGAAAAAGTTTGAAGTTAAAAAGTCTTGGATGATCGAAAAACTACTTCAACTTATCCATACTGATTTGGCATGACCTTTTGAAGTTAGTAAGTCGGCAGTCTTACATTTTCTGCATTGTATTTGAGAATACAGGGACTCTTACAAAACCAAGTGCTAGCGAAGTCATTACCAATCTAAGATCTATGAATATTAGAACCATAATCGTGACAATTGATATCTGGGAAACTGCGGAATCAATTACCAAGGAAGTTGGAATTGAAAATGTTATTGCAGAAGCCGCACCAAAGGACAAAGGAAAGAAAGTGAGGAAGCTTCAAGTAAAAAAAGAACATTGCATGGTAGACATGTGCCAAATGAGTGTCATGCTAAGACATAATTTCCATGTCAAGCTAACGTGGTTTTCATGAAGAAAAACTTGAAGGATATGATAACAGCCATTGAAATTTCAAGGAAAACCTTCACAAGTAATTGGTTTTCAGTGGGTGCAATGGTGGCCTCGTTGTTCAGTGCTATTTTCAGCTACATTATGTTGAAGAAGTACATGACCCCCTGAAATCTGGATTACCAAGAGATGAGAATAACCATTTAAAGAAAAACCGTGTAGAGTGTATAACACCATGTACCAAAAAGACATATTTGGAGAAATAATAATCATATTTAATCTAATCTATCACATTATATTATGGAAAACCAAAATCCTCCATTTGAAGAAGAATATATGCCTAATATCGAACTAAATGTACCTGTTTGTTTTTTATCATAGTTGATGTAAACTCAGGCTAAAGTTACAAAAGGATTTGTGCATGAAATAAGAACGGTATCGTTTTTAAGGAGATTTTGTGCCCATGTGCACGAGATTCTGGGCCTTGGGATTATAAGCAGGAGGCTTCTCAATAAAGCGTCTCTTAGGGCCCAAAATGCACACAAATAGTGGGCTGCTGTCTGCACAAGAGGATCGTTTAAACAAGTGTTTTACAGTAAATAAAAGATTTAATTTTTTTTTTCTAAATTACTCTCTTAGATTATTATATCGTTAGGTGGGGGCACAAAAGTCATGTTAAAAATTTAAAAAGAATGACACATATACAACTTAAAACTTTAAAAGTGTTAAATAAAGAAACTAAACTTCTTATAAATCACTTTCACAAACTATTACATTTTGTATAAGACCTAACACGTCTCTTCATTATTTGTATGAAAAAAACTTCTAAAATCTTTTCCACAAGCATCATAATTGGGCGTTACTATCATGTTAGAAATTATAGAAAATTGTTAAAGATGTAAATGTCACACATCTATCGTAAAAAGATAAATCCTTAAACTTATAAATAATGATTTTTTTTACTTAATGTCTTAAGTTTTGAAATTGACTCCCACATACTAATACAATATCAGAGCTAAGAAATGCGCCTATACTTTGTTATCTTCCATGCAATCCTCAGTTGTGGGATTATATGTCCACGTGTAATGTTTTTATCAACTTGCACACAAGGGAGGATGTTAAAGTATGAATGTCTCACATTGATTATGAAAGGATAGACCCTTGAGCTAATAAGTTGAGTTTTTCTACCTAAAGCCTTATAGACTTTTTCGAAACTCCTAGATGCTTATAACTAATTTTGTTAAATTTGAATAGAAATTAAAAGAGCTCGCCATTGGAATACATAACACGTTAATATATTCCACACATTCCCATTTCATTTATATCTTTAGGTTTGCTAAACTGCTTTTGACTTCTTACAAATGATGATAATCAGGAGACCAAGAAAGAATACTGTGAGGCTTCTCCGACGGTGGGAGTGTAATTAGCTCTTTGATACAAAATCATTCAAAACTGAAATGCCTTTTGATGGTGAGGGATTTCTCCACTGGTGTTCACAAGGATCGGCGTATCAAATGATGACAATGTTTGGCAATTCTTCAGGCCAGCGTTTCTTTGTCTTGGTTAGGCCATATCTTTTGTTGGACCAGGTGAAGAGGTCGCCATTGGAGTACAGAATGAAGCCGAAGTCATTAACTGATGAGCAAGGACATTGGAATGTCCCCGAACACGAGTCTTTAAGTTAGTCCCCAAAAGGCAAGCTTTCTGGCTCCATTTGAAAGCCAGTTGATTCACCGAGAGTTGCAAAGATACCTTTGTTCATGTGATATCTTCGACGTCCATACAAATCCAGTCAGTGACATCCACTCTAGGGGCGCCCTGCCGTAGGACCTTTGCAAAATAAGATAATATATATAGTTTCTAACACATTTTCTTACAATTAACATATACATGTTAAAAAAATTATTTCTTCTTAAAATCAACTTATAGAAGGATTAAATACTTATTAGCTTAAAGTAGATTATTGAGAAAGATTTAAACAATATGACAACTTAAAAGATGGCTTCTTTAGTCTTGCAGGTCTTTTCCCAACACGGCAGGGCGAGGTCAGAGCAGTACTTGGTGCCTCCGTGCCTAAAACCAAGTTTCGTGAATACCCAATATTCTTTAAACAGGCCTGAAATTTAACAGGTGATATGACATTTAAAGCATTAGACTGAGTTAATATGTTTGTGGCGACATTGTATTGTCAGGTGGGAGGAAGGCTAAACCACCAGTTAAAATAAGCTTTTCGGAATACACACGGTAATATTTTGGCTTCAAGCACAATTCAACTTCAGCAGAAGAGGATGGTTGTTGGCTGGTCTTCCTCCTTTTGCACATCAAATAATGAAGATTCCACCGTTTGGCAGAACCCCTAAAAAACTAAATTCACTAAGAATCCACCAGCATTTGACTGAGTTAGTCTAAAATTGTTGCATCCGCTTTCATTTTCTGAAAATGGCTGGAAGTGAACTTAGTTTTGAGTTGAGAAGATCTTTATGTTACATGGAGGTTGCTTGAAGATACCAATAATGTCAAGGGGTTCAAATAAGGTATTTGGATCAAAATCATTTTGCAGATAAGGTGGATTGAAACTGCTGTTTCCAAATAAAGATGGTTGTGCCATGCCATTGCATCAACAACATAAGGAAGAGTTCCATCTAACATGGAAAACGTGGTTATGTCAGGGAAGTTGTCTCTGAAAATAGAGGCAAACTGCAGATGGATGTCCTACCATTTGAACTCTAACTTAGTGCAAGACTAAAAAAACAGTCAATAATTGAATCAGAATCATGACTAATACTATAAACAATTTTACATTGCCAGAAAATACAGGTTCGCTTACAAAAGAATCATACTATGAACAATTTAGAGATACAAGAAAGATCATTCTTCCAAACAGTTTGAATTATCTGTGATCAAAATCCCCTCCCTGCACTCTGCCAAACCTCCACATTCTGCTGATCCTTTCTAGTCACAAACATCTTGTTCCCTCCAAAAGCCAAGTTGGTTATCTTGGGGCCTCCCATGTCCTTCACTCTCCCCATTATGTTCTTCCTAAACACCCGATCCCCCAGCCCCTCTTCTTTCTTCTTTGAATCCTCCATCGCCACCTCTGTCCACTGCTCCATATCCCCTCCTTTGCTGCAAAACACTTGACTTCCATGGCTCTCAATCTTGCACCCGAAACCTTCCTTCTTCCCATTCGCCACTTTCCTACCATTCCCAAGACAAACCCACGAATTCTCAGCCCCGAAATTGCGAAAATCTGAGAAGAACACCTCGCCGGAATTTACACCGACCTTGAAAATCCCTGATAAATCCTCTGAAACCGAAACATCCGAAAAGCAATCTACTTTTTCCGGGAGCTCCCAAACCACATTTCCAGACCTTACATCCCAGAACCTGATGTTGCCCATTACGCCTGAAGGTCCGCTGTGAGACCCCGAAGCCATTAACAAACCGTAGCCTGAGACCCAATTCAGTTTGCTGGCCGGTATTGCCGAGTCAATCTCGGCGCCGAAGATCTCACAGTGGGCAATCTCAGTCACCGGACTAAAGCTCTGCAAATCGTAAACCATGATTACGTTTGAGTTCCTCCGCCCCGATTCGAAGCTCACGAATAAATGCTCCGGAGACGATCCGATTGCCTGAACTGTGGAGCCCGACCGGGTCACGTTCTCCCAATTCAGGCTCTTTCTCACCAAACCGTTTTCGAGGTCGAGAATCCGGAGCCCCGAGAAGTCGGTAGCTCCGGCGGCCGCCACCGTCGGCGACATCCCCAGCAGCGAGTCCACCGCCGTAAACTCGGTCAAGACAGTGGATTTCCTCCTCAGCGACCAGTCAAACGAGGTGATTTTGCTACCGTGCGCCACGTGCACCGAACCGAACGGCGTGGTGGCAATCGCCGACGGCGAATCCCGCCCGTTCAGGGGCAGAACCTGCAATTTCTCAAGGTTGAACGCGTCGAACTGGGACGGGCTCGAAAGCGAGTTCCTCAAAAGGGGTTCAACACCGTAAAACCGCGACTCAGCGATCAGGTCTTGAATGTCGAAAGCCTTCGCCTTTGACGGCAGATTACCCGTCCGGAGAAGCGAAAGGAGTACTGAGAACAGCTCCGGGTCTCGGTCGATGAACGGCGCCTCCGACACCCTGGAGAACAACGACTTGGGTCCACCCTGGGACAGGGTCTGCTTGGTGGTCTGGAAGATCTGGCCTCCCACATCAACGGTAACGATGTTGGAGTCCAGCTGGGTCTTGGTAGTCGGCAGGCTAGCAAACGTTGACATATTGGGAACTCCTAAACTGCCCATGAAAGAAAGCCCGCTAAAGATGGAGGAGGTATGGAGACTTGCTATGGTGGGGATGGCGGAAGAGATGAATATATGTAGGGAGGAGAAGAGGGTGGCTGATGAGGTTCTAGAAGGTGGAACCGTCAGGGCTTTGGTCAACCAAAGAGGAGTGATATAATATTCATTTTATTAGTCTCTAGCCTTCAGGATGGACCATGAATTTGGCACGTTTAGGCATCAGCCCCTGGAGGAGGGGACTTTTACAGGGTAAGGTTTTATCCCAAAGCTTGTCAACTCCAGTTTTGTGTCAACTACCTGTTTCTGCACTTCAAACTAGTCTTTTGGAGCTATTAGGAACCCGGAATCTCTCACCATATGTATGCCAATAGAGAGCTTGAGCTTGAGCTTGAGCAATGAATGACAAATGGCATTACGGAATCCATTCTTTGCCTGAGCATGGATGAAAAGCATCAGCAGGATCCCTTTCTTGTTTGAGATTGGGGTCTTCCAGCATCTGTGTTCAAAGAAAAGAATCTTGATTTGACCCCCACTCTGTAATTTAATGGGTAGATGACTCAAATCACACACTGTTTGACCCAAGCTGATACCAAATGAGACTTTAAATCACATTCCCAGAAGTCTCCATCATTTGATGCCAATGGCAGGAAATAAAATTTTCATCATCAACAGTAATAATACTATTGCTATTACCATCAATATTCTGTTATCATTTATATTACATACGAAAAGGGTGCCGGCACAAAGATCGAGAAGCAGCTGTCAATTTTTGTTTCGGCCTAGAGTAATGGTGAAAAATATACATCATCCAGTAGAGGACTTAAGGCCAGGGACTCAAAAAGGCCTCCATATTCCCGGGTCAGTGATGTAGTAGATCTGCCAATTAAACCTAAACCTTCTCTACGTTTAGATTCAGCATTCTTGGGTTGGGTTTACAATCCAACTTGATGCTGCAAATTCCTGCAATTCTCCTTGACAATGGAGGGATCAAGTGAGATGGGACACTAGTTAGCTGACACCCGGCTGTATCATTGGGAAGAAAGACCAATCCTTGGTTGGCCCACCCTCATTCCTAGCAACATTCTCATTCGCCCACCAGTCAGAACCCACACTGGGCTTCCAAGAGTCTCCGCCATCTGTGTTGTCAAAATTGAATTCTTTGACCGAACCAAGAGCGACGGACTGATTCTTCTGATGGCGCTCTTCCTCCTCCCTATCCTCAGGAGCTTTCTCCGGTGGATCATTGGATGTTTCACCAACACGGAACTCGTTGCAGTTGAGGATTTTTGCAGGAGGTTGAACTTCGGCAGTTGTAGCGTCCTTTAAAGACACTGATACTGCTTCAGCTAGTAGGAATGGTTTCTTTTCAACACATCTTACAACATCTCCGGAAGCTAACTCAAACGAGACTCTTCGGTTGGCAGCAACCTCGTCATCCCGCCTTCCATAGTCTGGATGCGAGCGCGACCCAACTTCATAGCTCTGACGATTGTGAAGAAAGCAATCACGTGATATGGAGGTCACAGCATCTGGTGTCAACGAACCAGAACCTTGACATGATCCAGATTCACGGGGAGGCACCTTATAAAGGTTCAAGAGCTTGGGAGGATCACCTGTCCGAAACTCAAGGAAGTGAGGACCACCAACACCAAATTCAGGGTCAGGGAAAGGGGATGAGGTGCCTGAACCTGAGATGCCAGAGCTTGGGGATATTAGCTGACCAACTGGGCTTCCCGGGTGCAGGTGATAAGATTGGAATTCGTACGGGGAGAATGTGAATTTCTGACCAGGATCTACATTCCGGAGGTTCGGGTTAAGCAGCTCAGCAAATGGCACCTCAGGTGAGGAAGGTGTGGTCAAGTGGACAGACTCGGCAGGCGGAGTAAAAGGAGCAGTCGATGGTTCAGTCGTGAATGCTGAGAAAACAGGTGGGGAGACTAACTGGGTTTCATGGGCGTAAGGGCCTATGGCAAAAATTGAGGCAGGTCCGCGTGGGGAGTACATATTGGCCGAAACAGAGGTGAGGGACAATAAACCCACCGGGGATTGTGAAGCAGAAGGAGGTTCCGATTGCAGAAAGGATGCAGGAGAAGAGGGAGGTGCAACAAAGGGAAGGGTTATTGAAGGTACTTGGATTTGATTTTGGGAGGTGGAACCATCGGTTCCAGAGTGTGTTGTTTCAGGAGCAAGAGCAGCAGGCCCAATTCGCTTTCTGTGTTTGAGAGATCCAAAGCACCAATATATGCTCAAGCAGCCTCCCCATCTTCTCTTCTGCGTGTAACCAAAGATCATGAGGGAAAAAAATGTTAGTACAGAACATAATCCGAGATTCCCTTAGTTACAACCGAAACTGATGGCAAATAATAAGTAAATTTCAGTTCTTTTAACACAAACAGGACAATGCCAATAAAATCGTTAGTTACCACTGAAGCATACAATTACAAAAAGACATAGCATGGCATTTATAATGCTTGCAGAACCATGGGTGACCTAAAAGAGTAGACACAGAGTAAACCATTACAAGTATATCATAGAAAAACACCCCATCCTCCACTTCAAAAATTGGCCCTGTATCCTCTAAGCTACAGAGGCCACAAAAGCTTAAAAGAAAAGCTAATTTCATCAGACATCAGAATTGATTCTTGTTAGATACAATCCATTTGGAGTCTGAATCCGAACTTGTAAAGTTTTCTAACAATTTAAGACTCCTTTTCATTTTCGTCTGGTGAGTTAAGATATTTTTTTTAAAACCAGAATAAGTAAACAGAACAAAGCTCAACATCCCTGGAACGGTGATTCTTAGTCTAGATTCAAAAGCGTCTCAAACAAGCATGAAATTGCTCTTCTTCAAATGAACCTCAGATCTCGTGCGTCCATCAAGTAGCTAGCCCCCAACCACCCAAAAATTTAAAAAGGAAATATCTATCTTACATACACTCACTATCAGCAAGCTCAAATATGGGAAGGTAACTTCAAGCCCTGAATAGCTTAACTGCCTTCCTCAAAAAGGACGCACCAAAAACTCCTAGATGTATCAAACCTAGGGAAAGTTTATCCCAGCAGCCATAGCTATATGGAGAACCAGTATTCTGATTCTTCCACCCACGCTCATCCCTTATCCCATCATGCATGCATCATCTAGAATGAACTCCAACTCAAACCAAATTCAGTTTCCTACGTACGGTTCAGAACTTAACCCTCTACTTCATTATAATGACACTGCCTCTACAGAGATCCATTTCACGGTCTCAGCACACTTTATTTCTTATAAAGATCAGTAAGGAAAGGCTCAGAAAAGAAATAAATAACATCAGTAAGCAAAGAAATTACTGTATTTCTCCACAAGCTTCAACATCTTTTACACATCAAATGCTCAGAAACAGATTCATACACAAACCAGAATCATCAAAAGGCGTTGAGTTCATAAGGCAAAGCACCAAAACTACCTTTTAAGCTTTGGAAATTCATCTACCCCAATTTAAAGCTAAATCATTTCCAACCAAAAAGTCAACCTTCTCGGAATACGCAGAACAACTTTAAAACACCGGCTGCTTAGCAATTAGGAAACACTAACATTGCTTTCTAAAGCGAAATCTGCGTCATCTTTTTCTGAAAGAAAGCAAAATATTTTAAAAAGGAAAAGAAGAAAAGAAAGCAAGAAAACGTGTGTAATTCTGTTCGTTATCAAACTGAAATCTCATTGAAAACAAAAACCGCAAACAAAAAAGGAAATGAATACAATCATTACTCTATCATTAAAAAAGAAAAAAACGAATTATCAACCAAGAAAGCAAAATCAAACAGATCTTACATCTCACAACTAAACCTGTAAACAAGCAACACTTAAATCTCAAACACCTTCACCTACAACAATCAAACGAACGCAATCCAAATCCAAAAAAAGAAATCAAATTCGTACCAAATTCATACCTGCACTGTGGCTTGCGGAGCACGATTCTCAGCCGAAGCGATCGCAGTAGCAGCAGCGCTTATAGTCGCCAAGGCGTTATTCACCGCTTCGGAGTCTCCATTTCCACGTCTCATCTCCGCTCTTCCAATTCCAAAAACACCGTCGTATTCACCGAAAGTCACCGTTTCTCATCCAAACTCGGATTTTCTTGGCAAAAGTTTCTCGAGAAAATCTCGAGCAGAGCAGGCGACGCACTAGGGATGCTTCCAAACTCGAAGGAAGCAGAAAGCGAAATCGGGAACGAAAATGAAATTGAAAAAATCTGAAATTATATTCTGCACGTAACGCTTACGAGGTCAAACACGGCAATGACTCCGCTTCCTCCATGTGATTATCGACGACTTGAGTTAACAGGGGCTTATTATATATATATTAATGCTATCGGCATTAATCATTCCCTCAATTACCACACTACCCCTGTACTCCCTTGCGTGTGCCTTACTCCCTAAGTACAATTAATGTTTTTGCACATGCACAAATTGTATATAAAAGTCATTACATGAAGTTTATCCAAAACAAATACATAATAAAAAATTAGCACTTTCTATGAAAAAAATTGACATTTACTATTTATAATAGTATAGATATGTTACAAGTATATGAATAATATATAAAATTATATTATGAATCTTAATATATGACGATAATGATACCAAATTAGATGATAATGTTGTTTTTATAATAAAGATACTACACATGATTATTAGAAGACTTATCTCTATTCAAAAGTAAAGTAATTCTAGTTCTACATAAGATAAATAATATTAAATACTCAACTTTTAACATAATTTTCTTGTCAAATTAATTTTTGAACGATGTATGTTTTTTATTTTTTTTATTTTTCTAATTATATAGCTTGTGAAAAATATTTGTTGATTGTTATGTTTTTATTGTTCAACTAAATAGTCAAAAGGAGAAAACTCAATAAATTACTTTCTTTGCGACAAACATCAAATCATACAAAAAAAAATCATTTTATATTATATGCAAGTATTAGAAGACTAATGTCAATTTAAAAGTGAGCAAATGTTTTTATAAGGATATTTTTCAAATAATTTTTACATAATATATACTTATTCTGCTATTAAATAACATAACAGACAAATATAATTGTGACATGAATACTAAATTTTAATATAATTTTATCATCAACATAATTTTTTTAATGATATATGTTAATATTTTAAAATTTTCTATTAACATAACTTGTAAAATAAAAACGAGTGTTTGAAAGGAAAATTTACAATAAAAAGTTACAAAATCAAGGTGAAAGTAAAAGAAAACTTTAAAATTATTAAGAGAGGAGTCAAACTTAGTAATTTATACAAAAGATTTTACTTCTTAATACCAACACACACCAACCAAGAAAAGATTATCATTTTTTAATCACTTTTGACAATCTTCATTTAGTGTTAAAGACATGGCTTTCCAATATCTCTTCTTTTGTTGTTGACATGAGTATTAAGATAAAGAAAGTAGGGATATAATAAGAATAATATGGGGGAGGGTAGATTGGTCCTAATGAGGATTTGTTGCGTAATTGATTACATTGGTTTACCGAGGAAGGCTCTTGGGTTCTGTGGAAGGGTGCGTGCACGTGTGCGCATCACTATCCATTGCACTGGCCTTGGGCCCCACGCCGCTCCAAAATTCTCCTCCCTTTACCGGCCCCCACTTCAATACCATGAAACTTGCACGGTTTCTCTCTCTCTCTCTCTCTCGTCCTCTCTGAAATTGTGCCTCACGAAGGCTTCTTTCCCTTTTGCTCATTCCTCCCACTGTGGTATTAAAAAAGACCCTCTGAATCCTCTTTCTTTTTGGTTTCTGGGTTAGTTTTTGCAGATGCGGCGTGGAAGATGATGATTGTGGGGGAAAGAGCCTTTTGGGTCACTTGATTTTGCTTTTGGGTGCCTTTTCTTTTTCTTTTTGGGAGCTTAAAGATGTGGTTTTGTTTTGGTCTGGTCAATCCTTGGGGGTGAAAAAAGGCTAATCGGCTCCTCATTGGCTCTTGGGTCCACCCAAAAACGCTTCTTTCAGATATTTTTCCCAGTTAGAATAAGCCCTGGACTTTTGGGGTCATGGCAACATCACGAGTTCTAGTGGGATGGAAAAAAAAAAGCAGTTTGATCTGGGAACAGGGGATGAAAATGATTGGAATATATTCTATGACCTGCCATCAGCGTATGCTATGGGGAGTGTAGGAAAAAAATTTGGAACTTGAGGTGGATTTGTGAAAGAAATATGATTACTGCAGTTTGATTAGATCACAGTAAACTAGACTAGGATTGGGGGGACCCGGATAAACAGTTGAGTTGGAAGCTGTGTGCTACTTTTGACCCGGAGAAACTCATAATCTATGGACGTTTTGATTGAGGCCTGTAATCGCAGTTGTCATCTCCCAATTATTGCATCCTAGCTTTATGTTTTTTGGTCAAAAGTAAGTGAAAACTTGTTAATTTCACAGCATCCTCCTGCAGGTTTTGCTGTCCTTTTACCGTTCACGGCAGGAAAACGAGTGCCAAAAGTAAAGTGAAAGGAAGTGCCAAAAGTGGGATTCCATCAGCCATAAATCTTAATTTCCTTTCCTTGGTGCTTCCTGGAAGTTGCTTATAAGGAGCAAGGCATGAAGGTTGAATTGTGGTTCAAAGAACTTTAATACTATCAACAGGGGAAAGTTCTTCTTAGGATCTTATCCTTTATTCCATTCTCCATTGCCAACGGAAAGTTGGAAGGAAAAGGAAAGGGCCTGTTTGGTAGCCTCAAATCAGAGTGATTATCTTCCCTTTTGCTTGACTTTTGGATAATGCCAATATTAGGTTGAAGACTTTTGAGGCGATGATAAAAGAAACCCCCTTGTTAAGTCAAATGGTAATGAACTAAGTAAGCAAAAGCTCATACCCAGATGGGACAACCTTTCATTATTGCTGGATTGTTGCCAATCAAGAGATGGGGAAGGTAGACTATTCAGTTGCAGAGCTCCGTTATTAATTCTCTATGCCTTTTGCTTGACCTTTCCAAAACCCAAGTGAAGGAAGCCGACAAATACATTCTCACTGTCCAAACAGTATCCCAAGATGTAAAATCTAGCACACTGGTTTGGCATTATCGATTGGTGATCAGGCAAGCATTTCGGCCTAACTTAAGCTGCAGAATTTGACTTTACTGCACAAAATAAACAAATCATCCCACGTACGGGAACTGATGGGTTAGGCTTTGAACAGCCCCCGGTTGGCTACCTGCAACAAAACCTGTCTGTCGACACGCAAGCCAAGGAGAACACGTGGGGCAAGAACAAAACAAGGCACTAGAAGCTGGTTGTTTCCAGGGAAGACTTAAGGGAAACAGAGTGGACCCAGGTGGGCTTTGATCTTTGACAGATGATGTAATCTTGATTATGATTAGTTCTTTGACCCTGGACTTCTAAGACATCCATGACAATCTTCACATCTACGGCTATCCGTTGCTGCACGTTGCATCATCTACACAAAGATCGATGCAACTGCAGGACAGCTGCTGTTCTGATTATACAACGTTGATCAGGGACGATGAGGCGCCGTACAGAAAAGCAGAGAAGAATCTGTCGTATATGACACTGTCAGTGCTCAAGATAGAAACAGCAGTGCCTCACTCAGACGAAGCTGGCATATTCTGTGTTGCTCCCTTGGAAACGTAAATGACATCACAAAAGGCTATACAATCACGTCAGACTTTCTTTTTATTTGTCTTAACGTTGTATAAGAGTTTCTGCAAACTGTTTATATAAGTTCAACTTATTTCTTGGCCATCCGATGTTTTTCTCTCTCTCTCTTCTGATTGATTCGGTTGATAACAACTAAAACCCCATTGGCAGATCTTTGGAAAAAGTTGCAGAAAACCGGCGTCCCCAGTTCCTGTAGTTATGTGGGTTACAGTTCTCTCTCTCTCTCTCTCTCTCTCTCTCTCTCTCTCTCTATCTTTTTTTATTTTGGTACTTGGGAGTTGTCTCCTAAATTGAACACGCCTGCAATTTTCCACCAAAAGAATGAGAAAAACAGCCACCAAACCCGTGAAATAGTCACTTCGGAAGTAAACTCTGTAACATTAATAAGGTGTTTCTAAGGACCAGAGGAGGACATTTTTATGGAGGTACACCAAAAAGTGTCAGAACATATTATTTTTCACATTCCACTGCTGATTGCAACGTATTCTCTTCACTTTTTTTCCTTAATAAAACCAACAGAGTCACGCAGCCAAGCTTTTAGAGGCAATCTCAAATACATTCTCTGACAGTCCATTTGTAGACATGATCATCTCCAGCTGTGCCTGCAGAACAGCAACCATTTTTAACAGGATAGATCAGATCAAAGAGATAATCTGGTATTTAAAAACAGTGTAAAAAATGATTTGAATATTACAAAGAGATTGCAAAACAAAATGGGCTTAAATATATTTAGTAAAAAAATTCAGAAGTGTAATCACTAGTGACAATAATGCAGGTTTGTCACCTTGGCAAGCTTTTGCCGGGTTTCATCGTAACGTTTCCATCTAGAGAATGCTGATACCATGCGGGAAGCCACCTGCAATTCGTGAAAAGGACAACATAAGAATAAAGTAGGATTCAATAATGAAATAAATTGTGGTGAAAAGCTAAATCTAAATGGACCTGAGGATTTAGTTTGTCTAGTTGCAGCACAATTTCTCCCAAGAACTTGTAGCCTGATCCATCCTTTGCGTGGAAATTCACAGGAGATCCACAAAAACCTCCAATGAGCGAGTATACCTTGTTCGGATTACGCAGATCAAATGCAGGGTGGTTTACAAGGTTTCTAACATTTTCAACATTGCCAGGAATGTCTGACATGGCTTGAAGGGCAAACCATTTGTTCACAACCTGCAAAAAAGAGGAATACATATTGAAAAAGGTAAGATTATGTCAGAAGAACACAAAGATACCTTTCTCCATGGAGATTGGACATGGCAATAGTTGCAAAATCCAGAAATACGTGCCACAAAAAATATATTAGTATCAGAAAATAAAGAAACGTTCTGGTAGAAAGATGGACATGTTGAGCGTGCTTTCATACCCAATACTAGTGACCATCATGAATGCAGAACTTCAGAATTGCTGGCATAATTACTTAGAATCCTTTCCCCCATTAACATATTCCCGACACAACTCGATTAAGGTCTATCAAGGTTGTCCATTTTCTTCTCTAAGAAGCATCATTTCCCATGTCGACAAGCTTGAATTGATGAGCTATGCATTACAACTACACTTAAATCACGAAGATCCTAATTGTACTGGAAAGATCTATCCAAAATACCTACAATACTATCTTTATCTAAAGAGAGAGCAGACAGACAGACAAAAAAGTGTAACATACAAGACATAAAGAGAACCATAAACATCACTCTAGCAAATTAAGGGAAATTGAGTAGAAGTGTTACCAAAAAGTCATGCTGCCACTTCGTGTAAAAATCAGCCAGAACATCATCACGAGTTTTACCAGGGTTCTGGGCTATGGCCGCCAAAGCTGCAAATTGGTCAGTCATATTTGTGGCAGTTCCATACTCGTGCAGTGCAAGCTCGGTATACTTCGAATCTTCAATTGATGCAAGATATGCTAAACATAATACAAAACAAGCACACGATCAACTGATGAAAAGTTTTACCAGAAGCCAACCTTGCAAACACAACCAAAACAGAACAAACCTAGAGCAACATTCTTCAAAGCTCGCCTTGCCATATTAGAATGGTCAAACACATATTCCTCTGTGCTTCTATTTTTTTCAACCTGTGAAGCATTAACATGAAAAAATTTATTCCTCAACAAAAATAAGATAGTAGTTAGAAGCACAAACATGGTATTAAATCTATCTAATGCAAATCCTAGGGATGGCATACTGTGCTAAGCAACTCCTCTTTCAGTTCCAAGGCAAGCTGCTTCCTGATGAAAGTACGAACAGCATGAACAGCATCGGGGTCTGCAACTTCCATCATGTCCATTACTTCCCCTTCACCGGGTAAGGTAATTGCCTTAGCAACAAATTCCTGGAAAGTAAGAGGTCATCAAAGTACATTAGGGCATTCAATTGCTTCTTCCCCAGCACTAAGGATGAAAAAGAAATCAAGATAGAGCAAAAATACGCCTCCCCATACTTTATCCAAGCTTGAGTCAGAGAGTATGCTCCTAAGTCCTTGCACAAAATTTGGATTCAGAACCAATGGCTTGTTTTGTTGAAAATCAGCCACCAAGCTCAGCATCAACTTGCGTGCCAGCACTTGTCCAGCCTCCCAGCTGAAACACAAAAATTATCAAGTTAATGACGATTCAGTAGTAGCTCAATTACTTAATAGAAAAGCCTTTGCTGCATTTGGAAAAAACAAACCGGTTGAACTCATCAGAATCATGAGCAAGAAGGAAAGACAGATCACTGTCCGTGAGATCAGATTCAAGACGAACAGGAGCACTATAGCCCCGCAATAGAGAAGGAACTGGCCGCTCAGATATATCAGAAAAGACAAACTCTTCTTCTTTCTGTAATACAACCATCCAAATGTTAAAATGTAAACAAAGACTCAGAAAAAATAATAAAGGGAGATGACCTAATAGTTTAGCAATGTGATCTCTAGCTAATACAAACGTGAAATAGTTGTCATGGTTTTACATAGCATATGTGATGTATGTTGCCAACATGTTTACAAAAAATAGCATTCACTCCTTTCACATGGTAACGGCATGACAACTACTTGCTTTATGGCATTCCACTGATTACCTACATGATACAAATAACCTGTACATCTGACAGCTAAATTATCAGATGTTTGTCCATTGGGCGCAAAATACAGAATAATAGAAAAGCAAATTTGAAAGTTCTGGACTTACCTTGGTCACTCGAAGAATAGTACTATATACTGGCTGCCCATTGCTTGCAACAGACTGCAATACTCCATCATGATACAAAGTGGATAGAGGGATGTCCTTGCCTGCTGAGTTGAGCAAGCCTACAGCGACAGGAATGAACATGGGTTCTTTCACTGGTTGTCCAGGAGTTGGCGGCACATCTTGACTGTGAAAAACACCCCATCAAACAGAATTCATTAACAATATTGCCAACTGATAAGGAAGACTGAAATTATTAACCAAAAGCAAGGAAAAAAAATCCCAAAATGTATATACCTAAACTTCAGAGAAAAAGTACGAGTTTCAGCATTATAAGATGATTTGACATGGATAGAAGGGGTTCCAGCTTGGGAGTACCTGCATGTTCTTTTAGTTAGATCCTACAGATTAAGCATCAACTATAAGAAGGGAAACTCAAAAGAAACAGAAGGCAGATAGAGACCATAGTAAGAAATTAGCAAAATCAGCATCATTTGCATCTCGCATGGCAGCAAAAAAGTCCTCACAGGTTACAGCCTGTCCATCATGCCTCTTAAAATAAAGATCCATGCCCTGAAAAATGGAGAAATTATACAAACTGACTTCCCAAAGATGAGCAGCTTTTAACATATTAGGCAGTTATATTCTCAAACTTACTTTTCGGAAGCCTTGACTCCCCAGTAGGGTTTTGTACATCCTGACAACTTCAGCTCCCTGAAAATTGGGTCGTAAAATCAAACCATTCATAACTTAACAATGTTTCTTAACCAGGAGAGAGAGAGAGAGAGAGAGAGAGAGAGAGAGTTTGTGGTAGAAGAAAAAAGCCAAACCTTTTCATATACCTGCACAAGGAAAACCAACAAAAGGACAGTTAAGATATTTTCTCACGAGAACACATAAGACATGGGGTCAAAAAATACAGATAAAAACTGCTAAATTGCTAAACCGTACCGTCACTGCACACGGAAATTGGTCAAGGCCCCAAACCAGTCACATCCAACACAAGGCACAAAAAAACCACATAACCAAAAGTTAAGAGCATATTAAAATTTCCAACCAAAATATATGAACAACACATGCTCTCGTTTCATTACGTAGAGGACTAGAACTTGCCTGTGTAGAAGTTGTCCATCTGTCAAGGAGAGGAAAAAAGAAACAAGTATAAAGCTTAATATCCACGAAAACAGAATCTGTGTTGATAATTTGTACTAAAAATGAAAAAAAAAAAACAAAATAGAACCAACAGAAAACAGTTTCTGACCTTGATGTATGAATGGGGCCTCACAGGATGAGCCATTGGACCAGCATCCTGGAAAACCAGGGAAACAAATGTTAGCATTTACATGCCGCATCTTATTCCAAAAACTAACCCAAACATGTTTTGGAAAGGCAGATATTCTTCTCATGCACTCCCACATGTTTAAAATAATTATACAATACTGAAAACATATCCAGAAAAATAAAATCAAGAAGTTACACCAATTTTACACATCATGGAAAAGGGGGAGAGAGAGAGAGAGAGAGAGAGAGAGAGAGAGAGACCTGTGGAAACTGATAATTTCGAAGCTTTGATACATCAGCAATCCGCTTTACGGTACGGCTTCCCATGTCCGATGAAAATTCCTACCAAATATGAGGGATTTATCTTTTTAATGAGCTCACTAACACATTAGAGAAAAGGGAAATATGATATTTTTCTAATGTTAAAAGTAATGCCTTGTGAAGAGGAACAAAAAAGCTATACCTGATCACGGAAAACAGTGAGACCTTCCTTTAGGCTGAGCTGGAACCAGTCTCGACATGTCACTCTGAAATTGTTACATCAAGACAATAACTAAGTTGTGAACACAACTTGAGTATTAAAAAATGGTGGTAACAGTTAACATGTAAGCTTCCAACCGACATGGACAAAGAAAACCACTTTTAGATTAGAGAAAGAAACACAAGAAGGGAGTTGTAAGGACATGATTTCAAGATCAGGAGCTAACACACAGAGCAAGTATATTCTATAGATGGGTGAACGAACATAATTATAAATAAATAATAAAGGTCCACAAGAATGAACATAAGATAAGAATAATAAGATTTGATAGGATATAAGCCAACCTGTTTCCAGTCCAGTTGTGGAAATACTGCATGAAGTGCAAAATACAAACCCAAAGTCACGAATCTTATCTCCACAAGGAACAAGATTAAAGAAGCCTTTTACTATAGATATTAGTAACAAACCTCATGGCCAATAACGCCCAAGATTGCTGCATGATCTGCGTCAGTAGCAGTTTCAGAAGACGCCAGGACAAGCTTGGAATTGAATATCTGTTTAAAAAAGAAAATGCAGTTTAGGCAAAATAATGAATTGAAAATATCAAATGAGAGACATCAACTAGTATGAATTAAATGGATTCAGAAAGCATACATTCAAACTCTTGTTTTCCATGGCTCCCCTGATCATCAATTCAGAAAGAAGATATATGAGTGACTAATGTGGTTAAGTATCACAAGATGAGACACCCATTAGTATAAAATTAAAAAAGTATTTGATGTAAAATAACTTACATGTTAAAATCTGGAACAGCCACAATATTGAAGAGATCCAGGTCATACTCAAGACCAAACACCTGTTTGCAAAGGCATATGGCAGAAAAGTATGTTTAAGGATCAAGACCAACAAGGTTGACTTCAACATGAAAATCAAATCAAGTCTATATGAAGAAACTAACATCCTCATCCCATTTCATTGCTGCCTTAAGCGAATACATTGCATGAGCAGTCTTGGGTAGGTCTTGTGCTGGTGTCCAGATCCTTAGGGAGACCTTCCGACCAGAACGAGTGGTAAATGTATCATCTCTGCTCTCCAACTGTCCAGCAACTAATGCAAATAAGTAGCAAGGTTTCTTGAAAGGATCCTCCCAGAGGGCATAATGTCTACCACCCTGCAGCAAAGAACAGAACAAGAATGAAGAACACAACAAAAACAAACAATATAATGCCTTTTTTCCGCACAAAAGTCAAATTTACCTCCAACTCGCCCTGTTCAATAAGATTCCCGTTAGACAACAATACTGGGTACAATGACTTGTCAGCTTCAATGCGGCACGTGTATTTTGCCATTATATCAGGCCGGTCCTGTTTGCAAATGTAATGCATCAATGAGATGGAAAGCTAGATGTTGAAGTTACACATCACTAGTATAATAACAGCTCCAGGACACCTACTTGATAAAATGTAATTTTCCTGAAACCCTCAGCTTCACATTGCGTACAGAAATTTCCAGATGACTTGTAAAGTCCCTGTAATAGATTTAATATACTCTCAACAATGGGATCCAGAAAAAGTGAAAAACAAGTTGCAGATATCAAGTAAGTATGTTTCACCTCAAGGGATGTGTTCTTCTGTGGGCATATCTCATTAACAATTTCCAAAGTAAATGTACTACTTGGTGGCGATGGGAGTTTCAAATGGCGCAAATCCAACAAGTACTCACCCTCCTACAAAAAGAAAGGGGAAAAAGAAAAGAAAAGAATCATAATAAGATAACACTAAGAAAGAAGTTACACTGCTGCACCCCAAATACATACAACAAAGAAACCAAATAGACACGCAACAAATAAATGCACTGGAAACTATGAAATTTTGAAGGTACAACTCGAATGTCTCAAAATTTAGGTAAAGCATCATCCATAAATTGGCTCCTACCTAAACTTAACAAGAAATAAATAAAAATATATATATACAAATTCAAACTTTGGGCACCTAAGAAGTATTCTGTTTCACTGTGCTGAAAGGTCTTCAGAAACTAGTACAGAAAATATGTACCTTCAGTTCCTTTCCATTGATCGACACAGAGACCAACTTCAGATCTTGTCCATCCAGAACCAGCGGAGATGAAGAACCTATTTCAGAAGAAAATATTACGCGACAGAGAGTAATAAAGATGGTTACTCTTCCAAAATTTTACATAAGCATCAAATCACAAAGAAAATAAGAAGGAGACAATTCTTAGATGACTGCTATAACAAAGTTGAGTAAAAACCATGTACATTAAGTTATATAAGAGTCAAATATGTAAATACTGTTTTAAAATGAATACTATGTGGGAAGATTGGTCACAACCTACCTTCAACTCTAGGAAACACTGTTATTTTTGAAGTTACAATTGTTTTCTCTTCGCCCAAAGCAAATTTCAAATCCACCTGAAATCATAATTCTATAAGTTTGAAACAAAGCAAATACCCTAGAAGTATGCAATGAAGTCCTAACCCATATATATTCTTTTGATCAAGTATATATGTATACCGTATCAAAGTAGTAATCAGGCATCTTGTAGTCCTTCAAAAAGACTTCTTTTGGCGTATCCATTCCGGGTTCTTCAACTGGCTTTTGCAAGGTTTCTGTGGCAACTGAACAAATCAGCCTCCTGTTTGTTTGCTTAGCCCTCTAACATAGGGTTGAGGAAAGCAAATAGACCAAAAAAAAGTTGTCCATCAGAAATTATAGCATGCCCTAAATGTGCATTGAAGTTTGCACGTTATTCTGGGCACATTATGTATAAAACACACGTGCCAGTGTGGAGACTAAAGGAAAGCACAAAGAGCTTTAATTCAAACCATAAAAACTTACAGACAACGAAAGATAAGAAATTTGACAACTCCTTTGGCACAAAGCCTGAAAACAACAACCTATCGTTAGAGTTCAGAAACCTCACTTTTTATTTTGTTTTTTCAAGATAATATTTCCTATTATGTTTTTGTTCTGGCTGAATCAAGTTACAATCAATCTAGGGAAAGGACAACAGTACATACAGAACACAAGTCCAAGGGGAAAGGAAGAAGAAAGAGAGTGGAAAAACCTCTGAAGTAAGAAAGCGTTTATATCTAGTGATATTTTCTGCTGTTTTTTTGCCGAAAATACTAAGACGGCCTTTAGCTTGAAGCTGCAAAAGAGAAAGATATACAGGTGCATAAGCTATCATGCGCTACAAATCACAAATAACAAATTATAGACAAGCAATCAACACCCCAAATTTAAATTTCAAATAAACAAACACAAGCAACCCGAACTTCAGTATGCCATGACTAACACCTTCACCAGGCAGAAGACTTAAGAGCATAGGTAACATCCCAGCTCACAATCAATGGTGGTTTATCATTATTTTCTCCAAATGTACAGTATAACTAATACCAAAGCCAATCCAGTTCCCGAATGAAACAGAAAGCATATTAGCAACAATATCGAAACATTTATATGTAAATGGAAGAGTAAGAAGTAACCCCTGCTAAATGCTTCTCCTATACATACTCGAGTGTATGCGTGAACAGCATCGATGGAAAATGTGAATTAAAGGCAACAAGAAAAATTATTCCCTCGGTGCCAACAGAATAAGAGGGATAATATAATTGAAAAATAAAATGAAGCAAGCAAGCACCCAAAAGACGCTAAATTGAGTCCAAGTTTTCACAGGCAGACACGCTCAAAAGCAACCATGAATGAGGAAATGGGAAGTAGGTAATCACAGGAGCAGAGGACATCAAACCAAATAGTCCCGTCCTCGCCAAACCCGAACCTTTGCATGGCAGAACCAACCGAGCCATTCAAACTCAAAAGTCTAAAATAAGTTACTATAATAACCAGCCGATATTAGTTCAGAGATCAAACTTCGACGAAATCCTCAAAAGGGTTCAAATATCAAGGATAGTGAAAGAAACCCAGATGGCCAAAACCCAAACTGATCGCCAAAGGGGACTCTAAAACCCTAGATCAGAGAGACCCACAAGTGAAAACAGCGCTGCACAAGTCACTACCACACTCCTTATATGGAGAGATATGGATAACAGAAATTCTGGACAAGAAAAATTCAAAAAAAATACAATAAGCAGATATAACATTATAACCCCGTCTTCACTCAAACATCCCCAGAAAGATATCAAATTTACATGAAATTTGAAGAAACCGATCGCTGTGCTTGACCTGCTTTGATGATCAAATGCAGAGGAAAAAGGTTAACTTCCCAAAGCGCTCATTCAGAAACAGAGATAGGTGCCCCCACAGGACGATATTTTCCCATTTATAGAACAAAGAGCAATAATTACATACCACGATTAATTTGTTGCCAATTCTAAATTACAAAAATTTGTCAATTTCGGAAGATGTTAGTAGTCATTTCCTCGGCTTATCCCGGATTAACAATTCTCTCCACTTCAATACTTTCCCTTCTAAAATAAGAAAAAGACTCCAATAATTTAGCCTAACATCATTACAGTCCAACAAAGATATTCTAAATTACCTAATTCTTATAAAGATGATTCCTTAATGAAACCAGCGGATCTCCGCTGCTATCTTTGGAGGAAATGTTCCGACTTATTCAAACAAAAAGACAAAGATTATGTAATTTGCAACAATAATTTCTAAAAGATAAAAGCGTAGATTCATCCTGAAATTTCTAAACGGTCCTATTTTCATCCGGTTGTGTGTAAATTTTTTCAAGTTCAATAAGAGGCCTTAAAAATTAGCTTAATCAAAGTATCGAAATGATATATCCTTTCATTAAGGAGTCACACCTTGAGTTGGTAATCCCCACAATTCCATGTTTGATTGGGGTATCTTAAAAATGGTGTTATGGATTCTACATTATTTAAATCTTAATTAGTAATTTTTTTATAGGGAATAAGTATAATATATTGTTAAGTAAATTTTTGAGCATGAATGAATTTTTTAACATAATATTAAAGTTTAAATTCAAATATAATATCATTTATCCGTGAACAAGATTCACCACATAAACTACTTATTTCCACATGAGACAAAAAAATTTGTTGAAAATAACAATGTAAGTTTGGTATTATCTAAATTTTATAAATTTATAGTGAATAAAAATTATTTATTCTTGAGTTGGTTTTTAGTACAAATAAATTTTTTAATATCATATCAAAATATGACATTCTTCACATGAAGACTCATATTAAAAAGTATTTTTTTACACTTAAGATGAATGTACATATTATAAATAGTGTGATATAAGTTATATACTAGTTAAAAATCTTCAAGTTTTAGTGTTCCTTAGATCCTGTCTTTTGTCTATTTAGTATCTACAATGCTAGAAGCAAGGAGATTTTTTAAGCTACAACCCTTCTCCTCGATTCGCGTTCCTATACGGCGTCGTTTTGGCCTACCAAAAACGACATCCTTACGAAAGGGTGAACATAATACAGTAAAGCTGTTTAATCTAGTAGCGTGGGCTGGTTCGTGGGCCGGCCGGTCTTAAGGGTCCGTAAGCCGTCCGACTGAACGGCTGCGTTTTGGAGGAATTGCCCACAAACTTCTGCTTGGAGTATTTCAGAAACGACGATGAATGGAAAAATGCGTGTGGAATTTTCTGAAAAAACTGGAGCTTTGGCTTCTCGGAGGTGTGAACGAGATCAGGAGGTACGAGTCTTGCTCGAATGAGGTCACATCTTCTGTAGAATTTCCTTTCATAGAATCTGTGTAGGTTTTTATTGTTCAGTGTGTTATCTGCTGGTGTTGGTTTAAGCTGCACAGTGACAGCCATTGGCTGTGGGAAACCAATTGGGTTGTTCTCTATAATGATGGGATTATGTTTGCGAATATTTTGTAAGTAGAGTTTGAGAAATCGGTGGACTGTGACAACGTTTGGGGAGAACTTGTGAAGCCGTTTTAGGTCCCTTGTTGTTGTAGTTGGTTTGGGTGAGTCTTCATCTCGGATGGTTTGTAGATTGTGGACTGTAAAAATTCTGTAGAATTTCCTTTCATAGAATCTGTGTGGGTTTTTATTGTTCAGTGCGTTATCTGCTGGTGTTGGTTTAAGCTGCACGGTGACAGCCCTTGGCTGTGAGAACCGGATTGGGCTCTTACTTGGATGAATCTGTTGAGTCGTGGTGAAGGATGGTGGGTCTGTAGTAACTAGGGTGAAGGAGCTTTTTCTGTGGTTTGTTTTCCTGGGCTGTCGAGGTGGATTTGTACATATTGCTATTTGGGTAATTTGGGCGCAGGCAGGGTGCTTGTTGAAAGGCTTGAGTGGGCAGAATCTCTCTTGGGATGATTAATAAGTGAAGTTTGTGTTATTCAAGGTTGAAAAAAGGAACGTCAAATCATAGGAAGCAGTAGGAGGAGGAGAAAACAAGATCTTTGGTTGGGCCCGGATCTTGGATTTTGCAAAAGGCCCTTCTCAAGATCACAGGCCCAGATAGGCTCCAGCTTTATGTATTACATTTGGCTTGATTGCATACTTCAGATTTTGGGTGTCAATGATTGCATACTTCAGTTTCAATGCTCGCTTTTTTATCAGATTTTGGGTGTCAATGATTGTGCCATGAACTTGATTAAAATTATGTATAACTCTTTTTTTCCCCTTCTTTTTCATTTCTGCTGTCCATTGTGATAGTTATGTAGCGATTTCAACCATAATGAGTGCAATGTGTGTCAAAGCTGCATTTAACCATGATTTACCCGACAGTTGACTTCAGTATAATGTGCTCTGGTAGTTGTATCTTTTATTTTCAATTTTTTAAGCTAAACGTAGAATGAAAATTAGATTGCTGAAATCCTGAGTTCTTTCTGAACTTCATCACAACTTTATTGGAAATTTTTAGTTGTGGCGTTTACAGCATGTAGTTTCCAATAAATTAGTGCTTTCGAAAGAAGGCTAAAAGTGATCCTAATGACTTTCTTCATGTCATCTTGGTTGGTGCATTTGATGCGTGTTTTAATTGTGTTCTTTATGTGCTTCAGATTCATTTTGTACTATGAAGAGAGCTATGCCATGGAGTGATGAGGAGGAGGAATCCTCATCTGATGAATCATCATCTTCACATGCAGACTCAGAAGCTGAAGATGGGGTTAGCAAGAGAAAGGCGAAGGACCAATCTAAAGCAAGCCAACATTCCAAAGAAAAGACATCTAAAGGTATTCCATTATTCTTCTTAATGTTAAACTAGAAGTGAAATTAGATGTCAATGTGGCAGACAAAGTTATTGCTTCATATCTTTCGTTGTGGGGATAGATGATTGTTGACTGGGGCCTCTGGTTGACATGCTCAACCTTACTTTTGAGTGTGTAGGGATTTATTCGCTTGTTATATTCTTAAAGAAACGATTCATATTGTTGCTTAATCAAATGCTGGAATAATTGATGTCTTCACTAGAAATTTACATCAGAGAGGAGCTGGATCTTATATCTATGTTTGAATAGAGTGATCAACTAAACAAAGAGTAGTCCACAAAAAAAAAAAAAAAAAAAAAGGCTTTAAATAATGAGAACAGTTTGTACAAGAACACTAAAAAAGAAATATTTTATTTTATTTTTAATTCAAACAATTCTTTAATTACTATGATAATTTTGTTATGACCTGTTCACAGAGGTCCCATTATCTGTTAAGAAATTGCAATTAATCTTTAGAAAATTTCCAGTTTCTATGTTTTGCTTTTTAAAGAAAAAAATGGAAAAGAAACTTGTGTGGCTTATCTAAAATTATGATTCGTGAATATCAGTCACAAGATGATTTACACATTCTACTTGTATTTGATCACTTTGACTTTGTATCAAACACACTGGAGTGTAATCCATGTAAAAATGAATTGTTGCTTATCTCTGCATTCCTTCAGTTAAATCTGGAAAGCTAAAGACTGGAGGTGTGGACTTCGAAGAATTGAAACGACATGGTTATAAAGGTGGACCATCAGTCTTAAAAGTGCCTCCACCAAGACAATTGGAAGACGAGAACCGAGACTGGTCATGGTCTACGGGCAAGGAAAGTCGTGAAACCAAGGGGAATGAAGAATCTTATGAAGAACGACAGAAGACAAGGGCTGCAATAATCTATGGAGAGCAGCTGGCAACTGTGGAAAGTCGGAAAGACAAGAAGAACATTTCTTTCTCTCAGAAAGAGAAGAGGAAAAGAGAGCTTGGTCAGGCAAGCAGGGGCAAGAATTATGTTGAAGAAGAAAAGAGACTGTTAAGAGATAGTGGTGTGTATTCTGGTTTTGATACTTGATCCAAGATACTTGTACCCATAGGTTACATTTGTCAAATATGTAGAAGGTCTTTTCCGTAGGTTCATTGCTGGATTGAAAATTTGGGTTGTGATCAATATTTAGTGATTCTGAGATTTGTTATGGTGCTTCGTGTCTTGATATTTGCTAATAAACATGCAGTAACATCAGCCGAGACCACCTATTCTTGATTGAAAGTGAAGGTTGTTTTCTTTGAAGGATGTGCAAGAGCAGCGTCCAAAGAGTTATACATGAGTATGTCCTCGTGGTTTCATGCACAAAGATTGCCCAAAAATCTCTACACAAACTTTTGATACAGAAATGGACGCTGGGTGTGTCCCTATCCAAGTCAAAGATTTCACCAACTTCTTGCGGTTGGCACCACAACCTTTGCTATAACGCAGTTCAGTCCCATCAAGCAGGACAGCCCCTCAATATTCAGATGATTTTCGCTCGCCGTAAGTAAGAACTAGACAATTCATTCAGTCATTAATGGCCAGGCAAAGAAGTGCTTTAAATAAAATTGGAACATAAATTTACGGTAAACAGGTGGGAATTCAATACAAATGGAGTTCCCATGGAACACCCTTTTAGCTCGAAGTTTCATGTACGCAACTTTAAGAGGAAACAGCGTCTTCCCATTAATCAGTTGTAAGAGACATAGAGTTCAGTCCCTTCCAATTCTGTTACATGTTAAGATAGCCATTGTAAGATGCTACAGGCCAGTCAAAATGAACATCAGTTGGAAGGACAGTGACCAAGGCTACTGACTGTAGATTGAACTCTCTCCATTCTTCCTTATGGGACAGAAGAATACTGCAGAAGATCTTACCGAAGTAAATTTACACTGAAATCTGAAACTTTATTGCCTTGTGCAATAACAGAGATTTTTATCACTAAAATGGAGGTATTTGTACGGCGGATTACAATCTGCCAGCATGATCATTATAATGATCCATGTATACAACATGATAATGAAGCTGAAACTCGTAGCTGCATTTTCTAGGAGGATAGCCTAAATATCCCAGCACAATTAACAGCATATAGCTAAATCCACACCAACCGTATAACAGTACTCATCTTATGCAGGGGTCATCATGACAGCCAAGAGTAAAGAAGTAATTTAATTGGAGAGCAAAAGAAAAAAAAAAAAAAAAGAAGAGAAGAAAATGGAACTCATTTTGCAGGTGCATGCAAACTATTTAATCCCAAAAGGGAAATATTTTACATCTTAAGCATCATGTTTGAGACATTTGCATTGGTCTAAATTACTGTTACAACATGCAATATTCTGAAAAATACAACATAAGTATCTAAATAAAACTCATCTCTCTGCTTGAACATCCTTTCCTTTTACGTTAAAGGGGAATAAATATTTGAAATCGCTCATCCAACCATGGTGCGCTTTCGTCCTCTTTGTCGTACTGCAATATGTTGCAAAAGGAGTTTGAAAGGAGGGAATGAAGAAGGGATAAAACAGAGAATAGTATTTGAAAAAAGTTTACAATTAAGCAGAAAACAAACAAATTGGAGGGGCACACACCTTGAGCAAGCTTGTTCAATGTGGATGACCATTGTTTTGAGGACTTCCGATACGCAGCAAGTATGTTATCCATCTATCCAAATCCAAAGTGGTTTGACAATGAGGAAATTAATCTCCATTAAGAGGTCAGTTACTGAAAATAAACATCACTTCACCTCTTGATATATTATAATCAGGTCTAAACATTTACCATTTTAAAATACCAAATAGAGTTTTCAAAAGGAAAGCATAGAAAATTGAGGGATTTTGGGCTTTCCTTTTTTTTTTCGGCATTTAAAATAAAACTCACACAATAAATACACATAAGTAGTATTTTTCCACTTTGAAAAGAAAATATGCAATATACATAGATAAAACCACCTTTTAGGTTTAAACTTGTTTATCTCATAAAAATACATCCCTCAGAATAAACAGTAACTTGAAGTTATTTCCAAAGTTTTTATCTGAATCTTGTCTCTAACAAAAGATAATATGTTTGACAAAAGGGCGAAACAATTTGGGGTGCAAATATCTCATAGTCTTAGAGGTTTTGGCCATATATTACTTTAAGTATCCATATTCTCAAAACTACGAAAATGCTCTCTTGCGAAGATATTTAAAAGTATAATTATGTTTAGGCATTCTAAAAAAAACAAGAAATCTATATATAAGGGATAAGTAAGATTAGAATTTGCTTGAGTTTCAATTGAGTTGCAAGTTTCTCTTCACAATCAAAAAGCATAAACAAAAGTAGAAACAAGGAATGTAAAACCACTTTGCTTACCACATTTCCGCATGAAGAATGCATGGAGATCAGTGCTCTTTCAAGTACATATAAATCAACAGCTTTATCTTCTGGAAGGGTTGAAGTGAAGCTCAGACCAAAATCAATGAGTACCTAGAGAAAGATACTTCTGGGACAGTAAGAAGGTTGAAACAAACTCCTAATCATGACATCAATAAAAAGAGGATGGACACCTCCGTTCACAACTACCACAAGAAAGAAAAAATAAAAAGGAAAACTCACAAGCTGATTGGTATCGCTTTTGAGTAACATATTTGATGTGGTCAAGTCTCCATGAACGAGACCACCATCATGCAATTTTCCAATTGCATTTCCTATTTGTATAGCAATATCATCCAACTGCTCTCCAACAACACCATGTGACCCAAATTTAAGGAACACATCTTTCACAGAAGGACCCTCCACAAACTCAAATGTTAGAGTATGCAACACAGGATCCACAGCATACAGCACAGGAGTAGAAACTCCAAGTCGTCTTGCTTTTGTCATGCACCTTGCCTCCTGTTTCAACAATTAATTTACAGAAGGCATCAGATGAGGGAGGGAAAAAAAAAAAAAAATTCTTCATCAATTTAGAGGATGAAGGCTGGGAAGGCAGTTTCAAAACTCAAAATTTACCGCATTTAAGCGCTTAAGGGTAAGTTTAGAATCCAATGTTGGATGCCTATACTTCTTTGAGAAGCGCTCCTTGACAACAGACCTCCTTCCCACAAACGTCGACTCAAAAACTCTCTGAAAGTAATGCAGAGATCAGCATAGAAGTTATAAACAGCACACGGAAAAGCTCACTTTCTCGGCTGATGCAAAAATTTAAGAATCAAGGCGGCTAACTATGACTTGTGGGTGAATGTGTGTGGTTAAAATAAGAGAAGACAAAATGACTAAAACAATAATTTTCTGATGCAAATTGGCCAGCATGAATAACAAGAAAAGCTCCTCTATATGCTCAAATTGTATCTTAACTCACAGCTTCTGCTCCTTGCTTCAGCAGAATGAGAGAGCTCTCTTTTATCTCTGCCTGTACCTCCATAGACGAACCTGCAGTCCCAAAATTTTTGAATTTGAAATTAAAAGGCATGAAAAAAATCTTCTTTTCATCTTCTTCTACTTCTTCTTTCTAAACTTACTCTTTTACGAACTCCATTACATGATAGATAGATTGACCCCTCAATCGAATGCAACAATGGACAGCAGAAAAAAAAAAAAAAAAAAAAGAGTTAATCTGTCCCATATAGCTTCCAAACGATTTTCTTTCTTCTTTGCCGCTCAAAAGGCAGGGAAGGGCGAGTTGGAAGACAGGGTAATATTGCAAACGTACCTTTAGCCAATGGAGAAGGGGGAGTTAAGCGAGCTCCTGCAAGGGTTGATTGTTGCGAGCGTATGTTGTGCTCTCTCCGTGTTAAATTTTTCTGAGGGCTTAGGTGTCTGTTGGGCCAGGTAAGGTCTGTTGACAAGCCCGTGTCGTTAAGGTGGGTGGAAGGACAATAGTACTAACAGAACACAGAGTCCAAGGGGAGAGGAAGAGGAGAGAGTGTGCGCAAACCTATGAATTAAGAAAGCGTCTGTATCTTGATATATTTTCTGCTTATATTAAGATTGCTGTTATGGTCTAATAGTAATTGAGTTCGTTATACTAAAAGGTCTAAACTTTTTGACTTAATAATTATATTCGTTATATTTAATATTGAAATTAAATTTCACATTTCAAGTTCGAACCTTGACAAATATACTAAAGTATAGTTAACCCTATATCGCTTTTGCATGATTTGAGAGGATATGAGGAGAATGAGCCCCGAACAACATGGTGTGGAGTGTAAAATAAGCTACCACAATGGCTAACCAATATTAGTTCAAAGATCAAACTTATACAAAATCCTCAAAAGGGTTCAAATATCAAGGATAGTGAATGAACCCAGATGGCCAAAACCCAAGCTGCTCGCCAAAGGGGACTCTAAAACCCTAGACCAGAGAGACCCACAGGAGAAAATTGAGCTCCAAAGGTGACTAACACACTCCTTATATGGAGAGATATGGAGAACACAAAATATGGACAAGAAAAATTCAAAATAATAAATAAACACACATAATGCCATAACCCTGACATCCTCACAAAGATATCAACTTTACATGAAATTTGAAGAAACCATGATCAAATGCAAAGAAAAAGGTTAACTTGCGCTCATTCAGAAGTATGGATACATGCCCCACTAAAAAGATATTTTACGTTTATATGATATTTCATTATTATCAGAGACATACATCAGAAATTGAGAAATAATGCACAAACTTACAACCTTTCATCATTTATTCCGTTCCTCATTGCACACTGTTGAATGTTGGCATTGGGCTTTGGTATGAATTGTGATAGGTCTAGGCCCAACCGATTTAATTAGAACCATTCTTTTTTGTATAAAACACAACAACACTTGTATTTGTCAAGCAACTTGGATACAATTTTCAATTTTCAACTCTTGAAGGCATTCAACTTCGTGTCTCAAAATGTGTTGCTACAAAGTTCATTTGCAATCGGATGAACATCTTTTTATGTTATTTCTAACACCCACGGAAATTTGGAAGGAAAAGGAAAGGGTCTTTTTGGTAGCTTCAAATCAAAGTGGTTATCTTCTCTTTTGCTTGACTTTTAGAAAATCTCAATATTAGGCTGAAGACTTTTACGGCGATGCTCCAAAAAAAAAAAAAAAAGGACAAAAAAACTCTCTTGTTAAGTCGAATGGACATGAACTAAATAAGCAAAAGCTTATACCCACATGGGACAACCTGTTGGAAAAACTAAGCTCAGACAAGCTCAGAACCGGATCTTTGCCTCTCATTTAGAACACAAACAAATTGTGAAACGTTAGGAGAAAGAGGAAAACCATACCTTGCTTATTGTCCATATTCTGATCAACGTGGCTTGACTCTTCTCCTCTATTCTCTCCCTTAGACACTGGCTTGATGAGACAGCCTTGATTCGGTGAAGACCAGGTAAGAATAAGAAGAGGTAAAAGGCAACGGGGTAAGGCCTCTGTTATGCCGCTTTAGCGTCGCTTAAGTGTGTGTACGTGTCATTGTAAAAACAAAAACTGTTGGAGTGTGTGACGTGTACAAAGGCCGTAAAAACTGAATTCCCCGTATATTTAATTATGCCACTGAATGAGTTTAACCCCTTCAACTTACCAATAATGTAGGATCTTCACATAATGTAGATTATCAGTGTATGAATAGAGAGTTAAAGGAGGGATCTAGCCAATTACTGTATGTGTCATTTATATAGTCCCACTCATCACGGTACTATATAGCAAACACTAGCCCACACTAGCCAGTCCCATATTTGACAATCAAGAGTCCATTATGTCTCATATAAATGGAATGTAAAACATTTGTTAAAAATAAGTTTAGTAAATTACAAATTCCATTGGTATAAGCCCACTTCAGTAAGGACTATAAAATAGTCCAACACAACCTTCCATTTTTGCGTGCATGTTACCAATCAAGAGATAGGGAAGATAGACTATCCGGTTCCAGAGCTTTCCAAAACCCAAGTGAAGGAAACCGACAAATACTTTCTTACTGTCCAAACAGTATCGCAAGATGTAAAATCTAGCACACTGATTTTGCCTTGTCCATCAGGAATCGGGAAAGCAATTAGCCCAGCTTAAGCTACAGAGTCTAGCTTCATTGCATAAAATAAACACATCATCTCCCGGACGGGGAACTGGTGCGTTAGGCTCTGCACAGTACGTGATTAGCTAACTGCAGCAAAACCTGTCAGTGGACACGCAAAACAAGGACAACACGCGGGGCAAGAACAAAACAAGGCACTACTAGCTGGCTGCTTCCAGGTGGGATTTGATCTTTGATAGGTGACGTAATCTGGATCATGATTATTCTAACACATCAATGACAATCTTTGACATCTTACGGTTCTCTGTTGCAGCAAGTTGCATCATCATCAGACGCACATATCAATGTAACTGCAGGACAGCACAGTACACACAAATGATGGCCGTACAGAAAAGCAGAGGAAAAACATGGCAGTCTCAGTGAAAAAGAAGATTGAAAAGAGATGTGCCGTGCTCAGATGAAGCTGGCCTATTCTGTATGACATCTGAAAACGCCATACAGTCATGTTAGTCTTTGTTTTTTATTTGCCTTTGCTGTTATGTAAGAAAACTGCTCCTAAAATGATATGTTATATATCAAGTATGCAGTTTGTGCCATATGTTTTTCAAAGTTCCAACTTATTTCTTGGCCATCTGATGTTTTTCTTTCCCTCTTTTGATAGTTCAAGTTAAAAACAAGAAGCTTGCGCGTTGCATCAGTAAAACCCCATTGGAAGATCTTTGGAAAAAGTTGCAGAAAATGGTCATTCCCTGTTCTTGTAGTTACGGGGGTTACAGCTCTTTTTCTCTTGTTTTCTTTAGGAACTGGGGAGTGGTCTCCCGAATGGAACACGCCTGAAATTTTCCACTTTACATTCTCAGAGGCTGAAACAGTGAATCATCATGGATTTACACCAAAGAAAACACACTTAAAAAATGTACCAGTACCCCGGAGAAATGAGTAAAATAGCCACTAAACCCGTGAAATGGACAGTCACTTTGGAAGTAAAGTATTTAACATTAATAAGGTGTTTCTAAGTCATCAAGGAGCACATTTTTATGAAGGTACACTAAGATGTGTCAGAACATATTATCTTTCACATACCACTGCTACTTGCAACACATTTTATTCACTTTTCACCATAATAAAACCAACACAGTTACGCAGCCAAGCTTTTGGAGGCAATCTCAAATGCATTCTCTGACAGTCCATTTGTAGACATGATCATCTCCAGCTGTGCCTGAAAAACAAAGATCCATCTTTAACAGGATACTTGAGATCAAAGAGATAATTTGGTATCTAAAAACAGTGTAAAAATCATTTGACTAACTACACAGACATTGCCCACCCAAGAAAAAAAGGCTTAAAAATATTTACTAAAGGATGGGAAAAAAAAAAAAAAGTAAAGAAATTAAGAAGTATAATTACTAGTGTTTTTTACCTTGGCAAGCTTTTGCCGGGTTTCATCGTAACGTTTCCATCTAGAGAATGATGATACCCTGCGGGCAGCTACCTGCAATTCATGAAAAGTACAACATAAAACTAAAGCAGAATTGAATGATGAAATAAATTGTGGTGAAATACTAAATCTGAATAGACCTGAGGATTTAGTTTGTCTAGTTGCAGTACAATTTCTCCCACGAACTTGTAGCCTGATCCATCCTTCGCGTGGAAATTCACAGGAGATCCACAAAAACTTCCAATGAGCGCGAATACCTTGCCTGGATTACGCAGGTCAAATGCAGGGTGGTTTACAAGGTTTCTAACGTTCTCAACGTTGCCAGGAATGTCAGCCATGCCTTGAAGGGCAAACCATTTGTTCACAACCTGAAGAAAAGAGGATAAAATAGTACGAAAGGCACGACTACATCAGAAGAGCACAATGATTCCTTCCCCATGCAGATTGAAGACGGCAACAGTGCTTCAAAATCCAGATAAACTTATGGCAAAAGAATATATTAGTATCAGAAAAGTGAGAGGTTTCGGTGGCCATATGTACATGTTGAGCATGTTTTCATAACCAATACTAGTGACCATCATGGATGCAAAACTGCACAATTGTTAGCATAATTACATAGAATCCTTTTGTCCATTAAGATGCGTATTTGTTCCCTCGACTGGGAGTTCAATTTAAGCTCCATATTCGTTGAAGTTGATACCCCACACGTAAACATCACTTGCTACATCTATGTGCACCCGTGGAAATCTCTGAGTTCTATAATTTTACTTACCATATCTTCTGATGTACAGGGACCGTATGGCACTCGGAGCACAGCTGCATTAGCCGTAAAAGCAAGTGGGGAAGTATGCTTCTATGAGATATATCTTGACAAGGACACATGGAAGGAAAAAACTGTGAATTACCATATCCAGAGGCTTAAGTCATAGAAAGCGAGAAGGCAAATGAAAGGCAGTGCTGGAATAAGAGATTGTTCATCAATTTGTTTACATATATCCATGTAAGCGGCTTGTTGATGTAATTTATAATTGCAAAAAAACCTCACCCCATCATAGTATTAACTCTAAACAACAGTCAAATTGAAAACAAATTTCGCTTTTTCTGTCCTTCTAAGGCCTAGCTAGGGAACTGTGCAAGTGGAGATACTGAATCACTCGGGAGAAAGTAAAGCCCAAAAACTCAAGCAATCAAGATGATCAATCAGCATTTGATGCGCCCTATTTATCTAATGTGTGGTCTAATGGTGGAACCTATTCAAGAAGTGTCTATAAAGTCGATAGTTCCTGCCATCACTACATCCAAATTTTATTTGAGCGACAAACTATTCCAATTCAGAATCAACAGAAATAAAAGTAATAAATTGTAATATCTAAAATAAAGAATATTTCAGGAATACATCGTGCAATGCAATTAAATGTTTGGATAGAAAAATATATACATTTCATGCACTTCTACCTTGTGATCTTGTAGTGCAATAGAACAAACTTTCAAATGCAGCTCTGTAAAATCATTTTATTCCCCTCCGTTTACCCTGAGCCACTTTGTATTTTACACCCTATGAATAGATGCAGTTGTGTTCTTCACATGTGTGGATGTCTTTGTACTTCAAAGGTCGTTTCAATTGATTTAAACCTTCCACACCTTAGATTCAAAATGTTGAGATGATCTTTGACAAGAAAGAGCACACGTCCTTGATATCTATCATATTCGATAAGATAAAATGACAAGCCCAACGCCCATTCTGCTCTCTTCCTTTCTCTTTCCTCCAAAAAAATAGAAAACGGCATCAATATCTGCAACAAATTATGCTGATTGCACTTACCGAAACTTTTTTCTCTTTCAAACTGCAACAGCTGCGAAGTTGTTTCTCTGTCCAACTTGAATCCTGCTATCTCTGCCTCCTTACAGACCTCCTTACACTTGGCAAGCCTTCCAGAAACCACATAGATTCTAATCAAGTCGCGGTATATGTCATACGTTGGAGAAAAACCTGCTTCTTTAAGCTTTGAAAAGTATCTTGCAGTCCTCTGGAGATCATTCAGAGCAACAAAAAGCTTTATTACCACGCGAAAAGCTGGAAGATCAAAGAGACAATTAGAAGTCTCCATTTCCCAGACCACAGCCAATGCCTCTCTGTATTTCTTCTCAGAATAGCGGCTATGAATCAGAGTGGTGTACATTACCACACTTGGGTCATGCCCAGATTGTTTGAACCAATTAAATAGACTCTCCACAATGTCAAATTTTCCGAGCCTAACGCATATTTTCATGATAGCTGTACAGTCTTGAAGGCTAAAATTCAAATATTCTCTTTCTCCAAGCTCTTCTAGTAAGGATACAACAAGCATGTGTTTATCTGGGTTCTTCCCAAGTTCCAATATTAACTTTGAATAAATGCTGGGATCCAATATTCTTTTACCATCCTTGGCGACCTGTACAAGCTTCCAGGCGAGATGCAAGCTTCCTCCTCTTACGAAACCTCTCGCCATTGCTCCAATCACACCGCGACTTGCCAAACCAGCAAAGTTTTCCAAGTCGAGTGGCAACTTCAGTTCATGGTTCCTTGCCAGGACCTCGACTGTGGAGGCCAAAATCCGATCATCAGGAAAGAGTTGAGGCTGTTTCTGAGCCCAACAGAAAATCTGCAGAGCTCTTTCAGGAAGACCCATGTGACCCAATTCCCGAATTGTCAACGACAAGGACCCCTTCCTCAGAAACCTAGCCCACTTATTGAGTGTTACAGACACATCTTCCTCTGAACTCAGGCTTCTGATCTCCTTTGCTATACCGATAAGGACACGGGGATTCTTGTACATTTGCTTTGACAGCGACGCACGACAAGAAACTGCCCTTGGAGAGGCTGATTTAATATGTTTCTTTGGTGTAGGAAGTCCCAAAGGCCGGAGATTGCAGGGAAGAGGTAGTGGTAGCGGCCTTTCTCTACTCAACTTTTGAGGATTCTGAGGGATTCTTCCTTGGAAAAGCGATGAAATTGCTTCAATCTCATCTTGATCCCATGCCACGTCAATATTTGCTCCTTGTTCCGTATCGTCTTCTTTTCGCTCTCCATCTTCATCTACTTCTTCCTCAGCTAAATAAGGTTTTCTACTATCTTCCAGATCTGTTAGTGACGAGTCTTTCTCGCTTATCTTCTTCAAGAAAAGATTGACACCAAAGTCCGGAGGACTCTTTGGGCGCCGTGGATAACGAAGGTACTTCGGTTGCCTTCTCCTCGTACTTGAACTTGCCATCACACTTATGCTTCCAGTATTCGTAGAACTTCTCTGCGCTGGGACGGAATACATTGCAATGGTCGAGAGTGTGCAGTCCATTGCACGAAGCGAGCAACCGTGAGTTCTTAACAATGTGCTATGTTGCTTGGATGCATTTCAATGGCAAACAGATATTTCATCAAACATGTAGTCTACCAAATGAAGGCACTGCAGGGGAACCCAATCACAGAGGTTTCCCGTATTCTCGGATTGCCCACCCACAGTTTCGAGTGTTACTTCCCGGTAGCTTTTCGTTTTCCTAAAAATAAAAAGGTCGTGCATGGGAACACGAATTTCAGCGAGTAGATCCCCAGAGAGGAGAGGGAGAGAGGGCGGGATGGCTCAAAGCTAAACAGCGAGTTTTTGATTTTGTTGGGAGTTATAAATGACAAAAGAAACTACACGTGGCATGGTTTATAAAATGCACGAATTTTCTGGTTGATATAATAAAAAAGGGGATGTGCGGAAAAACATTTCAACAAAAATATCCATGCAATAGAGCACTGGCGAGTTAATATACATATGACTCAATTAAGAACAAATGCTATCTAAAACTAAGAGATCCTTAAGCTGGATGATAATTTTTTTCAAAAAAAGTAGAGCACTCATGAAAAGAAAAGAAGAGGGAAGTAAGTGCCGTGTTCGAACAGAAGAGACTTTAACTTTCCAAAGGAGAAATATCACCACGTTGAGTTTCATTCTTATGATCAGAGCATAAAAATAATACAAGTTAAAATCTCAAACTCTCCCTTACTCTATGTTAAAAATAAGAAAATACGAAAATCTTTAAAATGAAATCAAAAAAAGCTTCTTCCACTTATAAACAAAATGGGATTGTAAGATTAGGTATAGTTCGGTGGCTATCATGCCCACTGCTCTCAGCAATTTCCTTCAAGCTAGTCCAAGATTTTCTCTTCCGTTTACTTGATGTGCCAACCGCCTTTTCCACATCCGTTGGGGTAGAATTGCTTTCAGTTCCACCTGGTCTCTTGGATGTTGACTGGTTTCTCTTTCCACTCTTCCCTTCCAGTAAACTAGTTTCAGTTCTTACCAATGGGGTTACAGGACTATCGGAAGCAGGAATCTTCTTAGCAAATGCTGGTGAAGCTAACTCATTTGTTTCATTGGTATTATCTTTGCTTCTAGAGCCATTCTCCAAGCTAGCGCATTTCTGAAGCCTGGGCTTTGCAGGTTCTGATTTTGAAGATGTTTTGGCCTTGGAGGGACATATCTCTTTCATATGTCCTTTTGGGGTCCCTCTCTTCAGATTCCAATACGAACAGAAGTGGCATTTAAACACTACATTGTTCTGTGTGGGACTATAAGTTTTTTTCCGTCTGCGCGTTGCCTTTCCCCTATTCTTTTCAATTCGGACAGTACAGTTAAAGCCAGGCTGAAGAATTGTTTCACATCTGAAAGAGATTAAGCCATAAGTTCAACAAACTACACGAAGGAAACAAACAGAAAACCCAAATCAATGTTGATGACATATTTTGCCATTAGAGCTCATAGTGAGCACAAGTTCTCAGGCGGTTTGGAAGTGGTAATGTAAATCCTCTTGACAATAATATAGCGTCTAGTCCTTACTCTGATGTAAATATGCAGTTGTCAAAAAAGTGGGAAATTTCAACTCAAATCTGAACGTTCTAATAGAACTCTGAGAGTATCTTGCAAGACAACTGATATATATAATACGACTGTTTGAAAGAACTCTGTTCTATGCTTAATAATTGATAATCCATTTGGGACACATATTTTACCTAACTTTCATCATCCTGCAGCTTAAAGGATATTTACATAACCCAACTTTCATCTTTGATGCCACATTTAAAATGAATGTGGTTCAAAATGCCACATATCTGTAGTTCAAATCATAATGAAAAGGCAGTCAGACTATTAGTTTTTTCATAGAATTCCTCCTAACTACGAAAAAGATTGTCAAGATATCAGCTTCAACATACTAAATAGGAAGCACATCCCCACCCCTACAAATTCCTTTACCATTCTTCTTCCTATAGGCTTTCTAAACACAAGGAACTTCTCTTTCTTGCATTGATTCAAAATTCGTAAAAACAATGAATTCGTATAATCAGCGAAATTGTAAAGAAAACGAGACTCTCGAAAAACATCCATATGTTCTCCAACAATTAATAACTCAACAAGGAGAAAGATATTCATCTTCTCGTGAACCTAGAGACAAAGAAGCGTATATGCAACTGTAGGAAAGGTAATCATCCAATAACCTCCAAAACAAAACCCATGCAGCTAGAAGCAATTACAAAACAGCAAAACATATCACAGCAAAAATTCAAGGCCCAGACGAACCTCTCACATGGAAACAGAGAAGGGTCAGGAGGTACCCCCATGGCCTCCGATAGAGTTGCTAAATGTTGACCGAAGAAGGCACCCAAAGAAGGAATAGCAGCCTCCCCACCGGCCCATATTGCTAGCTTCTGCAAGTACTCGACTTTTAGCATGGACTTGGAGCTGTTGGACCCACCCTTGGTTTGCTTTCTCCCAGTGGATTCTTCTCTCAGAGAGATTGGATTCCGAAACGCAGGTGCAAGGTTTGGCGCTTTCTTAATACCCCATCGTTTTCCCATGATCTTTTTTCTGTTTTCCGTTCTTTCCAGGATGTTAAAGCCGAGCGTTTATTGAACTCAGATTGAAGGAAAAACAACAACTTGGTTTCTTTTTTACTCCAACACCAAACGATTGCAAAGGGAACAGTTTGGTAAAAAAAGAAAAACAGAAGTTTGAATACAGGGAATTCCGTTTGGAAGAAAAATACAGAAAGCTGTTCGGGAAAAGAAGAAACTCAAGCTTAACTAAAACAGAGAGACCCACGACCCTTGTGCTGCCGAAGCACCGCGGATTCTTTTTCTTCTTCCACCGCCGATTACTGCTTCTGTGAACAGATTGGGGAAACCAAAAAAAACGCAGCTCTGCTTTAATAGAATTCAAATAAATCAAATTTTAAATTAACAAAGAACAAACGCACAATCAGACTCCTTCTCGCCAATGCTAGCGCTAAATCCTGACCCTCAATAGAACAATACAACAGTATAGTACCGGGGAAAATCATACTGAATTGCGCAAACTATTAAACCCTAACAACGCTAATGGGGAATTCTTTTGGGTTTGGTCGTTTTGGGCCAGTTTGCCATCTTATCTACCACTGACTCCCGCCAGCGTTTAGGACTGAGTTTCAAGGAACAGCTAGGTGAATTTGGTAAGGGGAAGGTACCTTTCGAAGACATGGTTGAGAGGCTGATGAGGGACACAGTTAAAGCAGATGAAAGCAAATTACCGCGTATTTGTTCCCTCGACTGGGAGTTCAATTTAAGCTCCATATTCGTTGAAGTTGATACCCCACACGTAAACATCACTTGCTACATCTATGTGCACCCGTGGAAATCTCTGAGTTCTATAATTTTACTTACCATATCTTCTGATGTGCAACAAATGCAGGAGAGGAATCACCGGAGGTTATTTCAACGGAGGAAGAAGGGAGAAACGGCGACAGCAAAGAAGGGGAATGATTTTTGCGGTGACGGCGCAAATCGGAAGAAAGAGGAGCGGGTAGGGATCCGAATTAGAGGACCCGAATTGCTGTGATGGATAATCGGGGGCAAAAAAGTAATTAAATCAAACTTAAGTGGAACGATGCGTATAGATAATAAAACGCACCGTCTGAGGAGAAGAAGGGAATTTGATTTTTTTTTAAGAAAAAAAGTTAAATGAAACGGTGCGTGTAGGAAAGTAGAACGCACCGTCTGGAGGACAAGAAGGGAATTTGGTTTTGAATAAATGAAACGGTGCGTAGGAACCTAAGCCAAAACGCACCGTATTAAACACGTTTTCACAAAAACAATCCGATGAGAATGGATCAAGCAGCGGAAGACGAAGAACAGAGCAAGAACAATAAGAGTCTGAAAACCGAATAAAACTCTTAGAGGAAAACGAATCGAAAAACTAGAATGAAGATCCGAGGAAATAAGAGACAATTTCGACTGAGAAAAAGAGGATCATAATACAAACAGTTTGCTTAGCGAGCGCAAAGCAAACAAGCAAACAATATCACCAATTTTGAAAGGAAAAGATGAATCGAAGAACAAAAATGAATTAAAATCGATACAGAAACGAAACATACCAGATTAACTAGAACTCAGGTTGGCTTTGATACCATCTAAGAATAGAAACACGACCGAGAACTCATTAATCTGGTGAAATCGTGAAAAATGGAAGAAGATAATTCTCATTCGCAGCCGTCACTTTACTTAGGTCAAAACCCTGTTAGGGCCAACATACCCGAAGCCTCACATGAGACTTAAGCCCAATAACAAAAATGTAAACTAAGTAAAGGCCGACCTAATTAAAGGAAATTAATTACAAGAAATAAAATAAAACAAATTAATTACAATATTACAATACAGGGACCGTATGGCATTCGGAGCACAGCTGCATTAGCCGTAAAAGCAAGTGGAGAAGTATGCTTCTATGAGATATATCTTGACAAGGACACATGGAAGGAAAAAACTGTAAATTACCATATCCAAAGGCTTAAGTCATAGAAAGCGAGAAGGCAAATGAAAGGCAGTGCTGGAATAAGAGATTGTTCATCAATTTGTTTACATATATCCATGTAAGCGGCTTGTTGATGTAATTTACAATTGCAAAAAAACCTCACCCCATCATAGTATTAACTCTAAACAACAGTCAAATTGAAAACAAATTTCGCTTTTTCTGTCCTTCTAAGGCCTAGCTAGGGAACTGTGCAAGTGGAGATACTGAATCACTCGGGAGAAAGTAAAGCCCAAAAACTCAAGCAATCAAGATGATCAATCAGCATTTGATGCGCCCTATTTATCTAATGTGTGGTCTAATGGTGGAACCTATTCAAGAAGTGTCTATAAAGTCGATAGTTCCTGCCATCACTACATCCAGATTTTATTTGAGCGACAAACTATTCCAATTCAGGATCAACAGAAATAAAAGTAATAAATTGTAATATCTACAATAAAGAATACTTCAGGACTACATCGTGCAACGCAATTAAATGTTTGGATAGAAAAATATATACATTTCATGCACTTCTACCTTGTGATCTTGTAGTGCAATAGAACAAACTTTCAAATGCAGCTCTGTAAAATCATTTTATTCCCCTCCGTTTACCCTGAGCCACTTTGTATTTTACACCCTATGAATAGATGCAGTTGTGTTCTTCACATGTGTGGATGTCTTTGTACTTCAAAGGTCGTTTCAATTGATTTAAACCTTCCACACCTTAGATTCAAAATGTTGAGATGATCTTTGACAAGAAAGAGCACACGTCCTTGATATCTATCATATTCGATAAGATAAAATGACAAGCCCAACGCCCATTCTGCTCTCTTCCTTTCTCTTTCCTCCAAAAAAATAGAAAACGGCATCAATATCTGCAACAAATTATGCTGATTGCACTTACCGAAACTTTTTTTCTCTTTCAAACTGCAACAGCTGCGAAGTTGTTTCTCTGTCCAACTTGAATCCTGCTATCTCTGCCTCCTTACAGACCTCCTTACACTTGGCAAGCCTTCCAGAAACCACATAGATTCTAATCAAGTCGCGGTATATGTCATACGTTGGAGAAAATCCTGCTTCTTTAAGCTTTGAAAAGTATCTTGCAGTCCTCTGGAGATCATTCAGAGCAACAAAAAGCTTTATTACCACGCGAAAAGCTGGAAGATCAAAGAGAGAATTAGAAGTCTCCATTTCCCAGACCACAGCCAATGCCTCTCTGTATTTCTTCTCAGAATAGCGGCTATGAATCAGAGTGGTGTACATTACCACACTTGGGTCATGCCCAGATTGTTTGAACCAATTAAATAGACTCTCCACAATGTCAAATTTTCCGAGCCTAACGCATATTTTCATGATAGCTGTACAGTCTTGAAGGCTAAAATTCAAATATTCTCTTTCTCCAAGCTCTTCTAGTAAGGATACAACAAGCATGTGTTTATCTGGGTTCTTCCCAAGTTCCAATATTAACTTTGAATAAATGCTGGGATCCAATATTCTTTTACCATCCTTGGCGACCTGTACAAGCTTCCAGGCGAGATGCAAGCTTCGTCCTCTTACGAAACCTCTCGCCATTGCCTCAATCACACCGCGACTTGCCAAACCAGCAAAGTTTTCCAAGTCGAGTGGCAACTTCAGTTCATGGTTCCTTGCCAGGACCTCGACTGTGGAGGCCAAAATCCGATCATCAGGAAAGAGTTGAGGCTGTTTCTGAGCCCAACAGAAAATCTGCAGAGCTCTTTCAGGAAGACCCATGTGACCCAATTCCCGAATTGTCAACGACAAGGACCCCTTCCTCATAAACCTAGCCCACTTATTGAGTGTTACAGACACATCTTCCTCTGAACTCAGGCTTCTGATCTCCTTTGCTATACCGATAAGGACACGGGGATTCTTGTACATTTGCTTTGACAGCGACGCACGATAAGAAACTGCCCTTGGAGAGGCTGATTTAATATGTTTCTTTGGTGTAGGAAGTCCCAAAGGCCGGAGATTGCAGGGAAGAGGTAGTGGTAGCGGCCTTTCTCTACTCAACTTTCGAGGATTCTGAGGGATTCTTCCTTGGAAAAGCGATGAAATTGCTTCAATCTCATCTTGATCCCATGCCACGTCAATATTTGCTCCTTGTTCCGTATCGTCTTCTTTTCGCTCTCCATCTTCATCTTGTCACAAAGGAGGAAGAAAGGCATAGATTTGTGGGAATGCTTGTATTACTTTCTTATCTCAAACTGTACATATGAGGGTCCTTATATAGTGTAAGGAACAAACCATAAAGGAAACAATATACAAATAGAGAAAGGAAATAACTTCCTATATACAATAATAATTTCCTAAATAAATAGAATAATAAGGAAAGAATCAACGTAACAATTCAAGGGAATAATCCCCAAATATGTTAACGTATCTCCAACACTTCCCCCTCAAGCTGGTGGTTTGGGTGGCTTGTAAACATCAAACACACCAAGCTTGTTCAATAGATACGTGTGTTGTCGATGACAGAGTGCTTTAGTGAAGATGTCTGCAGGTTGTTTCGTAGTGTTAATCTCATGTGTCTTGATGATGCCTTCCTGAATTTTGTCCATCGTAAAATGACAATCCACTTCAATGTGCTTGGTTCTTTCATGAACGATTGGATTTGCCGCGAGTTTTAAAGCCGCATCATTGTCACAGAAGAGTAAGGTAGGACTCTGTATCCATACTCCAAGGTCACGTAGTAAGCCCCTCAACCAAATTATTTCACAAGTGGTTTTAGTCATAGCACGATACTCGGATTCGGCAGAAGATAATGATACAGTTGACTGTTTCTTGGTCTTCCAAGACAAAAGAGAATTTCCGAGTTTTATGGCAAAACCAGTTGTCGATCGTCGGCTCATAGGACATGTGGCATAATCAGTGTCGCAATACCCCTTCATTTCCATGTTGCAATCTCTAGAGAGGAGCAAGCCAAGACCCGGGCATCCCTTCAGATATTTCACAACCTTTAAAGCTGCATTCATATGAGACTGTTTCGGGGCATGCACAAATTGGCTAAGAATGTGAACAACATAACAGATATCTGGTCTTGTCATAGTAAGGTAGATAATCTTTCCAACTAAGCGTTGATACTTAGAAGGATCCTTGAGCGGTTGATCTTCTTCTGAGGACGACGTTCCCACATCGAATTCTGGCGTAGTGAGACTCAAGTTCTGTTCAAAAGGAATGATAGCAGGCTTGCAACCAGATAGTCCAGCCTCAGAAATAATTTTCAAGACAAATTTCCGTTGACTGAGACAGATGCCCATGTCCGATCGAGCAATCTCGATACCCAGGTAGTACTTAGGGGGGCCTAAGTCCTTGATGTGGAATGTAGAGTGAAGGTATGACTTAAAACGGGCAATTGCGGAAGCATCGCTACCCATAATCAAGATATCATCCACATATATGAGTAAGTAGATAGAGGAAGTACCTTGGCGCCATGTGAAAAGGGCATAACCGTGACGAGATTGGCGAAACTGGGCTGAGAGAAGGGCTGATGTGAATTTTGCATACCATTGCCGAGAAGCTTGCTTGAGACCATAGAGGGACTTCCGGAGACGACAAACCCGAGACTCTCCCTGTCTGCGAAGGCCCGGAGGAAGGTCCATGTAGATTTCTTCATCTAAATCACCATGAAGAAAGGCATTATTGACATCCATCTGATGTAGAGACCAATCACGGAAGGCGGCAACGGCGAGGAAGGAACGAACAGTGCCAGCCTTGGCGACTGGCGAAAAAGTGTCCTGATAGTCAAAACCTTCTTTCTGAGTGTAGCCTTTTGCTACAAGACGGGCCTTATAACGCTTAACTGAACCATCGGCGCGATGCTTGATCTTGTAGACCCACTTGCAACCAATAGGGCGGCGATGAGCAGGGCGGGGAACAACATCCCAAGTGTGATTATCTGTAAGGGCACGGAGTTCAGCCTCCATGGCCTGTTGCCAACGGGGATCAGTGGAGGCCTCCTGGTAACAAGATGGTTCGGTGGCAGCAGAAATCCGACTGATGCAGCAAAGATGATCTGGAGAGAGACGGGCAAAGCTGACATAGGACGTGATGGGATAATGAGACCCAATGTGTTCACTGCTGGAACAAATGTAGTCCTCGGTCCAAGTAGGGGGCCTAGTAGTGTGACCAGAACGTCGAGGAGGAGCCGAGACCGTAGCAGGAGGAGGAGCCGAGACCCCAGCAGGAGGTGGGACATAGAGGACAATGGCCAATGAGTCATCAACGGAGGCATGCAACGGAGAAGGTGGTGCAGAGGGAGGCACTGGGGTGGGGCCCACTGAGACTGATGGAGGAGCTGACGGAGGAGCTGGGGGTGCAATAAGGACCACAGGTGGTGGTAAAGGATCCGAATCATCAGGGAGAAATGGTCGAGAGCCCGAGGGGGGCACAGTATCAGCCTTCGATGAAGGCATAGCCTGAAAAGGAAATACGTCTTCATGGAAAACAACATCGCGACTGATGAAAAAGGTACTTGTAGCCGGGTCATAAATACGGTAGCCTTTTTGAAGGGAAGGATAACCCATGAAGATGCAACGGGTGGCCTGAGGGGCGAGCTTGTCACGATGGCCCACAGTGGTAGCAAAACACAAACAACCAAAAACGCGGAGATGACCAATATCCGGTGGCTTGCCAAATAGGAGCTCAAAAGGTGTCTTCCCATGAAGGACCCGAGTAGGCATCCGATTGATCAGGTAAGCGGCAGTAACCACACAATCGCCCCAAAAATATTCAGGAATGGAGGCTTGGAATTTTAGGGCTCGGGCAACCTCGAGAAGATGGTGGTGCTTGCGCTCTACAACCCCATTTTGCTGTGGAGTGTAGGGACAAGAACTCTCATGGAGGATGCCGTGAGTAGAAAAAAAGGAAGAGCAATTATGATTAAAGAAGTCACGGGCATTATCAGTGCGAACATGTTGAACAGATGTGTGAAATTGAGTGTGAATAAGGGCAAAGAAGCGGGTGAGATGAGAAAGTACTTGGGTTTTGGATTGCATTAAGAAGACCCAAGTACCACGAGAAAATCATCAACAAGAGTGAGGAAGAAACGGGACCCGTCATGATAGGGGGTGTGATAAGGCCCCCAAATGTCAATGTGGAGGAGGGAAAAAATGGAAGGAGCGCGAGAAGAGCTGGTAGGGAAGGAAGGGCGAGGTTGTTTCGCCAAGGGACAAATCGGACATTTTGGATGGGGGTAAGAGGCACTATGACCCAAACGTTGGTGAGAAAGTAAAATATTATTACTAAAATGGGAATTACAAAAGGAGCCCGTATTGGGAGAAATACATGAATTTAAATTGAAATTTGCGGAAATAGAAATCCAAAAATAAAGTCCTTGGTGAGCGTTACCCAAGCCCATCAGTTTGCCAGTCGAACGGGCCTGAAAGAAACAGAAATTAGAGTCCAAGAGGGCTCGACAATGATTATTTTCACAAGCTTTGGAAATAGAGATGAGATTAAATTGGAATTCTGGAACATAAAGAACATTTTTGAGAATAAAATTAGGGCTAAGTTGGACATCACCAATTTTGGTGACGGAAGTAACGTTTCCAGTGGGGAGACGTACAGACATGGAAGATTGGGTAGTGTGGATTTTAGAAAAAAAATTTTGGTTGCAAATAATGTGGTCACTGACACCTGAATCAATAAGCCAATCAGAGGGCAAGATGGAGCTCATAAAACAAAAAGAAGTACCTCCAAAACTGGCAATCTGGTCAGGTTGACCCATTTGATGGAAGGCCTGCATGATCTGTTGAAGTTGGGCCTCACTGAGAGGTGAATTGGACTTATCCTGAGAAGAAACAAAATTAGTTAAAATATTATTATTTTCTTTGGAGTTGGAGTCCCCCGGTCTGCCATGTAATTTCCAACATGTGGCCTTCGTATGGTTGGTCCGCTTGCTGTGGTCACAAAATAAGTGGTTGGGCCGAGTCCGTGAAGAAATTGGGCCATTGGGGCTGTTATTGGGCCCATTGGGTTGGCGAAAACGCGACCCATTTACGCTGCGCGGCCCGGCGAATCCCCTGTGGACAGGCGCACTGAAGCTGTGTTGAGAGGCGTTGATCTGCGAAGCCGAGATCGGAAAGAGGCCGTCAGATGGAGGCGCGCCCGCGATGAAGGAAGGACCGTCGGATCTAGGGTAATGAGGGGAGCCGTCCGATCCAGGAGGGATTGAAGGGTCGCCCTCAAAAAACCCTAAAGAGCGCATATGCGCCACAGAGCCGACGCCACCGCCTGCTCCAAGCACGCCGCCGCCGCCGCCGCCGTGACCAGAGAGAGATTTTTGAGCAGCAGTGGCTCGAGCGGCCAAAATAACTGAATCTCCAACACGGAGATACTCGGCGGAAGCGAGACGGTGGTTCTCCTCTTGGACAGCGAGGAAAAGAAGGCGGCGCAAAGACGGTGGAGGATCCATAGTGAGGATTTGGGAGCGGAAGGAGGAGAACGACTCGTTGAGGATCAGGAGAAAATGAGTGAGGCGTCGCTCCTCCGTCAACCGGTGAAATTGGCAGAGAGTGGTGTCGGGGCCGTCGAGAGGTTCGACCGTCTGGTCATATTCATGGCAGAGAGCCATGAATCGGTTGAAGACTATGGCGACGGCAAGGTTGCCCTGCTGCAATTCAGAGAGCTTCTGCTCGATTTGGAAGAGGCGGACGCGATCAGGGCGGCCGTAGAGCTCGCAGAGGGCGTCCCAGAGAACTTTCGAGTCATCGGTGGGCAGAAGAGCGGCGGCGACCTCCGGGGTGAGAGTGTTCCCAATCCAGGTGCAAACCAATTGGGAACATTTGCGCCACTGTCGCGCAAGGCGGTCGGTGGCGGGAGCCGGGATAGCGCCGTCGAGGAACCCGTCCTTGTCTTTGGTGACAAGGGCGCGGCGGAGCTCGCGGGACCATACGGCAAAAGTGTCCGCGCCGGTGAGAGGTTGGGCGATAAGCCGCAGTTCGGGGCCGTCGGAGGCGGCGGTGTATAGAGGATCGCCGGGTTCCGGTCGGCCGGCGGCAGAATAGGGCAAAAAAATTGGGGGCGAATTCGGGTAGGGATTGGACCCGAATCCGGCATATGGGTACGGGTTAGGGTCCGAAAGGAGACCCGAAGATCCGGATGAGGGTGAGCCGCCCACGGGTGGGTGGGTCGGGGTAGAGGTGGGAGACGGGCCGAGGAGGGGAGAAAAAGTGGGGCCCGAAGAAGAGGAAGTTGGGCCGAGAGGTAGGGCCTGGGAGAGGGTAGGACGGGGCTGGCCAGGGAGAGAGTAGGGGGCCCAGGAGAGAGGGGGTCCAGAGATGGGTAAAGACTCAGGGAACCCATAAGAGGGGGCAGGACCAGGGAGATTAGGAGAGGGAGGAGAGGTGGAGGAAAGGGGGACATCCTCGATGATGGGAGCATCGGGGTCAAGTGGAGAAGACATGATCACAGAGGGGAGGAGAGAAGAAAAAAGGGCGGAAGCTTGAGGTCAGGAAAAAAAAACTAGGCTCGTGATACCATGTCACAAAGGAGGAAGAAAGGCATAGATTTGTGGGAATGCTTGTATTACTTTCTTATCTCAAACTGTACATATGAGGGTCTTTATATAGTGTAAGGAACAAACCATAAAGGAAACAATATACAAATAGAGAAAGGAAATAACTTCCTATATACAATAATAATTTCCTAAATAAATAGAATAATAAGGAAAGAATCAACGTAACAATTCAAGGGAATAATCCCCAAATATGTTAACGTATCTCCAACACATCTACTTCTTCCTCAGCTAAATAAGGTTTTCTACTATCTTCCAGATCTGTTAGTGACGAGTCTTTCTCGCTTATCTTCTTCAAGAAAAGATTGACACCAAAGTCCGAAGGACTCTTTGGGCGCCGTGGATAACGAAGGTACTTCGGTTGCCTTCTCCTCGTACTTGAACTTGCCATCACACTTATGCTTCCAGTATTCGTAGAACTTCTCTGCGCTGGGACGGAATACATTGCAATGGTCGAGAGTGTGCAGTCCATTGCACGAAGCGAGCAACCGTGAGTTCTTAACAATGTGCTATGTTGCTTGGATGCATTTCAATGGCAAACAGATATTTCATCAAACATGTAGTCTACCAAATGAAGGCACTGCAGGGGAACCCAATCACAGAGGTTTCCCGTATTCTCGGATTGCCCACCCACAGTTTCGAGTGTTACTTCCCGGTAGCTTTTCGTTTTCCTAAAAATAAAAAGGTCGTGCATGGGAACACGAATTTCAGCGAGTAGATCCCCAGAGAGGAGAGGGAGAGAGGGCGGGATGGCTCAAAGCTAAACAGCGAGTTTTTGATTTTGTTGGGAGTTATAAATGACAAAAGAAACTACACGTGGCATGGTTTATAAAATGCACGAATTTTCTGGTTGATATAATAAAAAAGGGGATGTGCGAAAAAACATTTCAACAAAAATATCCATGCAATAGAGCACTGGCGAGTTAATATACATATGACTCAATTAAGAACAAATGCTATCTAAAACTAAGAGATCCTTAAGCTGGATGATAATTTTTTTCAAAAAAAGTAGAGCACTCATGAAAAGAAAAGAAAAGGGAAGTAAGTGCCGTGTTCGAACAGAAGAGACTTTAACTTTCCAAAGGAGAAATATCACCACGTTGAGTTTCATTCTTATGATCAGAGCATAAAAATAATACAAGTTAAAATCTCAAACTCTCCCTTACTCTATGTTAAAAATAAGAAAATACGAAAATCTTTAAAATGAAATCAAAAAAAGCTTCTTCCACTTATAAACAAAATGGGATTGTAAGATTAGGTATAGTTCGGTGGCTATCATGCCCACTGCTCTCAGCAATTTCCTTCAAGCTAGTCCAAGATTTTCTCTTCCGTTTACTTGATGTGCCAACCGCCTTCTCCACATCCGTTGGGGTAGAATTGCTTTCAGTTCCACCTGGTCTCTTGGATGTTGACTGGTTTCTCTTTCCACTCTTCCCTTCCAGTAAACTAGTTTCAGTTCTTACCAATGGGGTTACAGGACTATCGGAAGCAGGAATCTTCTTAGCAAATGCTGGTGAAGCTAACTCATTTGTTTCATTGGTATTATCTTTGCTTCTAGAGCCATTCTCCAAGCTAGCGCATTTCTGAAGCCTGGGCTTTGCAGGTTCTGATTTTGAAGATGTTTTGGCCTTGGAGGGACATATCTCTTTCATATGTCCTTTTGGGGTCCCTCTCTTCAGATTCCAATACGAACAGAAGTGGCATTTAAACACTACATTGTTCTGTGTGGGACTATAAGTTTTTTTCCGTCTGCGCGTTGCCTTTCCCCTATTCTTTTCAATTCGGACAGTACAGTTAAAGCCAGGCTGAAGAATTGTTTCACATCTGAAAGAGATTAAGCCATAAGTTCAACAAACTACACGAAGGAAACAAACAGAAAACCCAAATCAATGTTGATGACATATTTTGCCATTAGAGCTCATAGTGAGCACAAGTTCTCAGGCGGTTTGGAAGTGGTAATGTAAATCCTCTTGACAATAATATAGCGTCTAGTCCTTACTCTGATGTAAATATGCAGTTGTCAAAAAAGTGGGAAATTTCAACTCAAATCTGAACGTTCTAATAGAACTCTGAGAGTATCTTGCAAGACAACTGATATATATAATACGACTGTTTGAAAGAACTCTGTTCTATGCTTAATAATTGATAATCCATTTGGGACACATATTTTACCTAACTTTCATCATCCTGCAGCTTAAAGGATATTTACATAACCCAACTTTCATCTTTGATGCCACATTTAAAATGAATGTGGTTCAAAATGCCACATATCTGTAGTTCAAATCATAATGAAAAGGCAGTCAGACTATTAGTTTTTTCATAGAATTCCTCCTAACTACGAAAAAGATTGTCAAGATATCAGCTTCAACATACTAAATAGGAAGCACATCCCCACCCCTACAAATTCCTTTACCATTCTTCTTCCTATAGGCTTTCTAAACACAAGGAACTTCTCTTTCTTGCATTGATTCAAAATTCGTAAAAACAATGAATTCGTATAATCAGCGAAATTGTAAAGAAAACGAGACTCTCGAAAAACATCCATATGTTCTCCAACAATTAATAACTCAACAAGGAGAAAGATATTCATCTTCTCGTGAACCTAGAGACAAAGAAGCGTATATGCAACTGTAGGAAAGGTAATCATCCAATAACCTCCAAAACAAAACCCATGCAGCTAGAAGCAATTACCAAACAGCAAAACATATCACAGCAAAAATTCAAGGCCCAGACGAACCTCTCACATGGAAACAGAGAAGGGTCAGGAGGTACCCCCATGGCCTCCGATAGAGTTGCTAAATGTTGACCGAAGAAGGCACCCAAAGAAGGAATAGCAGCCTCCCCACCGGCCCATATTGCTAGCTTCTGCAAGTACTCGACTTTTAGCATGGACTTGGAGCTGTTGGACCCACCCTTGGTTTGCTTTCTCCCAGTGGATTCTTCTCTCAGAGAGATTGGATTCCGAAACGCAGGTGCAAGGTTTGGCGCTTTCTTAATACCCCCTCGTTTTCCCATGATCTTTTTTCTGTTTTCCGTTCTTTCCAGGATGTTAAAGCCGAGCGTTTATTGAACTCAGATTGAAGGAAAAACAACAACTTGGTTTCTTTTTTACTCCAACACCAAACGATTGCAAAGGGAACAGTTTGGTAAAAAAAGAAAAACAGAAGTTTGAATACAGGGAATTCCGTTTGGAAGAAAAATACAGAAAGCTGTTCGGGAAAAGAAGAAACTCAAGCTTAACTAAAACAGAGAGACCCACGACCCTTGTGCTGCCGAAGCACCGCGGATTCTTTTTCTTCTTCCACCGCCGATTACTGCTTCTGTGAACAGATTGGGAAAACCAAAAAAAACGCAGCTCTGCTTTAATAGAATTCAAATAAATCAAATTTTAAATTAACAAAGAACAAAAGCACAATCAGACTCCTTCTCGCCAATGCTAGCGCTAAATCCTGACCCTCAATAGAACAATACAACAGTATAGTACCGGGGAAAATCATACTGAATTGCGCAAACTATTAAACCCTAACAACGCTAATGGGGAATTCTTTTGGGTTTGGTCGTTTTGGGCCAGTTTGCCATCTTATCTACCACTGACTCCCGCCAGCGTTTAGGACTGAGTTTCAAGGAACAGCTAGGTGAATTTGGTAAGGGGAAGGTACCTTTCGAAGACATGGTTGAGAGGCTGATGAGGGACACAGTTAAAGCAGATGAAAGCAAATTACCGCGTATTTGTTCCCTCGACTGGGAGTTCAATTTAAGCTCCATATTCGTTGAAGTTGATACCCCACACGTAAACATCACTTGCTACATCTATGTGCACCCGTGTAAATCTCTGAGTTCTATAATTTTACTTACCATATCTTCTGATGTGCAACAAATGCAGGAGAGGAATCACCGGAGGTTATTTCAACGGAGGAAGAAGGGAGAAACGGCGACAGCAAAGAAGGGGAATGATTTTTGCGGTGACGGCGCAAATCGGAAGAAAGAGGAGCGGGTAGGGATCCGAATTAGAGGACCCGAATTGCTGTGATGGATAATCGGGGGCAAAAAAGTAATTAAATCAAACTTAAGTGGAACGATGCGTATAGATAATAAAACGCACCGTCTGAGGAGAAGAAGGGAATTTTTTTTTTTTTTTAAGAAAAAAAGTTAAATGAAACGGTGCGTGTAGGAAAGTAGAACGCACCGTCTGGAGGACAAGAAGGGAATTTGGTTTTGAATAAATGAAACGGTGCGTAGGAACCTAAGCCAAAACGCACCGTATTAAACACGTTTTCACAAAAACAATCCGATGAGAATGGATCAAGCAGCGGAAGACGAAGAACAGAGCAAGAACAATAAGAGTCTGAAAACCGAATAAAACTCTTAGAGGAAAACGAATCGAAAAACTAGAATGAAGATCCGAGGAAATAAGAGACAATTTCGACTGAGAAAAAGAGGATCATAATACAAACAGTTTGCTTAGCGAGCGCAAAGCAAACAAGCAAACAATATCACCAATTTTGAAAGGAAAAGATGAATCGAAGAACAAAAATGAATTAAAATCGATACAGAAACGAAACATACCAGATTAACTAGAACTCAGGTTGGCTTTGATACCATCTAAGAATAGAAACACGACCGAGAACTCATTAATCTGGTGAAATCGTGAAAAATGGAAGAAGATAATTCTCATTCGCAGCCGTCACTTTACTTAGGTCAAAACCCTGTTAGGGCCAACATACCCGAAGCCTCACATGAGACTTAAGCCCAATAACAAAAATGTAAACTAAGTAAAGGCCGACCTAATTAAAGGAAATTAATTACAAGAAATAAAATAAAACAAATTAATTACAATATTACAATACAGGGACCGTATGGCATTCGGAGCACAGCTGCATTAGCCGTAAAAGCAAGTGGAGAAGTATGCTTCTATGAGATATATCTTGACAAGGACACATGGAAGGAAAAAACTGTAAATTACCATATCCAAAGGCTTAAGTCATAGAAAGCGAGAAGGCAAATGAAAGGCAGTGCTGGAATAAGAGATTGTTCATCAATTTGTTTACATATATCCATGTAAGCGGCTTGTTGATGTAATTTACAATTGCAAAAAAACCTCACCCCATCATAGTATTAACTCTAAACAACAGTCAAATTGAAAACAAATTTCGCTTTTTCTGTCCTTCTAAGGCCTAGCTAGGGAACTGTGCAAGTGGAGATACTGAATCACTCGGGAGAAAGTAAAGCCCAAAAACTCAAGCAATCAAGATGATCAATCAGCATTTGATGCGCCCTATTTATCTAATGTGTGGTCTAATGGTGGAACCTATTCAAGAAGTGTCTATAAAGTCGATAGTTCCTGCCATCACTACATCCAGATTTTATTTGAGCGACAAACTATTCCAATTCAGGATCAACAGAAATAAAAGTAATAAATTGTAATATCTACAATAAAGAATACTTCAGGACTACATCGTGCAACGCAATTAAATGTTTGGATAGAAAAATATATACATTTCATGCACTTCTACCTTGTGATCTTGTAGTGCAATAGAACAAACTTTCAAATGCAGCTCTGTAAAATCATTTTATTCCCCTCCGTTTACCCTGAGCCACTTTGTATTTTACACCCTATGAATAGATGCAGTTGTGTTCTTCACATGTGTGGATGTCTTTGTACTTCAAAGGTCGTTTCAATTGATTTAAACCTTCCACACCTTAGATTCAAAATGTTGAGATGATCTTTGACAAGAAAGAGCACACGTCCTTGATATCTATCATATTCGATAAGATAAAATGACAAGCCCAACGCCCATTCTGCTCTCTTCCTTTCTCTTTCCTCCAAAAAAATAGAAAACGGCATCAATATCTGCAACAAATTATGCTGATTGCACTTACCGAAACTTTTTTTCTCTTTCAAACTGCAACAGCTGCGAAGTTGTTTCTCTGTCCAACTTGAATCCTGCTATCTCTGCCTCCTTACAGACCTCCTTACACTTGGCAAGCCTTCCAGAAACCACATAGATTCTAATCAAGTCGCGGTATATGTCATACGTTGGAGAAAATCCTGCTTCTTTAAGCTTTGAAAAGTATCTTGCAGTCCTCTGGAGATCATTCAGAGCAACAAAAAGCTTTATTACCACGCGAAAAGCTGGAAGATCAAAGAGAGAATTAGAAGTCTCCATTTCCCAGACCACAGCCAATGCCTCTCTGTATTTCTTCTCAGAATAGCGGCTATGAATCAGAGTGGTGTACATTACCACACTTGGGTCATGCCCAGATTGTTTGAACCAATTAAATAGACTCTCCACAATGTCAAATTTTCCGAGCCTAACGCATATTTTCATGATAGCTGTACAGTCTTGAAGGCTAAAATTCAAATATTCTCTTTCTCCAAGCTCTTCTAGTAAGGATACAACAAGCATGTGTTTATCTGGGTTCTTCCCAAGTTCCAATATTAACTTTGAATAAATGCTGGGATCCAATATTCTTTTACCATCCTTGGCGACCTGTACAAGCTTCCAGGCGAGATGCAAGCTTCGTCCTCTTACGAAACCTCTCGCCATTGCCTCAATCACACCGCGACTTGCCAAACCAGCAAAGTTTTCCAAGTCGAGTGGCAACTTCAGTTCATGGTTCCTTGCCAGGACCTCGACTGTGGAGGCCAAAATCCGATCATCAGGAAAGAGTTGAGGCTGTTTCTGAGCCCAACAGAAAATCTGCAGAGCTCTTTCAGGAAGACCCATGTGACCCAATTCCCGAATTGTCAACGACAAGGACCCCTTCCTCATAAACCTAGCCCACTTATTGAGTGTTACAGACACATCTTCCTCTGAACTCAGGCTTCTGATCTCCTTTGCTATACCGATAAGGACACGGGGATTCTTGTACATTTGCTTTGACAGCGACGCACGATAAGAAACTGCCCTTGGAGAGGCTGATTTAATATGTTTCTTTGGTGTAGGAAGTCCCAAAGGCCGGAGATTGCAGGGAAGAGGTAGTGGTAGCGGCCTTTCTCTACTCAACTTTCGAGGATTCTGAGGGATTCTTCCTTGGAAAAGCGATGAAATTGCTTCAATCTCATCTTGATCCCATGCCACGTCAATATTTGCTCCTTGTTCCGTATCGTCTTCTTTTCGCTCTCCATCTTCATCTTGTCACAAAGGAGGAAGAAAGGCATAGATTTGTGGGAATGCTTGTATTACTTTCTTATCTCAAACTGTACATATGAGGGTCCTTATATAGTGTAAGGAACAAACCATAAAGGAAACAATATACAAATAGAGAAAGGAAATAACTTCCTATATACAATAATAATTTCCTAAATAAATAGAATAATAAGGAAAGAATCAACGTAACAATTCAAGGGAATAATCCCCAAATATGTTAACGTATCTCCAACACTTCCCCCTCAAGCTGGTGGTTTGGGTGGCTTGTAAACATCAAACACACCAAGCTTGTTCAATAGATACGTGTGTTGTCGATGACAGAGTGCTTTAGTGAAGATGTCTGCAGGTTGTTTCGTAGTGTTAATCTCATGTGTCTTGATGATGCCTTCCTGAATTTTGTCCATCGTAAAATGACAATCCACTTCAATGTGCTTGGTTCTTTCATGAACGATTGGATTTGCCGCGAGTTTTAAAGCCGCATCATTGTCACAGAAGAGTAAGGTAGGACTCTGTATCCATACTCCAAGGTCACGTAGTAAGCCCCTCAACCAAATTATTTCACAAGTGGTTTTAGTCATAGCACGATACTCGGATTCGGCAGAAGATAATGATACAGTTGACTGTTTCTTGGTCTTCCAAGACAAAAGAGAATTTCCGAGTTTTATGGCAAAACCAGTTGTCGATCGTCGGCTCATAGGACATGTGGCATAATCAGTGTCGCAATACCCCTTCATTTCCATGTTGCAATCTCTAGAGAGGAGCAAGCCAAGACCCGGGCATCCCTTCAGATATTTCACAACCTTTAAAGCTGCATTCATATGAGACTGTTTCGGGGCATGCACAAATTGGCTAAGAATGTGAACAACATAACAGATATCTGGTCTTGTCATAGTAAGGTAGATAATCTTTCCAACTAAGCGTTGATACTTAGAAGGATCCTTGAGCGGTTGATCTTCTTCTGAGGACGACGTTCCCACATCGAATTCTGGCGTAGTGAGACTCAAGTTCTGTTCAAAAGGAATGATAGCAGGCTTGCAACCAGATAGTCCAGCCTCAGAAATAATTTTCAAGACAAATTTCCGTTGACTGAGACAGATGCCCATGTCCGATCGAGCAATCTCGATACCCAGGTAGTACTTAGGGGGGCCTAAGTCCTTGATGTGGAATGTAGAGTGAAGGTATGACTTAAAACGGGCAATTGCGGAAGCATCGCTACCCATAATCAAGATATCATCCACATATATGAGTAAGTAGATAGAGGAAGTACCTTGGCGCCATGTGAAAAGGGCATAACCGTGACGAGATTGGCGAAACTGGGCTGAGAGAAGGGCTGATGTGAATTTTGCATACCATTGCCGAGAAGCTTGCTTGAGACCATAGAGGGACTTCCGGAGACGACAAACCCGAGACTCTCCCTGTCTGCGAAGGCCCGGAGGAAGGTCCATGTAGATTTCTTCATCTAAATCACCATGAAGAAAGGCATTATTGACATCCATCTGATGTAGAGACCAATCACGGAAGGCGGCAACGGCGAGGAAGGAACGAACAGTGCCAGCCTTGGCGACTGGCGAAAAAGTGTCCTGATAGTCAAAACCTTCTTTCTGAGTGTAGCCTTTTGCTACAAGACGGGCCTTATAACGCTTAACTGAACCATCGGCGCGATGCTTGATCTTGTAGACCCACTTGCAACCAATAGGGCGGCGATGAGCAGGGCGGGGAACAACATCCCAAGTGTGATTATCTGTAAGGGCACGGAGTTCAGCCTCCATGGCCTGTTGCCAACGGGGATCAGTGGAGGCCTCCTGGTAACAAGATGGTTCGGTGGCAGCAGAAATCCGACTGATGCAGCAAAGATGATCTGGAGAGAGACGGGCAAAGCTGACATAGGACGTGATGGGATAATGAGACCCAATGTGTTCACTGCTGGAACAAATGTAGTCCTCGGTCCAAGTAGGGGGCCTAGTAGTGTGACCAGAACGTCGAGGAGGAGCCGAGACCGTAGCAGGAGGAGGAGCCGAGACCCCAGCAGGAGGTGGGACATAGAGGACAATGGCCAATGAGTCATCAACGGAGGCATGCAACGGAGAAGGTGGTGCAGAGGGAGGCACTGGGGTGGGGCCCACTGAGACTGATGGAGGAGCTGACGGAGGAGCTGGGGGTGCAATAAGGACCACAGGTGGTGGTAAAGGATCCGAATCATCAGGGAGAAATGGTCGAGAGCCCGAGGGGGGCACAGTATCAGCCTTCGATGAAGGCATAGCCTGAAAAGGAAATACGTCTTCATGGAAAACAACATCGCGACTGATGAAAAAGGTACTTGTAGCCGGGTCATAAATACGGTAGCCTTTTTGAAGGGAAGGATAACCCATGAAGATGCAACGGGTGGCCTGAGGGGCGAGCTTGTCACGATGGCCCACAGTGGTAGCAAAACACAAACAACCAAAAACGCGGAGATGACCAATATCCGGTGGCTTGCCAAATAGGAGCTCAAAAGGTGTCTTCCCATGAAGGACCCGAGTAGGCATCCGATTGATCAGGTAAGCGGCAGTAACCACACAATCGCCCCAAAAATATTCAGGAATGGAGGCTTGGAATTTTAGGGCTCGGGCAACCTCGAGAAGATGGTGGTGCTTGCGCTCTACAACCCCATTTTGCTGTGGAGTGTAGGGACAAGAACTCTCATGGAGGATGCCGTGAGTAGAAAAAAAGGAAGAGCAATTATGATTAAAGAAGTCACGGGCATTATCAGTGCGAACATGTTGAACAGATGTGTGAAATTGAGTGTGAATAAGGGCAAAGAAGCGGGTGAGATGAGAAAGTACTTGGGTTTTGGATTGCATTAAGAAGACCCAAGTACCACGAGAAAATCATCAACAAGAGTGAGGAAGAAACGGGACCCGTCATGATAGGGGGTGTGATAAGGCCCCCAAATGTCAATGTGGAGGAGGGAAAAAATGGAAGGAGCGCGAGAAGAGCTGGTAGGGAAGGAAGGGCGAGGTTGTTTCGCCAAGGGACAAATCGGACATTTTGGATGGGGGTAAGAGGCACTATGACCCAAACGTTGGTGAGAAAGTAAAATATTATTACTAAAATGGGAATTACAAAAGGAGCCCGTATTGGGAGAAATACATGAATTTAAATTGAAATTTGCGGAAATAGAAATCCAAAAATAAAGTCCTTGGTGAGCGTTACCCAAGCCCATCAGTTTGCCAGTCGAACGGGCCTGAAAGAAACAGAAATTAGAGTCCAAGAGGGCTCGACAATGATTATTTTCACAAGCTTTGGAAATAGAGATGAGATTAAATTGGAATTCTGGAACATAAAGAACATTTTTGAGAATAAAATTAGGGCTAAGTTGGACATCACCAATTTTGGTGACGGAAGTAACGTTTCCAGTGGGGAGACGTACAGACATGGAAGATTGGGTAGTGTGGATTTTAGAAAAAAAATTTTGGTTGCAAATAATGTGGTCACTGACACCTGAATCAATAAGCCAATCAGAGGGCAAGATGGAGCTCATAAAACAAAAAGAAGTACCTCCAAAACTGGCAATCTGGTCAGGTTGACCCATTTGATGGAAGGCCTGCATGATCTGTTGAAGTTGGGCCTCACTGAGAGGTGAATTGGACTTATCCTGAGAAGAAACAAAATTAGTTAAAATATTATTATTTTCTTTGGAGTTGGAGTCCCCCGGTCTGCCATGTAATTTCCAACATGTGGCCTTCGTATGGTTGGTCCGCTTGCTGTGGTCACAAAATAAGTGGTTGGGCCGAGTCCGTGAAGAAATTGGGCCATTCGGGCTGTTATTGGGCCCATTGGGTCGGCGAAAACGCGACCCATTTACGCTGCGCGGCCCGGCGAATCCCCTGTGGACAGGCGCACTGAAGCTGTGTTGAGAGGCGTTGATCTGCGAAGCCGAGATCGGAAAGAGGCCGTCAGATGGAGGCGCGCCCGCGATGAAGGAGGGACCGTCGGATCTAGGGTAATGAGGGGAGCCGTCCGATCCAGGAGGGATTGAAGGGTCGCCCTCAAAAAACCCTAAAGAGCGCATATGCGCCACAGAGCCGACGCCACCGCCTGCTCCAAGCACGCCGCCGCCGCCGCCGCCGTGACCAGAGAGAGATTTTTGAGCAGCAGTGGCTCGAGCGGCCAAAATAACTGAATCTCCAACACGGAGATACTCGGCGGAAGCGAGACGGTGGTTCTCCTCTTGGACGGTGAGGAAAAGAAGGCGGCACAGAGACGGTGGCGGATCCATAGTGAGGATTTGGGAGCGGAAGGAGGAGAACGACTTGTTGAGGATCAGGAGAAAACGAGTGAGGCGTCGCTCCTCCGTCAACCGGTGAAATTGGCAGAGAGTGGCGTCGGGGCCGTCGAGAGGTTCGACCGTCTGGTCATATTCATGGCAGAGAGCCATGAATCGGTTGAAGACTATGGCGACGGCAAGGTTGCCCTGCTGCAATTCAGAGAGCTTCTGCTCGATTTGGAAGAGGCGGACGCGATCAGGGCGGCCGTAGAGCTCGCGGAGGGCGTCCCAGAGAACTTTCGAGTCATCGGTGGGCAGAAGAGCGGCGGCGACCTCCGGGGTGAGAGTGTTCCCAATCCAGGTGCAAACCAATTGGGAACATTTGCGCCACTGTCGCGCAAGGCGGTCGGTGGCGGGAGCCGGGATAGCGCCGTCGAGGAACCCGTCCTTGTCTTTGGTGACAAGGGCGCGGCGGAGCTCGCGGGACCATACGGCAAAAGTGTCCGCGCCGGTGAGAGGTTGGGCGATAAGCCGCAGTTCGGGGCCGTCGGAGGCGGCGGTGTATAGAGGATCGCCGGGTTCCGGTCGGCCGGCGGCAGAATAGGGCAAAAAAATTGGGGGCGAATTCGGGTAGGGATTGGACCCGAATCCGGCATATGGATACGGGTTAGGGTCCGAAAGGAGACCCGAAGATCCGGATGAGGGTGAGCCGCCCACGGGTGGGTGGGTCGGGGTAGAGGTGGGAGACGGGCCGGGGAGGGGAGAAAAAGTGGGGCCCGAAGAAGAGGAAGTTGGGCCGAGAGGTAGGGCCTGGGAGAGGGTAGGACGGGGCTGGCCAGGGAGAGAGTAGGGGGCCCAGGAGAGAGGGGGTCCAGAGATGGGTAAAGACTCAGGGAACCCATAAGAGGGGGCAGGACCAGGGAGATTAGGAGAGGGAGGAGAGGTGGAGGAAAGGGGGACATCCTCGATGATGGGAGCATCGGGGTCAAGTGGAGAAGACATGATCACAGAGGGGAGGAGAGAAGAAAAAAGGGCGGAAGCTTGAGGTCAGGAAAAAAAAACTAGGCTCGTGATACCATGTCACAAAGGAGGAAGAAAGGCATAGATTTGTGGGAATGCTTGTATTACTTTCTTATCTCAAACTGTACATATGCGGGTCTTTATATAGTGTAAGGAACAAACCATAAAGGAAACAATATACAAATAGAGAAAGGAAATAACTTCCTATATACAATAATAATTTCCTAAATAAATAGAATAATAAGGAAAGAATCAACGTAACAATTCAAGGGAATAATCCCCAAATATGTTAACGTATCTCCAACACATCTACTTCTTCCTCAGCTAAATAAGGTTTTCTACTATCTTCCAGATCTGTTAGTGACGAGTCTTTCTCGCTTATCTTCTTCAAGAAAAGATTGACACCAAAGTCCGAAGGACTCTTTGGGCGCCGTGGATAACGAAGGTACTTCGGTTGCCTTCTCCTCGTACTTGAACTTGCCATCACACTTATGCTTCCAGTATTCGTAGAACTTCTCTGCGCTGGGACGGAATACATTGCAATGGTCGAGAGTGTGCAGTCCATTGCACGAAGCGAGCAACCGTGAGTTCTTAACAATGTGCTATGTTGCTTGGATGCATTTCAATGGCAAACAGATATTTCATCAAACATGTAGTCTACCAAATGAAGGCACTGCAGGGGAACCCAATCACAGAGGTTTCCCGTATTCTCGGATTGCCCACCCACAGTTTCGAGTGTTACTTCCCGGTAGCTTTTCGTTTTCCTAAAAATAAAAAGGTCGTGCATGGGAACACGAATTTCAGCGAGTAGATCCCCAGAGAGGAGAGGGAGAGAGGGCGGGATGGCTCAAAGCTAAACAGCGAGTTTTTGATTTTGTTGGGAGTTATAAATGACAAAAGAAACTACACGTGGCATGGTTTATAAAATGCACGAATTTTCTGGTTGATATAATAAAAAAGGGGATGTGCGAAAAAACATTTCAACAAAAATATCCATGCAATAGAGCACTGGCGAGTTAATATACATATGACTCAATTAAGAACAAATGCTATCTAAAACTAAGAGATCCTTAAGCTGGATGATAATTTTTTTCAAAAAAAGTAGAGCACTCATGAAAAGAAAAGAAAAGGAAAGTAAGTGCCGTGTTCGAACAGAAGAGACTTTAACTTTCCAAAGGAGAAATATCACCACGTTGAGTTTCATTCTTATGATCAGAGCATAAAAATAATACAAGTTAAAATCTCAAACTCTCCCTTACTCTATGTTAAAAATAAGAAAATACGAAAATCTTTAAAATGAAATCAAAAAAAGCTTCTTCCACTTATAAACAAAATGGGATTGTAAGATTAGGTATAGTTCGGTGGCTATCATGCCCACTGCTCTCAGCAATTTCCTTCAAGCTAGTCCAAGATTTTCTCTTCCGTTTACTTGATGTGCCAACCGCCTTTTCCATATCCGTTGGGGTAGAATTGCTTTCAGTTCCACCTGGTCTCTTGGATGTTGACTGGTTTCTCTTTCCACTCTTCCCTTCCAGTAAACTAGTTTCAGTTCTTACCAATGGGGTTACAGGACTATCGGAAGCATGAATCTTCTTAGCAAATGCTGGTGAAGCTAACTCATTTGTTTCATTGGTATTATCTTTGCTTCTAGAGCCATTCTCCAAGCTAGCGCATTTCTGAAGCCTAGGCTTTGCAGGTTCTGATTTTGAAGATGTTTTGGCCTTGGAGGGACATATCTCTTTCATATGTCCTTTTGGGGTCCCTCTCTTCAGATTCCAATACGAACAGAAGTGGCATTTAAACACTACATTGTTCTGTGTGGGACTATAAGTTTTTTTCCGTCTGCGCGTTGCCTTTCCCCTATTCTTTTCAATTCGGACAGTACAGTTAAAGCCAGGCTGAAGAATTGTTTCACATCTGAAAGAGATTAAGCCATAAGTTCAACAAACTACACGAAGGAAACAAACAGAAAACCCAAATCAATGTTGATGACATATTTTGCCATTAGAGCTCATAGTGAGCACAAGTTCTCAGGCGGTTTGGAAGTGCTAATGTAAATCCTCTTGACAATAATATAGCGTCTAGTCCTTACTCTGATGTAAATATGCAGTTGTCAAAAAAGTGGGAAATTTCAATTCAAATCTGAACGTTCTAATAGAACTCTGAGAGTATCTTGCAAGACAACTGATATATATAATACGACTGTTTGAAAGAACTCTGTTCTATGCTTAATAATTGATAATCCATTTGGGACACATATTTTACCTAACTTTCATCATCCTGCAGCTTAAAGGATATTTACATAACCCAACTTTCATCTTTGATGCCACATTTAAAATGAATGTGGTTCAAAATGCCACATATCTGTAGTTCAAATCATAATGAAAAGGCAGTCAGACTATTAGTTTTTTCATAGAATTCCTCCTAACTACGAAAAAGATTGTCAAGATATCAGCTTCAACCAACTAAATAGGAAGCACATCCACACCCCTACAAATTCCTTTACCATTCTTCTTCCTATAGGCTTTCTAAACACAGGGAACTTCTCTTTCTTGCATTGATTCAAAATTCGTAAAAACAATGAATTCGTATAATCAGCGAAATTGTAGAGAAAACAAGACTCTCGAAAAACATCCATCTGTTCTCCAACAATTAATAACTCAACAAGGAGAAAGATATTCATCTTCTTGTGAACCTAGAGACAAAGAAGCGTATATGCAACTGTAGGAAAGGTAATCATCCAATAACCTCCAAAACAAAACCCATGCAGCTAGAAGCAATTACAAAACAGCAAAACATATCACAGCAAAAATTTAAGGCCCAGACGAACCTCTCGCATGAAAACAGAGAAGGGTCAGGAGGTACCCCCATGGCCTCCGATAGAGTTGCTAAATGTTGACCGAAGAAGGCACCCAAAGAAGGAATAGTAGCCTCCCCACCGGCCCATATTGCTAGCTTCTGCAAGTACTCGACTTTTAGCATGGACTTGGAGCTGTTGGACCCACCCTTGGTTTGCTTTCTCCCAGTGGATTCTTCTCTCAGAGAGATTGGATTCCGAAACGCAGGTGCAAGGTTTGGCGCTTTCTTAATACCCCCTCGTTTTCCCATGATCTTTTTTCTGTTTTCCGTTCTTTCCAGGATGTTAAAGCCGAGCGTTTATTGAACTCAGATTGAAGGAAAAACAACAACTTGGTTTCTCTTTTACTCCAACACCAAACGATTGCAAAGGGAACAGTTTGGTAAAAAAAGAAAAACAGAAGTTTGAATACAGGGAATTCCGTTTGGAAGAAAAATACAGAAAGCTGTTCGGGAAAAGAAGAAACTCAAGCTTAACTAAAACAGAGAGACCCACGACCCTTGTGCTGCCGAAGCACCGCGGGATTCTTTTTCTTCTTCCACCGCCGATTACTGCTTCTGTGAACAGATTGGGGAAACCAGAAAAAATGCAGCTCTGCTTCAATAGAATTCAAATAGATCAAATTTTAAATTAACGAAGAACAAAAGCACAATCAGACTCCTTCTCGCCAATGCTAGCGCTAAATCCTAGCCCTCAATAGAACAATACAACAGTATAGTACCGGGGAAAATCATACTGAATTGCGCAAACTATTAAACCCTAACAACGCTAATGGGGAATTCTTTTGGGCTTTGGTCGTTTTGGGCCAGTTTGCCATCTTATCTACCACTTTGGTGGTCACACCTCAACTAAATTACAAAACTCTCTTACACCAAGGGACACAACTCACAATACAATATGCAATTTAACATCATGGACTTGGGGCAAACCTAAATGTCCTTAAATTACATTATTAATAATACTTAATAAATATTATAGTACGCGCATGCTTATAGTAAGGATGAGAATATAACTAAAGAGGAGCATGCCTTAATGTGTACAAATGGTCAAATATTAAATAATCAGACATATGTAAACAAATTATGGCCATTAATAATGAATTTAATAAATTAATAATTAATTGCATTGTAATACATGACCATAACATCTGAACATAAATCAGAGAAATACTGTCGGGCCACATACAATTCAAATTTATAACAAACATTCATAAACAACTTACATTTAATAAAATTACAAACCAATTTTAACAATAAAATTGGGATTTCAGAACGATTACAAACTGAAAAATGACATCAGAGGCTAGATCACGGTTAGAGGAGAAATATAGCAAAATTCGGCATCTTAACCGACCTCCCACGCGCCTCCACGCGCCGCTTGAAGTAATCTCCGGCGAAACCGGTACGAACCGGTTCGGTATCCGATATTTCGGCTGATATAGGCCGATATGGCCGGTTCACCACCGAAACAGCCGGTTCATGAAGCGAGTCCGACGTCGACGTGTACGCCGACCCAAAACGGACCTCCGCCGGCCTCAACGTAATAGTTTCTATGCTCCTTAAGCCGCCTGCAGCGGCGAAACCCGATCGGACCTATTCGGGTCGGATCGACCCTTCTCCGATCAGACCTCTGACGGCACCAAAAAGTAGATCCGGCGCCGATCTAGCCACTGGTGAGGTCGATTTGATGTTCAAAGACCTCTAGGTACCGGGTTCGGTCAAAACGGGTATTTGGATACCCACGAACCCGAAAACTCAAACTCGAATTTCTTGCTTAAAATCCCAATTTTTCGTTCGATTTGTGCTCTAAATGGAAGCTAAACCCTAGCTCTGATACCAATTGTTGGAAAAACTGAGCTCAGACAAGCTCAGAACCGGATCTTTGCCTCTCATTTAGAACACAAACAAATTGTGAAACGTTAGGAGAAAGAGGAAAACCATACCTTGCTTATTGTCCATATTCTGATCAACGTGGCTTGACTCTTCTCCTCTATTCTCTCCCTTAGACACTGGCTTGATGAGACAGCCTTGATTCGGTGAAGACCAGGTAAGAGTAAGAAGAGGTAAAAGGCAACGGGGTAAGGCCTCTGTTATGCCACTTTAGCGCCGCTTAAGTGTGTGTACGTGTCATTGTAAAAACAAAAACTGCTGGAGTGTGTGACATGTACAAAGGCCGTAAAAACTGAATTCCCCCTATATTTAATTATGCCACTGAATGAGTTTAAACCCTTCAACTTACCAATGACGCAGGATCTTCACATAACGTAGATTATCAATATATGAATGGAGAGTTAAAGGAGGGATCTAGCCAATTACTGTATATGTCATTTATATAGTCCCACTCATCACGGTATTATATAGCGAACACTGGCCCACACTAACCAATTCCATATTTGACAATCAAGAGTCTATTATGTCTTATATAAATGGAATGTAAAACATTTGTTAAAAATAAGTTTAGTAAATTACAAATTTCCATTGGTATAAGTCCACTTCAGTAAGGACTATAAAATAGTCCAACACAACCTTCCATTTTTGCGTGCATGTTACCAATCAAGAGATAGGGAAGATAGACTATCCGGTTCCAGAGCTTTCCAAAACCCAAGTGAAGGAAACCGACAAATACTTTCTTACTGTCCAAACAGTATCGCAAGATATAAAATCTAGCACACTGATTTTGCCTTGTCCATCAGGAATCGGGAAAGCAATTAGCCCAGCTTAAGCTACAGAGTCTAGCTTCATTGCATAAAATAAACACATCATCTCCCGGACGGGGAACTGGTGCGTTAGGCTCTGCACAGTACGTGATTAGCTAACTGCAGCAAAACCTGTCAGTGGACACGCAAAACAAGGACAACACGCGGGGCAAGAACAAAACAAGGCACTACTAGCTGGCTGCTTCCAGGTGGGATTTGATCTTTGATAGGTGACGTAATCTGGATCATGATTATTCTAACACATCAATGACAATCTTTGACATCTTACGGTTCTCTGTTGCAGCAAGTTGCATCATCATCAGATGCACATATCAATGCAATTGCAGGACAGAACAGTACACACAAATGATGGGCCGTACAGAGAAGCAGAGGAGAAACATGGCAGTCTTAGTGAAAAAGAAGATAGAAAAGAGATGTGCCGTGCTCAGATGAAGCTGGCATATTCTGTATGACATCTGAAAACGCCATACAGTCATGTTAGTCTTTGTTTTTTATTTGCCTTTGCTGTTATGTAAGAAAACTGCTCCTAAAATTATATGTTATATATCAAGTATGCAGTTTGTGCCATATGTTTTTCAAAGTTCCAACTTATTTCTTGGCCATCTGATGTTTTTCTTTCCCTCTTTTGATAGTTCAAGTTAAAAACAAGAAGCTTGCGCGTTGCATCAGTAAAACCCCATTGGAAGATCTTTGGAAAAAGTTGCAGAAAATGGTCATTCCCTGTTCTTGTAGTTACGGGGGTTACAGCTCTTTTTCTCTTGTTTTCTTTAGGAATTGGGGAGTGGTCTCCCGAATGGAACACGCCTGAAATTTTCCACTTTACATTCTCAGAGGCTGAAACAGTGAATCATCATGGATTTTACACCAAAGAAAACACACTTAAAAAATGTACCAGTACCCCGGAGAAATGAGTAAAATAGCCACTAAACCCGTGAAATGGACAGTCACTTTGGAAGTAAAGTATTTAACATTAATAAGGTGTTTCTAAGTCATAAAGGAGCACATTTTTATGAAGGTACACTAAGATGTGTCAGAACATATTATCTTTCACATACCACTGCTACTTGCAACACATTTTATTCACTTTTCACCATAATAAAACCAACACAGTTACGCAGCCAAGCTTTTGGAGGCAATCTCAAATGCATTCTCTGACAGTCCATTTGTAGACATGATCATCTCCAGCTGTGCCTGAAAAACAAAGATCCATCTTTAACAGGATACTTGAGATCAAAGAGATAATTTGGTATCTAAAAACAGTGTAAAAATCATTTGACTAACTACACAGACATTGCCCACCCAAGAAAAAAAGGCTTAAAAATATTTACTAAAGATACGATGGGAAAAAAAAAAAAAGTAAAGAAATTAAGAAGTATAATTACTAGTGTTTTTTACCTTGGCAAGCTTTTGCCGGGTTTCATCGTAACGTTTCCATCTAGAGAATGCTGATACCCTGCGGGCAGCTACCTGCAATTCATGAAAAGTACAACATAAAACTAAAGCAGAATTGAATGATGAAATAAATTGTGGTGAAATACTAAATCTGAATAGACCTGAGGATTTAGTTTGTCTAGTTGCAGTACAATTTCTCCCACGAACTTGTAGCCTGATCCATCCTTCGCGTGGAAATTCACAGGAGATCCACAAAAACTTCCAATGAGCGCGAATACCTTGCCTGGATTACGCAGGTCAAATGCAGGGTGGTTTACAAGGTTTCTAACGTTCTCAACGTTGCCAGGAATGTCAGCCATGCCTTGAAGGGCAAACCATTTGTTCACAACCTGAAGAAAAGAGGATAAAATAGTAAGAAAGGCACGACTACATCAGAAGAGCACAATGATTCCTTCCCCATGCAGATTGAAGACGGCAACAGTGCTTCAAAATCCAGATAAACTTATGGCAAAAGAATATATTAGTATCAGAAAAGTGAGAGGTTTCGGTGGCCATATGTACATGTTGAGCATGTTTTCATAACCAATACTAGTGACCATCATGGATGCAAAACTGCACAATTGTTAGCATAATTACATAGAATCCTTTTGTCCATTAAGATGCTTCCAAACACAAATTGATCAAGGTCTCTCAAGGTTGTCCACTTTCTTCTCTAAGAAGTATCATTTCCCATGAAGATAAGCTTGAACTGATGAACTATACGTTACAACCACGCACAAATCACGAAGATCCTAATTGTACTGGAAAGACCTATCCAGAATACCAACTGTACGTTGTTTAACTGAAGAGACGATACAGAGACAAAAAGGCGAAACACACAAGACACAGAGACCCACAAACGTCATTCAAGCAAAAGGGAAATTGAGCAAAAGTATTACCAAAAAGTCATGCTGCCACTTCTCGTAGAAATCGGCAAGAACATCATCACGAGTTTTACCAGGGTTCTGGGCTATGGCAGTCAAAGCTGCAAATTGGTCAGTCATATTTGTGGCAGTTCTATACTCGTGAAGTGCAAGCTCGGTATACTTCGAATCTTCAAGTAGTGCAAGATATACTATACATAATACAAAACAAGTACCAAATCAACTGATGAAAATTTACTAGAAACCAACTTTGCTAGCACAACCAAAAACAAAACAAACCTAAAGCAAGATTTTTCAAAGCTCTCCTTGCCATATTAGAATGGTCAAACACATATTCTTCTGAGCTTCTATTTTTTTCAACCTGCGAAGCATTAACATGAAAAATTATTCCTCAACAAAGATATAGAAGAAGTTAGAAGCACAAACATACTACTAATTTATTATATCTAATACAAATCCTAGGGATGGCATACTGCGTTGAGTAACTCCTCTTTCAGTTCCCAGGCAAGCTGCTTCCTGATGAAAGTACGAACAGCATGAACAGCATCGGGGTCTGCAACTTCCATCATATCCATTACTTCCCCTTCACCAGGTAGAATTAATGCCTTAGCAACAAATTCCTGGAATGTAAGAGGTCATTGAGTTTATTAAGGCATCCAACTACTTCCTCCCCCAGAATTAGGGATGAAAAAGAAATCAAGATAAATCAAAATTACGCCTCCTCATACTTTATCCAAGCTTGAGTCACAGAGTATGCTTCTAACCCCTTCCACAAAATTTGGATTCAGAACCAATGGCTTGTTTTGTTGGAAATCAGCCACCAAGCTCAGCATCAGCTTGCGTGCCAGCACTTGTCCGGCCTCCCAACTAAAACACAAAAGTATCAAATCAATGACTGCTCAGCACTAGATCAATTGCTTAATAGAAAAAGCTTTGATGCATTTGGAAAAACAAACCGGTTGAACTCATCAGAATCATGAGCAAGAAGGAAAAACAGATCACTGTCCGTGAGATCAGATTCAAGACGAACAGGAGCACTAAAGCCCCGCAATAGAGATGGAACTGGCCGCTCAGATATATCAGAAAAGACAAACTCTTCTTCTTTCTGTAATACAACCATCCAAATGTTAGAATGTAAATAAAGAATCAGAAAAAATAATAAAGGGAGATGACCAACTAGTTGAGCAATGTGATCTCTAGCAGATACAAACGTGAAATAGTTGTCATGGTTTGCATAGCATACGTAGTATTATTCACTCCGTACACATAGTAACAGCATGACAACTACTTACGCATTATGGCATTCCATTGATTACATACATAGTAAACATATCCTGTACGTCTGACAGCTAAAGCATCTAGCCTTGGTCCATTGGATGGAAAATACGGAATAGTAAAAACGGAAATGTGAAAGTTCTGGACTTACCTTGGTCACTCGAAGAATTGTAGTATATACTGGCTGCCCGTTGCTTGCAACGGACTGCCATATTCCATCATGATACAAAGCAGACAAAGGGATGTCCTTGCCTGCTGAGTTGAGCAAACCTACAGCAACAGGAATAAACATGGGTTCTTTCACTGGTTGTCCTGGAGTTGGAGGTACATCTTGACTGAAAAACACCACAGAATTCATTAACAATATTGCCACTTGATAAGAAAGATTAAGATTATTTACCAAAAATAAGGGGAAAATCGCAAATTCTATATACCTAAACTTGAGAGAAAAAGTACAAGTTTCAGCATTATAATATGATTTCACATTGATAGAAGGGGTTCCAGCTTGGGAGTACCTGTATGTTTTTTTTTTGTTAGATCCTACAGATTAAGCATCAAACTATCAGAAGAAAACTCAAAAGAAACAGAAGGCAGATAGAGACCATTGTAAGAAATTAGCAAAATCAGCATCATTTGCATCTCTCATGGCAGCGAAAAAATCCTCACAGGTTACAGCTTGCCCATCATGCCTCTTGAAATAAAGATCCATGCCCTGAAACATGGATAAATTGTACAAATTTCAAAGTGAGCAGCTTTTGCAGCGGCCAGGTATTTTTATCTTACAATCAGTATTATGCAGACACATCCTCAAACTTACTTTTCGGAACCCTTGACTTCCCAATACGGTTTTGTACATCCTGACAACTTCAGCTCCCTGAAAATTGGATCATAAAATCAATTCATAACTTAACAATGGTTCTTGACCAGGAAAGAGAGAGAAGGAGAGAGACAAGAGTAAGGGTGAGTTTGCGGTTGAAGAAAAAAGCCAAACCTTTATATACACCTGTAAAAGGAAAATCAAGCAAAGGACAATTAGATATTTGCTCACGAGAATACGTAAGACATTGGGTTAAGAAATGCAAATACAAATTGCTAAGTTGGTAAACCATACCGTTGCTGCACATTAAAATTGTCCAAGTCCCCAAACCGGTACCATATCCAACATAAGGCACAAAAAAACCATATAACCAGAAGTCAAGAGCATATTAAAATTTCCAACAGAAACCTATGAAGAAAATATGCCCGAGTTTAATTAGATAGAGGACTAGAACTTGCATGTGTAGAAGTTGTCCATCTGTCAAGGAGAGGAAAAAAATAAACATAAGCATAAAGCTTAATATCCATCTGTGTTGATAACTTGATAAGAAAGAGTGCTTAAAAAGGAAAAAACAAAGTAAAAGCAACAGAAAACGGTTTCTGACCTTAATGTATGAATGTGGCCTCACAGGATGAGCCATCGGACCAGCATCCTGGAAAGCCAGGAAAATAAAATGTTAGCATTTAAATGCATCATCTTATACCAAAAACTAGGGCAAATACATTTTTGAAAGGAGACTATTCTTCTCACGTACACTCCTAGAGGTATAAAATAATCATACAATAGTTAAAGCATAAAAAGAATCATAAAATCAATCTAGAGGTTACACAATTTTATACATTCTTAAAAAAAGGAAAAAAAAAAAAAGACCTGTGAAAACTGATAATTTCGAAGGTTTGATACATCAGTGATCCGCTTTACAGTGCGACTTCCCATGTCAGATGAAAATTCCTATCCAATATGAGTGATTTACTTTTAAACAGCTCAATAACACATTAGATAAAAGGAAATTATGATTTCTTCAAGTTAAAGATACTGCCCCCCTGATGAGGAACAAAAACGCTATACTTGATCTCGGAAAACAGTGAGACCTTCCTTTAGGCTGAGCTGGAACCAATCACGACATGTCACTCTGAAATTCTTACATCAAAACTGTAAATGAGTTGTGAACACAACTTAATTGTGAAAAAATAATGGTAATAGTTAACATGGAAGCTTCGAACCAACATAGACAGAGACAACCACTTTCAGAGTACAGTCAGAAATACAGAAGGGAGAGTTGTAGGAACATGATTTTAAGATCAGAAGCCAACACACACAGCAAGCATATTCTACGGATGGGTGAATAAAAATAATTATACATCAGTACTAAAGGCCCACATGAATGAACATAACATAAAAATAATACGTCTTGACAGGATATGAGCCAACCTGTTTCCAGTCCAGTTGTGGAAATACTGCATGAAGTGCAAGATACAAACCCAAAGTCACGAATCTTATATCCACAACGAACAAGACTAAAGAAGCCTTTTTTCCATAGATGTTAGAAACAAACCTCATGGCCAATAACCCCCAAGATTGCAGCATGATCTACGTCAGTAGCAGTTTCAGAAGATGCCAGGACAAGCTTGGAAGTGAATATCTGTTTTTTGAAAAAAAATAGAAAAATAGAAGTTCAGGCACAATAATCAATTGGGAATTGAATATCTGTTCTTTTTTTAAAAAAAAAAAAGAAGTTTAGGCCCAATAATGAATTGAAAATATGAAAGGAGAGACATTAACTAGTATGAATTAAATAGATTAACAAAGCATACATTCAAACTCTTGTTTTCCATGGCTCCCCTGATCATCAATTCAGAAAAAAGATATGAGTGATTAAAATGGTTAAGTATCAAAAGATGAGACACCCACTAGTGTAAAATTACAAATGTATGAGATGTATAATCACATAATGGAATACTGTCAAGAAATAAAGTAACTTACATGTTGAAATCTGGAACAGCCACAATATTGAAGAGATCCAGGTCATACTCAAGACCAAACACCTGTTTGCAAGGGCATATGACAGAAAAGTATGTTTAAGGATCAAGACCAACAAGGTTGGCTTCAACATGAAAATCAAATCAAGTCTATATGAAGAAACTAACATCCTCGTCCCATTTCATTGCTGCCTTAAGCGAATACATGGCATGAACAGTCTTAGGCAGGTCCTGTGCTGGTGTCCAGATCCTTAGGGAGACCTTCCGACCAGAACGGGTGGTGAATGTATCATCTCTGCTCTCCAACTGTCCAGCAACCAATGCAAATAAGTAGCAAGGTTTCTTGAAGGGATCCTCCCAGAGAGCATAATGTCTACCACCCTGCAGCAAAGAATAGAAAATAATGAATAACCAAAAAAAAACTACATAATGCCTTTTTCCAGCAAAAGTCTAATTTACCTCCAGCTCGCCCTGTTCAATGAGATTCCCGTTAGACAACAATACTGGGCACAACGACTTATCAGCTTCAATGCGGCATGTGTACTTTGCCATTATATCAGGCCGGTCCTGTTTTCAAATGGAATGCATCAATCAGATGGAAAGCTTGATGTTGAAGTCACAGATCACTAGAATAAATAACAGCTCAAGGATACCTACTTGATAAAATGTAATTTTCCTGAAACCCTGAGCTTCACATTGTGTACAGAAATTCCCAGATGACTTGTAAAGACCCTGTAATAAATTTGATTATTCTCAACAAAGGCATCCAGAAAAGGTAAAAAACAAGTTGTAGATATCAAGAAACCATGTTTCACCTCTAGCGATGTGTTCTTCTGAGGGTATATCTCATTAACAATTTCCAAAGTAAATGCAACACCTGGTGGTGATTGGATTTCCAAATGGCGCGAATCCAAAAGATACTCACCCTCCTACAAAAACAAAGGGGAAAAAGAAAAGAAGAAAGACAATAAGATAACACTAAGAAAAAAGTTACAGTCCTGCACCCCAAATGCCCACAACAAATAAACCAAATGGACGTGCAACAAATAAAAAGCACCAGAAACTATGAAATTGGAAAGTTACAACCCAGGCGTCTTAAAATTTAAGTAAATCATCAACCATAAATTGGCTACTACTTAAACTTCCCTTAGCAAGAACTTAGACATATATATATGCATTCAAATTTTGGGAACCTAAGAAGTATTGGGTTTCATTATATTGAAAGGCCTTTTGAAAGGTAGCACAGAAAATTTGTACCTCGAGTTCCTTTCCATTGACCGACACAGAGAGCAGCTTCAGATCTTTTCCGTCCAAAACCAAGGGAGACGAAGAACCTATTTCACAAGAAAATGTTACCGGAAAAATAGAGAGAGAGTAATAAAGACAGTTATTCTACGAAAGTTTTGCATAAGCGTCAGATCACAAAGAAAATTGAAAAGAAACAATACTTTGAAGTTACAATTTGGTCACAACCCACCTTCAACTCTAGGAAACATTATTATTTTTGAAGTTACAATTGTCTTCTCTTCGCCCAAAGCAAATTTCAAATCCACCTGAAATCTTAATTCTATAAGTTTGCAAACACAAGGCAAATATCCAGAAGTATGCAGTGAAGTATGCAGAAGAATATGTATACCGTATCAAAGTAGTAATCAGGCGTCTTATAGTCCTTCAAAAAGACTTCTTTTGGCGTGTCCATTCTGGGTTCTTCAACTGGCTTTTGCAACTGAACAAATCAGCCTCCTGTTTGTTTGCTTAGCCCTCTAACATAAGGTTGAGGAAAGCAAATAGACAAATCAGAAAATATAGCCCTGTCTTCACTCAAACATGGACAAAAAGATACCAAATTTACATGATATTTGAAGAAACCAATCGCGGAGCTTGACCTGCTTCGACGATCAAATGCAGGGGAAAGAGGTCAACTTCCCTAAGGGGTCATTCAATAATGGCATACGACGATTCAATTCCAGTTGGTCCTTCAGTCATTTCTTACATTATACGTCGCCACCTCGACTTAACCCGGATTAACAACTCCCTCTAGTTTAATACTTTCCCTTCTCCAGTGGGGAAAAGATTCCAATATTTTATCCAAACACCAATACAGTTCCGTGTCGCAGCCGGAATCCAAGGATCTTTGTCGAGGTTGCAAAGATTTAATCGGCCTTATCGAGTACAAGCCAAGACTTGCGCTTCTTACGTCTGGCTATGGTTAAGACAGGAAAAGAAACTCAACATCAAAAGGGACACTGAACCTTTCATTCACAGAATAGGGTTTTACAAGTTTGAACTCATCTTCCATCCTTCTGTTCTCTTCACCCACATCCCTCCCTGTCTCGTATAAGCATTTTCTTACAGACTATCATTACCTAACTCTTTTACAGACAGACTCGACATTCTATTCTCTTCTGTCCGTCGCAAACTGGTTAAACTACATCTAGTACACTGCCTCAGCAGCGTAGTTCCTCTGCTTAGCCAAGCCATCCAGCACGCGACATCCAACAAAGATATTCTAAATTACCTAAATTCGTATAAAGACGATTCCTTTATGAAACCCACGGTTCTCAGGTACTATCTTTATTGGATAGTAGAATCGTTCCTATTTATTCAAAAAAGAAGACAAAACTTATGTAATTAGCAACAATGATTATAGATCTAGAAGATAAAACCGTAGATTCATTCTGAAATTGCTGAATAGTCCTGATTTTTAGCCGTTAGTGTTGTGTGTGGATCTGTTCAAGTTCAAGAGGAGGCCTTCACGGCTGCAGGCTGGACTGCAAGGCTGGCGTTAGGCTGGCCCCATGAGATGGGCCTTACTTGACTGCCAAGGCGTCGGCCGCACAGCTTGATGAGCGGTTAGAGGCTTACAAAAGAGCCAAAGTAGGTTTGGGCTTACGAGAGACCCAAGTTGATAATGCTATAGGAATGAAATATGTTCAAGCATATTACATAATAAAGGAGACAATTTATTCTTGAGTTAATTTTTAAATAAAAATAAATTTTTTTATGTTGTATCAAAGTCTAGGTTTAAGTATAACATTTTCACGCAAAGATTCGAGTGAAAAATATTCATGTTTAGAAGGAAAGGTGCATATTAAAAATAGTGTGGCATTAGTTCTATAGTATTTAAATCTTATTTAAAAATACTCTTTATAATGAAAAGGAAAAAAAATCCTATTATTAAGTCAACTTTCAATTGAATGATATTTTATCAAGAAATAAATGGCAAAAATATGTTTTGATTGGGAAAAGATTGATTGCCAGCGTTGGTTTCAGTCAATTGCCGGCATATGGCTCCACCATTTTTTTTTTTTCCCTTGTTGTTTCACTCCATTAAATGCCTTCCATCTTGGCTTTATTTCCACAAATCTAGGGATTCCTCCCCCCAATGGTGTTTGTAAGCCACTCTAGGAGTGACCCATCCTAACATCCCCTTCATTTTTTCCGTCTCCATATGGTGCACAAGTCATCAAGTCATCTTGATATCGACGCTACTTGAAGCATTAGGTCTTCAAGAGTTTGTGGTTTTTTTCCTCAACTTCCTTTCCCTAGTACGTGCACTCCATGCTTCCATCTTCATTTCAAGTTCACATTCTCAACTCCTTTTTCCCACACACTCTATTGGCGTTGGTTTCTCCCAATTGCGAGTAGGTGGTATAACAGATGCTACCCATTCTCTCCATCCTACTTCCTTTCCTTATTGGAGAGTCTACATCCACCATGCTAGAGTCGATTTTCGCTAGCTACCGACATGTGGCAACCATAAATCTTCCACATTGGGTTTTGTAGATGTCATCAAGTGCCACTATTGGCAATGTCACATTCCCTTCTCATCTCTTTATCTTGCATATTGCAGATATATTCATAGCTTAGTTCATGCTCTTCCTTGTTCTACTTCAAGTCATGCTTATGGAATTTTCATTTCTTCTAATGTTCTAAATTTTCCCTCCATCCAAGAAAGGCCTTTTTGTCCTTTTCCAATCCAAGACTCCCAACAGTTGTACTTGCCTATGGTGAGTTACACCTATTGTGATTGAACAATGCACATAGTGTCTCATCTATAAACGCAACCTGATATTTTAAATTAAAATTCTAGAACCTTCCCAAAATGATAGCATCGGTCAAAGCTTCTTTTTCTTCGTACTTAAGGCATTCTCCACATTGTACTAACAGATATATTGTTTCATCATCTTTAATAAGGAAAACCTCAACAATATGTCCCAACAATGATGCTCCCACCTATTCCAAATGTGCAAATTCAACCCACAATCTCACTAGGTGCTGATGGAATCATACAATCCACATAACTAGTGAAGATCATCAACGGATAAGTGAGTGTCATTGTTTTCTATTTTAGTGCGTTTTATGGGTTGGGTTTTCTCTCCCCCCCAAAAAAAAAAAAGGACAAACATGTTAATATTGCATAGGGTTTAACCTACACAATTGGTGTTGGGCTTACCTCCTCAAACTAATATTTAATCTCTCTTTAAACAAAGGTGGATTTTATTACAATAATCTCTAGAAATGTGCTTTATTTTGAGAATGCTCCTTATGTTATTTACAAATGGACCCCTGCATTTGATTAACTGGGATGTTATGATCAAGTGCATGTTTGGGTTTCGATCATTGGTATCCTAAGTGGATTTCAAGTGTTACAGACTTTTCAGTCCTTAAGTAGTATCATAGGGGATCTTATAGTTGTTGATGCCCCTACTGCAACCTTCCAACACCCTTTAAAGGTGTGCATACATCTCCTAACAGATTCAAGCAAGGCTCTTCCATGCACAACCAAATTTATTATTGGCTTGAACCTATATATGCTAATGCTTAACTATGAGGAATTTGGTTATTGTCGTATATATGGCTAAGTTGGCCATTTTTGTTTTGAGTGCCCTTTATCAAGTTTTCCCCTTTATGAGGAAAGGAAAAGTGAGGGGGAATTGGTGGGGATGGAAAGAAAAGATATAAGCAGGAGGACTATAAAGGACACATGGATTTTTTATATGATCACTTCTTAGGACAGGAGAAATGTATTGTTAGATTAAATGATTGAAGCTTTGAGTAGGGAAATTCTTGTTGATATGGTAAAGTTTAGCTAAAGAAGTCTTAAGAGGAGAGTGAGATTAATCAAGTTGGTAATTTGTCATGGAAAGGAAAAACAATGTCAATGAAAAGGGGACATAAGTGAAAAAACGTGGTGAGTTAATGGAAAATCCAAAGGGGAGACTAAGGGCAATATTTTTTAGTGGCCCCTCATTAATTAAGAAGACATATAAGAAGGCTTTGTGCTCTCAACATTGGCCCCTTTTGCCCACAAAAATTAAACCAGTAGGTTTTTTAGATGCAAATGAGGGTCTTAGGAACATCTGCAAAAAGTCTTGACCAAGAAAAATGAGGTAGTTGAATTCCAAGTTGCTTCACTCCCAAAAGGTTCCACAAAAGGTGTACATGCCACTATATAAATATTTTGAATTAGAGCAGGGTGATAATACAAGAGCTACGGTCCACCACAAGCTCTTTTCATCATTAGCATAAGAGGCTAGTGCATGAAAGCCAACAAGGCAACTTTCAACCTAAAGGGTGTAAGGATGGTGCATGAACGCTGAGCATGATAACTTTGAACCCCAGGGGCCAAAATGTAAAATTTCATTTTGGTTTTTAACTATGTTAAATTGTAAATATGCACCAGAAGCATTGATTAGGGTTATGCTTCTCGTGTTTGTATCTATGTTAGGGATCACCCACGTAGTTAAAAAGTTGAGTGTAGTTTTCAACCATGTGCCAAGACTTTGTTATCATGTAGTAGGGACTCACCCCCATTGTATGTTATTTTGAGTTAGACATAAACTCTTCTCTTTTTGTAAGGTGAGTTAGTTATAATGGAAATTTAAGGTATCACTTTTTTTTTTTTTTAAAAAAAAAAAAGAGACCCATAAGAGAAAACATAGCTCTAAAAGTCACTACCACACTCCTTATAGAGAAAGGTATGGATTGTTGAGTTAGTGGGGTAGTCAAGGAGACAATTAAAATATCGGCTTTATAAAATATGTAACATGGAGGAAGTTTGAAGAAAAGGATCAATAAACTCTTTTAAAAAGGATAGCATGTTGTTTTCCTTTGAAGTGATTATGAAAATTAAGGATTTACTACTTTGGTAAGATATTGTTTTTTATTATTCTTTTTATTTTTATTTTGATAATTGTTGAAATTTGATATGTTACTGCACATCTTTGTTATGTGAATAGTATTTTAGGTATGTGTATTTTCAAGAGCTTTTTGTGCTCATTATTTTTTTTACTTATAATTTCCTATTGAATAAAAATCTAAGAGACATTGGATTCAAGGACCCTAATGTATCTTTCTATTCAACTCTTTCTCTCCACTTTTAACTTTGTTTTTCAGAAAAGTAGAATTTACAACACAAGTTGAGTCTCGAGTCTATCCAATATGAACCTTAAAATCTCATCATGAATAACACCAATTGTAGACAAGAAAAATAAAATAAAATAAAAAAATAGACAAAACACCATAAACCCGACATCCCCACAAAGATATCAAATTTACATGAAATTTGAAGAAACCAATCGTGGGGCTTGACCTGCCTTGATGACCAAATGCAGAGGAAAAGGTTAACTTGCGCCCATTCAGAAATATAAATGCGTGCCCCACAAGACAATATTTTCACATTTATATGTGTATAAATATATAATATTTCAGTATTATGAGGAATTTTATCAAGGGAAGAAAGATTGGAACCCCGCCCCTCTTTTAGAAATCTCAGGAACCACCGAGTTACCAAGGTGCCACCTTGGTACCCTAACCCATGTCTATGTGATAATGAGGCGTCAGAAACACATATCAGAAGCTGAGAGAAAATACACAAACTTACAACCTTTCATTATTTATTCCGTTCCTCATTGCCTACGGAAAGTTGGATGGAAAAGGAAAGGGCCTCTTTGGTAGCTTAAAATCAAAGTGGTTATCTTCTCCTTTGCTTGACTTTTAGACACTTCCAGCATTAGGTTGAAGACTTTTGAGGCGATGCTTAAAAAATAAAATAAAAATAAAAATCTCTTGTTAAGTCAAATGCTAATAAACTAAATAAGCAAAAGCTCCTACTCACAAGGGACAGCCTTTCATCATTGCATGCACATTACCAGTCAAGAGATCGGAAGATAAACTATGAAGTTGCAGATCTTGTTATTAATTCTTTACTCCTTTTGCTTGACCTTTTCAAAACCCAAGTGAAGGACCGACAAATACCTTCTTACTGTCCAAACAGTATCGCAAGATGTAAAATCTAGCACACCGTTTCGGCCTTATCCATCAGGAATCAGGAAAGCACTTAGTCCAACTTAAGCACAAAATTTAGCTTCATTGCGTAAAATAAACCACATCACCTCACGGACGGGGAACTGGTGCGTTAAGCACAGTACGTGATTAGCTAACTGCAGCAAAACCTGCCAGTGGACACGCAAAACAAGGACAACACGTGGGACAAGAACAAAACATGGCACTATTAGCTGGCTGCTTCCAGGTGGGATTTGATCTTTGATAGGTGACGTAATCTTGATCATGATTATTCTAACACATCAATGACAATCTTGACATCTTACGGTTCTCTGTTGCAGCAAGTTGCATCATCATCAGACGCACATATCAATGTAACTGCAGGACAGCACAGTACACACAAATGATGGCCGTACAGAAAAGCAGAGGAAAAACATGGCAGTCTCAGTGAAAAAGAAGATTGAAAAGAGATGTGCCGTGCTCAGATGAAGCTGGCCTATTCTGTATGACATCTGAAAACGCCATACAGTCATGTTAGTCTTTGTTTTTTATTTGCCTTTCCTGTTATGTAAGAAAACTGCTCCTAAAATGATATCTTATATGTCAAGTACGCAGTTTGTGCCTGATGGTTTTCAAAGTTCCTACTTATTTGTAGGCCATCTGATGTTTTTCTTTCTCTCTTTTTGATAGTTCAAGTTAACAACAAAAAGCTTGCATGTTGCATCAGTAAAACCCCATTGGACGATCTTTCGAGAAAGTTGCAGAAAATCGGCATCCGCTGTTCTTGTAGTTATGGGGTTTACAGCTATTTTTCTCTTGTTTTCTTTAAGAGTTGGGTGGTCCCCCAATGGAACACGCCTGCAATTTTCCACTTTACATTATCAGAGGCTGAAACAGTGAATCATGATGGATTTCACACCAAGGAAAACACGCTTATAAAATGTATCAGTACGCCAGAGAAATAAGTAAAATAGCCACTAAACCCGTGAAATGGACAGTCACTTCGGAAGTAAAGTATTTAACATTAATAAGGAGTTTCTAAGTCATAAAGGAGGACATTTTTATGAAGGTACACTAAGATGTGTCAGAACATATTATCTTTCACATACCACTGTTGCTTGCAACACATTTTATTCACTTTTCATCATAATAAAACCAACACAGTTATGCAGCCAAGCTTTTGGAGACAATCTCAAATAGATTCTCAGACAGTCCATTTGTAGACAAGATCATCTCCAGCTGTGCCTGCAAAACAAAGATCCATTTTTAACAGGATACTTAGATCATAGATATAATCCGGTATCTAAAAACAGTGTAAAAATCATTTGACTAATTACAAAGAGATTGCCCCCCCCCCCCCCCCCCCCCCAAAGAAAAGGGCTTAAAAATATTTACTAAAGATAGGATGGGGAAAAAAAGTAAACAAATTAAAGTGTAATTACTAGTGTTTGTTACCTTGGCAAGCTTTTGCCGGATTTCATCGTAACGTTTCCATCTAGAGAATGCTGATACCCTGCCGGCAGCTACCTGCAATTCATGAAAAGTACAACATAAAAATATAGCAGAATTGAATGATGAAATAAATTGTGGTAAAGTACTAAATCTGAATGGACCTGAGGATTTAGTTTGTCTAGTTGCAGTACAATTTCTCCCACGAACTTGTAGCCTGATCCATCCTTTGCGTGGAAATTCACAGGAGATCCACAAAAACTTCCAACAAGCGCGAATACCTTGTCTGGATTACGCAGGTCAAATGCAGGGTGGTTTACAAGGTTTCTAACGTTCTCAACGTTGCCAGGAATGTCAGCCATGCCTTGAAGGGCAAACCATTTGTTCACAACCTGAAGAAAAGAGGATAAAATATTAAGAAAGGCACGACTACATCAGAAGAACACAATGATGCCTTCCCCATGCAGATTGAAGACGGCAACAGTTCTTCAAAATCCAGAAATACTTACGGCAAAAGAATATATTAGTATCAGAAAAGTGAGAGGTTTCGGTGGCCATATGTTCATGTTGAGCATGTTTTCATAACCAATACTAGTGACCATCATGGATGCAAAACTGTACAATTGTTAGCATAATTACTTAGAATCCTTTCGTCCATTAAGATGCTTCCAAACACAACTTGATCAAGGTCTCTCAAGGTTGTCCACTTTCTTCTCTAAGTATCATTTCCCATGAAGATAAGCTTGAACTAATGAACTATGCGTTACAACCACGTACAAATCACGAAGATCCTAATTGTACTGGAAAGACCTATCCAGAATACCTACTGTACGTTGTTTTAACTGAAGAGATGACACAGAGACAAAAAGGCGAAACACACAAGACAGAGACCCACAAACGTCATTCAAGCAAAAGGGAAATTGAGCAAAAGTATTACCAAAAGGTCATGCTGCCACTTATCGTAGAAATCAGCCAGAACATCATCACGAGTTTTACCAGGGTTCTGGGCTATGGCCGTCAAAGCTGCAAATTGGTCAGTCATATTTGTGGCAGTTCTATACTCCTGCAGTGCAAGTTCGGTATACTTCGAATCTTCAAGTAGTGCAAGATATACTAAACATAATACAAAACAAGCACCAAATCAACTAATGAAAAGTTTTACTAAAAGCCAACTGTGCTAACATAACCAAAAACAAAACAAACCTAAAGCAAGATTTTTCAAAGCTCGCCTAGCCATATTAGAATGGTCAAACACATATTCTTCTGAGCTCCTATTTTTTTCAACCTGTGAAGCATTAACATGAAAAATTTATTCCTCAACAAAGATAAAGAAGAAGTTAGAAGCACAAACATACTACTAATTTATTATATCTAATACAAATCCTAGGGATGGCATACTGTGCTGAGTAACTCCTCTTTCAGTTCCCAGGCAAGCTGCTTCCTGATGAAAGTACGAACAGCATGAACAGCATCAGGGTCAGCAACTTCCATCATATCCATTACTTCCCCTTCACCAGGTAGAATTAATGCCTTAGCAACCAATTCCTGGAATGTAAGAGGTCATTGAGTTCATTAGAGCATCCAACTGCCTCCTCCCCCAAAATTAGGGCTGAAAAAGAAATCAAGATAAACCAAAATTATGCCTCCTCGTACTTTATCCAAGCTTGAGTCACAAAGTATGCCTCTAACCCCTTGCACAAAATTTGGATTCAGAACCAATGGCTTGTTTTGTTGGAAATCAGCCACCAAGCTCAGCATCAGCTTGCGTGCCAGCACTTGTCCAGCCTCCCAACTAAAACACAAAAGTATCAAATCAATGACTGCTCAGCGCTAGCTCAATTGCTTAATAGAAAAAACTTTGCTGCATTTGGAAAAACAAACCGGTTGAACTCATCAGAATCATGAGCAAGAAGGAAAAACAGATCACTGTCCGTGAGATCAGATTCAAGACGAACAGGAGCACTAAAGCCCCGCAATAGAGATGGAACTGGCCGCTCAGATATATCAGAAAAGACAAACTCTTCTTCTTTCTGTAATACAACTATCCAAATGTTAAAATGTAAATAAAGAATCAGAAAAAATAATAAAGGGAGATGACCAACTAGTTTAGCAATGTGATCTCTAGCAGATACAAACGTGAAATAGTTGTCATGGTTTGCATAGCATACGTAATAGTATTCACTCCGTTCACATAGTAACAGCATGGCAACTACTTATGCATTATGGCATTCCATTGATTACATACATGATACAAATAACCTGTACGTCTGACAGCTAAAGCATCAGGCCTTGGTTCATTGGATGGAAAACACAGAATAATAAAAACACAAATGTGAAAGTTCTGGACTTACCTTGGTCACTCGAAGAATTGTAGTATATACTGGCTGCCCGTTGCTTGCAACGGACTGCAATATTCCATCATGATACAAAGCGGATAGAGGGATGTCCTTGCCTGCTGAGTTGAGCAGACCTACAGCAACAGGAATAAACATGGGTTCTTTCACTGGTTGTCCTGGAGTTGGCGGTACATCTTGACTGAAAAACACCACAGAATTCATTAACAATATTGCCACTTGAGAAGGAAGATTGAGATTATTTACCAAAAACAAGGGAAAAATCCCAAATTGTATATACCTAAACTTTAGAGAAAAAGTACGAGTTTCAGCATTATAAGATGATTTCACATTGATAGAAGGGGTTCCAGCTTGGGAGTACCTGCATGTTTTTTCAGTTAGATCCTACAGAGTACGCATCAAACTCTCGGAAGAAAACTCAAAGGAAACGGAAGGCAGATAGAGACCATTGTAAGAAATTAGCAAAATCAGCATCATTTGCATCTCTCATGGCAGCGAAAAAATCCTCACAGGTTACAGCTTGCCCATCATGCCTCTTAAAATAAAGATCCATGCCCTGAAACATGGAGAAATTGTACAATGCTCAAATATGAGCAGCTTTTGTAGCGGCTAGATATTTTTATCTTACAAACAGTATTAGGCAGACATATCCTCAAACTTACTTTTCGGAACCCTTGACTTCCCAATACGGTTTTGTACATCCTGACAACTTCAGCTCCCTGAAAATTGGATCATAAAATTATTCATAACTTAACAATGGTTCTTGACCAGGAAAGAGAGAGAGGGAGAGAGAGAGAGAGAGAGTAAGGGTGAGTTTGCGGTTGAAGAAACAAGCCAAACCTTTCTATACACCTGTACAAGGAAAATCAAGCAAAGGACAATTATATATTTTCTCACGAGAATATGTAAGACATTGAGTTAAGAAATGCAAATAAAAATTGCTGAGTTGCTAAACCATACCGTCGCTGCACATTAAAATTGATCAAGGCCCCAAAACGGTACCGTATCCAACATAAGGCACAAAAAGACCATATAACCAGAAGTTAAGAGCATCTTAAAATTTCCAACGGAAATGTATGAAGAAAATACATCCAAGTTTAATTAGATAGAGGACTAGAACTTGCCTGTGTAGAAGTTGTCCATCTGTCAGGGAGAGGAAAAAAAAAAGAAACATAAGCATAAAGCTTAATATCCATCTGTGTTGATAACTTGATAAGAAAGAGTGCTTAAAAATGAAAAAACAAAGTAAAAGCAACAGAAAACGGTTTCTGACCTTAATGTACGAATGTGGCCTCACAGGATGAGCCATCGGACCAGCATCCTGGAAAGCCAGGAAAATAAATGTTCGCATTTAAATGCAGCATCTTATACCAAAAACTAGGGCAAATACATTTTGGAAAGGAGACTATTCTTCTCATAGACACTCCCAAAAGTATAAAATAATCACACAATACTCATATTATAAAAAGAATCATAAAACCAATCTAGAGATTACACAATTTTATACATTCATGAAAAAAAAAAAAAGGACCTGTGAAAATTGATAATTTCGAAGGGTGGTTACATCAGTGATCCGCTTTACAGTGCGACTTCCCATGTCAGATGAAAATTCCTATCCAATATGAGTGATTTACTTTTAATAAGCTCCATAACACAATAGAGAATAGGAAAATATGATTTCTTCAAGTTAAAGATACTGCCCCATGATGACGAACAAAAAGGCCATACTTGATCTCGGAAAACAGTGAGACCTTCCTTTAGGCTGAGCTGGAACCAATCACGACATGTCACTCTGAAATTCTTACATCAAAACTGTAACGGAGTAGTGAACACGACTTGAATGTGAAAAAATAATGGTAACAGTTAACATGGAAGCTTCCAACCAACATGGACAAAGCAAACCACTTTCAGAGTACAGTCAGAAATACGAAAGGGAGAGTTGTAAGAACATGATTTTAAGATCAGAAACCAACACACACAGCAAGCATATTCTACAGATGGGTGAATAAACATAATTATACATCAGTAATAAAAGTCCACATGACTGAACATAACATAAAAATAATACGCTTTGATGGGATATAAGCTAACCTGTTTCCAGTCCAGTTGTGGAAATACTGCATGAAGTGCAGGATACAAACCCAAAGTCACGAATCTTATATCCACAAGGAACAAGACTAAAGAAGCCTTTTTTCCATAGATGTTAGAAACAAACCTCATGGCCAATAACACCCAAGATTGCAGCATGATCTACGTCAGTAGCAGTTTCAGAAGATGCCAGGACAAGCTTGGAACTGAATATCTGTTTTTTGAATAAAATAAAAAATAGAAGTTTAGGCGCAATAATCAATTGAGAATTGAATATTTTCATTTAAATAAAAGAAGTTTAGACCCAATAATGAATTGAAAATGTAAAAGGAGAGACATCAACTAGTATGAATTAAATAGTTTCACAAAGCATACATTCAAACTTTTGTTTTCCATGGCTCCCCTGATCATCAATTCAGAAAATAGGAATCAGTGTCTAAAATGGTTAAGTATCACAAGATGAGATACCCATCAGTGTAAAAATTACAAAGGTATGAGATGGATAATCACATAATGGAATACTGTCAAAAAATAAAGTAATGTACATGTAATCTGGACCAGCCACAATATTGAAGAGATCCAGGTCATACTCAAGACCAAACACCTGTTTGCAATGGCATATGACAGAAAAGTATGTTTAAGGATCAAGATCAACAAGGTTAACTTCAACATGAAAATCAAATCAAGTCTATATGAAGAAACTAACATCCTCGTCCCATTTCATTGCTGCCTTAAGCGAATACATGGCATGAACAGTCTTAGGCAGGTCCTGTGCTGGTGTCCAGATCCTTAGGGAGACCTTCCGACCAGAACGGGTGGTGAATGTATCATCTCTGCTCTCCAACTGTCCAGCAACCAATGCAAATAAGTAGCAAGGTTTCTTGAAGGGATCCTCCCAGAGGGCATAATGTCTACCATCCTGCAGCAAAGAATAGGACAACAATATATATATATATAAATTAAAATAAATAAATAAATAAATAAAAAACCTACATAATGCCTTTTTCCAGCAAAAATCTAGTTTACCTCCAGCTCGCCCTGTTCAATGAGATTCCCATTAGACAACAATACTGGGCACAACGACTTATCAGCTTCTATGCGGCATGTGTATTTTGCCATTATATCGGGCCGGTCCTGTTTGCAAATGGAATGTATCAATGAGATGGGAAGCTTGATGTTGAAGTTACAGACCACTAGAATAAATAACAGCTTAAGGATACCTACTTGATAAAATGTAATTTTCCTGAAACCCTGAGCTTCACATTCTGTAATGAAATTCCCAGATGACTTGAAAAGCCCCTGTAATAAATTTAATTTATTATCAACGAAGGGATCGAAAAAAAGTGAAAAACAAGTTGTAAATATCAAGAAAGTATGTTTCACCTCAAGCGATGTGTTTTTCTGAGGGTATATCTCATTACCAATTTCCAAAGTAAATGTACCACTTGGTGGCGATGGGATTTCCAAATGGCAGGAATCCAACAGATACTCACCCTCCTACAAAAACAAAGGGAAAAAAGAAAAGAAGATAGTCACAATAAGATAACACTACAAGTTACACTCCTGCACCCCAAATGCATACAGCAAATAAATCAAATAGACATGCAACAAATAAAAAGCACCAAAAACTGTGAAATTGGAAAGTTACAACCCATGCATCTTAAAATTTAGGTAAATCATCAACCATAAATTGGCTACTACTTAAACTTCCCTTAGCAAGAAATTTTATACATATAAATGCATTCAAATTTTGGGAACGTAAGAAGTAAGTTTCATTATATTGAAAGGCCTTTCGAAAAGTACCACAGAAAATTTGTACCTCGAGTTCCTTTCCATTGACCGACACAGAGAGCAGCTTCAGATCTTTTCCATCCAAAACCAGGGGAGACGAACAACCTATTTCACAGGAAAACGTTACCAGAAAGTAAGAGATAGAGAGAGGAGAGAGAGAGTAATATCGACAGTTGTTCTTCCAAAGTATTACATAAGCGTCAAATCACAAAGAAAATAAAAAAGAAACAATACGTTCAAGTTACAATTGGTCACAACCCACCTTCAACTCTAGGAAGCACCCTTATTTTTGAAGTTACAATTGTCTTCTCTTCGCCCAAAGCAAATTTCAAATCCACCTGAAATCATAATTCTATAAGTTAGCAAACACAAGGGAAATACCCAGAAGTATACAATGAAGTATGCAGAAGTATATGCATACCGTATCAAAGTAGTAATCAGGCGTCTTGTAGTCCTTCAAAAAGATTTCTTTTGGCGTATCCATTCTGGGTTCTTCAACTGGCCTTTGCAACTGAACAAATCAGCCTCCTGTTTGTTTGATTAGCCCTCTAACATGAGGTTGAGGAAAGCAGATAGACAAATCAGAAACTATAGCCCTGTCTTCACTCAAAAATCGACACGAAGGAATCAAACTTACATGACATTTGAAGAAACCAATCGCGGAGCTTGGCCTGCTCCGATGATCAAATGCATAGGAAAAAGGTCAACTTCCCGAAGCGGTCATTCGGACATATAGATATAGGTGTCCCCACAAGACTAATAATGGCATACGACGATTCAATTCCGGTTGGTGCTTCCGTCATTTCTTACATTGTACATAACCTCCTCGTGCTTTCCTCGGATTAACAACTCCCCTTACTTTAATACTTTCCTTTCTACAATAAGAAGAAGATTCCAAAATTCATCTCAACATCAATACAGTCCAATTACGCAGTCGGAATGCAAGGATCATTCTCTAAGTTGCAAAAGTTGAATTGGCCGATCGAATCCAAGCCAAGACTTGCGCTTCTTCCGTCTAGCTATGATTAAGACAGGAAGAGAAACTCAACAACAAAAGGGACACTGAACCTTAATGAAGTTGAGGCCCCAGTTGGTCCTACTAAAACCCATAGACAGTAGTAGGGGAAACCCCGCACCTTATAAGGCGCAAAGCAGGAGTCCCTCGCCCCGGTGTGGGACTGCTTTTTCTACAGTTTCAATAAACCTTTCGTTCACAGAATAGGGTTTTACAAGAGTTTGAACTCATCTTCCATCTTTCTGTTCTCTTCACCACCTCCCTCCCTGTCCTCCCTCCCTGTCTCGTATAAGCATTTTCTTATAGACTATCATTACCTATCTCTTTTACAGACTGACTTGACATGCAATCCTCTTCCCTCCGTTGCAAACTGGTTAAACTACATCTAGTACACTGCCTCAGCAGCGTAGTTCCTCTGCTTAGCCAAGCCATCCACCACTCCACGTCCAACAAAGATATTCCAAATTACCTCATTTCTTATAAAGATGATTCCTTTCTGAAACCCTCGGATCTCAGGTACTATCTTCAGTGGAATTGTTCCTATCTATTCAAAAAAGAAGACAAAACCGTAGATTCATTCTGAAATTTCTGAGTGGCCCTGATTTTTTTAGCCGTTAGTGTTGTGTGTGGATCTGTTCAAGTTCAAGAGGAGGCCTTCATGGCTTCTGGCTGGACTACAAGACTGGAGTATAGGCTAGCCCCATGAAACGGGCCTTATTGGACTGCCAAGGCGTCGGCCGCACAGCAGGATGAGCGGTTACAGGCTTACAGAAGACCCAAAGTAGATTTAGGCTTTTGAGAGGCCCAAGTTGATAATGCTATCAAAATGAAATATATTCAAGCATATTACATAATAAAGAAGACAATTTATTCTTGAGTTAATTTTTAAATACAAATAAATTTTTTAATGTTGTATCAAAGTCTAGGTTTAAGTATAAGATTATCACACAAGGATTCCAACGAAAAATACTTCTTCATGTTTAGAACAAAAGTGCATATTAAAAATAGGGTGGCATTAGTTCTATATTAGTTAAATCTTACTTAAAAATACTCTTTATAATAAAAAAGAATAAAATTCTCTTACTATTAAGTCTAATTTCAATATAAATAACATTTTATCAAGAAATAAATGGCAAAATCGCATGAAACAAATTTTTTTAACAACTTAAAATCTTTACCAAGCTTTATTTGATGGCTTAAACTAAAAAACAATAGTTCGTCCTAAAATATACTTAAGTTTAGTCATAAACACAATTAATAAAATTTGATATACTTGATTTATAAGATTCTTCACACAACCATTTCAATTTCATCTTAGGGAACCACACCAAACAACTTTTTTTCTTTTCTTTTTTTGATAACTCAAAACCCTACTAAGCTTTGCTTGATGATTTAAATTGAGGAGTGGTTGCCCCAAAGTATGCTTAGGTCAATTAAAAATACGGCCAATGGGATTCAAATCCAAGATATTTGCTTGCAAGATCTCCCATTTGAGCCTTCATTATCTTCTCAATTACATCAAACAAACTCTTAGTCATTAAAATTTTCCCTTTTCTCTTTATAGCAGCTTTTATTTATAGTTTGGGTTTTGTTTCCTTCTACTGAGTGGTTAGAATAAATTAAAAGTGGGAAAATTTGTTCTCTTCTTTAACGGTGTTACTATATTTATAGTTTAATTGCTCAGTTGACAGCTCATCTGAAATTCAATTTAGCTAAAAATATGTTGTGATTGGGAAACAAGTGATTGCTTCAAAACCCAGCCAATATGTGCTATGTGTTTGGCGTTATATGAAACTTAGAGTCAACTCTTAGAACAAGAATCCAAAACGGCAATTTAACTTTAATTTTGGTTGCCAAATGTAGCTCAAAACCATGAATGGCTCTTTTAAAAAGGTCCAATATAGAATCTTTACTCTCTCTAGTGTACATAATAATCTCTTGAATTTTGAGCCTAAATGGTCTTAGATGCTCCTTTTGAGGAACCCTTTCGTGCCTATGAACTAGCTCCCTATAAAACTATAGGACTTTTCTGCAGTTAAATATGGTGTAAAGAGACAACACCACTACTCTCCACTCGATTACAATATTCACAGCGTTGTCATGTTCAGCTTCATGAAGAAAAATGTGTTCCACACGTCAAAGAGCCAGCTAAATACAACTAAACTAGACGCACACTTGATCAAAAAGGTCTTGGAAACAATGTTCTTTACACAAAACGGCTATTCTTAAATCTATTCTTAAATGGGTCTTCTTCTTTTCTGTAGGTTTTTATAGCTTTCATGGAAGAAATGCTGGAAGGAACTTGTGGTTAAATGATCCATGTTTAGAGATTCTTTGTTAACCAAACCCAAGAAACTTTACACAGTTTTATACGGGTTATTGAACTAGTTTAATAAGGTAGCCAACCAGGCTGGGATTAGTTTAAGACTATAAGGAACCTAGACAGTTTCCTGGTTATGGGCCTCATTATGAGTAATGAAACCTGTGCATCACTGTGACCATGGACAAACACTTTCCGGATGGAAATTGCAGCACGCTTGGAGTCTCACTGTCTTTAGAAGAAAAGGAATTGAAAAATGGCCACTGATGTTACATCAGGAACAGCAGTTCAAGATACGTTTTCTTTCTTCTGATGTTCGTTTGAACACCGACATGCTTCCATATGCTCCAGAACTAGTTGGCTACGGTGCTGGAAGTGGACAGGCTTGTAGGGCTGAGTGACTAGGTTGATTGGACATGCGTAGGATGGTGATGGGTGACCCTTGGGTTCCTCCGGGTCCACTAGGAGAAGTTTGGAGGGATTAGAAAATAATGAGATTATAGATAAAGATATTAATAATTTAAAATAATGAGATAAGATGATGGGATTGTTGTTATTTCATATTGAAACATGCCTCTAGTGAAATATGTGTTATAGATATGTGTAAGGTTAGAGTTCACGAAAAAAAAAAAAATTACAAAATAATTCAGTGTATACTTAGTTGAATATGAATATATCTTTTCCTTAAGAAGTTAATTTTAAAATAGGAACGAGCTTCTTAACATGAATAAAAATGGAAAAACATTTAATTCATAATAAGATGTTATGCATTTTTTCTTATAAAATTAAGTATTAGGAAAGAAACAAATATGGTATGAAATATTAAGCCCTTTGCATTTCTCTTTCTTTGCTGTGTTTGGGAGAGACAACTGTCGCAATCCAGAACATTTGGTGTAATGCAGAACCACGAATGTGAAAGGATCAGGGCCATCTTCTGGGTGGTCTCACATGGAAGCATGTGCTGATTACTCGTACGAAAAGAGTGTTTTGGACTGATGTTGAGAGAGCCAAATCCAGTTTGATTTAAGTCAACCGAACAGTCGTTTGGTAGACACACATGTTATCTTATTACATCAATGATTTAATGGAAGGACCAACCTTAGATGTAGTGTTCTCACACACCAAACTGTGTGCACAGTCGTTTGGTAGACACACATGTTATCTTATTACATCAATGATTTAATGGAAGGACAAACCTTAGATGTAGTGTTCTCACACACCAAACTGTGTGCTTCTTCATCGGCTCCCTTCCCCAATCACATGAAAACCTTTGTATAGAGAGGGTGGGTTTTGTCATCTCCAATGTTTTTCCAGATATTTATAAGTTCTTCAACATATTATATTTCTTGGATGTTATGAGACAGTAATGATTATGGGAATATTATATAAGCGTTTTAGTGAATTGAATGTGACTGATGATGTTTTTGGCATAGTTTGGAAGTGGTATGTAGATTAAATGCAGAATCTTCTTATACAAACAGTGACAATCTACTGCCCATAAAAAGGATAAAAATTTAAGCAAATATACAAGCTCTTTCCTTTTTCTGCTCCCTGATTCGAGCTCTTTTTTCTTCAGATTTTCTGAAGGACCCAAATGACGACTAGGAGTGTCATATTTTCAAATGCAACATCATTTGTAGGGCTTCTTACTAGGATCCCCGTGTTTCCCATTCACCAAACATGTGTTGTCCTCATGCTGGGAAAAAGGCGTAAAAAATCCAACAACAATACCAAGCTAATCTATAGGAAATTGCAATCTTGTCGGTAAGGTTTTGGGTGTCCTAATTTTGGCTTTGAGTCAAAACTAGGGGTGTTATTCTTAATCATGTCTTGTGATTAAGCTAAGCACGTAGGGTTAGTCACCCCACCTCCTCAAACCATGGACCTTTTCTCAGATGTGTATGACCCATAAAGAATCACATGGTAATAATAGCTCCGGTTCCATCAATCATTTCCTAGAACTGCCCCCATCATAGCTTGAGGTACTTTTATTCCCCCCTTATGGGAAATCAAAAATTTTGCCTTCTTTGTCAAACTCTCAATGAACACACTTTTTCTCGCCAGAAACATTCTGTCATTTAGTTGTTTTTACACTCATTCATTGATCTGTCTTTCACCATATTTCATTTGGGTTGTATCAGAATATTTAATGCATTGGGTTATGGTTTAGCATGATTGAGCTTCAATGTCACCAGTTGTAGACCTGACAAGCACTGCATGCAAGTAAAACCAAACCATTGAAGAAGAGGAAAACAAAAATAATTGGAACCTTCGAGTTACTCAGAAGCTTATGATTTACCTGATGGTGAACAATGATTGTGCAGTGGAAGAGTATAGGGAAAGTACCACCTGGTACGAAGCCGTTGGAAACGAAGTTCTTGGTGAGGCACTCTGTCAAAAAGGTGAAACTTTAAAAGCCCACAGGAACATTGGCCAAAAAACCGAAAAGGGTTAAAAAATGTGAATCCAAATGCCGAAAACACAGTGGATTTTCTGCACTTCAACAGTGGTATAAATGAGCGTGGAGCCTACTGAGCCTAACCCACCATACCCCCAGTCAGATCCGTTCTTTGGGTCCCAATTCCCACCAGACCAAATTCTCAGTCTCTCTCAGAAGTAGAAAATGACAGAGAGAGTTTTTTTGGGAGATAGAGAGGTTTGGTTGGACATGGCCACTTACAAACTTCGCTTTTTGAAATACCTGGTTTTGGGTGTCTGAATCCTTGAGATATTTTCTTTTTTCTTTTCTCTTAAAAAGGTAAGCCAATTTCGGGTTCGTTTTGAACCAAATCTTTACCTTGTTTCTAGCCTTTTCCTGAAATTGGGTCTCTCTTCAAATCTATCTGCAAATGGAAAAGATTTTTCTTCAGCTGCACATTGAAAGCAGTGGCTCTCATTTTGGCGAAACTTTCTGCTGATTGAAAGGTCATGGCTTTTGGTTTGAGGGAATACTTTAATGGACTCCTTTATCTGTCTTTTGACAATTACAGGTTCTGATAAAGCCAGTTTCTGCCATTGCAGGTTAAGTTCATTCTCCCGATTGTGGAGAGCACCCAGACTGTGGTGTTTTTTGAACGTTTTGGGCATCTTATTCATTTCAAGCAACTCCGGGAAGTTTGATTTTGAATCCAAAGGACAGAATATACCGAGACTGCCTGTGACTTCGAGCCAAGTAGGTATTTCAGATCTGAATTGTCATTGAAGAGTCATTATATCCCGTTAAATTTAGAAGTCGACTGTTATTTAAAGCTCCTTTGGACACCGTAGCTTCCTTTTAGATCTATGCTGCCCTAAAGATTATGACTTCATACTCTGTGTTTGGCCTTAGTTTTCCCTTCATAACGGGAAGTACCCCGCTTTTGTCCACAGATAAATATTCTGTTCCACTTAGGTATATGGATCACGGAAGAATGAATTTAAAAGTTTAATGGCTGCCATCTTTTGTTTCGACCTGTTCTTAGTTTTCGAGGTTTTAAACCCCTGGTTCTTTTGTTTTTTTCGGCGTTGGGTTGTGGTAGGGGACGGGTTGACCTTATTAGCACACTTAAAAAGCTGCCTGCTTTTGCTCTTTCTTGTTTGAAGTGTTTAGTTTTGGAAAATTTCAGTTTTAAACCAAGTCTAGAGATTTACATCGCTTTCTTCCATTGTTCTTGTGCAATTACTTACTAGAATAACTATGGAGTCCCAACTCTTAAAGTGAACCAGTTATTTCTCATACTCGTTTGTAGCTCTATTGTTTGATTTTTCATTTTCTGCCCTGTTGAGCGATATTACTTTTATCTCCCATTCCTGTTGTGCAAATTGCTTAGTAGGATCTAAATGTGAGCTTGTAAACTGTTTAAATATGATAATTATGGAAAGAATCTCCAATTTCACTGTCATTTTCAGTTCTTTCTACCCTTTTAGGAAGATATGAGACTGACTGAAGCTGTATTCTTTATATTAGAGTGGCTCATGAGTAGTGCATGGATGGGATTTGATATCTTTGGGTAGCAGAAGATTTTGTAAATATGGAAGCCGGGGAAGATAGCTCCAGGTTTGGCTCCTTACCGATCACAACTTTAAGGAATATGTCATCATCATCATCAGCATTCTTTTCGGCGAATCAGTCACCCTTCTTTTCTCCAAGATCACCGGCGAGTTATTTATCAGAATCAAAACGGTCTGACATTCCATGTGACAGCCATCACTTTAGCGTTGATCCCCTTTGCCATTCAGGAAATCCGCAATATCTGGAAAACGTCCGAAGTCCCTTGTCAGACTTTTCAGCAACCACTGCTGCCAGTACTTTAGGTGATTTCAAGAAATTTGATTTTGTTTGTTCCTCAACCAGCATCTCCAACAGCACCCCATCTAGTTATTGCCATGACCATGGTAATGTTTATTCTGGCCATGGAGAGAAGCAGAGAAAGCACACAAGTAGCTATCAAACCTCATATACACCTGATTCAGTTTCACTTTCCTATAGTAGGATGAGGAGCTGTGATGTGTTCATAGGATTGCATGGACGTAAATCTCCTTTGTTGAGGTTTGTGAATTGGCTCCGTGCAGAGCTGGAGGTCCAAGGGATGAGCTGCTTTGTATCTGATAGAGCTCGGTGTAGGAACTCCCGCAAACATGGAATTGTTGAGAGGGCTATGGATGTCTCTTCTTATGGGGTCATAATTCTGACTAGGAAGTCCTTCAGGAATCCATATACCATTGAGGAGCTGCGGTTCTTTTCAGGAAAAAAGAATTTGGTACCTGTCTTCTTTGACTTGAGTCCAGATGATTGTCTTGTCCGGGACATTATTGAGAAGAGGGGAGAGCTGTGGGAGAAACTAGGGGGACAGCTATGGGTTTTGTACGGAGGATTGGAGAAGGAGTGGAGAGAAGCTGTCCATAGTTTAACTCGTGTTGATGAATGGAAACTAGAAGCTAAGGATGGTAACTGGCGAGATTGCATATTGAAGACTGTCACACTACTAGCAACGAGGTTAGGGAGAAGAAGTGTTCTGGAGAGATTGACTAAGTGGAGAGAAAAAGTAGAGAAAGAGGAGCTCCCTTTCCCTCGAAATGAAAATTTCATTGGTCGCAAGAAAGAGCTTTCTGAGCTGGAATTTATACTTTTTGGTGATGTTACAGGTGATTCAGAAAGAGACTATTTTGAACTTAAAGCTAAACCCAGGCGAAAGAATTTGACAATTGGGTGGAATAAGAGCAGTTTATTGGAGGAGAGGCGGAGGGAACGGCAATTTGAGAGCAGCAGCCGAAAGGGTAAAGAACCAGTTGTGTGGAAGGAATCAGAAAAGGAGATTGAAATGCAAGGTACTAGTTTTCCTCAAGCTCAACATCAACACAAGTCAAAAGGTGGTGGAAGGTATGCCAGGAGAAAAAGATCAGCAAAGATTTTGTATGGGAAGGGAATTGCTTGTGTGTCAGGGGATTCAGGAATTGGCAAGACAGAGCTTCTTCTGGAATTTGCTTACAGATATCAACAAAGATACAAGATGGTTTTATGGGTAGGTGGGGAAAGCAGGTATATCAGACAGAATTATCTAAATCTCTGGTCATTTTTGGAAGTTGATGTGGGGGTTGAAAGTTGCACAGATAAAAGCAGAATAAAAGGTTTTGAAGAACAGGAAGAGGCAGCCATTTCCAGAGTTCGCAAAGAGCTTATGAGAAACATTCCATTTTTAGTGGTGATTGATAACTTGGAGAATGAAAAGGATTGGTGGGATCACAAACTAGTAATGGAACTTCTTCCACGTTTTGGTGGAGAGACCCACATTATAATATCCACACGCCTTCCTCGTGTAATGAACTTGGAACCTTTGAAACTCTCATACTTATCTGGAATTGAGGCAATGACATTAATGCAGGGAAGTGCCAAGGACTACCCAATCGCAGAAATTGATGCCCTAAGAGTTATTGAGGAGAAAGCTGGACGATTAACCTTGGGGCTTGCGATTGTCGGTGCAATTCTGTCTGAGCTACCTATAACCCCGAGTAGGTTGTTGGATACCATCAATAGAATGCCTATGAAGGACTTCTCATGGAGCAGTCGGGATGCTCACTCATTGAGGCGAAATACCTTCGTTCTGCAACTCTTTGAGGTTTGTTTCTCAATATTTGACCATGCCGATGGGCCTAGGAGCTTGGCTACCAGAATGGTCCAGGCAAGCGGCTGGTTTGCACCAGCTGCAATTCCAGTTTCCTTACTAGCCCTAGCTGCTTACAAGATACCTGAAAAACATCCGGGAAAGCGACTATGGAAGAATTTATTGCATTCCTTATCTTGTGGTTTAACCTCATCATACAACAAAAAAACAGAAGCAGAAGCTTCTTCCATGTTGTTGAGGTTTAATATTGCAAGACATAGTGCAAAGAAAGGCTATGTCCAGTTCAATGAGCTCATCAAGCTTTATGCTCGCAAAAGAGGAGAGAATGGAGCTGCACAAGCCATGGTTCAAGCTGTAATCAGTCGTGGATCTGTATATGAGCACCCTGAACATATATGGGCAGCTTGTTTCTTGTTGTTTGGATTTGGTCGTGACCCCGTAGTTGTCGAGATCAAGGTGTCAGAGTTGCTGTTCCTTGTCAGAGAAGTGGTTTTGCCTCTTTCCATCCGCACGTTCATCACATGTTCTCGGTGCAGTGCTGCTCTAGAACTTCTGCGGCTATGTACCAATGCTTTGGAAGCAGCGGACCAAGCATTTGTTACCCCAGTTGAGAAATGGTTAGACAAATCACTTTGTTGGAGGCCCATCCAAACTAGTGCTCAGTTGAACCCTTGCCTTTGGCAGGAACTTGCTCTATGCAGAGCCACTGTGCTAGAAACTAGGTCCAAGCTAATGCTAAGAGGGGGACAATTTGATATAGGAGATGATCTAATTAGGAAGGCTATTTTTATTAGAACTTCAATTTGTGGTGAAGACCATCCAGATACAATATCTGCTCGTGAAACTCTAAGCAAACTGACCAGGCTCCTTGCTAATGTTCAAATTCATACTTCACCATAGATCCTATATTTCTGTCAGCAAAGTTTACTCTAGAATTATACAAAGGTCGCAAATAAAAATGTCATACTTCCAGAGGAATGTTCTATACCATTTAACCCTCATTAGATGCCCCTCGTTTCTAGAATTTTCCCATTTTTGTTACATTAATGCAAATCACATTACTGGTCTCATGTTGACTTTCTCATCTACATGCTTACCATACATTCTTTTAATACCATATTCACATTTGTATAACTGAAACCTGTTGAAGATTCACTTTTAATTTCTCAACTGTGGCTTTAATACTAGTCGGAAACCAACTAATCGATTTATGTGTTGCAACATGAACCCGCTTGATTGATACTTGCAAAATAAATCATGGTGAAAATTATGATAGCTTGATGGGTGCACCCATCGTAAATCTAATTGTTCTTGAATTGGAGCTTTTATGATGCCATACAAAATGATACTGAAATTTTGACTCTATATAGCTGTGTATCTCTAGTTAATGTTGCTCTTATCAGTAACTTAGAATGGCTTGTCTATTTACAAGGATGCATCCTTACTGTTTTGAGTTGTTAGAATACTAGTGGCATGTGCTTAACTCGTATAATAACGTTACCATCGATAACACAAATGTTGATTATTGCCCCTCGAACTCCTGATTTTATGAATTAACTTACAACTTGACTGCTGCAGTTGATTTTCCTATTCAAGCAAGATTGGGAATGGTATTCCAGATTCTGGAAATCTTTGTGAGAGATATTTTCACAAGAACATTTTACTTTGGGCATTTTGATAAAATGAAATCAGTCAAAAACCTGAAGAAACCTATACTAGTCTAATAAGTTGAACACAAATGAGGAAACTTCTATTATACCTCCCTATTTTGTTGATTTAGACAACATTTTTGTGCGTTTGTGGTTGTTGTCTAACAGAACGTGGCAGAAGATGCAGAAGATGCATCACACAAGAATTGTTTCATTTTCTCCTTAGTGTGTAGTAATGATTAATAAAAACTTGTCTTTCATGCAAACACTTTTTTAAGATGTAAAATGTACTGGTACAATTTTTGAAAGTGGTATTGTCAGGTTGATTTCAAAATAATAGCCGGAGCAAAATTAGAAAGACTGGCAGGATTTACCGGTGAGGTACAGTTCTTGAGATCTTTCTACCATATTGTTGCTATCATCAATATTCGTTTGTTTTTCTTCAAAGTGTTTATTTATTTGCCATATAGAGCCTAAAGTTCTAGATGCAATTTGAGTTATCTTCATTTTAAAGCTGAGCTTATTTTGGAAACTTCCGGTGAATTTCAATACTATGGAACTGTAAAGAAGCAATCCTTCGATGGCCATTTGCATTTTATAATTTCATCCCGATAGGAAGTTGAACTTGAATATAATCTAACAAGTTCAGCAATTTACTTGGTCAAGAATTGTTAGGAACAGATTATTTATGTTGGTTCATCAATTATTCTTCAATTCCTGCAACTTCTCACCTGAGTTGATAGCTAGAATTTCTTAAGAGGATTAGGAGCATGGCTGTGCATGAAATTTCACCAGTCGAAAGCCATATAGTTATGCAGTTTTACTTGCATCAAGTGATAGGCTTATGATAGGCGGTTGGAGAGCAATCTTTACTGAGTTGCTTTTCCTACTTATAGGTTAAATGATAGACAAAACTTAATGCAATGCCATCTGTCCAAGGGCTCCTGTGTGGTGCCTGCCTGGTCATGCCATTACTGCCTGTTCACGGGGAACCTCTTCCTACTTCTTTTCTAGTTGCTACCTTCTTTTTCTATACCTGATGTTTCTCGTTAGATTCCCTGTGACCTACCATTAGGACTTACAGATTGTCCCAGAAGATAGTGAAGTTCTGGATAGTTATTGCCTTGCAATCTACATCCTTTCAATGCCAATCTAATATTACCTCAGTTGCTCAGAAACTTTGGCATTCAAGTTATTCTATAACCTTAGGGTGCTGTGAAAGAATCCCGACTTGTTTTCTGTTTTGTTTTTCCTTTTAGCTACTGCTATTAATCTAAACATGCAAGATTGTTATCTGTGTAGACAATGCTTCTGTAACTAACATGATTGTGATTGGAAAATAGATAGGTTTGATTGTGAAAAATGTTGGGTGGACTTATTACTGATATTTGTCCAGAATTCAAAAGGGAAGCGGTTATTGGTGGTCTATGCTATGCTCGTTAAAGATTTGTGACTTTTTTATCTTCTAAGTGAATCTCAAGTGATTGTTTAGGCATCTTTTCTCTTCAGTTTTTTCACCCTGAAATATACTGTAGTTGGAGCTACATGCCCTTTACACCGGCTGAACTTTTGTTCAGTTCAGTATCTTCTGCACTGTAGCGTGACCGTTGATCACATGCTTGAATTCCTCATTCATGTAATATAGGTAGGCCTATAATGTAATTAATAGTGCTTGCTTTCAAGATTATGAATATATACTGGAGATCTCAAAAAAAAATTGCGTGATGATTATGCCAAAATCACTTGGCTGCGCGAAATCTGTCTGAAGTAAAACCATACAGCTGCAGAAGAACACAATTGGTAGGTAGTATCAAATAAACAAATTTTTCTTTAAATACATTAGAAAACTCATTTCCTCCTTAAGCCTGCTTGTAAGGAAGTAAGCATATCTATCATTAAAAGAGAATTTTGCAAGAAATTGTAAGCAATTTAGGACATTTCAACGCCTCCAATCACAACTATTGTGAGAAGTGGTTACATTTAAACCATATGTTATTGTTAGATTTTTAGTTCATCTAAATCACGGGTTTTGATGTCATCTAAGAGAGAAGCTCATTTCCTTTCTAAAACAGACTTGAAAGAGGTGAACACGACTTTTATGTAAAGAAGATTTCACAATATATATATCAAACAGCATAGGATGTTTCATTAGAATATTTCTTCATATATGGACCAATGTCCCTTCTTGGACTGCGAATGTGTTTGAAAAAGCTCTCCCATATGGATGGAGTTAGATGGAGTTCTTACCGAGCTCTTTAACTCATCGCAATTTTACCAAGCAATCTTACCATAACATTATTGGGTCTGCAACCTTTGTTTTTAATCACTGCTAACCCCTGCTTTTGACTAATTCCTTTCATGTTGGAAGTATCTCATCTGCAGGCCATTTCTGAAGTGTAGCAGACACATCCAAAGGCCATTTGGTTGATTAGAACTTCTACTATGCACTTCCACTTTCGTTTCTGGTCCTTTTACCAGCATCAGTTGATGCTCTGCACACCAAAAGTGAAGCAAAAGACTTTGTTCTCAGTCACAAATTAATGGGGAAGAAGCTTTTGAACAGACTTACCATGTCCTGTACCATGTTGCAGCGATCCCCCAGTTGCTCAAATCCAAAGAAATGGTTAAACCGACCCTCAAGGCCTTCATGAAATGTGCAGAAAAAGTGAAATATTGCAGCAGATCATTGATGATGGCAGTGAAAATTAAATAAGCTAGTAATTACATAATCTTGTGGGTGGGGGTTCAAAGTTTACATAATCATGTAAAAGTAGGACCACCAACACATGGCCCACCCGCCACGGTGGGCCCAAGCAGATCGGCGTTTACCTTCTTGTACTAGGTACGACACCGGAGAAAGTTCTGATAATGGTACGGCACCTTTCATCCAATAGGATCTTGCCACGTCTTAGGGGAAGTCTGGTCGGCTAGGCACAAGGTTTTTACAAGGTTTCTTTTCGACCAGTAGGCCCGCTGTAATAGTGGTTGTTGTCAGTTTTTTCTGTTGTAATTGGATTTTCTCTTCTATTGGCTGCTCGGTAGTAATTTAATTTAGATCGTTCAATCACATAAAAATTGCATAAAATCGTTTGGATATAGGAAATCCAATGGAAGATTTTCTGCAACTTTTTTCAAATATCAGCATCCTCTGTTCATGATGGGTGGTTCTGTGAGCTGCAGAATTTGGTGAACAGGCTGCAACTCTTTCAGGGTTGCACCACTTCATGAAATGCATCAGAACTCGCAGAGAATAAGACACCAAACCCCATAACATGGACAGTCACTTTTGGAAATAAACCGTTTAATCTTCATAATGGGTGGCATTTTTAGGGATGTACACCAAAATGTTTCAGAACATATTTGTTTTTTTTCACATACAACTGCTGATTGCAACACATTTTTGTTTTCACTTTCCACCTTAGAAAAACCAATAGAGTTACGCTGCCAAGCTTTTAGAGGCAATCTCAAATACATTCTCTGACAGCCCATTTATAGACATGATCATCTCCAGCTGTGGCTGTAAAACAAAAATCCATTTTTAATACAATACTTCAGATTGAAAAGAGTGTGAAAATGATATGCTTTGTTCAAATGATATATAAGTTCACAAGATGATAACAGAGACAGCAAAACAAAAGGGAAACAACTGATGAGAAACAAAGAAGCATAGAAATTAAAAACTAAGACAGTAATGGCAGTTTGTTACCTTGGCAAGCTTTTTCCGGGTTTCATCGTAATGTGTCCATCTAGAGAAGACTGATACCATGTCAGATGTCACCTGCAATTTGTGAATAAGGACGAGATAAAGATGGAGTAGGATTGTATAATGTAATAAATTGTGGTCAAAATCTAAATCTAAATCTAAATGGGCCTGAGGATTCAGTTTGTCTAGTTGCAGCAAAATTTCTCCCAAGAACTTGTAGCCTGATCCATTCTTTGCATGGAAATTCACAGGAGATCCGCAGAAACTTCCGATGAGGGAATGTACCTTGTTCGGATTACGCAGGTCAAAGGCATGATGGTTTACAAGGTTTCTAACATTCTCAGCGTTGCCAGGACTGTCTAACATGGCTTGAAGGCTCAACCATTTATTCACAACCTCAAGAAAAGAGGAATACATATTGAGAAAGGTATGATTATGTCAGAAGAACACAAAGATACCTTCTCCATGTAGACTGGACATGGCAACAGCTCTTCAAAATCCAGAAATACTTGTGACAAAAGAATATATTAGTATCAGAAAAGAAAGAATGGTTCCGGTAGCCATATGTACATGTTAAGCATTTTTTTCATCCACCAATACTGGTGACCATCATGGATGCAGAACTGCTGAATTGTAAGCAAGGTTACTCAGAATCCTTTCTTCCATTAAGATGCTTCCAAACACAGCTCAATCAAGATCTGTCAAGGTAGTCCATTTTCATCCCTAAGAAGTATCATTTCCCATGTAGACAAGCTTTAAGTGATGAACTAAGACAACTACACATTAATCAGGAAGATTCTAATTTTGCTGGGCAAAGACCTATTCAGATTACCTACAAAATGCTCTCTATCTGAAGTGAGAGGACAGAGACAGAAAGGTTAAAACACACAAGACACAACTCACAGAGACCCCTAAACATCATCTTAGCATACTAAGGAAAATTGAGCAGAAGTATTACCGAAAAGTCATGCTGCCACTTCCTGTCGAAATCAGCCAGAACATCATCACGAGTTTTACCAGGGTTCTGGGCTATGGCCAAGAGAGCTGCAAATTGCTCAGTCATATTTGTGGCACTTCTATACACCTGCAGTGCAAGCTCGGTATACTTCAAATCTTCAAGTGATGCAAGATATACTAAACATAATACAAAATAATTTCAAAATCAACTGATTAAAATTTTTGCCAGAAGCCATCCTTGCAAACTCAACCAAAAACAAAACAAACCTAAAGCAATATTCTTCAAAGCTCGCCTTGCCATATTAGAATGGTCAAACACATATTCTTCTGAGCTCCTATTTTTTTCAACATGTGAAGCATTAACAAAAAAAATTTATTCCTCAACAAAGATATAAAAGTAGTAAGAGCACAAACATATTACTAATCTATTATATCTAATGCAAATCCTAGGCACGGCATACTGTGCTGAGTAACTACTCTTGCAGTTCCCAGGGCAAGCTGCTTCCTGATGAAAGTACGAACAGCATGAACAGAATCAGGATCTGCAACTTCCATCACGTCCATTACTTCCCCTTCACCAGGTAGAGTTATTGCATTAGCAACAAACTCCTGGAAAGTAAGAGGTCATTAAGTTCGTTGCTGCTTCCTTCCCCAGTATTAGGGGTGAGAAAGAAATCAAGATAAAGAAAACATATGCCTCGTACTTTATCCAAGCTTGAGTCACAGAGTATGCTTCTAACCCCTTGCACAAAATTTGGATTCAGAACCGATGGCTTGTTTTGTTGGAAATCAGCGACCAAGCTGAGCATCAGCTTCCGTGCCAGCACTTGTCCAGCCTCCCAACTAAAACACAAAAATTACCCAGTCAACGACTGTTCAACTGTAGCTCAATTGCTTAATAGAAAATTTTTAACAGCATTTAGAAAAACAAACCGGTTGAACTCATCAGAATCATAAGCAAAAAGGAAAAACAGATTACTATCAGTGAGATCAGATTCAGGACGACCAGGGGCACTATAGCCTCTCCATAGAGATGGAACTGGCAGCCCAGATATATCAGAAAAGACAAACTCTTCTTCTTTCTGTAATACAAGCAACCAAATGTTAATATGTAAGTAAAGAATCAGAATATAATAAGGGGAGATGACCAGATGACCAAATAGTTTAGCCATGTGGTTTCTAGCTGATACAAACATGAAATAGTTGCCATGGTTTTGCAAAGCATCTGAAATAGATAACATCAACATGTTTACAAAACTACTTAGTGCTTAATGGCATTCCGCTAATTACCTACATGATACAGGTCACATGTACATTTGAAAGCTAAAGCATCAGATGTTAGTCCATTGGATGCAAAAGACGGAAAAATAAAAACGCAAATGCGATAGTTCTGGACTTACCTTGGTCACTCGAAGAATTGTAGTATGTACTGGCTGGCCATTGCTTGCAACCGACTGCCATATTCCATTGTGATACAAATTGGATATAGGGATGTCCATGCCTGCTGAGTTGTGCAAACATGGGTTCTTTCACTGGTTGTCCTGGAGTTGGCGGTACATCTTGGCTGTGAAAGACACCCTATCAAACAGGATTGAGTAACAATATAGCCAAGTGGTGAGGAAGATTGAGATTATTTACCAAAAAGAAGGAAAAATTCCCAAAATGCATATACCTAAACTTCAGAGAAAAAGTAAGAGTTTCAGTGTTGTAAGATGATTTGACATTGATAAAAGGGGTTCCAGCTTGGGAGTACCTGCATGCTTTTTTGGTTAGATCCTACAGAGTAAGCATCAAACTATCAGAAGGAATCTCGAAAGAAACAGAAGGCAGATACAGACCATAGTAACAAATTAGCAAATCAGCATCATTTGCATCTCGCATGGCAGCAAAGAAATCCTCACAGGTTATTGTTGGCTCATTGTATGAGTCTATGTAATGTGAGCTTATATCAATGATGCATAAACAATCATTTCCTACCGTGGCAATGCAATGTGATTTTATTGGTCTATTTAATTATACACGTGTTGTACATATATTCCCCTTTTGCATATATGGTACTGGCTAGTGTGGGCCTTTGTCCATCTTATAGACTTTGATGAGTGAGGCTATTTGTATGGACATTTTATTGATTGGCTAAGTCCCCCCTCTAGCTCTCCATTTATATATATATTTAATGTTGCTTTAAGGAGAAATTTTTAGAGACAATAATGTAATTTATTTGATTGCGTTTAGTCGTGGGAAATCACCTCTTAGGTGGTTTCGCCACGTCATCCATCATGCCCCTCTCTCTTGTAAAACACTAAGCACACTCACTCATAAATAACCCACTACTCACACACATCAAATAACTGCTTATTTACACGGGTAGATAAAAATGGATTTTACGCAGTCATTGTTGTTGCCTTCTCCCTAATTTTTACACAACAACTTTTGGGCTATCTCATCAAGCCAGTATCGGAGAGAATAGAGGGGAAGACTTAGTTGCAATTTACAGCTCAGAAACAAAATACGGTATGTTTTTCAGATATATTCTATGTTGCATATAGAAACCTATATATCTCTCCATGATCAATGCTCAGATACTGTAAAAGAGTCTCATTGGAGACCAAATTTTCAAACAATTGGTATCAAAGCCCTTTATAGCATTGATCTGGTGAGTAAAATCGAACCAAAATTGCATTTTGGTCCCGAACTCAAAATGGGTTTCGTATTTTCTATAGACCAAAAATTTCAAATTTAGATCTGAGCTGAACCAGTGGCTCTTTGGACCCGACGAGGCCATATTCGGAACCAGCACGGCGTGAGCTTTCCGCCGATGCCAAGAACCACCGGAAATGGTGGTTTTCCAACCGGGTCTCACGTGACCCGACCCGACCTGAACCGGGTCAGGCTGCCATTCGCTGCCGTTCACCACCGACTAGGTCGTCGGAGATATATCGTCCACCGAAGATCTCAACGGCGTCTCGATCGGCCGGAGAACCAGCCGGTCGGATGCCGAACCGGCCAAATCGGGCTACCTGATTTCGACCGGATCTGGTTTAATCCAGATCTGGCCGTCGGTGGGCACCTAAGTGCAGCCGTCTGTGGCGTCTGACGTCGGTCATGTGTCGGCGATTCTGATGACACCTTGATCGGCCGGAGAACCGGCCGATCTGACGTCGAACTGGCCATATCGGCCTGAATCGGCCGAGATGGCCAAATCGGCCGAGTCGGTCTGAACCGGCTAAGTTGACTCGACCGAACCTGCTGGATCGGCCGTACTGGCCCACAACCGCTTCTGGAAACGCATGGAGGCGCGTCTGACAACCCTTTTTACGTCAAAATTTTTATTATTTTATTTTTAATATTATGATGCAATTTATTTAAAATAATTGTCTCTGTTTGATGATTATTTAAATTAAAATTGCTTAATTTATTGTTTAATTAATTTTATATGCCATAATTGTGTGCTAGCATGTGATAATTAATTGTTTGAAAATTATTTATGGCCTTTTGAATGTTATATATTTGTTTGAATATTATATTGGGCCATTTTAGTCTAGCATACAATTATGTAACACTTGAAGTGTTAATTAAGTGCAATTTAGAGACAAGTGTCCGTCTTTTAAAATTAAGTTGCACTTTTGGATTGTGAGTAGTGTATGTTGTATCCCACAACACAAACTGAGCTCATAGCTTGATTGAGTTGTGACCACCACAGTGGCACACCTTGGTTAGGTCGTGGGTTTGTGTTTTGTGCATTTGAGGGATTTCTCCAAGTACGCGGGGGTCATGTGATTCAATTGGATTGCGACCACCACAGTGGTGTAGTTTGATTGAGTTATGAGACTTCGTTCTTGTACTGTGGATGAGTCCAATCCTAGTACGTTATCATTCTCCCACATGAGGTGATTGCGTGTCAAGAATTGGATGTTGCACAACTAGCATGCCTAGATTTGGACCCATCTTTGCGGTCCATATACCCACAGGTGGTGGATTGTGAGGGTTGGTTCTCCCTTATGACAGCTGTTGTGCGGAGAGTTTCTGGATGGCATGTCATGTTAACTGCCCACAAGTATTTATGTGACTTTGCTTGTGAGACTCTCTTCTAATATACTCGTATTGTGCTTCCATTATTAATTACTGCAACTATGTTGAGGGCATTTTAATAGTACATCATACATTTGCTCACATGTGTTTGTATGACAAAGTTTGATTAATTCACATTAAGTTAATAATTGGCATTCGTTTCTTAGTCACCCTTTATGTCAACTCATTACTGCCATTGTGTTGAGAGTGTCAGGATAGCACGTCATACTTTTTGCCCACAGGTGTTTGCATGACGATGCTTGTGAGCCCTCTTCTTTTTACCTATCTTATGCCAATAGTCTTCATTGGCTTATTGGTCATTTTTCTACGCTAATTATAACATATTTTATGGGAAAGCTATATAATAGCTATGCCTCAATTAATGATTGGCCAATAAATCTTACTAGTTATCGCACTTGGGATATTAAGTTGCTTCATAAAGCACATTTTGAAGTGCAGTCATTTAAGTTTACTGCTCATTAAGGTTAACTTAGGATCACTTTATATGTAATTCCTCTGCTAAGTGCATAATTGAGGATTTACTTGATACAATGACACTAAGGCATTATACCCTATCAGATTTTTGTCATAATGATTTTATAGAAGTTTTCATCTCAGGCGTGATGATTATAAAGTATTTATGATCATATTTGGAAGGATGGTCATTGGGATGATGATTGTAATAATTGTGAATCTTGTTTATCCCATAGTGAACCCAAGTATAATGATTTTAATATTAATAGTGAATCCACTTGATTGGTAGCCACATTTAATTCTTGGTGACTAAATAGTCTCATGATTTATGATATTTTATTATCTGGATTCACGTATAGAGGAAAGCCAAATTAGCATGAGCTTCCAATTGAATATAATATGAAAGCCTATGTGGTGTTTATTAAATATGTCATACTATTTTAGGATGACTTTATATTATACCTTTATGTACAGTTTTCTGAGGAGATTTGGTTCAGATATGAACTTATATAATTATTATTTTGAGATGACGAGTTGTATTGTTAATATGTTTTCCATCTCAAATGATATCAGTTACTACACCACATTTCATGGTTTACACAAAGTGTATTTGGCTTTCCATGATATTTGTGATCATAGAAAATTATATATGGAATATTAAAGATGAACTAGAGATATATATGAAGTATTTTGGAGATATAATGGCCAAGATGGAAAGAGACTTGTAGTTGATAATTTTGGCCCATTAAGGTTGTAAGTATTGATTTTAATGGCCATGTTCGATGTTGTTATTCTAATATTTTATTGAACATAATTGATTTTCTCACTATGGTGATTTATGGTTGGTTAAGGAACATGGTTGAATCATGTAAGATATTTGGAGACATTAATACTGATGTTGAGAGATAGAAAAGCAAACGACGATGTTATGAAATTTGATTAGTGTGAAGAATATCATGAGGTGTCAATTCTGAATATTTTAGAGACTTATTTGTCTATATTAGATAGTTTTGAGATAGCTAAGAAGTTCGCTATGTTTGGGAACCATGAGCATCACAATGTAGCTGATATGTGCTATTGATCTCACAAGTATAATGAGTTGCATGGATCCTATGATATATTTTGGGATGTTTTATAAAAGTGAAATTGAATGGTTCATTTTAAGTACAGGAGACCATAGATTTGTTTAATGTCTTGTATTTTGCATAGATCATTAATAATTGGTATTAGTTTATAACCCCTTAAGAAGTGCTAGAATTGTGAAATTATAGATAACAGAGTATTTGGAACATAATGTGACAAAGAAGTGTAATTGTTCTCCGATTATTCAAAAATAATAGTGCTTATATGACTATGTCATTTACATCACCTATACATATGATGAATTAAAGCCGGAGGAGCTATAATTAAGACCTATTAAAGTAAATGAACCATTTGATGAAACGACCTTGGCTAAGGTTCTGCAGGTCTTGGATCCACTTATAAAGGCTTTATTCATGGATTTAGTGGCTATATTTAGAATTTTCACTAGAGAAAGCTTATAAGCTTCATTTTATACTACTTGATCATTTAGGAGAACTTGATTGTAACTTTGATCATGGATCTGATTACTTGTATGAATGTTATCTCTAGCCTTTGCTAGATTTGGGCTTTTGTGCATTTAAAGACACAACATTGTTGATAAGATATAATCTGATTTGGAGCTTACTAAATTGCCTCAAGGTTGCAGAATTATTGTTTGTGAATGTATAAAATCAAGAGAGTTTTCATAAAGAAAGTTTGAGAGGTCTTATTTGTTTGGTAGCTGAAAAGCTTATTTCATAGTGACCATCATATTGGTCGCTCATTTTAATTTATTGCCACGATAGTTGGCTATTAAGACCGCCTTTCTGAATGAAACTCTAGACAAAGACATCTATATGGTGCAACCTAAATGTTTTGAGACATTTAATGTAAATTTAATGTATAAGCATTTATGGTTTTAAGTAAGCTCCCTAACCCTAGCACCTGAAGTTTTGTAGTATTATTACTTCACACAGTTTTGTTGCAATGATAACATATCAAATTATATATGTTGATCTACAAAGATCAGTGGGAGAAAAGTAATTTTTTCTTGATTCCTTATGAGGATGATATCTTGTTTATATGCAATTTTGAAGTTTACTCCTTGATATAAATCATTTGATGTTGAAGTAATTGACGTATAAACTCTGATGAGAGTGCATTATTAGAGTAAAAGTTTTTACGACAAGTTTGGAATATTTTATTGGTCACCACTATTATTACCTATTATTATTGCTTATCATTAATTCTTTCTCATAAGGGCACATGATAGTTATAATCTAAAATGTGTTTGGTATTTGAGGTTATAAACCTAGAAATATTTTGATCATTGTGGGTGATAAACCAAACTTGTTATAGTACCTTGAAGTTAAGCTGAGAAAGTGACATTGAATGATAGTGTCATGAAATAGTATACTTGAAAGTTCCATTTATGTGTATGTGTACTAGGTTGACGTTGCTCTTGGAGTAAAGTCTTTTAGCATACATTAGTCAAACCTTAGTTACAACCATTGGATTGTAATCAAAATATTTGAGAACCCTAAAATGGATATGAAGGTTTGAGAGTTGCCTTGTACACATGTAACTGAATTGACTTGCGACTTGTAAGACATAGTCCTATATTTATGAACTACATGGATATTCACATATTTGTATCTTTTGATGAAAGTAAGGACTATGTCATAAGATTATTAGTGGCAGTATTGTAACATGCTGTAGTGCAGCTACTTAATTGATTTGATTGATGAACCTCGTAAGATAGTTTACAAACTCATAAAGCCTTTAGACTCAAAAGAAGGTTGACATTGTTTATTTTGAGTGTTAGACCTGTTTAGCAATGTTTTGCTATTAAAGTTGTAATGTTATTTGTTGATTACAATGTTTGTATAATAAGGTCTAAGCCCAAGTAAATTTTAATTCTTAACCATTAATGAATGGTTAAGATAGGTGACGATGAAATATAACATATTGACACAGATGCTAAGGGTTTTGCCCTTATATTTTTATAGCTACTATGGCTATTTGTCCCACTGTTAGGGTCTTTACCCTTATATTCTCGAATGACATGTCATAAGTATGAGCTTAATAGTATCTTTGATGCTGCTATTCAGTGGGAGCTTTTTTAATGTCTCTATTTTGAAGTAAAATAACATCTGTGTTGTTTGATAGTTTTGATTGTTACAAAGAAAAATAAAGAATGGTAATGTTGCAGAGAAGCACAATTAGTATTGGTGTCATGTTAACTGACCCATTTATTAAAGGATTAAACCCTTTTATGTTGCAAAAGCATATAGACCGTATAAGTCTTGAAGTTTCATTTGTTTCCTTTGCTCAATGGGAGCTATTGCTCCTTATTTGATGCTTTTGCTCAGTGGGAGCTATTACTCCCTATTAAATGCTTTTGTTCAGTGGGACCTTTCGCTCACCCAATTGTCATTTATTATTATAGCATCTCTTCTGCTTGTTTACTATTAAGTAAACTCTAGTTAATGTATATGCGTCCTAGTTACTTGTCCATTGTTTGATTTTAACGAGCTTATGAGACACGTACGTGCTTGTTTAAGACAGGTTATAAAGTCTTAAGGGATGTGCAACCTTAAGCATTTGGCCAGGGCACATTATTATTGGCTATATTGTAATGTCTTGTAGCACACAAATATTTATATACTTGAGTACCCTATACAAGACATTTTATATTCTCCTGTGACAGTTTGTCGATGACGTCTTGTCACCTTGGGGATGTCCTTCTAGGACAGTTTGTCGATGATGTTTGTCATTTGAAGTGATATTCCCCTATGACGGTTTGGTCAGTGACGCTGGTCATTAGGAGAATGGGACTGATAGGAGGATAACATTACATTTCTTTTGTGGTGTTACTTGTCCACCACACTACCATATAAGATCTATGTTCATAAAGTGGAGGACTCTTATGACTATCTTGGGAGTTGTGTCTCTAAATGGCATAATTACCACTATTATCCATGAGTGTGAAACTTTATGTGACAAGATCGGCAATAAGGGATGTTTCTGAATTTTCTGGACTAGCACAAAATGTTTTTAAAATTATTTTCATATATATAAAATCTATTAGTAGTATTATTTGTTTTTATGATTATTGCTATAGCCCAAGTGGGAGATTGTTGGCTCATTGTATGAGTCCATGTAATGTGGGCTTATATCAATGATGCATAAACAATCATTCCCTACTGTGGCAATGCAATGTGATTTTATTGGTCCATTTAATTGTACACGTGTTGTACATATATTCCCCTTTTGCATATATGGTACTGGCTAGTGTGGGCCTTTGTCCATCTTATAGACTTTGATGAGTGAGGCTATTTGTATGGACATTTTATTGATTGGCTAAGTCCCCCCTCTAGCTCTCCATTTATATATATATTTAATATATTTAATGTTGCTTTAAGGAGAAATTTTTAGAGACAATAATGTAATTTATTTGATTGCGTTTAGTCGTGGGAAATCACCTCTTAGGTGGTTTCGCCACGTCATCCATCATGCCCCTCTCTCCCGTAAAACACTAAGCACACTAACTCACAAATAACCCACTACTCACACACATCAAATAACTGCTTATTTACACGGGTAGATAAAAAGGGCTTTTACGCAGTCATTGTTGTCGCCTTCTCCCTAACTTTTACACAGCAACTTTTAGGCTATCTCATCAAGCTGGTATCGGAGAGAATAGAGGGGAAGACTTAGTTGCAATTTACAGCTCAGAAACAAAATACGGTATGTTTTTCAGATATATTCTATGTTGCATATAGAAACCTATATATCTCTCCATGATCAATGCTCAGATCCTGTAAAAGAGTCTCATTGGAGACCAAATTTTCTAACAATACAGCTTGTCCATCATGCCTCTTAAAATAAAGATCCATGCCCTGAAACGTGGAGAAATTATAGGCAGCTCTTATAGGGACTATATATTATCTTATAAAACTATTAGGCAGGTATATTCTTAAACTTACTTTTCAGAACCCTTGACTCCCCAGTAGGATTTTGTACGTCCTGACTACTTCAGCCCCCTGAAAATTGGATCATAAGATTAAACCATTCAAACATTCCAATAGTTCTTGACCACGAGAGAGAAAGGGAGAGAGAAATTTGTGGTTGAAGAAAAAAGCAAAACCTTTTCATACACCTATACAAAGAGAATCAAGCAAAGAACAGTTACATATTTTCTGAAAACAAAACATAGACATGGGTTAAAAAATGCAAATAAAAATTGCTTAGTTGCTAAACCATACCGTTGCTACACATTAAAATTGATCAGGGCCCCAAACCAGTACCATATCCAACATAAGGCACAAAAAACCATATAACCAAAAGTTAAGAGCATATTAAAATTTTCAACAAGAATGAATGAAGAAAATGTTAGTTTAATTACATAGAGGACTAGGACTTGCCTGTGTAGAAGTTGTCTATCTGTCATGAAAAAGTAAAAAGAAACATAAGCATAAGGCTTAATATCCACGAACACCGAATCTGTGCTGATAACTCGATAAGAAAGAGCACTTGAAAATGAAAAATAAAATAAGATAAAAGCAACAAAAAGGGTTTCTGACCTTAATGTACGAATGTGGCCGTGCAGGATGAGCCACCGGACCAGCATCCTGGAAAAGCAGTAAAACAAATGTTAGCATTTAAATGCAGCATCTTATACCAAAACTTAGGGCAAACACATTCCGAAGGGCAAACCATTTTAAAAATAATTATACAGTACTAAAAAACATAAAAAGAATAATACAGTCAATCTAGAAGTTACACCAATTTTACACATTCATGAAAATGAAAAAAAGGACCTTTGAAAACTAAGAATTTCGAAGGTTGGATATATCAACAATCTGCTCTACAATATCGCTTCCCATGTCAGATGAAAATTCTTGCCAAATATGAGAGACTTATTATTTTAATAAACTCAATAACATAGTAAAGAAAAGGAAAATGTGATTTCTTCAAGGTTAAAGATATTGTCTTGTGATGAGGAACAAAAAGGCTATACCTGATCCTAAAGAAGTGAAAAACAAGTTATAAACATCAAGAAAGTATGTTTCACCTCAAGCGATGTGTTCTCGAGGGTATATCTCAGGAACAATTTCCAAAGTAAATGCACTACTTGGTTGTGGTGGGAGTTTAAAATGGCGTGAATCTAACATATAGTCATCCTCTTGCAAAAACAAAGGGAAAAAAGAAAAGAAAAGACTCATAATAAGATAACCCTTAGAAACAAGTTACACTCTTGCAACACAAATACATACTACAAAAAAACCAAATAGACATGCAACAAATAAAAGCACTACTCTCTATGAAATTTGAAAGGTACAAAAGTGTCTTAAAATTTTGGTAATATATATATAAGCGCTCAAACTTTGGAAACATAAGAAGTATTCTGTTTTAGTGTACTGAAAGGTCTTCGGAAAACTAGTATAGAAAAGATGTACCTTTAGTTCCTTTCCGTTGACTGACTGAGAGACCAACTTCAACTTCAGATCTTGTCCATCCAAAACCAGGGAAGATGAAGAACCTATTTTACAAGAAGAGCGAGAGAGAGAGAGAGAGTAATAAAGACAGTTATTCTTCCCAAATTTTACATCAGCAACAAATCCCAAAGAAAATAAAAAAAAGAGAGTACTTGGATGACTGCTATAAGAAATGGTGACAAAAACCATGTACACAAAAAGCCAGTTGTCTAAGAGTCAAATATATAAATACTGCTTGAAAATGAAACACTAATTGGGAAGATTGATCACAACCTACCATCAGCTCTAGGAAACGCTGTTATTTTTGAAGTTACAGTTGTTTTCTCTTCGCTCAAAGAAAATTTCAAATCCACCTGAAATCATACTTCTATAAGTTTGCAAACATAGAGCAAATACTCCAGAAGTACTCAATCAAGTCCTAACCCATATAAATGTACATGCATACCGTATCAAAGTAGTAATCTGGCATCTTATGGTCCGTCATAGGGTGACATCCCAGCCCACAATTAATGGTGGTTTCTCTTTATTTTCTCAAATGTAACAGTGCAAATAATGCCAAAGCCAATCCAGTTTTCAAATGAAACAGTAAAGCATATTAGCAACAAAGAGAAGACATTTATATGTAAGTATTAGAGCATGAAGTGCCGCGCGCTAAATGTTTCTCCTATATATGTATTTGATAGAACATATGAATTAGAGGTAACAACAAATTATTCCAGTAGTGCCAATAAAATAAGAGGACTGATATAATTGGAAAATAAAACGAAGCATGCAAGTACTCAAAAGACTCTAAATTGATTCCAAGTTTTCTCAGGCAGACACACTACCAAGCAACCATGAAAGAAGAAATGGGAAGTAGGTAATCACAGAAGCAGAGGACATCAAATCAAATAGACCCGTCCTTGCCACACCCGAACCTATGCATGGCAGAACCAACCGAGCCATTCAGACTCAAAAGTCTAAAATAAGTTGCTACAATAACCAATATTAGTTCAAAGATCAAATTCCTACGAAATCCTCAGAAGGGTTCAAATATAAACTATGGCCAAGCCCCAAACTGATCGCCAGAGGGGATTCTAAAACCCTAGATCAGAGAGACCCACAAGAGAAAACAGAGCTCCAAAGTCACTACCACACTCCTTATATGGAGATGTGGACAACTCAAATTATGGACAAGGAAATTTCAAAAAAACAATAAACAGATATAACACTGCAACCCTGTCTTCACTCAAACATCCACACAAAGTTATCAAATTTACATGAACTTTGAAGAACCGATCGCGGGGCTTGACGTGCTTTGATGATCAAATGCAGAGCACGTTCAGAAATATGGATAGGTGCCCCATAACTTCAAGTCATTTTTCACATTATATGTCACCTCCTCGGCTCATCCGAGATTAACATTCCTTCCACTTTGATACTTTCCCTTCTGAAATAAGAAAAGGACTCTAATAATTAGGCCTAGCATCATACCATAGTCACATTTGTATAACTGAAACCTGCTGCAGATTCACATTTTAATTTGTCAACTGTGGCCTTAATACTAGTTGCAGCATGAAGCCACTTGATTGATACTTACAAAATCAGTCCGCTTTTCTTCAAAACATGAAGCCGGCATTTACGTCTCCGCTGCTGCTCTGACCAACATCTCTGCCGCCAGAATCAAGCAACACAAGACGCACTTGAGGGCAGCCACTCAATCGAAACTGTTATAGTGTGAATCTTATTAAATATGGATGTTTTCTTACTTAATAAGCTAATTTTTTTTTGATATAGTATCAGACTTCAGATTTTTCTATATTCCTGTAAACATGAATATGCCAAAAGTTGCAAAAAAAGCATCACCATGAAATGATTTCTATCGAATCACTGCAATGTAGATATCTAATCCTACATTGTTTATATGCCTAATTAAATATGGACACATTGGTTGGATAGTTGAACCTGCACGTTCTTTGCACCAGCTGAACTCTTGTTCAATTCAATATCTTCTGCGCTGCAGCTTGACCATTGATCATATGGTCAGGCATGTAAGTAATTTGATAGTGCTTGCATTCATTTCTGATCATTGTCCCCACCATCGGCCTGCACGCCAAACTATTCATGCATTCAGCAAACCTTCTCCTTTGCAGTCCAAAAGCAAAAGATAACTGTCCTCGGCCACCGCCATTAATGGAGAAGAAGCTTTTGAACAGCCTTACCATTCCCGTACCACTTTGCAGTCTACCCCCCTCGTGGCCTTCATGAAAATGCGCAGACACAGTGGAATGTAGTGCAGCAAATCATTGATGATACCCAGTGAAAATTAAGTATTAGTACGTAATCGTGTGGGGACCACTAGCACATGGGGTCCACCACTGGGCCCATCCCAGATTTTCATTTACCTTCTCGTACTACGTACTTAGAAACCATTCAACTAGTTAAGGTTGTCCGGTTCCAGTAGCATGAGGCATTGCGGAAGGATTTGGTCTTCCAATCACTATCATTATATATTTATTGATTAATCTTTTGCTGTTTTAACAATGATCGATGTAGATATTTACTAAAAGTGGGTAGGTTCTGATCATGATTATCCCTAATCACCATTAGAAGGTACTTACATAATCCTTCAAGTTACTAAGAAACTAGTCAAGTGGGATTAAATTATTATTTTTGGCTACTATTGTGATTCGAAATTCTCAAAAAAGTCAATAGAGTGCTTGATAATCTCTAATAACAATAAGATTAACAGTAAAATTCTGATCTAGGGATGGCTAATTAGAATGGTCATTAAGAGTGGTGGGTCCCCTTTTGGCTATTTTACTAATGGTAAACCACCAATATTATCTAAAGAAGAGGCTCAACTACTCTCACCTAGCGTTTTGCAAAGTGACTAAAGAATGGTGTCAAGTCATAATGATAGTTACATCAACCTAAAAGCCAATTGAGGGAGGTCAAATTGTTTCATTTGTCACTTATCATGATTTGATTATTTTTTTAAAAAAATGAAAAGGTTGATTGAAGATTTGGGATAATGATAATATTAAGATAGTAACAACGATGATGTGACAAAAAAGTAACAATGAAATTACTAAAAATAGTTATATAAAATCATAATAATTACTCAATGATATAATATATGCAGGATTTGTAGCCACCGGGAGAAAAGAATTGCCCTCACGCAGGATCGAACTACGGACCTTCAGTTTACAAGACTGACGCTCTACCACTGAGCTATAAGGGCTCTTTGGTTTTACATTAATAACTCTAAGTTACATCTTGTAATACAGAAGCTCGAAAAGCCAACACGTACACCACGGCAAATGAAAATACGACATAATATACTTTATATCCTACAGTTAACTTTCGATGTAGCTTGAAGGTTTGCCATCATTATTAATAGAAAAACATGAGCTGATTTTGGTTTCTGTCCGATTGAAACCGAGGAAGGTTATGGGCTTAGCATTCTACTCATGAGGCAGTCAAAACCCCAAGAATGGCTACATCCATACTGGCTTCGAGTGAATTCCACTTACATGGACTTAGGACAGACATTCATTCATCTTTTTTGAAGGAAGTTATGTTCATGACAGAAACAATGGCAACTAGCTATTCAAATGCCTGTCTCAGGTGTTAATGCAGCCATTTTGGACCAGATAAGTCATATGTATAAATAAATAAGTGCCAGATATAGTCCAACAGTAAATGAATCGTTGAAACATTTAATCATAGTTGAATAATTTACAGAATCACTATGGAAAAGAAAGGCAGAAGGAGCAGGATTTTTCCTGAAGGCCTTCAGTTTTTTAGTTGGTTTCATTTTCCAGGAGTTGAATATCATGTACAGAGAGCATCCATGGGGCAAGCATTGATGCCCCTAAAGATCAGCTTGGCCAGCAATTGCCTCATCACTGGAGGCATATTCATCTTCACTGAGTTCCCCATCGCTAGATTTCTCCTCTGCTGCAGCCCCTATATCTTCCGGTTTGGCATATTTTTCACAATACTCTGTACAACAAGAAAAATCTTAGCTCATAAAATACTAACCAAGATTAATAACCAAAAACAGATAATTAGAACATTCTTAGAGCAATATATTCAAAAAATTTGTCACGCATGAGTTATGGTTCACATTTTCGGCCAGAATCAACCAAGGGAAACAATAGCACGCCCATAAAGAAAAAATCTAAGCTTTTATCTACTTTCAGAGTCCAAGAACCAGAAGTTCTTCCACAGGCCTCTCCCGGCCACTTTCAATAAAATATTTTTGCAGAAAACAAGCGGTTCACAACAATTACAAAACTATAGCCAATTGGGTTTTACTCTTAGGAACTCCAAACAACCCTCTTGAAACCAAGAATGATAACTCCATGGAAAGATCTTCCACTATATTCTACATTCATCAACTTCATAAAGTCTATTTAATGCTACATTTGAAACCCTTAAAAGTTGGATCTGAAAGATATAAACAGATTGAAATGCAGTTACTATGATACGCCAACTCACATTGGAGGGAGACAAGGCACATTGCCACAACCCAAATGGATTCAATAAATTGGAATTTTCTTGCTTGATTGCTAATGTGGACATCTGGTTAGCTTGAGGTGAAATTGCATTGTGCAATTGAATCCAACAATCCAACAGATATAGATCATACTTGCTATCAGAACTTTTATCATTAAACGACGTTGTGAAGAATATCAAAGGAACAGACAATTATTACCAAATAGTCTTATGTTGAAGTTTGGATATCCAATTATGCCGAGGTGACTCTAAAAAGTGCATATGCAGAATGAGTATATGTTGGTAAGGAATTGAAAGTAGTTAGCCAAATTCATGAGTTTGGAGATTATTTGTGTTGCAAAATGTTGACTGTGTGGTAGGTACCATACAAGTCCCAATATAAATATACAAGTACGGATGCAGAAGGGAATGCTGTGTGCCTGAAATACAACACCTATCACATGTATACTAATCTCACCGATTCATGACCTCCAAAGATTCTTAGATACACCACACCAGATCAAGAAATAATATACCATCACTAACCGCAACTATATGTACTTTAGGTAACAAAAGCTTGAGAACTATTACTACCTTTTACTCTTACTTCATAAGCTGCACGGTCACGCATCATTAAGGCAGCAGCTTCTCCATTCAATGGATCTGATGGGTTGGGATACAAAAGAAGTTGTGGAAGAAACACTTCAAAGATATTAACCAGATCTGGAAATAGTTTTAATGTGGAAACCAAATAACTGTCAGCTTCTAATCGCCAGCACTGCTAATAAAGCCACGAGGACTAATTGGACGAACATAATTCTTAAGAATCTGTTCATAAAATTATGAAAGGAAGGAGCTCAATGCTGTGGCTTACCAAACATCGGGCTCCAGGTCTGGTTGATAACATCTAAGCAAACTGAGCCAGACCTGAAAGTCAAGTGGTACAAAAGGCTGTTTATTAGTGTCCATATTACACAAAAGAGCTTTATTCTGCTCTGAAGAACCAGATTACTAAGTAAACAACATCCGCAACTCACATCTCATCAACATTTGGGTGGTAGATTTTGTTGATAAATCCAATGGACGGAGATTTGTAAGGATAAGCATCCGGTAGCTCCACCCTTATCCTCCACAAACCACCCTGGTAAGCACCTGCCATATTCCCAAAAAGAAGAAAAAAAAAAAATCCTCCCTTTGTTCATATTTCATACTCAAAAGCAAAAATACTAATGAACTTTATCTTAATAGAGAAAAATCAGCATACAACAAACTTGCAGCCCATTATCAACGAGCAATAGAAGAACCTGAAGCTTAACTTACACCCAAAAAAAAAAAATTTGTTTAAATTGAGATAAAAGTGTGCTTATTCAGGCGCACGCCATGGTCCAAATAACTATAAAAGCCTAAATTAATACCTAGAACCGGACTAAAAAGCCAAAATAATAATAAAATAAAGTTCAAAAGTCCCAACCCAAAACCAAAATAAAGTTCAAAAGTCCAGAGAAAAAAACTCTAACATATGTCCAGAAACAATTGTCGGGGCATCCAAAACAAGGGTAAACCAAAAATCCAGTAACATTTCTGCCATGGTCAACACCGTTGGAACTACAGAATCAAGCAAATTCACGAACAAGGATGGCGAAAAAGAAAAGAAATGGAAAAACAATAATCTATTTTTATGCAAAGAAACATATAATATCACTGCGAAAATCAAATGGATAAAAAGATCAACATGGGTCAGAAGATTTACTGTCTTTTGGTCCATGGAAATCCACATAGAACTCTTGCATGCCATCATTGATCATCTCCACCTTGTAGTCACTCATCATCCTAGTTCCCACGAATCAAACCCAAAAACATAAATAAATAAAAAACCACAGAATCTCAAAAAAAAAAAAAAAAAAACTCCAGAAAACTCACAGTTTCATCAAATCCATCTCCCGGCGCTTGCTTGGGGAAGACATTTTTTTTTCTAATTTTCGCGTTTCTGGGTTGTGGAATTCGTCGGAGGCCGATCAAGTTGTGTAGGTTGGAAGAGATATGGAGCGCTTTCCACAAACAAAGCGGTTCAGATATCAATGAGTGAGAAGATGGCTATTTATATGTCTACGCTAATAGTCTCTCCTTCACCGAAAAGAAAAGTCCAGTAAAAAGTTTCGGCTGTGAAAATCCTTTTCCTGATTTGAATTTACATGGAATCCATTACTTTATTAATCTCCGGCGGACATAAAGTTGCCAACTTTGGAAAGATGTTAAAGATTTCTCTCTCTCTTGTAAGATTTTCCATTCATATAATGAAATTTTTTTAAGATTGTAATTTCTTTTCCAAGCATTTTATAGAGTCGCAATCAGCAATATTCATATATTCATATATTCATTATTATCAAGCTAGAATGTGCAGAAAATTTACAATTAAGAAATAGATTGGGTTTGGTTGAAGTTGGGTTTGGCCATCGTTGAATGTCCTTGTTGTTCTGTCGACATTATTTGTCATATCATTATTGCTATTAATTAGTATTTTAAGACTGATTTCCCTCCTTTGTTGACTTTAAGGTTCATGTTGGCTTCCATCTGGGTTTTCTCAATTGGTGTTTTATACTCCTTCCAATTTTTTTGAGTGGGTGAATCGGAGGTGGGCATTGAACTTCCCCCAACTTGATGATGCTATTAAGATCAAGCAATCATGGCAGCAACAAATGTAGTGATGGGAAAATGGAACTTTATATATAATAATTGATTACTCTTGTTTTTTCAAAATTTTTAATTTAAGATATCATAATACCAACATAGATAGGAATAATAATAATTTTTCTTTATATATGTATCAAAATTTATATATTCTAAGTATTAAACTTAAGATTAAGATATTTTAAGTATCGAAAAATATTAACTGTAGTTAAAAGTAAATATTATTTGAAGAATAATTATCAAACTTTCATCTTCTACCATAAAAATAAAATGATTGGACCATGTCAAAAAAAAAAATGAGGAAGTGAGAATAAATGGTAAGGATTTAGATGAAGGAAAAGGACTTGCATGTGGGAATTAGATTTTGGTCCATTTTGAGATGGTAACACCTTGAATATCCCGAAGAACAAGTTGGGTGAGTCGTGTCTCCTACGTTTTGACAGCATGATGAGACTGCTTTTAATACTCATCCATGGTATTCCACTGAAGGAAATTAAAATATTGAGATAATTACTTGCAGCATCGGGATTCCATTTGGCTTGTACGCCTATGATTCTTTCCACAATCTTTATCTTCATCCCCACAGAATGGTTTTTTTATCAGATGAAACAGTCCATAGCTGCATATAAAATGGAGGGTTTAGGTATTCATTATAGATGATGATGTCGAGCACGATACCTTTCTCGGTTTTCTATACGTGGTGGGAATAGCAAAGCTTGTCGAATATCCAGAAGTTAGTAGGCATCAAGCTCTAGATTTTTGGGTCTGTTTCTGATTTTATGTCAGCAATGAAGTGAACCTGTCATGTTCTAGCCTTTCGGTGGGTGCTTAGGATTGCTGTAAATCAGCGATTTGCTGTTAATCTGACACACAAATGGGGGAAAGTTTGGGACAAGGCCTGACAAGACACACTGAGGATATGGATTCTGCAATTTTTCTGGTGAATTCTGGAGTGAGGTAAATTGGGGGTTAAAGCATTGGCATTCAATGAGGAGTGAAGACAATCTGTCTCTTCCACCGCCAGGCACATGTTTAAGATAAGGTGAGGCTTTCATCAATCCTGCTTTCTGGAGCAAATTGGAGGGGTCCCAGTATGCAAAACCATCTTTTATGAGCCACCACTTCCTGACAGACTTGTCTAGAGCAGGATTGGGGAAAGAAACTAAAGAATGGTATGTTTCTCCACAATCAATCTTATTATGCAGAAAAGATAGGTATATGATACAATTTTCGTACCAATAATTTTAACAAAAGTGGCTGCTTTCCCTTCACTTTTAAGAAGTATTTTCTGTTCATTTATTTTCTAAAACCAAAACTTAACAAAAGTGAAAAAATAAAATCTATAACAAATCGTAAGTATGGGAAATATTTGAGCACCTTATCATACTCTTTCTAAGATAAAGTTACAAATTTTGTAGTGACATCATTAGAAAGATTTTGTACCTATATTATAAATATTAGTTTTTGATATTATATTAAATACTTTAATTGAAAATGTATTCTTTAATTTGAATAAGTATTACTTAAAACTTCTTAATCTTAAGTTCGATATTCAAATGTGTATTAGTTAATATTAAAAAATTTTTAAAATTAACTTATAAGAAAGATGATATTTTTTTTATATAAATAATCACAGGGCATGTTTTAAATAATATAAGACATTTCAATATTTTAAATTACAATAATATTTCGGTTTGAAGAGTAAGATCAACCACTAGAACATTTATCCCCAAAAAAAAAGGAAAAAGAAAAATAACTTTCCACGATGAAAAGGGGTGGCTTTTGAGTTTTTGCAAACAGCAACTTGCACGTAAAAGTCCTCCTTGCTAGCTAATCAAAGACAAGTTCTCCTCTCTTTCCGTGAGTGGACTTGCTTCTAAAGTTAACTAGATGGTTGATGTTGAAGCAGGGTCAGGGTTGAGAATAATTCAAACCTAATTAACCAACACTTGATCTCTAAATGAAGAATATCCATGTACAATGCCCCAAAAGGACTCTCTAACCTGCCCGATAACGTATCATAAGCATACGGCTCCTCCTTTTACAGTAAAAATAGTAGGAGGGAATGGTGGGACTCTTGTGAATGAATACTCTAATGATCCCAAAAATAAAAATAAAAATAAAAATAAAAATAAAAATAAAAATAAAAAAGAAGAAGAAGAAGGAAATAGTGCATGATAGTTCAACTGATACAAATGTATTCTTTTTGGTTAACATAAGAAAGAGCTTCCTCTGTTTTCAAGTAAAGGTACGATAACCTTTTCTTGTCGGGGGGTGGGGGTGGGGGGTGGTTATTACTATAACCAAGAAAGCATTGCCAAATGCAATTTTCTCAATTTATTTACAATTATCACAGCCGGGATCATCCTTAAATGAACTTTGATTGAAGTTCAGAATTCTCTCTTTGAACTTCACATTGAATGATTATTACTTCTTTTTTTATGATTTTTTTATTAATTAAAGCTATGCTAAAATATCATACCTTATTGAGATAAAAGACATAAGTCTAACCTAAACCCAACACTATATGCTCTCAATAAAAGGAAAAAAAAAAAAAGTCCCTAAGATAGGATCAAATACATTCAACTTTACATTTCAGTTGCTTATCCAAGAGAGAAGATTAGAGAATAATCTAGGTTGGAATTAGGTATACGGCTTGTGAATAGATGATGACTCATCATAATCTGATAATGAGAACTAAACTAAACTTTTGAGTCACCACTATGTCACTAGTGTACTCTAATATCATATTAGCATGAAAATTGTGATTCATGATGTTGCAAGATATTATTTTTCTTTTCACTTTAGGTCTAACATGTCCATTTGTCACATCAAAGCAATTGAGGATAACATAAATCTTCTTAGTAAGGTCATCCTCAATTTGTTTATTATTCTTAACCTAATTAGAATTTCTTTTTCCCCTAGTAAGTTTCTTTTTGCTTCTTTGTCTTCTTGTCACACTAGTTGGAAGCTTTTTCTCTTCTCTCCCTTTAGATTACAACAACTCTAAGTCCTTCTTAGCTCATAACTTAACATTTTGCTTTGTAAGGTCTTTTAGTGAGTTAGAGAAAAATGGAAAAGGCAAAACAATATCAAGTTGATATTCAATTGCTTGATTTTCTTTTGTTCCTCAATCATTTTACCATTATCATCTTCCAATTATCAATTGAATACATTTGCTCTTGATTGTCCCCCTTCAACTCAATTAGAATAATAGAAGGACTCCTAATTTGAAACCAATCAAACTCCAATTAGATCTCTCTCATTCATTAGATTCTACCAAAAATGTCATGTACAAAAAATATCACATCATATGCTTAGAGTTAAAATTAAACTAGCTCTACTATAACATCCTTTGTCAATCCATTTGTTTTAATAATTTTTTTACTTATCCGACCCGTTCTTATCCTTGTACACCTCCTTCTCTTGCATATGTTGGTCATCATCAAAGTGCTCTATGATGGTAGAATAATTTTTTGTTGCACTTTCTTTTAATGAATTGTGTTCTTTATACTTAAACAATGGGATTAGTTGTAAGATATTGATTACTAATTTTTTTTTTTTTTACCCATAATTTTTCCATCGTTATTAAGTAATAAAAAATAAAAAGAAAAGAAGAACAATGAGTGGTCATATAACAATGTGGACAAGCGTGTGAATTTTACCATATATTGCCATGTACAGGTCTTAAGAGGAAAGGGAGGGGGGGAAAAAACACCACTACTTGGTTGGATCCACTATCTGGCTTCATCTCTTCCCCTATCTAATACAAAAAGTAAGACCTCAATAGCAGTTGCCAGTATGAGATACAAGTATTAACAATTTGGCATTCAGATCTACAGTACAACTTGATTGAAGCTACAACAGCCAAAGAAGCTTGATCAAGAAATCCACCAAACTGGCTTCTTTTTAAAATTGTGCTACACTCATGTGATGCTCATATTTCAGCAAGATTTCAAGGCAGAGAAGTTGTACACGTGTTTATGGAGGAAAATGCTTTACAAAACCGAAAAGGCGAATAGTCAAGTTGTTTAACTCTTTAAGGTTCGAACCAACTCATGAGAGTGCTGAAGAAAACCTCCCCCTTACGTCTATTCAAAATCAGTGCATTGCTTATTCACGCAGCATGCTATAGAATTCAAGACAGGGACCTCGAGTGTTTCACGCCCAAAACCTTCGGTTAAGGATCCGCAGTCTGATTCGTCATCATCACTATCAATCTTATTTGGGGTCACACGATTCTGATATCTTCTTCTCTGGACAAGAAATACATTGAAGTAATAGCTAACCAAGTCTTTCCTCGTTTTCCTTTGAAAGTACTTGAATGCTTTGTCCCAAAGATTTGATCTTACCAGATCCTTAACTCTCTTTTCTTCAGTAGCTGTCCACTGAAGTGAAACTTCCTCACCCATATGAGTGAATCTCCATCGATAGAACACTGGACCCAGTTCAAGCTTTAATTTCATTCTCTTCTCAGCTATATGAAATCTAGTACATTCAACTGAACCAGGAAGACGACAACCACATAAATCTGGTCTTCCCCTTCCAATAGGATCTGTTTCAAACTGGGCCTTAGGATTGTCATTTTCGAAAGGCCACATACATGTCCCCAACCACTTAGAATCACTCTCTGAAACAACACCAGTCCATTCAGGGACCTCAGCAAGAGAATTCTTAGAAACTTGCATTGGAAGGTAATCATCCTCTAGTAGGTTTTCTACTGAATCGGTTTCTGATGTACTAATGGCCATGGTGCCATTATCCAACTCTATCTGGTGAGGACTCAATTTTATCTGGGTAGCTGAAGATGAATTGCAACAAGAAGAAGGACAAATTTTACCCAAAGAAGTAAGCCCTTGATCACATCTTAGCCTTTTTGTGGACCGGTGACTAGGAGCAGTACTGTCCTCATACATAGAAGGATCCATCTTTAGCTTCTTCTGCAAGTTGAAACAATCATGACGATATTTACTTCAAGGAGAGCTCCTAATAAAAAGTCTCACCAACCCTTTCCTTTTTGTAAGAGTTGTGAGGAATTTGCTTCAAGTTTCAACGTTTACATCTCCTATTACCAGCATTTATTAACATTCAAGTAGCCAAGCAACGTGCAAATGATGCAAGAAATTGAAAATGTTGAATTTCGTAATGTACCAACTTTGAACTCACTCCTTTCTTGCTTTAGTTTTCCACACTAGATGTTAGTGAGGCAAGGAATCAGTTGCTTCAGAAATTGAGCGGAAAAAATCACTTTATATGTCCTTTCACAAGAAACAAACATAAACAAACCAAGTCAAGACTCTCATACTCAATTCAGTATGATACAATCAAGAAAATACCACTATTTGAAGACTATGCAAAGTCCAAAACATACGTCAGGAGTTTAAGCCAGCATCTACGAAGGTTAGCAAGAATTCCCCCTAAATGTAGAGAGAAAGATAGAGAGTCAAAGACATGCATAAACTGGGTATGGGTCCATGTTTTCGTCATGTCCTTCTTAATGTTTGTGAATTTATTCCTTGTGGCTGGAAAGTGATAATAGGATTCTAGTCTCATGAATTTTTATGCTATGAGGATAACATAGAATGAATAGTTGTAAGATAGCTCTTGTCATTCTGGAAGATGCAAAGATTAAGGATGGAGTTTGAAGAGTTTCTATTGGTTATTTGGTTTCCATCTGTTCACAATGTTGTGGTGTACATTTTGGAATATGTGCAGCTTTATAAGGCATTAAGCATGAGCTAATTATGAGCTAGCCAGACGTCTTCACCAGAAATTTGTAAAGCTGCCATACTAGTTTCATCTCTTTGTCATTCACAATTCTATAAGGAAATGGAGAATAGACATGCGAGACAGCTAGTATCAGGAGCATTATGTCAATGTTCAAAAGACTTACACAATCGTACTTGCAGTTTGACCCTACCACAAGGAGTTTAAGTAAAACGTCTTGAACCATGAAGATCTATTCTTTGTTTCTACAGCTTAGCTGCAGGAGAGTCAAATATACTTTCCACAGCATAAAAACTGATAACAAGAAAAGACAGGATTCCATTCAGTAGAAATCAATGTCATATGGGTTATTTTCTTGTATACCTCTAATCCTGTCCAACATTGCAATTAATTTTTCACACTGAAAAAATAAAAGTACTGGGATAGTGATTTTTAACAAGAAAAGTACACGTGACTTAGAAAAGGTGAATCTTGCCATTGTACGACAATCAAGATCAACTATTTAGATATTGATATAAGAATCTAATACTTACTTGGTTATTGTGTGTAAACCTTACTTGGTTCTGAGATATCAATATAAACCTATTTTCAAAGTCCCGACAACATATAAAATTGAACACCAGGCAATTGATAATATACAATCAAGAGGATAAAGAGCCAAATTACAACAGATCCAAATGATAGCAAAGCATATTAAACCATTGTAGATAGACATTCCAAAAAGCAACTTAAAAAGGGCACGCAACATCAAAGACTACAACCAGACTGTACAAATCCAGAAAAAAAGAACTCAAATATGACCCCTGAGAATTGAGCTGAGACATAGCATTGCAAAAGTTTACATAGTCTGGCTCTTTCCTTAGAACCTGCCCCTAACTCTATATTCTAGTGAATCACTCATTGCATTTATTGAGACTATTTGAATAGACTTTTCAATGCCAATTAGAATGTCAACTATCATTTCTCATAAAGGTTAAATGTTTCAACAACATTCACAGGGTTCTCTTCAAGCAAACTCTTCCATTATTCTCCTGATCTATAGCAATTGAACATTGAATCATTTTACTAAGTTCACACTTTCGTATTGAAAATATATATTGGCTTATGCAGAATGCAAATTATTTTAGAGTCTATACCATCTGCTTATATTATGCCATCTCAATGTCCTAAATAAGTTATTAGCTACACATGAGGTAGATGGAGTTTTTGATTTGAACCAGTCTCATAAAACTCAAAGATGAGATTTTATGTTCCATTTCATTAAATACGGTGTCATAGCATGGACATTGATGCTACTCAAGGTATTAATAGTGCAAGATGAAAGCATGAATGTCAAGGAGATCACTAGAGGTCCATGAACTTACTTCCAAGAGGGATTCTTCAGTCTTTTGATTGACATGCCTTGTTAACAACATGGCTTCCCTAGCCCTGATTACCTGAACCCAGGACTCCTTGCCCTCATACTCCTTCCACTTAGATGGCTCTGGTATTTCCCCAATTAAAGGATCATCAGGACGCCTTGCAATGTCAATCACCCACTTCAGCATTCCTGCTATGGACTCTCGCTTTCTCTTAGGAAGATTAAATGCTTTCTTAGAAGTACTGGAATCCAGGTCCACATGATCAGTGCCACCATCATTTAAGATGTTTCTGTCATCACCGTGAATTTTTTCATTATAATCACTACAAAGCAGTCTACAAGCGCTTTTGGTGTCTGAAAAATGAAATCCACCATTTTCATTATCCATGGCAGCGTACTTTCCACTGCTGCAAGATCCCCGTCGTACAAACCCAGCATCATTTTTCTTTTTGGCCAGCCCATGAAACAATAAATCTCTAAACTGTGTCACCACCTCCACAGATAACAAACCGAAACGCCCATCACATCCATATTGCCTATCCCTATACCTCTCCTTGAACCACTTCTCCAACTCGATCAAGTACTTGAAACATATCAGTTTCACCGACGGTGTCAGTCTGAGATCCAAACCCAGATCCTCCACCACGAAGCCCCACAACCCTTTCTTTGATACCATATCAAACCCTCCTCTCTTCCTCACTACCCAGAAAAGCCTAAACAAATCCAGGGACAGCCCATCACCAAGCATTGCTGGAACAGGCCTGACAACACCTCCACTGGCATTCTCTTTCAGAAAAACAGAAAGTACCTGGTCGAAAAGGCCTCGCACTTTACCTTTATGATCATCTCGAGAATCACGATCACCCTCGGCCGCAGCACCTTCATTCAAAATATCACTAGCTAGGCAAGAACCATCACTTAGGTAAGCCCTAGCAATCTCAACGCAATCTATAGCAGATCCGTTTTCTAAAATCGAGCATCCTGCCATGAACTTGGCTTAGTTTCCTTCCCTTTCACCTCTCCAATATATCACGCCAACCCAACAACAAGCTCTTGTTTTTGCTTTAACAGAATCGATCATACAGAACAGATTCAAACAATCAAATACAACAAATAGGTTGAACTGTATCGAGGCATGCAAGAAATGAGTTAGAGACCCTCAAAACTTGTTCTCTGAAGATTCATTTAATATCAAGGTCCTGGACAATCCCGATTCTAATGCTCAGCAGAACCCTTCCGTCGGTACAGCCAAACTCAAGTTGGACGATTTGACACTGAGTGGGCGACAGAACAAAACTACCGGACCGCGACCAAGACAGGCCAAGAGAGAACCAGAGATTAAGAAAAACAGGATTTGGGACATAGAAATCGGAAGATTAGATCCCAAAAAAGGCGATTCCAGGAACACATCAATCGACACCAGATCAAAAATAAAACTCCAGCTTTCAAGAAAAAAAGAAAGAAACAACCCAAAAAAAAAACTTTTTTTTTTCCTCCTGTTTTTCCGACTTCTTCATAAAAAAGGATAGGATTCTAATAAGTTATTCGTTATTCCGAAGAGGAGACAAAATCATTGCCTTTTATGTATATATTCTCACACCCACGTATGTACTCCGAATGGAATGTAGACCAAGAGGTCGTAGGGTACCTTTGTTTTGGATTGGCAATGTGAGCCAACGGGCTGACCGAATAAGAATGAGTTGGACTTCTATGTGCTGGACTGCAATAAACTGGTTATGCGAATATGAGTTTGGCCCACCTATTTTCATTATTGTTGGGTCATCCACTTAGGTAGTGGCAATTTGTACATTGTATTTTTGTAAATGTTATTTTACTTAATTGTAATTTTCCTTTTTATGAGAGAAATGTTATTGTTTGTTTTGATTGTAATAAATGCATTATCCAATAAAATAACTGTTAAGATTCAATATTTGTAATCCATTAGCCTATTTCAAATTCTAAATAACCTTTACACATTTATGGTTATACCTTAAATGTGTAATTTACGTAATATTAAATTATTTAGAGAAGGCAAAAACCTAGATAAAAAAACCCTTTCAAATCTTCTTATCCCCTAACACTTTTTAAGTGCCGAATGGATTTTTCATTAATTTTGTTACAAGTGGTATCAAAGCCTAACTCTTGAGACAAACTAAGTCATTAAAATAGGGCTAATAATGCTCCAAAAGTTGTGGCAGAATCACATCTACAGAAACAAGCAAAAAGGAAGGGTAATGCTCCAAAAGTTGTGGCAGAATCACATCTACAGAAACAAGCAAAAAGGAAGGGTCACAAGCTTAGACAACAATGGTTGTGGAAGAGAAAGTGAGCAGGAGTACTTCACAACTCTCATTGAAGAACGAGTGGTTGATTTGGAAGGATTTGTGGACCGAGTGGTTTGTTTGGAACAAGTCGTGGCAAAACTCCAAGAAGAAATCAGCACTCTAAAGAAAGAAAAAAAACTACTGCTATCCTTTGTGTGGATGTCCCTTAGACAATAACTTATAGTGGGAAACGAAATGCAATAAAAGTGAAGGATTTCTTGTAGCATATGGAATGTTATTTTGACATGGCTCAAATTAACGATGATCTTTCTAAGGTACAAACTATTTCCTACTATCTTATTCAAAATACTAATGTGTGGTGGCATAAGAGATGCAATAAGATGGAAAATGGGGAGGACAATATTAAAACCTATGAGGTGTTCAAGACAGAATTAAAGTAACAATTCCTCCTCAAATGGGGATCAAAGGGCTCATGAGACATTAAAGAACTTAAGACACATGACAACTTTATGGGCATATGTGCAAGCATTTACGAATGCAACATTATACCTTACAGATGTGCTTGAGAAGACCTTGATATTTTTTTTTTGTGAATGGCCTTCAAAAGTGGGCAAAAGATGAAGTTGAGAAGTGCAAAGTGACAAAGCTAAGTCGAGTTATCTAAATTGTTGAATCTCTAGCAAAGCATAGGTGGCCCAAGACACCATTTAGACCACCTACCTAGATTGACGATTCGAGAAAAAAGAATGAGTCAACTACCATTCAACTACAATAGAGGTAATAGACTACTCAACTATGATAGTGATAAGAAAAAGGTAATTCATCCTCTTTTATCTATAGAGGTCCATATTATATGAAAGATTGCATGAAGAAAGGGTCATTCAATGCAAAAGAGAAAGAGCAAGTATTAGAGGAGAATTCAGCAGAAGAAGGATATATGGCAGGCCTTCGAGTGTTTAACTCAATGGAAGGTAAAACTTCTAGACCAACTACAAAATCTTTGATATATGTAGACTTTGCAATTAACAAGAAAGAGATGAAAGCTATGGTAGATTCAACTACTACCCATAATTTCATTACTCTTGGGTAAACTAAGAAATTGGGTCTATCCATAAAGAAAGATGTGGTGTCGTTGAAGACAGTGAATAACATTTCATGGCATGTGTTTGGGGTTGCTTCGAGAGTGGTTGCATATAGGGAAATGAAAAAGAAAAGTGATTTCATAGTAGTGTCAATGGACAACTACAAGTTGGTCCTCATGTTAGATTTATTACATGTAGCTCATGTTTTTCCTTACCTTACACATAGTTGCCTATATATACTTGCAGGAGACATGTCTTACATGGTCCTAATGAAGGTAATAAGTCATAAACAAAAAAATCATTTCAACTATGCAACTAAAGAAAGGTAAATAAACTTATTTAGCTGTATTGAAAGAAAAAGAGGAGATCTCTAAGGAAAAAGATTTCCCTCAAGTAATTTGTGACGTTCTTAAGGAGAAAAAAAAATGTGATGCCTCATGAGATGCCAAAACAACTACTTCCTAGGATGGAAGTTGATCAAGCAATATAGTTAAAGTCATAAACAAAGCCTCTAACAAAAGCTTATTATAAATGTCCTCACCTAAGATAAACGAACTCAGGAAATAGTTTAAGGCCTTGCTAAATGTTGGATACATTCAACCTTTTAAGGCTCCATATAGTGCTCTTGTACTATTCTAAGCGAAGGAGAATGGATTGATGCAACTCCACATTGATTATAGGGTATTGAATAAGGTAACTATCAAGAACAAATATCATATTTCTTCAATAAAGGATTTATTTAATAGGTTGGACAATGTCTATTATTTTACGAAGATGAACTTAAGATTGAGTACCATTAAGTTTGGATTGCTATGAGTGACAAGCTTAAAATGACATTTCGTGACATAATATAGCTCATTTGAATGGTTGGTCATGCCTTTTGGCTTAACGAACATTCCAACAACGTTTTGCACCTTGATAAATAACTAGCTCTATCTTACTTGGACAAATTTATGGTGGTATAATCGGATGACATGGTGGTGTATAGTAACTATCTAGAGGAACATATTTAGCACTTGAAGACTTTATTCAAGATGTTATAGGAGAATAAACTTTATTTGAAGAAAGAGAAGTGTTCCTTTGTCCAAAAAGGAGCAAATGTACAAATGAATAGCTAGAATTCATTTAATCTATAATTTTTTACTAAAATATCTCATTCCTAACCCTATTCTAGATAAGGGTTTTTTAGGTTTCTCTAAAATCTTGTTTAGTTAAGAGTAATTGATACTTCAAGATCTAGGTAAGCCTTAGTCTCCCCCATCCATTTGGTAACAAGGGCATCACCTCCTTTTAATGCTTTAGCACTTCTTTGTATTGCCACAAATTTTCTTCCATCTTCCATCTAATTTCGCACTTTGGCAATTTTTTTCCCTTTTCATCAAATATTGGAGTTTTGAGGAACTTTTCTATTCCTCATGACTTGTTTTCCTAATATCTCCTCTATTAAAGGACACATCACTGCCACATGACCCTGCCACATCAGCACGTTAGCCATGTCAAACCGTCAGCCACATCAGCCCTAACCCTAGCGAAGATGGGCGACCCGACAGCACCGCGCGACCCGCTTCATGACCTATCTTTGACTCGCGAATGTGTTCATCGCATTCATCCGAAATTCTCTCTAGTATTGACGGCTAAATCATTTCTATATTTGTTTGATTTGATTTTGTAAATGTTTCCTTTTGTAAATCTTATAAAGATACATATTGTATTTCAATCTGTAAAGAAATCAATCGAAGAAATCAAACCAATTTCACACACAAAAGTATTAGGGTTCTGCCTCCTCTTTCTCTCCCTCATCGGAAAGGAATTTTGGTGACCTAATTCTTCAATTTCGATCTCTTTCATTGTATCAAGAGCCTCAGGCTCACGCCCATATCCTCTATGTTCCTCTACTATGTCTTCCGTTACCTCTGCCACCTTTGATTCCCAAAATCCTCTTTCGACCCCAACCATGCCGGCAACGCCACCCTCTTCTTCCACTCTTGCCACCTCCTCTCCATCTGTCCAAGAGTGGTTCGACGAGTCAAACTTTGTAGTCTACCACACTCGCCTCCTTCCTTTCCTTCTTCTTAACCAACTTCTCTCTATCTTAGAAGGCATCGAACTCGCTCCTCCCTCCATCATTCCCGACTCAATCGGTGCCTCCGTCCCTAACCGAGCCTACACAACCTGGTTTATTTGCGACCAGACTGCCCTTGGCTAGATTCTGGCCACTTTCACAAACTCGGTGGTCACCCAACTGTTCAACCACCACTCCACCGCGACGTGGGCTTTTCTCAAACAATCCTACACCGCACAATCATTAGGCCGCGCCTCCTCCTTCTGCCTCCAACTCCACATTGTCACCAAGGGTTCTCAGTCGTTATCGAGTTCCTTCATGAAGTTAAAGGGCTGCTCGACCAACTCGCCGCCATCGGAGTCAAGAAAGATTATGACGAGTACGTCGAACAATTCTTCCGTGGCCTTGGAGAGGACTATGACACCCTCGCTAAGTCAATGTCGGTCTAGAACTAGTCCACCCCGCTCAACCGTGAGGTGTTGCAAGGGCAAATCCTTACCCAAGAAGGCCGCATGAACAATCGAGTAGTCACCGTCATCACCCTGGTGGCGTTTGCATTGTATCCATGCACCTTCCAAGGCCACCCGACCCTGAATCCCCTTCTCCCGGCTTGGCCCACCCACTGACCTCAGCCTACTTTTTCGGCCCAACCTCCCTCCTCCCAACCCACCCATGATGGTCTTCTCCCTACTCCTTAAGCCTAGTCTTGGCCCACTCGCAATAATACCCAGGGTCAACGTTGCAATGGGCCCTTCTGTGGGCTTTATTGTCGAGCTGCATACCATGTGTCGAACTACCGTGAGCGGTTCAACCCGTACTTCAACCCACCCGCCCATGGGTCGACCTAGACCCATCCACCACCGCAATCCCATCTCAGCTATCTTGCACCCTACCTCAGTGGATCCTCGGCCCCCCTGCTACCTTACCATAGCTACCCTGGACACTACCCCATTGAATCTCCTCCCTCTCTACATGCCCACTATAGCTACCATGTGCCTTACCACACCCAATCCTACCCTTCAGCTTATTTTTTGGCCCTTCCTCCACATGTTGCCCACTATGGTCCTCCCAATCCCCCCTCTTTCGCCCTTAACACTACCTCTTGGCTCCTTAATTCCGGTGCCTCTCATCATGTCATAGACTCCACTACCATATTATCCCATGTAGCCCTCTACACCGGCAATCAACAAGTCACCGTGGGTGATGGTGTATCTCTCCCTATTATCCTTACAAGTACTCTACACACCTCCTCTTTCACATTACTCAATGTTCTTGTCATGCCATCCATTACTAAAAATTTACTTTCTATCTCTAAATTTTCGTTCGATAACAATTGTTACTTCCTCTTTTCATCTACTCATTTTTGGGCCATCTCTTCCCACTCCAGACAAGTCCTCCTCAACTCAGCACTTAATCATGGTCTCTATCATGTGGCTCCCATTGTGTCTCCTCCTCCCCTCGTGCTTTTGTGGTCTCCAGCCCCAATAATCTCAATTTGTTGCATTGCCATCTTAGTCATCCATCGTCTACAGTTCTTCTTCTATTTTTGAAGTCCTCCTCAATAAAGTACACCTCACCCCATCATCCCCTTGTACGGCATGTGCTCTTAGCAAGAGCCATTGCGTTCCCCACCCCCTTCCCCATCTAGGTTGTCGTTTCTATTACAACTCGTTTATTTTGATGTATGGGGCCCTGCCCCCATTGACTCCTCTAGTGGCAATAAATACTATGTGTGTTTTATTCATGATTTCTCACGCTTTACCTGGCTTTACACTTTTTATTCTCAATCTCATTTTCTCAATACTTTCACCACCTTTCACAAATTTGTTGAAAACTAACTCCACTTCTGGCTCCAAACGATTCAGTGTGGCGGTGCTCTAGAGTTTCTCTCCTCTACCTTTTGGACTTGCCTATTGATAAATATAATGTTTTTGATGATTGGTATTAAGAAAAGAAAAACAGTTAAGTTATAAAATAATTATAGTTTATATTGGATACATTTTTGCTTTACTATTGTTCTTGGGCAGGATATAATATGGTCAACTCATTTGTGTCCAAGTCTATTATTACACCAATTAAGTGAACTCGTGGCCCAAGAGGTTCCAATCAAAATTGATTAAAAAAGGGAGAGATTGATAAATATAATATTTTTGATGATTGGTATTAAGGAAAGAAAAACAATTAAGTTATAAAGTAATTATAGTTTATATTGGATACATTTTTACTTTACTATTGTTCTTGGACAGGATATTATATGGTTAACTCATTTGTGCCCAAGTCTATTATTACACCAATCAAGTGAACTCGTGGCCCAAGAGGTTCCAATCAAAATTACTAGGAAAGTCCACGCGACACCAAGATGAAGCCCATGTGCAGCTCACCTGTTTTATGTGAGACCTATACATTAATTCACGTAACTCGACTTAAGAACTCACAAAGCATAACAACGCCGCTCAACTGCTAGGGAAGAAAAGTCCTAAATATCTACTTCCTTCTCTCTTTCTCTCATGAGATGAAGATAGGGAAGAAAAGTCCTAAATGTCTCTTTCCTTCTCTTTCTTTCTCTCAAAGTCAAAAAGAAGAAAAAATGTAGATAGGGAAGAAAAGTCCTAAATGTCTCTTTCCTTCTCTCTCTCTCTCGAATTCAAAAGAAGAAATCCAATGTAGATTTGCCGTTAACTTTGCCGAAGATTGAGACTTGAGCCAAGGGGAAGAATCTCCAACGGGAAGAAATCTACAAGATGGGTTGGTAGCCAATTGCTTCTATAAAAGGAAGAAAACCCTTGTGAAAAAGATAATTTGAGTGGAAAAAATAAAAAAGAAAAAGTTTTTCAAGTTCAAGCGTTATTCCTTCCTAAAGACTTTCTAATCTATGTAAGCTCTGTATTAATGCAAAATCATTGTTTTGATTATATTGTTTATATTTTGCTTCAATCTCAAAATCCAAAGGTTAGGGTTTTACCAAACTTTGGGTTTTTTCTTTTCAACACCATCATAAGCTTAATATTGTACTGATCATCTAGTTGAGGTGCTTTACTGTTTGATTTTCTTATTCTGATTTGTAATCCGTGGACTGTTGTTCCATTGTAAACACAAAGAGAAATTGTTTCTCTTTTGGGAAAGAAAAGGACCTTTTAGTGCTTTACTAAAGGAGGTGGAGTAAGACTTAAATTAAGGAGTCCGATTCACTTAAAAAAAAAGGTTCTGCGTGTATCTCTATTTGTGTGATTATAACATGTTCTATTAGGTATAATTCTATTTCTCTGATAACTTCATATTTGATTTTAATAGCGATAGAATTTTTATAACTTAGGATAAAGTTGGTCTATAAAAGAAAAATAAGGGATACACCTAATTCAACCCCCCTTCTTAGGTGACTTAGGACCTAACACCTATAGCAACATGACATTCATTAGCGCCTCTCCTACCCTTATTCTCCATTCTAGAATGGTTTTGTTGAGCATAAGCATTGCCATATTATTGAGACTAGCCTTTCCATGCTCACTTAGGCCTTTGTCCCACCACAATTTTGGGATTTTGCTTTTGAGATGACTGTGTTCCTAATCAACTACCTCCCGACTTTCTTCATAGGTCATCATTTCCATGGCAAGTACTTTTTCACCACACTTCGAACATCTCCCATCTCCGAGTTTTTGGTTGTGCTATCTTTCCTCATCTTCGCCCATATACTCCCCACAAGCTCGCTCCACGGTCTCAAGCCTGCATTTTTCTTGGATATCCTCTTGGCTACTGAGGCTACCACTGTTACAACCCTTAAACGAAGCATATGTTCATTGTTGTTGATGCTATCTTTCATAAGGAGGTCTTCCCCTACCACACCTCTTCCCCAACTCCTCCTCACCCCCCACCCCCGACCATTGTCCTTGTTCCAATTCCCATTACTACCACTACTCTTTCCCTTATCTCCACCCTTTTAGATACACCTAAGCCTCCCCACACCTCTCCCTCCCCTCCACCCTCACCAGCACCATGTGCTCATCTTGCCCTACCCCCTCAGCCAGTCACCCGCCTTCAGGATGGCACCATTGCCCATCGCACCCTTACACACCATCATACTTATGCCCTCACCACTTTTGCTCACCCCTACCTTGAACCTACTTGCTTCACTCAGGCCATTCATGATCCGTGCGGACGTGAGGCCATGGCTGCTAAATACACTACTCTGATTTGTAATGGCACTTGAGTTCTAGTACCTCCCCCCTCTAGCATCCGTCCTATAGGCTACAAGTGGATCTTCAAGGTCAAGCTTCGATCATATGGCTCTCTTGAGCACTACAAGGCGCAACTAGTTGCTAAGGGCTTCCATCAATAGGAAGATATTGACTTTACGAAGACCTTCAACCATGTTACTAAGCATGTCACAATTTGCACCATTCTTTCTCTTCCCTATTCTCGTTGTTGGACTATTTGCTAGTTAAATGTCTCCAATGCCTTCCTTCATGGCCATCTCAACAAAGTGGTTTATATGGAGCAACCTCCAGGCTTTGTAGATCCTCCTCGCCCATCGCATGTTTGTCTCCTTCCTCACTCTTTCAATTGGCTCAAGCAGGCACCTTGTGCCTGGTATCAATAGTTAAGCACCTTTCTTCTCTCTATTGGCTTCATGATCTCTACAGCCGACTCTTCCTTGTTCACTTGGCACACTCCTTGGTATAGCATCATTCTTCTCCTTTATGTTGATGATATTGTTTTCACCGAATCCTCCCAAGCCCCATTTGTTTATGTTTTACATATCCTTTAGCATAAGTTTGCTCTCAAAGACCTTGGGCTTATTCACTTCTTCCTTGGGGTTGAGGTGCAACCTATATCTAATGGCCTCCTTCTTCATCAGGCAAAGTTCACTCATGACATCCTTGCTCGTGCCAAGATGATTGATGCCAAAGTTGTCTTTATTCCTTGTACCACAGATCATCCTCTTTTTGTCTGGCATGGCAAACCTCTTATTGATCCTGCTCTCTATCGCAGTATTGTCGGTGCTCTTCAGTATCTCACTCTCACTCACCCCGCCATTGCTTATGCTATTAAACCGACCTGTTAGTTCCTTCATTGCCTTACCACTAATCATTGGTAAGCGATCAAGAGCATTTTGCGCTACCTAGTTGACACTCCCTGGTTCAGACTCCGCCTCACTCATAGTCCCTTCATAGCTCTTCATGCCTTTTCGGATGCCAGTTAGGCAAGTGACCGTGATGACTATCACTCTATTGGCAGGTTAATTATCTTTCTAGGCTGGAATCTTGTCTCTTGGAGTTCCCACAAGCAATACACAGTTACATGCTCCAACACAGAGGCCAAGTACAAGTCCCTTGTCAACACCACTGCAGAGCTTATGTGGATTGAGTACCTTCTCCGTGATCTTTATGCCTTGACCCCTCATCTTCCCACTTCGTGGTGCAATAATCTCTCCGCTCTCTACCTAACAGCCAATCCTGTGTTTTATGCTCATACCAAACACATTGAGATTGACTTTCACTTTTTTCAGGAACGCCTTGCCCGTGGTCAGCTTCATCTCCAGTTCATTTCCTCTATGGATCAACCCGTTGACACTTCACCAAAGGACTCTCCTCTGCTAGGTTTCATCTTCTTTGCTCCAAGTTTACGGTGCACTTTTCCCCTTTAGCTTGCGGGGGGATGTTAAAGGACACGTCACCGCCATGTGTACTTGCCACGTTAGCACCTCAGCCACATCAAATCGTCAGCTACATCAGCCACATCAACCCTAACCCTAGAGGAGACGGGCGAACCCGACGGCACCGTGCGACCCACTTTATGACCCGTCTTCAACCTGCGAACATGTTCATCACATTCGTTTGAAATTCCCTTCAACACCAACAATTGAATCATTTCCAGATTTGTTTGATTGATTTGATTCTGTAAATGTTTCCTTTTGTAAATCTTGTAAAAATACATATTGTATTTCAATCTATAAAGAAATCAATCAGAGAAATCAAAGCAATTTCACACATAGAGTATTAGGGTTCTTCCTCCTCTTTCTCTCCTTCACCGGAACGAAATTCCAGTGACCTAATTCTTTAATTCTAACCTCTTTCATCCTCAACTTTCAATCAAAAGATTTTATTATTGCAGGAGATGCTTGTTTTAAGTTGTTTTGCGATGGATCTTTCTAATCCTCATGAAATGTCTTTAATATACTTAGATAGAAGATTGGATGGATCTTTAAGTTGGGTGACACATCAAGTTTATACAAGACTTTTCCCACCTTGCCAACATTTGTCAACTTAAATTTACAACCATTAATCAATCACATATCCTGAAAAGGTTTAAAATTTGAAGTTGGGAATAACTTTCTAGGGCTATGGTATGATGTAAAAAGAATCAACCACCAACGTGTCTTTGAAAAAGAAAGATTGACATACATAATGTGAGAGATTTTTGGGATATAAATGGGTATTTGGTTAAAAGATAAGAAAGAAGAAAAAGCACCTCGAATAGCATAAAAGAAAAAACCAATGAGGTCTAGGGTTTGTAATAATAATAAAAAAGATTAAAAAATCCATTCATTTATCTTACTTTTCCTTGATATTGTCATTTTTTTATTTAAAAATAAAATAAAATTTACAAGATATTATTTAGATTAGAACTAGCATTTGGTTTACTAACACATGCGGATTACTTAACTTCCTAGGTATTTTCAATTGTATTCATATTCTTGATTGTATTTATTTTCTTGTATAACTTATTACTGTGTAACATAAACTAGATTTAAGCTTGTATATATAGGGGTAACTACTAGAATAGAGGTTGTATTTATAAAAGTTGATTTTCTTAGTTTATGTTTGTAACATGAATTAATCTACAACTAAAGCCATGGTAGAAAGAAGGTTTTGATTATCAACTCCCTTCATTCATTTTGAGCAAAAAATTTGTCTCAACCAACACAAGTATGTTCTTGAGATTGTATCTCAAGCTAGTCTTTCAAGGTGCAACCTAGCAATCATTCCTATTAAGCAAAATCTAAGCCTAATAATGTTGAATATGATGCAAGGGAATCATCATTGGATAAGAATCTTGTATTAAGGATCATTAGAGGGAATAGAGACCTATTGGGAAGTTAATCTATCTCACTATTGTAAGACTAAATGTTTGCTGCGCCATTCAAATCCTTAGATATTTTATGCATAATTCGAAACAACCTCACATGAATATAACTTTGAAAGTCTTAAAATATTTGAAAGGATGTTCAAGATTAGGAATTTGTTTGTCCAGGACCTGCAACATGGAGATAACGGCTTATTGTAACATTGATTATACCACATGTCTTATGAGTATAAGGTTGACAATTGATTTTTGTTTAAAAGTAGGAGATTCTTTGTTATTACGGAAGACAAAAGAATAATCACTTGTCACTTTATCATTGGCTAAATCAAAGTACCAAGCCATAAGACAACTTGTGAAATTATTTGGATGGAAGGTCTACTTTGGGATCTTGGAGTATGGGAAAGGACCAACTCTTTTATTTTGGTTTTTGTGTGGTAGCTTAATACGTAGGTGCTTCGCCTTTCTCTAAGGATTAAGAATTCCCGCTTTGTTTGTATTAATAAAATTTATCAAGGGATTGTTCATATTTCCTTTAAAAAAAACCACAAAAAAAAACATTTAGGTAGATTATCATTTCATGAGAAATAAAATTTAAAAAGGCATTATCAAGACAAAGGGAATAAGGATTACAAAGCAAACTACAAATGTTTTCACCAAAGCCTTTTGTCAACAGCAACACTCATAACTACTAAGTAAGCTTGGTGTTTTTAATATCTACAAGCCATTAAAACCATTAGCTTGGGAATTAATGCTAAATATATGCCCTAATTCACAATGGAATACTTACCATATAACACGATTTGTTCATTGTTATAATGAAGTTATTTTGGAAGTTAATTTGTACATGATAGGAGAACTTTTTTCTCTTATTTTTTCTATATTTTTTTTTATTACATGCACACACTCTCTCTCTCTCTCACTCACACACACGTGCGCATGCGCATGCACCCAAAGAAAAGCTTCTTATTTTGTTAGGTAACAATAGAAGAAATTATTAAATTAAGAAAAATTAACAAAATAATTTATTTCTAATAAGCATACTTCATAATTTTAGATTCGGCTTTTAAGTGAAGGATTTCAATATTGAAATATAACATTTTTGTGTTATTATATATGAACATGTTATACTTTTAATTCTTTTACAAGTTGATTTTAAAGAAAGAAAAAAAAAAGAATCTTCTTACATGTCATAATATTATTATTTTTTTCCTTGTTAAAGGCATGATAAGATAGGTACTCATTCTCTAAACATCCAAACGTTTACTGCTTCAAAATTTTGTCCTAAAAAATAATAATTTTCTTTTAGGAACATCAACGGATCGTTACTTTTTAAGAATACTCAATGTTATTTCAAATCAAGACTACCAACTAAGAGATCCAGAATACTGCATGTTTGGAATCTGTAACCACTTTATTCTACTAAAGGATCTTTATTTGAGTTTGATGACGATTTACTAATTCTCCTAATTATTTCTTCGTATCGATGTAATCTCCTTATTCCCAAACCCCTCTTCAAGACCTTGAATTCCCAGACCAAGAGTGACCCAATTAAACACAGCAGGTAACTTCTTTCAAGTCACCTGGCTGAGGGGGAGAATGAGTAGGTTGGAAGCACCATTCTTGCATGAGAAAGGTACGAAAGCTCTGATCAGAAAGTCATCCCAAAACTACTACCTCTATAGATCCGTGACAACTAATTCTTCATAGATCTCTGACAAAGATAACTAATTCTCCAGACTGATGCAGTATGCAACCCACTACAGTTGACGAAGTCCTAAGGTGCTTTTGCACTGACCAGAGTGGGTGGAGCATGGGGCTCACCCTGTGAATGGGCAAAGCACATGGTGCTCTGTGGACTCACAAACCAACCTTAGATATTAGTTATTGAAAGACAACATGTCATCTCCATAATAATTGTTGGGAACTTAGGCGATTCATGGAGCGAATAGTATACAAGCCAAAAAAGAAAGAACAGTGAGAATTTATATGATTTATACAAATAATTCCTACAACCATCGAATAACAAATCTATATTCTTACATCAAAGAACACAGTATTTTTCCTCTTTGACAGTTCTCACACTTTGATCACCACAATGATTTACAAAATGACACAACACCCATGTAGGATTTCCTGTAACCTCAAATTCATTATAGAAGAAAAGCTTTAATTAACAAAATTACCATTTTATTCCTACATGCAAATTACTTATCTCTACTCGTAATTTTGACTTCACTTTTTTCAAAGCATTTGCAAATAGCCGTGGAGAAGCTTACCGTACTTCTATATTTGTGAATTCTTTCACCTAAATTATTTCTTATGATAGGAAAGTATGTGATATTCCAAGTGTGCAGATAACGACACCCAAATATCCCATTTCATGGGAAGAATATGATCCTATTCCCGATAAAGAATATATGTTAAAGCATATGATAGTTTATAAAAAGCTTCAAAATCATAGAGACACTTATTTGTATGAAGGAATAGGATCCGACAAGAGAAACCCATGCGGATATTCTGGGCAGATGATTTGACGATCAACCACTTGACCTAACTTTTTTGGCCGGTGTCTCCGGGTGGCCATCTGTTTCAAGTCTAGTGGAGTTAGCCTATCCGATGTACCAGGAAATAAAGTTGAGGTAGCCCGACGAGGAACATGTCCTCGACGCGCTGCCCCGTTATTAATGAAAAAGTATTAGAGCAGCAGCACAAGCAACCCCTCAGATATACACGAGCTCTTTCTCTATTTGCGACACGCAACGTCAAATCAACTCACTTTATGACATTGTATGGTTCCTGAAAAATCTGACTACACCTAACACAAATAAAATGCCAAGTGTGAACTTAAAGGATAGAGAACCTTATGGAAGAATCCCAATGCGACTGATAAGACAAGCAACTCAAACTACAAAAGCACCCTCTCACATCTCAAAAAGAAGTCTGACTATTAGATATACCACAGAACAGTAAATAAACCACACATTTAAGAATCTACCATGCAAATCTCAAATGACAATTTGTTCAATCTCATGATGTCAAAATCAAAGTATGTATACAAGAATAACGTGATATATAGCATCTGTGTCTGATTTACATTCTCTAGTTCCATTATACAGATTAAATCCGTCCCAGTAACAGGATCAAATCAAAAGCAAGGAAAAAATCGGATAAATAAAGCAAACCAACTGAAAAATTATATCACTGAGAGACGGACTGAGAATAGTTTACCTATACTCTGTTCAGACTCTACCCTGTCACTAGACAATTAATATCACTAGTATGTCAATCCTTCATTTACAATGCAACTCAAGCAAATATTTGCTTATATGAATTCAAAATAAAAGGAAAAAAAATGGATAATGGACTTCGGTGATCCAACCATACCAAACTATATTTACTTCCTTTCTCTTTTCATTCTTTTTCCACATTTAAAAGTAAACGAATGCACAAAGACCCTATCTCTTGAAATGGACGTCACTCATTCAGAATCACTCATTCAGAACCACAACAACCAAACCACAGCCAATCTGTGGCTGCCACTTAACGATGGAAAGAAAGAGAGAGAGAGAGAGAGAGAGAGAGAGAGAGCGAAAGAGAGAGATGGGGAAAAACTGAAAACCTAATAGCTACGTAACCTCTCCAGAGGGGGAATTGAACTGAGTTTCTGACTGCTGCTAATCAATAGGAGGATTGAAAATCATCTCCTGCGTCATAAGAAAAACAGAGGCCTTTCAGAATCAAACATGGTAAAGATTCTTCATTCCATCCAATAACAAGGTATATGAAAGCTATGATTTTTCACTTGACCTTGTCACACACTGGACAAGCGTCGCTTCTTTCCATCCATTCAAGAATACATGCAAGGTGAAAATGATGCTCGCACTTTGTGGTAATTTTTGGATTTTCAGCATCATACTCTGTAGGGAAGAAGAGAAAAACAGTTATAACCAAATATCTATCCAAACATGGTGATCTGAACGTCACACCATCACTAGCAGAAAAGGAAATGAAATGAAATAGCCAAAGTTGTAGTAACCAGGCAAAGCAGGGACATCACCTTCCAAACAAATAGGACAATCCTCTTCCTCTGTAGAGATTACAGGTTTCACTGACTTTGAAAGCTCAACTTCAGACTCTTTTTCCAAGTCAAGTTCAAAATTGGTTTCGGCTTTGCATTCTGACCCCTTGAGATCTTCACACTTGGCCAAAGTTTCTTGAGTATCACCACCTTCAGTTTCTGGAACAGAGTCAGAATTTGTAGTTTCCACGGCCATGTCATTCTTGTTGCCGCAAATTTCTTGAGACTCGGGAGGTGTTTGAGGACGCCCTAGAACCACATCATATGGCACAGGTGCAGGAGGTGGTCTATAGGTGTCAGGTATTGACGTATCCAGGTTTGTATCAACCAGGAGCCCTGTCGAGAGAACAGGGGCACCTCCACGATCAGATGATAAGGGCACGTGCTCTTCTGAAGCTCTTGGGTACTGCAAATGTTTTTTAAAAAATAAAAAGGGTTAAATTTGCACTATAAAAAGCGTAGACCATGAGAACATAATACAGAAAAGAGCAACACAGAACCACGCAAACATTTCTGAATAATTACGAAGTAATGTCCAGTGCCACCTAGAAGAGCCAATTATCCCCGCTCAAAACCCATTCTCAGTCACCATCAACAAAGTTTTGTGGAGATTAAAGGCATTACTTTACAGTGTCATGAAAATTGATGTTAACACGCGTTATCCCTCAAATAAGATTGAATAGTAATCTTCCACTGCAAACAGACTGAATAAGATTGGAACTGAGGACTTAAGTTTTAGTGGTAATGAAGGTTTGAGATAATTCAAATATCTCTGGGAAAAAAATACTCAAGGAGTGAAACAAGATTAATAAACTACCTATCTCAAACTTGGGAAGAAAAGGTAGATGCTTTCATTTAGCAGTGCCACAATAAACAATATTCTAGAAAATCATGTATGTAATATAAAGACAACATTTTCACTCGAGACTTGGAGGGAGGAGAAAAGCACGGAGGAAGGGAATTGCTTAGAAAAAATTATACTGACATAATAATATGTTGGTGTAGAGTTCAGTTGAGCTCCTTTGGAGGAACAGCAGCAGCAACCTCCCATTTCCTTTAATTTATCTCGACTCCCCAAACAAAACCGTTAGTATTTTCCATTGGTGTATCATATCTCCCTTCTTTAGCACTAAACAATGACAAACTCTATTAGATAAGAGAGAAGCAATTATAAACATGAAACTGATACAGCTAAAGAATCTCCAACGTAACAAAGACTAGTGCAAGACAAACTTAAAAGTTGCAAGGAACACAAGCTCATGTGGTACAAGTGCTCCATAAATACTCAATGTCTTTCGAGACAACATCAAAAGCATTACTTCGGCTCCCAGAATAGCTCATGTATTTGATAGACCACCAAACCTAATAGGTCTCGTCCATTCCTTTCCTATTTCAATTCATTCAGAAGGAAAAAATACACCCCGAGAATCATTATTCAGCAAATTATAGCCACCCACTTATCACTTCTACTACAATCCAATATTACTTTCTCTTCCAACGCCGTCATCTAAGTCCGCTGAAACAAAACTATGAACCTTCCGAGCATTAAAAAACCTCTAAATTCACGCAAAAAAATGGGGAAAAACCAACATAACCCAAATTTCGACAACTCTAAATCATCATTAGGCTGAAAACTCTTAATTTCTGCTTGATCAACAGCATATCTGAACAACAACACGTATCCAAGAGCCCATGGAAAAGCAAAGTTAGAGTAGAACTGAGAGCAACAGACTTACGGCACATAAACAATGATTGATCGCAAGCAGAAACAGATAAACCCTAAATAAACCACGAAAAAATCCAAGCGCAGGCACTCACTGCAGATTCCGATACCAATAGCTAGGCAACCGATTAGAAAACCAATAACACAGCAGAACAAAACCGAAAAATCAGAAGCATAATCCAAAGCTTCGACAACAAGAATCTCAACAAACACGGCGTGGAGTCTTAACAGAACACGATTGAATACAGTTAGCGAGCGAGCAAGTGATCAATTCGGCTCCCGTGGAACAGTGGAAGCGGGAACTACCTTTCCGGGAATCGAGAACCGGAACCGAAATCGGAATCGGAATTGAAACTGAAACCTTTCCGGAGTCTGCTTGTTGAGCAGCGGTGGCAGCGGGGGCAGGAAGAGCCTAAAAAGAGACGCTTGGCTCTTCTTTCCTAAACAGCCTATATGAAAATAATACAATAAATCGGATTTTGCTTTTTATAATTAAAAAATTGACACTTATCTTCAAAATCAAACCATACTTTTAACGTCGCCGTTTTTCCATTTTTAGTCAATAAACATACTGTTGATTATATAATAATATTATATAAAATTCTTGAATCGTTAAGGTATTTTACTTATTAATTTAAAAATACCTTGCTGATTTAAGGAAATGGCAACAGATAAATAATGATTCGGAAAAGGAAATGATGAGAATAAGTTTACAGGTGTTTATCTGGATTAGACCACGCGCTGCTGGTGTGGGATTCCCGTACTCGCTGAAAATGTGGAACACGTGGGTACGCGGAGCTGTTATTGGACCGAGTGTGAGAGTTTTAGCTCAACAAGGCATTGAAAATGAGAAAGAGTCGCTTACGTGCGTTGATTCCACTGGACCTTTTGTTCTTTGAATCAAACGGTGGAACAAATATTGATGTAGACCAATCTTTTTATATTTAGAAAATTCTTATGAAAATTCAGAGGGCAAAAAGGTGTAAAAGCATGAGGTATGGAACCCAAATTTTAGATTTTAAGTGATCAACACTCAACTACTAGCTTACCAGTTTGTTGAATAGTCAATGGGTTTTAGGTTTTAGGTGCATTTTAATTTTAGTCTTAACCAATCATTTTTGTCTCCAACGATATGACAATTGAAACAATTTGTGAAGTAGATGGCCTGAAATGAGAAAAACTTCACCAATTAAAGTAGTTGCCACCAAAAGAAGAAGACCATTTCTCCAACCCAAACCCAAACCCAACCTGGATGGTGTATCAATCAAATGGGTTGAAATGCTAATTTGTCCACTTTGATAATGGGCCTAGGCCTTCACCCACTTCGGTTCAGTCCACCATGTTCATGAAAATCACGTTGCAGAAAAGCTCATGCAAGTAGCTTCCAAGAAAGGAAGAACATTGGTATTGGCTGCTTCCCTGCACAAACACTTTATGGTTGTTTGTTTGTTTGTTTATATTCTCGCAATTGCTGTGTAGGGAGACGCTTTCAGTCTTCTTCCAATCACGCATCAAGACAACTAGCAAGTTCAGGAAACCAAATAGGACAAACAGAGTCCCTCTGCATAAAGTCATGGACAAAAATGGCTTAGGGACAGAGAGGCACCATGCTGCTGAGCTAAAGGTGGCTATGCCCACACCTTTATTGAAAATGAGAACACCAACAGAAGCATAAGAAAAAGAGGCTTGGACAGTGGACAGTCGGGGAAAGCCCAAACCACTCAAATCACCTCCATGTCAGCTTCACAGCTGATGCACGCATCCTCACCTACCAACATGATTAAATATAATTGGGGGAGTAGTTAGTTCTACCTCCACTGGTGCGTTGTATATATTTGGATGATAATGGATTGGTTTTGGCAGTGCCCAGAGGATCCGCCTTTAAGACAGCCATAGATTGATAAGTTGCCAAACTTCAACCAGAAACAGGTTTTAACATATACTTTTTTGTAGATGGGTTATTGTCAGAGATGGTTTGTCATTGGACCAAACACAAACAAGAACAATAAAGAACTCTCGGTAACTAAATAATTGAAATCACGCAACCATAATTTCAACTGCCTATGATAATGAGATATCTGCTGAGGAGTTAAAAAGGATATGATACTAGCTGGGCATCAGCCAAATATTACAGGGTTAGAATCCATGAGAGAATGAACATGGTTGGCCAACCACCAATCCCATACCAGTCTACTGATTAGCACTGATCTAAATGTTAGAGTTACTAACTTAATATGTATATTATCATACAAACACCAAAGTTCAAAGCCTTCATCTTATATGCTTGACACCCGGCTTCCGTTTCTTGGCAGCATGGACGAACTCAGTGATCACTTGTGCCTCGTCAACTTCGAGCTGTATCAGGAAACGACATTAGATTTATGCATATTGTGATGTGTTTTTCATTTATAAGAGGGAACAAGAGAGAGACCTGCAACGTAAAGTGTCGCTGAACGGCATTAAGCAACTGTTCCCTTGATAGATGAAAATTGCTGCTCACCTACGGCACATAATCCAAATTGGGTAAAAATTATGAAAATCTGCAGGAATCCGTCTAGAGTCCATTAAATCAGTTTTTTTTTTTTTTTTTCCAACTCACACACACACGGGGGAGAGGGAAGGGGGATTCAAACACCTGACCGGGTAGACTCGCCATAAAATCTGTAAGACTTACAAGGTTGAAGTGTCTGCAGTATCTCCACAATGAGCCCGAATCTAATTTTGCCAGGTTAAACCCCTGTTTATCCAGACAAATCAAGAAGCAGATTAGTATGGTAGAAATATTTCCATTATCTGCCAACTCTAAGAATCTTGCTGCATCTGACAGAGGACCAAGAATTTACGAAGTGCTCCTGCATCTAAGAATACATTTAAGCAAGACAAACAACTGGTTCAACATTGTTTTACTCGCACTGTAAAAGTTCATCATACTTCAGATTTAAGCACAGAATGGCTTTCATGAACCTCTTGTCTTTCAGAAGTTCTTACCGATTGAGTTGCATGGATAGATTGAACTTCTCTATAACTGCCACGATTTGTTGACTTTGCCGTTCCAGATGGAACCCATGACTTTGTCCTAACTCTTGGCTTGCTGAGTTTGTGAAACTCAAGACTGGTAGCTGCTCAGGGGAACAATAACGATCATAAAAAAGGATATTTCAAACAAGCCTAAGTTTTATATAATCTGCTACAACTATACCAGAGGACTAGTAAATCACATAAGGTAACTTACAGAAATCATTATCCTTCTCACCAATGTCAGAACTACTGCTAGAGATATCATAATCATGATCATCATCTTCCTCATGCCCTGTAGGATGTTCCAGCACACTCAATGCGTTCCTTTGCAACTTCACTTCAACCCCATTTTTCAGAACCTTGATCGTCAAAGCATTTCCAGAGACCAATGTCACAAACAACCATAGATCAATTCCAGTCAACAAAAGACACCCATCAAATGAAAATACGAAAAATTCGTACAAAACAACTACCACTAAGAATATTACCCGGCCACTCACATGAATAGACCTTTAGCATATATTTTTCCCTTTTGAACCTTTAAAAGTTTAAATCGTCAAACAGATAGCTGGACACAACTATAGAGTCAGTGTGAAAGATTAAAGAAAAAAAAAAGTCCCTTAACTTCCAGTTGTTACGGGCAACATCACGACAGCCAAAAACAGCCAAAGCGTATGAGATGACGAGTTCCCACATCAAAACGACACAACATCGAAACAAAACCGAATAAAATTCCCAGCGTAACGCATGGTTATTGGATAATTAAGGAATCGTCTACTTTCAATAAACAAAGCATTCAGAGAGAATAAGCGAAGATTCATGAGATGGGTGATGAGAAAGAGAATTAAAATAAAAGGAATAAGGTGAATACCAGCCAATGCCAACCTCCGAGACCGACAGCCTTCTTGACCACTCCTTGCAAGCCCACCAAAACGGACTTTGTTCGGTTGTTTCCTGTAACGATGACTTTGGTGTGCCTGGGGAGCACGGAAAGTTCCTCATCCCCACTTTCCTCTCGAAAAGGTGAGAAAACGCGAGAAGAACAAAGTTCAGACTCCAGCATCTCGACGGAATAAACCCCTTCTTTTTCTTTATCGAAAGAAAGCAGAAATCGGAGTAACCGCAGTTACAAGGCGAAAAGGGCTGCACATAAACTTCAATTCCCCTGCCTACGACCCAAAATCACTAAATTTAGCAGAGACCCAGAGCAGGTCGAATCGGAAAACAAGACTCCATTGCTTTCCGATGTAGATCTTCCTTCTATCTGGGTTTTGCTGCTACAGCCCTAGTCCAACTTCTCAAATGAGTCTGAAAACCAATAAAAGTGCATGTCATTAAGATTCGAGAAATATCGTACAAGAGATAGAGAGAGAGAGAGAGAGAGAGAGAGAGAGAGAGAGAGAGCTGAGTTCATGAAGTCTGACATGTATTTTTGCAGGACGTGTTGAATGTGGATAAGCCACAAAGACAGTATCCAATATACTCGATCACGGACTCAGATTAATTGCAATGAATGAAGGGACGACCTGTTCATTCAGCTCACTAGTTCTGATGCTTTTTATAAAAAATTGTAATACCACAGCACAAGGCCTGCCAAAAGACAATTAAAGTTACAATCAATCATTCCAATTGATTAACTCATTCCAATTAAGTTAATCAATCTCAATCCGCTCTGAGACACTGTTTGGTTCCAGAGAAAAAGTTAAGGGAAAGTAAAGAAATCAAAGTTCCGATTTCTCTTTTTGGAGTTCCAAAACTGTTCATCGAGCATGCAAAATCACAAGGGTCATTAAAAGTGAACTTAAATCGCTGCACGGCTTTTCACGAACTGTCAGAACTAAAAAGACAACAAATATTAATGCAATAATTTGTTTTTTCCCCCTCATTGCTTAAATGCTCTTTCTAAGTACTTTCAACAATGGTTCAAAATCATTCAAGAAAAGGTAATTCCTCCAGTAAATCAAACGAAAAGAATTGAAATCAAAAACCAGCAAGCAGAAGAAACCACACAAAACTTAGGCATTGAGAAACCGAGAATGAGATTGACAATTACCACTCCCACTGACTTCAAAGCATCATAGAAAACGGGACAAAACCCAGAATTACTCCTGCAGAGCAGAGCAGCTCCATAAGCTTCACTGCAAAATCCACGACGGACAAGAAATGCAACCGATTCGAGCCACGGAAAAAGCACGAAACGAAACGAAAGTAAACCGGATTTCGGAATCAGAATGATGATGATACCGGAGAACACACTTGGAGTTTTGGCCTGCTGTTTCGTCTGAACCTGGGTAGTGACAACCCGCACAGCTTTTGAGAGAGTGAGAGAAAAGTAGAAGGATGGTTGAATTTTCTTCGCAGAGAGAGAAAGAGACAGAGAAAGGAGAGAGAACACGCAGTACATTAAATGCTTACCAACTGCCATGGGGAAACGTCCTGCCATGTGCCGTACGGTCACAACTTTGTAACCGGCCAAACCGGTCATCATATTTTCATTTCAAATTTTTAGTTCTATTTTCAAAGGGTAAAAAAAAAATTGGTTGATAAAGCTAGTATTTTTTGTCCCACACTATCACAATAAAGGAAAAATAAATTTTTAGCATTTATCATTTACTATATTAATGAAAATAAAGTATAACATAATATATATTATAATTTTATGTTAAAATACTTAAAAATATAATCTAAAAATTAATTTAAGAGTTGAAAGTTTATTTTTTATTTAAATTTTATTTTAGAGTCTTAAAACTCTTGGTTTCCAAAAATTATAAATTTTTAATAATTTTTTTATGCTTGACTTGGGTTTTCTTATATACTTCGAAAATTTTTGAATATAATTCTGACCGTTATTCGTTTTTATCTAAAACATTATCGTTAATTCAATAAATGTTTTAATTATCTAATTTCGAACAACACGTTTGACGAAGTAGGTTCTGGAGCTTCTTATCCTTTCTGCGGCTTGGCTCCGGTTGGCTCGGCTGGGTGAGGTGACGTGGATGGCTTTTTGTGTTTTGTCGTTTGTGGGGAGCGGCCGGAGGTGGCAGATCTTGGGGGGTCCCACGGGAAATAGTAAGTTGATCTTGTAGGGAACACAATTGTAAACAAATTATTAAGTTTTCATATTTTGTTAACCTTAAAGCCACTGAAGTTTGTGTAGCCATGTGACTGGGTACGGATAATTATTCATGAATAAGACTATAATCTATAGAAAAATAAAAAACAAAAAGAATCAAATGTATCAATTTTGACGAACAATATGATGGAAAATTCTAGTGGTTAAAGGGTCTTTATCCTAAACGTGTATCATGGTTGCATGATATGGCTACTTATCATGTGAACAAACGTGAAACTATTTAGGGTCTTGTTTTTAGTTGGGACTATCTAATTTGTTTCAACAATCTTATCTATTGATTTGATCACTAATGTAATGAGATTTGAGTTGGATCTATGATGGGATTTCACAAAGATTTGGAAGGAAAGAAACAAGTTGGTCAAGTTAGATTAAGTATAATAATCATAATAGAGAAAGTACAAATGAATCTATCAACTTACAATTGTACTACATACGTAAAGCCTTGATATTAAAAAAATCATCACCATATTGTTACCAAAACGAAAAAGTAACTTTGTTATGTCATGCAATTAAATTAAAAACATTATGTCAAACTTTTTAAGAGTGCTTATTATAAAAACACATCAATATCGTATTATGTCATCATTCCTTAGACAACTTGCTTAATTGATACCTTGTAAATTATGGTCAAATTAATTACCAACCCTCCTCTCTTCTGGAAGCTTTAAAGTATAATTTTTCATATTGATAGACATTTGTTTGTTATCAAGACCTTATTGGTTTATTATTTTATCTCAAATTAAAATTTAGTAAGTACAATGGGTTTTTATGTTTGAAGAAGTTGGATAATTGATTCATTGAAGGTTTAGAAAAAATGTGAGCTAGTTAAGGCTCATATTCTAGTAAATTTATCAACTTGATGAGTTATGCTTTGTTAGAGATAATAACCCCATCTTGGTTGTGATTGTCTAATTTGTTTCCAAATTACATGAGTTGATCTTAAAGGAACCAGTGTAAAAAGATTTGAACTAATTCCTTAATGAGTTTTTATCAAATATTTGAAGGGGAGGAAACAAGCTGGTGAAATTAGATTGAATATGATCAGCCTAATTAGGGTATAAAGGCTATATTCATATTAAACAAGCTTGCAATTATATTCATATTAGAAGTCTCGTTTATAAAAAAAGAAAAAAAAATACTACAAATTAGAAAACCAACACGCTATCACCACACAAAGTAATCAACCTTGTCACTTCATGCAATCAAAATTGAAATGTTATATCAAGTTGGTTAAGAGCACCTATGCTAAATATACACATCAATGGTCAAAATATGTCACTATACCTTTGGCCACTAGTGAATTGATAATACAACAATTATGGTCAAATTAATAATCTATCATCTTCTTAGAGCTGTAACATTCAATTCTATATAATATAAAAAAAAATTGTATTATTGAAACACAGTTTGTTTACAAAAATATATCACTTTAATCTATCTTAAAGAAACCCAACCCATACCTTTGGATGGGTTTATATACTTGAATAAGTTTTAAAAAAGCGTATTCTTTGATTAATGTTTCTAAAAGGAATCTAGGCTTCAATCAAAGTTCTATAAACAACTCCATAAAAATGTAGAAATCTCTAAAGAATGAATGTCTTTATTTTTCCATTTCCTAAAATAATCAACGTCCGAGGACTATGATTCCCCACTTCCAACGAAACATGATGAAAAGATTGCCCTTTCATCCCATAGAAAACGTAAGACCAATGCCACAATCCTCTCTCTGCCTTCTGACGTCCGGCTTCAGCCAATCGTCGTGCAGCCGTCCGTCCGTCCGTCCGTCCCATCCGAGAGCCACCTAACCTCAGCGGGAGCGGAGCCGAGCGAAGCTGGAGACGGGGCAGTGACCGGTTACGAAGGAGGGTGACGTACACGTGTCAGAGGAAGAGGTGTCGGATCTTATCCTAGCAAGTGTTGCGGTTTGAGAGGATGGGGGAATTTGGGAGGTTTGAAATTTGATTTGAAGTCCGCGAGGGCAGCTGGAGCGCACTCCAGAGCCCGCTTTCAGATTTTTAGGGATTTCAAAGGGTGGGCCCCCTCACATGCTCTGGTTTTTATGCACTTTATATGTCCCCACTTTTGTTTTTATCTGCCTTTTTTTCTTTTCTTTTCCTTTTCCCTTTTTCCCCTTTCCTCCGGGCCTAAGTTTTGACATTTTGTTGAGCATAATAAGATGCTCTTCACAAACAAAAATTACATTGATTTCTTTTTTTTTTTTTTTTTTTTTAAGCAATGGAGATTTTATGATAATACACTTTGGGGTATTGAACTTTAGACCTAAAATTTGAATGATTAATAACTAATTATTGAATTACTATTTGTATCAATATGAATTTATGCAATCAAACATTCTGCTTGATATCTTGGTCCATGCGGCAAGTGCTGGAGATGTTGCCAGCTTTGAGACAGGAGACAGATTGGAAGACCCGGCTAAAACAGTACCAGTTCAGTACCAGTTAAAATGGTCCCCTAAGTTCATGTTTATATGCACAAACCATTGCTAATGTGGTATATCCCTATAATAGAACTTTACTGCATATAGTTCATGTATTCAACCATAACCTCTCAATCCCACGACAGGAAAGGAGTGATGGAACCAGAGGAAAAACTGGAACAAACAGAACTAAGTCACATCGTTACTGGACCAAGATACAGCCAATTGTCAGCCAGATGGAACTCTTCTAAGTCAAGAGTAAATTGTGACATAGCACCATGATACAAACATTCAACAACAAAGACGGGTAATACCATACAAGAAAAGCTCACACCAGGTCCATCAACGATGGCAATAGAGATGATAGAGACTTGCTATTATGTTGGTGGTCTATCTAGCGTAGCCACTGCCGCTGGGTGACAAGGAGCGGTCCCTGCGCTTCCTATATGAGTCATAATCATCTGTCCTCCTACTATAAGGAGAGCGTGACCTTCCTCGCCGGTCCCTTGGATAAGGATCCCTGTCATGCCAACGGCGAGGTGAGTAGCTCCGAGACCGTCTACGATCTCGATCATTCCCTGCATATTTTTACCCCCAGTAAATTCAAAGCAACAGATAACAAGTTTTTCAACGAGTAACAGAAAACATCATTGACAAATCTAGGTTAATGTTCTAAAGCTAACTCCTTTCCTGTCAAAGAAGGAAAAAAATGACACTGCAACTACCTTGCATAATCAGGTGGTGGTGGGGACAGTGACGTTGCCATCAAATCCCATCTCAAGAGTAAATCAGGATAAAGTCAAACAAACTCCTAGGTGATACTACTTTGAGTAATGTGTAAAGAACTAAAGGAAGCCCAAACAAGGAACTAAGGCCTTTAATGTGCACTCCCTTTTTCTGATACAATTTGCTCTCAGTAAATAGAATGAAGTAGGACAAGCTCATTTCATAATCAGTTACAGTAAAAACATAAAAGAATAACAAGTTTCCCAAAAGAAGCCTGAGTAATTCCAGAAGGTACCTCGTCTACTATCTCTTAAGCCATAATACCTTCCAGGTGTTGGTGTCCTGCCCCGCTTCCTTTTTGCCTGCATTAGTACACAAATAGCAATATACCATTGAGGCAGAAAGCAAGTTAAAAGGGCATTCAAAAGATCAGAGTGCTTTCACAATACTGCTATTTGGAATAATATGACATTTCAAGAACAAAACAAGGAATCTAAAACAATCATAATCAACAGCACAAATACAGGAAAACTGCAAGGAATTTCTCATGTTCATATATCTTGAGAGTAACCCAGCGACCCCTTGCAAGCATGGGATGAGTCGGCTACATACTGAAGGCTGATTAGAATGTTTTATCACCATTATGAGTAAGATAGGACATCCCCTCCAAAGACTGAGCGGGATAAGATATTCAATTTGGTGCACTCTTAACTTTTTCGTCATGTCTTTGGTGAATCTCAGACCATTAAGAAAAAAGAAGTAAAATAAATAACCAGGTCAGATACTTTCACTGATGAAGAAAAGGAATACTAGGCACACAACCCTCCGCAAAATAGTCGAATTTGATTCGATCTGTTTTGAATGTCGATGCAGAACTCATGTCCTGAAGGGATAGGTTCAACTGTTAAGAGCTAGATTGTGAATTCGATGGAGCTACACAGACCATACCTGCTGCCACAACTTATCAGGCAACAATTGCGAAAAGGGAACATACTAAAGAAATACATCGACAAACAGTAACTTCTTGAGTAATTATTTAGATACTTCGGTAGAAACTGATACCTTTTCAACAGTAATCAATCGACCTTCAAAGACTGAACGATTCAAATACTTGATACAGCGGTTTGCATCGTGACTTGTTTCCATAGTGACAAAACCAAATCCACGGGATTCTCTGGTGCGAGGATCTGTAACCAGCTGGCACTCCAGAACCTGACACCATGATGACAATGTAATCTTTTGCAACTTTTCCCTGGCAAGCTAATCCTAATTATAATAGATCTGTTCTTAACTTGGAGATATCAAGATACACAGTTATTAGGAATAGTTATAATATGAACCATGGAGTCTGACATTAGTTTCAAAACAAACTCAAAATCTAAATGTCATCAATGCCCGTCCTGTGCTTCCAAAATCATTAAATCTGGGCTCTTAGCAAATTTTTACAACCTACAAATCATTGTAGCACAAATAGAACTGCATAGAGATCTATCACATGAAAAACAACCAAGTATCTTGGCGTCAAATTTAGGATCTGTGCTTGAAAGCTACAGCTCTAACAGAACCTTCAGACTAAGAGAACTTGGTACTTTAGTGCAAAAAGAAAAAATTCAGAAAATGATGGCATCTTCATTTAATTGTGTCCACCTACTAGAGCTTTTAAGTATGACTCAGTAACTTCCTGAACTTCTACGGTGTCCAAATACCATGTGCCATACTCATGGATGGATTTTACTATCTCCTACAAGCAGTTTCCAATTATTTGTCTAATTGAATTATTCCAAAACTAATGGTTGACATTTATGCAATGAAAACTTAAGGGCTTAATTTGAAGCTTAGACTGAACTCCAGGTTTCATTATGCAACTAACCTTTATATCAAGTCTAGAAGCATTAAATGAGCTTATGACTACCCAAAAGCTCTTATTTACAAAATAGCGCAATTTGGCAAAACAAGGCTATTGGAACTAACAGGAGGTGTGGTGTTCCTAGAAGCCACACCACCCCAATTTCAAGATTCTTTTTGAAATCTCACATCTTCAAATGTATTTTCATGCTTCTTTCAAATAATAATATTTAAGTTAAACCATAAATAGGTAGAAACTCCAATCAGCACCCACGATAATCATATTGGAAGGAATTAATAAAATCTCGTTATATAGAGACAGATTATGCATCCAAGAATTAGTATACTTATAGAACAAGAATCACACCTTCCCTTCTCTGCTAAAATACTTTTCAAGATCAGCAGTAGAAACCCTCGTGGACAAGCCCGTTACATATAGGTTATTCCCAGGATTGGCCGCATCAACAGAGTCACAACTCCTGGGCCCAAAGCAGTTAACTTATCATATAAACTTAGCACATTTCATGAAGAAGGCGTCACAGCAGAAGAAACATGCACCATTTAGAGAAAGATATATATTTACTTCAGTATAACCCTATAGCAAAAAATTCATTAATGAAAATGCATACCTGGACCGACTTCTCCTGGACCTTGACAATGATCTCGACCTTGATCTTGACCTCGACCTCGACCTTGACCGACGGCGTCTGACAGGTGAAACAGAGTCCCGTGGCGAAACAGACCTATAATTGCAAATGACCAAAAAACGAACAAATTTTTAACAATAATACAATCTCGGAGAGAGAGGGAGAGAGAAAGAGAACTAATTAAAATGGAACTCACCTTACTTCCCTTGAGGGTGACATCTATTAGGACAGAAAAACAAGAAGATATCAGACACCCTCCAGTAGCACTGGAATTGAAATATTACAACCATATACAAACTACACATGCATATGTTTACCCATATATGTAGATTAGGTATGTATGTATTCATTCAGCTATATAATTCAATTCATTTAAAATTTTCCAATTCCTGGGAACAAATACAAATTGAGGAGGTAAGCTAGACAGCCTAAGATCCCAGACAATCCAAAAACTTTAAATCTCAAAAGTCCCTCTCTTTTTCTCCACGAATTTCCAGCGTTTCCTCAGCAAGAAAGCAAATGAAATTCAAAAAATTCCAAAAAAAAAAAAAACCCCATAGAATCTCGCACACTTCACGCAACTCGAAATGACGCAAAGACACACAATCTTTTGCTTTTGGGACTTCCATAAAACTCACAACGAATTGAAAAAGCGCCAGGCTATTCATCTAAAGGAACTAAAGAAAGCAGACGAAGCTTTACCTCCGGTTGAAGATTCTCCAGGTCAACTCCCGTGCCCTACTTCCTCAGTAAGCGAAAGGCCTCTGCTTAAAGAAAACGAAAAGCTTCGGAAAGAGAGAGTGGTACGTGCGGATGCCTTGCACGTGTAGAACTGTAAATAGATCGCCCAGCCCATTCTTCAGGCCCATGGTTTCAAAGGGGTAAATCCGATATTTTAAAACATATAATGGCAACATTAGGGTTTAGGGTTTAAAGTCTAATTATAATTGATATCTTATATTGTTGATCTATGTTTAAAATTTGTCTACTTTAATATCTATATTGGTAATGATTCAAATATTTAATGCTCATTGATTTTACAAGCTTGATATTTGCTAAGCTTGAATTTTATAAAATTTTTAGTTAGTAATGATATTCAAATAAAATGTGTTGATATTAAGCTTTAGACTTAGATTTTCAGCAAAATGATTGAAACACATAACATATGATAAAATAGTTAACTTCAAAACTTTTTATTCTTGGAGGAATTGTACCACTATTTCTTCTTTCCATTTCATGTGCTCGACTATTGCATTAAAATACTTAAATTTGAAGGCTAATCAAAATACATTTCATTTGAATATTACCACTATAAAAGCCCACTATGATCTAGAACCATAATACGTGCGTGTGGTGTACAAATTGCACTCAATCAATAATTAAAAGCAGTGAAGATAAACATGCAACACACTGAATCAACAGCTGACGTACATAAGAATTGAAGGAAATCAAATTTGAATTCCCAAGAATGGATACTTTGTAATCTCGAAAAAGGCCACAAGCATTTCACCCTAATGAAAACATAAAACTGAAACCAAAATCTCAACAGAGCGAACAACGTAGAACCAATGTCAGTGGCAGGGCAGCTACCAATACAGTGAATAGCAGAGATGACCCGAGAAAATGGTCAACCAAATCTCAACAACTAATAAAGATTTTACAGATTAGAAGACAAAGAAATACAAAATTATACACATTAAATAACACTTAATAGATTCAACCCTTGAGGAGGGCCTCAATGGATTCGAAGAAAAGAGGTGCCATTTCAGGGCCTGGAGTCTTGATTGCACACTTGACCCCAAGCGTTCCGACGGCAGTTGTGAGTTCGATCAAAAATGGTACCCCTCGAGGGAGCTTAGCGGAGAAGTAGAAGACATCCTGGTTTGCATGCTTGCGCTTTGCAATGAAGAAGATGTTTGATGCAGCTAGCCGGTCCAGAGTTGCTTCCACATTGTTCACCACAACGCCGGGGAAGTCCTTTGAAACCTCATTTGAATCAGGAAGGGACCTCCATGTCTGCAATTTCAGTATCATAATCAAGACTCCTGTAAACTCAAACTCTACATGCATTGTGACACAATTCTCTGAATCAAAATGCACTCGGACTTCATATGGCTTAGGTGTTCGGTATCATGAGGAGGTTGCAACGGCCAATGATTTCAATAAGTCCCCTAATAAATCACCTACCCTTTTTATCAAGCAACATTCCTTCTCTTGTTTGCAGAACATGTCTCATCAATTTAGATGGCTTTTTTTTTTCTCCATTTGTTCTTTACTATCGGTTTATAAGTCCGACAACCATTATGTAGTATTTCATGAATTTATCTAGATTCTTACTCGGAACCATTGTTTTATTCTTATTCTTAATCTTATCGCAACAGATGGCTAGCAGTAATGTCGAGTTTTAGACTTCCTCTCGCTTCTTCTTATCGAATTTTCCCTTTTTAGTTTTGCTAACAGAGGTGGAACCCGCCACATTATTCTTAAAGGAAGAATGCTACTCATATTTTTTACCTCAAGGAAACTTCCGCGCTCCATTCTCCCATCCTCAGTGAAGAACACATGAAATGGGATTTTATCACTGAAGTACCACACCGGCTGTTGACTGTTTTTCACAGCAACCTGCAGAAGTGAGCTTGGGGGACCTTGAGACATATTCTGGAACATAACCATAGGGAGAAGAATCCTAGCAGATGCCCCGGGTTGCAATGTTGGAACCTAATAGACGGAAAGGTATTGAGTTAGAAATTAATAAATTATGAAAACAGCAACATAAGAATTACATAGACATCAAAGGAACGTACAAGAGCTAACAAGTAAGACCCACAATCTAAATTGGAAAAACACACTCAACCATGTATCAGTGACCGTAATAGGAAAATATAAGTACCGTTAAGGGTCCAGCAGCAGCAAGACCAAACGTATTCTTGTTAAACTGTATCATGAACCCATCAAGTGCAATCTGTGAATTGTTATCAAACAATAAACTGTAAAATATTTGACCCTCCTGTCGCGTCAGCTGTGCACTAATTTGCAGACCTTGGCTCGTTGATGCTGGTAGTAAAACAGGCAATGGAGGGCTGCAATGGAGGATGGAAATCCAGTAAGTGAAGTTACATCATCAAGGTTATTCCTATTTTAGCAACAAAATAATTAGAATCCTTTGAAGCAAGGCAAATCATGCCAAGTTTCTCAGTAAACCAAATAGCCCTATTTTGTAGTTAAAAAACATTATAATTTTTTGCTTAAAGATGGCTTCATTCTGAAGTGTCTATGAGCTTCCTAGATCACTTTTAGAAATTATAGATCAGTTTCCAACATTATTTGGACATTACTCACGTGTCATATGTATATATAAGTGTGTGTGTGTGTGTGTGTGCAAATCACTAAGTCCTGTGAGATAAAGACAGCTCACACATCAGATAATACTAACCCAGTGGGCGTAGCTGGCTGATCAACAGGAACAATAGCATTATTATCAAGGCCTATCAGATCTCCAAGCAAATCTGGCACTGGAGCAGCAGGTGCAGGTGCGGGTGGTGCAGGGGCTGGTTGCCTTGCAGTAGAATATGCAACATTACTTGAACTAACTGGAGATGAAGCACTACCATCACCAGCATGAGAAGGTGATTCGGAATATGCTGTTTCACTCCCCTCAGGATAGTCATCGTCTTCAGTTCTCTGGGCTGTAGTCTTCACACGGGTTACAAATGCTTCTGGGGGCTTGTGATACACAGAGGACAGTGTAGCAATGTTGGCAAGAAGCTCATCCAGAAGACTTGAATCAATTTGGTTTGAATCATCACTTATCACGGGCTTCTCAGCTAACACAACATCCTTTGCTGCCTGAGAGATGAGAAGCAGCTCTTTTAGTGTACAACACTACTGTTGTCCTAACGTTATCTATCATTAGTGATGTTCGCAAGAATAGTATTGTAAAAATCTAAAGTCTAACATATGGATTACTAACTAATGCAATCATGCTCTTTCCTACATAATTGAAATTGGCTGGATTATTAAAGCCTCAAAAAAGGCACAAGCATGAAGGTTATGTAACATCTAAGTAGCCAACTTCATGAAATTTCAACAACTATTTGTTGAGCTGAGATCGCTTATCTAATCAATCACGGATTGACATACAACTGCTAAATGTGGCATAAGCACGAGAAGTCCTAGTAAGTCCCCAACACATCAAAAACTTAGAGCTGTATCTCAAATCAACACAAAAACTGAAGTTCATCTTAGGAAAATCAGACCTCAGGATCAGTTGATAAGAGACGCCAATAAATGTATGCACGATCACGCAGATCAGGATTGTCTGTCTCCACAGTGGCATTATTCAAAACAACCTGTAAAGATGTCATAAAAAGATTGTCTCAAAACAAGCCCAGAGATTGCATAATTTCATGCACGGTAGAAACAAAAATTTGAAGTTTAGTATCAAGACTACATACTGTTCCTACCTTTCAACATATACTGAAGCAGCAGTATTAAATAGGGCAATTGCTTTAAAATAATTAAAAATATACTAGAATCACGTCCAATCTAAAATCAGCTCACTCATAAGGCATGCATGTAATGATCATACCACTATGGAGAATCATACAAATTTAGAAATATATATATATGACAGATTTATGCATAGAACAATCCAGAAAGCGCCATACTCTCCAAACACAGATATTTGACAACCACAACTAAAGGTTAAATGACCAATAGACAACTGAGTTCATGAACTAACTTCAGCCATTCAAGCCAAACTAGGGAAAATATATATAAACAACTGGCTAGCATTACATAGACTCATTAGCACAAGGTACTTAAGAAATGCTGTCCTTGCTTCTCTTTCAAAAAAAAAAAAAAGTGAAAAAAGCAGTTGCTTCAGGTTGTTGATAAAATCATTGTACTTTATTTTGTTTTGTGAATGTCTTCTTTCTAGTAAGCTTATAGCTTACTTTCTATGCTTTCTCCGCAGCTGACCAGATTGTTGGTCCCTTGAGCCATAAACCCACTAAACCCCATACTTCCCGTTGGTCAAACCCCAAACCTTGGCCTTGCAATAGAGCAATACCATTAGGCTTTGAGGCAAACTTAGTTTACAAGGCCACGTTTAAGTTGCTAAAGTAATTATTGGGCTTAATATTTAAGGAAACGGCCATTTTGGCATTAACTTACTTTACCAGTGTCATTTTTTTTTTTTATTACTTTTGTCTCTCCTTTTTCTAGGATATAATGTAGTCAATCTAGATAGTCTTTATGACACAAGATCAACCTGGATTTTCACAAAAGTAACAAAATTCAGATCTACTCCATATCCTGGAAACATAATCATTTTCAATCAACTAGGATTATGTACAAATAAGAGGTGGTGGATATTCTAAAATTCCACTCACTACTGAAGGAAAAAGAAAGCTGGAACTGATAATTGATGTAAACGAGTGTTTATCAAATATTAGAGCACAACCTGAATCATTTGCTGAGGGCCTTCAGTTGGCTTCTTAAGAAAAAGTTTGACAGTTGCAGTCAGTAATTGCAACTGAACTTGTGCAGGCTCTTCAGGAAAACTCTCCAAGAAACTTTCAAGGAGCTCATCAGCATTATCAATTCTTTCCGCATATTCACCAATTATCCAGATCATAGATGCCTAATGGGAATTTTTTTTTTTTTTTTTTTTTGGTGGGGGGGGCACGCAGGCAGGGGGGAGGTTATGAAAAATATTAGTTCCTTGGTAATAACTGATAACAGAAAGCTTATAACTTTTGTAACAGATTAGTCACGGTAGAAGAAGCACTACCTTAGCTTCTGGTTCATCTAAAGTATCAAGGCTCTCACAGAGTGTAGCAATGATAGACTCATAGCTGTATTAAAACAGCAAATGAAATCAGTTTGGAAGGAAAACACCATTTTTGACTATGTTACTATTTAAAGAACTCCATAATTAACTTTAATCTTCATAGAGAGGTTACTCACGTGTTAGGATATCTCCTAAAGATATCTTTAATAACTATAATTGCCTCTTGAACCACATAATTAACTTTAATCTTGATCAGCTCAAGCAAAACACTAATGCATCGCTCAGCAGCTCTTTCTAGCTTAATAGCACAGCGACCAATAGCACGAACTGCCTTTCGGACAAAATCCACATCAACTTCTGTGGCATACTCCTTGAATTCCAATAGAACCTGCAGAAACATCATCCAAGGGAACATCATAATCCCTGAAAAGACATTCTTGAGATAAAGCAATCATTCACAGATGATTAGTAGAAAAGGAACATACCTGGTCTATATTTCGGTCTGAGGCAAGCTTTATCATGATTTCAAGTTTCTCCATTTTCACATAGATTGGATCATTGTACTTGCAGAAGAAAACCTAAGAAACAAAACGGCAATCCATAAGCTTGTCCTCCTTATTACATGGGATGCAAGAGGGTCTCAAAAATACATCGATAGTTGAAATAGTATGAACAACGCTGGATTCACCTTAATTTCATGGGCAAGGATTGTAGGCCGTCTTTGCACTATAAGATTGATGTTTCGAAGTGCAACATATTGTATCTCAGGTTCTGCAGAAAGTAATGTCACGAGAGGAGGAGCCATCTTCTTGCAAAGATTTCGAACCACATCAGTACTGGATATAAGTTCCATTTGTTGGAGGATCATCTGCAAGGCAAAAATGGCAAAGGTGAAAGATGATGGCTGGTTACCATACTTGATATCTTAGTAACTGTGGAGCACTGACATAAAAAGAAACCAAACAATCAATGGAAATAAATGTGACCTTAACAGCTGAAAGTACAACAGCACAATTAGCATGTTGCAGCCGTGGAGTTACTCGCTCAACTATATTTTCAGCTTCACGAGCATCAGCTGCCTTGTATCTAGAAAGAGCATCCAAGATAAAAACTTGACCCCACCTGAAAAAGAATGTATTGCAACCAACATGAGACAACCAAACCAAAGATCATTTAAGCATTTTAAAGAAAACAGAGTACTGAGTCAATTATAGATATCTGTTAAAGGTGCTAGACAAGTTCCTGGAGTGATTTTAATAACACTCTTATAGACATTACGTATTAATTCAGCATCACTAAACTAGAGACTGCGAAAATAAAAACTTAAAGGTACTGTGATCTATAAGTATTGTTAACAAATTTCAGAAAGTGTCCGTTCCATCTTAAAGGAAACACACTAAGATCTTGTGTTAAACAACTTGTCAAATTTCAACAACAGAAAACTTAGATCAATTTACGTCCTATCTTATACTTGGTTGGTTCAAATTAAAAAAAGAAAGTTTTCAGACTCTATCAAATGAAGAAGCATACATACTCTGTGCATTCATTTAAAGCAGTGAGGAGCTTTGTGAGAGTGGCACTTGTGATCTCAAAAATGGGTCTGCTACTATTTTCTTGTATCTCAGCAAGTGCTGCCACAGCATTTGCAACAACCATTGGATTATTGTCAGATATCAAATCCTTGAGAGAGTCCAAGAAACCTCTGTCCTCAACTAACTCAGCATTTATGTCATAAAGTTTTGCAACACATATGGCAGCTGTCTTGCGAACATATGGATCATCATCCTGTCAAAAAGTAAAAATGGAAAAGAGAAACTCAGATTGCTGGTCAAAGTTCAACGAATCAAACACTAAATGGGACATCAATAGCATGGTGCAAGTGAAGCACAATAATCTAATACTAATGACTTTGTAACTTGTCAAAAAGTGTTATCCATATGCTATGTCATCTTAAATCACCTTGAGACATCTCTGAAGAGGATCACACAAATATTCTGTGATTTTATCAACACGTATGCATCCCATTGTCCGCACAGCCAATGCTCGAATCAAAGGGTTTGGGTCTTGTGAATCCTGCATCAATGCTCATAAAACTAAAAGTTAAACAAGGATTGACAAAAGCAAACTATAGCAAGTCAAGTAGCATTTTTCAAATTATTCAAAGGAAAAGACATTGTCATACATGTTCAATACAATACAGGAGAAAATATTATATCATCTAGATTAGTGGGACTTTTCCAACCCAATAAAGTAGAGGATGCTTAAAAATAAACCATATCCATTTCTTTCGCACTACAGAATTCATGGCTACCAAGAGATACACCTTAAAACATGCATGTGTTGCACAATTATGTGTTGTCAAGAATACAATAAGTAATTCAAGCAGACAGAAGATCAATTTTAGTTCTTACCTTCACAAACGTGTTTACTGCCAGTATTGCTAGGTCAGGTTGACTTTTAGCATAATTAATGAGATAAAGATAAACGAGCTTTTTCAACTCCAGATTCTCTGTTTGCATGCAATTCACTACGTCTGTGAACAAGGATGAGACATCCTTCCCAACAGTCATCGCAGCAATCACCTTCTTAACAGCATCTTTTCTCTTATCCTGCACCACACTCAAACAAAATAAAACAAAGACTATGAGTACAGAGTTTTGGATAACCCCAATGCGGGAAAAAAGAAGTTTGAATAATGAAAATTATGTGACGTTGCCATTTATAAATTGAAAAGGAAATAGAAGAACTAGAATACTAACAAATTTGCTGTCTATACAGCAGGGTTATTAACAACTATAGATTAAAGGGCATGACAAATCAAAAATGTTAAAAGCTTCTAGTAATTTGGAAGCAGCAAGCATTTGCAGCCATATAAACTAGAGATAACACACATCTACATTATAATAGCACCAAGTTCTCCATGCTGGTAGCATTCCCTAAGAAATTCCTAGCATAAAATTGAAAAAGAGTTGAATTCAGCCTAGCCATTTTCCCTACACATACAGACCCACGTCAAAGTTTACTTTGCTTGTTCAAAAATATGGCCAATGTAGGCTATTGAATATCTTGAAATAAGCTTTCTGATACTAATGATTTCCTATCACCCTTGGAGCAATAAGTCGCAAGAACATTTTAGCCAGAAAAATTCTTCATTTTCAGTGACCTAACCCTTCCACACACTATAAATTCCAACTCCGTTTGAGTAAAATAGGTTTAGCATTTATTTTCAACACGGAAAAGCATTGGCAAACGTCTATTCTTTCCACTAGATCCAACGGTCCATCTCTTCACATTGTCCTCTTAATTCTCCAGAAACAGTAGCTTCTATATCCATAACCAAGGACCCAAAAGCAATATAATACATCCATAACTAGGTTTTGTGCACAAAACAATAAAAGAAAATATCCACATCCATCGATGCCCTGAATGATTGTTAGAATCTAATTGTTGAAAAGTAAACAGTTAAAACAATTCAGGTTAAAGAGATGAAACAAAATCCACATTTTCTTCTATTTTCTAGCGATTCCACAAGAATCAATCAGGAGATTAGCTTTTTCTCTTATCTCATTAAAAAATCCAATTTAAACCCAAAGCAGTCTCCTCCACTTGCAGAAACTCGGAACTGGCATCACGTATAATCCATAATCCACTGCCCGATCAGCTAGAAAGAAACAAACTAACAATTTCAAGGAAAACACACGTCCGTCCGAATCACACAAAAAGCCTGAAAATGCAGATATCCCTCCGTTTTCAGCAATTTCTTAGCCACTAAAGGGAGCGCCAAGCTCCTTAAAACACAAAGGTAGAACATAATTCCGATCCGTACAATCCAAGAAAACGCCAAACAACCTAACAACACCGAATCCGATGAGATCAAACCACAAATCAAATCGAAAACCAACAGATCTGCTCGCAACTTTCATCCTTTCTCCACGCACTTAGCATTCCCTCAAATCAAATACCAAACTAACGCAGATCACAGCTCCACACTCGAACAAACAGACATATATACATATATCCTTATACATATATGCAAAAAGAGAGCCAGAGAGATAGAGAGAGACCTTGTACTGAGAATTAAGCTCCTCTTTGAGCTCAGGGATCTCGCCCTTCTTGGTGGTGGAGAAGTACTTGGAGTCGTGACCGCTCATCTCTCTGTGCTTGTTCTTCTCTCTCTGAGACCCGAAGAAACAGTGGAAGAAGGAGAAGAACCACGATAATGGCGAAAAAACGCCTTCGTTTTAAATCACAGACCTTTTACACCGAACCGGCATGTGGATCGTCGTCCTTGACCGGTGCGAACCGAGTGTATGCGAACGCATTCGCCTAGCCAATCTCGTGGGCCTATGGGCCTCTCTAATGGGCTCCGTTTGGGCTTTTAATTTCAAGTTTTTGCCTTCCTACATTGAGAAATTAATAAAGAAATTGTTTAGTACCACATTTGAGATGACTAATGATTTTAGATTAAATAAACTCATATTAGATATTTTGTCTCATTTTTTTTCTTTTGAATTGCGTCTTTATCATTTTTAAAATGATAATTTTTTTTATCCAAATGATATTGTTACCATTTTAACAATTCTTTTTTAGGAGATAATAAGTTGTTCTTTGTCTTATAAGGATAAGATATGAATGAATTTTAGATTTCATGAGTTGAATATGGGTTCATGGGATCCATAAACCTTGTGAACTCAAACAATTCTATGGAGGAGGGGAGAATAAACTAAAAACTAAGAACAAGCAAACAAATCTTGTTTCATTGGTGCCATAAAAGAAGTAGCATAAGCTTAGAGCCTCGGAAGGCAATCTATCATTATAGAAACTGGGCTTAAGTCTAGGCTTGTAATAGATGCATATTATACTTTTTTGTTTCTTTTATATTCATAGTTTGACCAAGTTTTTTGTCCATGATTTATATTTTATAGATGAACATGTGCTTATTGCAAAGTCTTTCAAGAGTCAAGATGGTAGGTTAGTAGAGCTTTCTAAGTGATGTTCCTAACTAGTGTTTAATTTTTGGATGAGAGAATTTAAGGGCTTCATTGTCTAATGGCATGGACAAGTATCATAAGTTCCATGCATTATATAAAACCTCATGAGAACATGTTGTAATGTGTTCTAAATCTTTTATTTTTTAAGGAGTAAAATCTAATATTTAAGAGCTCTTCTCTTTTTTGTGAAGTAGAGCCATTCCCTAATCCTCATAATTCATCAACTTTGTTTGGCGTGTATATCCAACAAATGTAAACCAAAAAGGTTAAGGAGAGCCAATAAATCATCCTACTTAGATATTTTTCAATAAAAAGATAATAAAATAATAGTTTTAATTTTCAATTAAGCTGCTATCAAATTAAATGCATCTTTTAACTATTCTATTTTTTTATATATAAAATTAAGAAATCATGTTATTCATCATAAAGTTCTAAATGTCTAGTTCAAAGGTTAACTAAAAGATAAGGTAATTATTTTTATTTAATTTTTTAAAAATATTTTCTTAATTTAAAATTCTCATATAACACGCACTTCTCTACGCATAGAATGTCATTAAATTTAAGTTCACATTGATTGAAATAAAATAAAATAATTATATTGTGATAAAAAAGTTTAAAAACTCAACTTAAAAACTAATTTAAGAACTTCGTGATTATGCTTTTATTTTACTTGAAATTTGAAGATGCACACATCACCTTTTGCGGCATTTATTTATTTAGGTTTTTCAAATCCTAATTATTTTTATATTAAACGGTCAAAACTAGATATTGAGAGCACCGATACGTCGGCGTACTGTCGGAGGCGGTTCCTCTGTTTATATAAATCTCGTCTCCTCGTTTCCACAGCCAAATTTCAGACATCGCGAGTCGATAATCTCCTTAGACATCTTGAATCGTCACTGAAAGTAATGGGACACGGTATCAAATTTTCCATTCGGATCATAAGTTTCTGGCTTAAACGAACATCTAGATGAGAAATTATTAGGAAAAAAGAAGAATAAATGCTTCGTGTTCTTATTCAAATTGGTATTTGCAGGTGAAAAGGGCCGACCTATGAAGAGGCACAAGTCCTCCGGCAAGGTTCTGGAAAACCCATTAGTCTTTTTTGCAAGTTTCTTGTTTTTACACTCATCCACTCGGGTTTTTAGGTTAGGGTAGTCACACGATCAAATCTTCGTTTGCAGGAAGATCAAAGGAAAGTTTTCGAAGATGAAGATGCATATTTTGGCGAAGAATTTGACGATGATCGCCAGGATGGTATTTTTTGGTGGTCATTGTTGTTTGTCCAAATAGTATGGCGATTTTATTTGAAGTTTGCTGGGTTTCAATATTGTGATTTTGTGGATTTGATTGATTCAAGGTGAGAGGGAGGGTAAGAAGAGGGATTTTAGCAAATTGGAGCTGAAACCTGATCATATTAACCGGCCTTTGTGGGCTTGTGCCGATGGCCGCATTTTCCTCGAAACCTTCTCGCCTCTGTATAAACAAGCTTATGATTTTCTTATTGCTATAGCCGAACCCGTATGCCGGTATGGAATATTGAATCCGATAAATAGTAAATTATCTTCTGTTGGTCTCAGTTTGTCAATTATTGTGACATTTATGGCTATGGATTGTTCGATTTATAGGCCGGAATCGATGCATGAATACAACTTGACCCCGCACTCACTGTATGCTGCGGTGTCTGTTGGTCTTGAAACCGAAACGATCATAGCCGTGTTGAGTAAACTATCAAAGACTAAGCTTCCTAAAGAAATGGTTGATTTCGTACATGCTTCCACGGCCAATTACGGCAAAGTGAAGCTTGTACTTAAGAAGAATCGGTACTTCGTGGAATCCCCGTTTCCAGAGGCAAGTTTTTTATGCAAACTTTTGGTCAATGAAACTGTATGGAGATTTTTGCTTTTGGTTTTAGTGATTGCTGAACTCTGAGCAGGTATTGAAGAAATTGCTTAAGGACGAAGTTATAGCTCGAGCAAGGATTAATGCAGAGGTTGGTACCCCATCGAGCTTAAATTTGTAGCTCAGGTTTCTATGTATTATTTTTCGTGGCATTACTATTTCTGGTATATTTCAGTTTTTGGAAGATTTTGGTAGTAGATTTACTCCTTGACAAATGAGTTCTGGGATATTGTGAATTGGGTTGTTTGCTCTACGTTGAATAGTTATTGGTCATATTTGTTATATTTGTCAACCTTTTCTAGGTTCACATGCTGTTCTAACTCTCTCCTTTTGTTTTAGTGCAAGCTTGCCGGTCTAATAATTGTGAGGTTTGATCATGTTGTGAGACCTTATAAGGAGTCGTTTTTGATTTGATATTGGCCTAAAAATTGATAGTTTTATGAATTTTTTGCTACTGAAAAAAAAAAAGAAAACGAAGGTTTTGTTTTTCTTGATTCCAGGTGCTTTGCACCATCCCTTGCAATGACAGTGTATGTTGGTATAAATGTTTGATTCCGGGAGAAGTTGCCTTATAAGCCCTTCACACCTTCCATTGTAATGGCTGTATATGCCTTTATAACTGTTTTGATTCTGGCCGAAGTAGCCTTAGACCATGTTTCAACATTTTCTGTTGATTTGAGTATTGGATCTATTTTGATTCTGTTCAGGGTTCAAATGGAAGTGATGGATTTACAATTAGTAAATCAATGGCTGACATTGGGACTGGTCAAGAGGATTTACTTAATGGAGCAGTAGTGACAGCTGCAGCTGAAGAAAAAGAAACTCATGCATTTGAAGTCGATCCTTCTCAGGTAACAAATCCTTAATTTTCTGAATCTGCATGTCTCAGACTGTGCATGATTCGTCATGCCCATTCATTGGGTTACTTTACCTAGGTTTTGGGAGGAATCATTGATTTTGTCAACAAATTATATTAGCAGGATTTTGGTCATCCTGTTCCCAGTCTGTCACTTAAATTGGAATTTATGTATATTGTCTTTTCATAAGCGTGTGCAGCATCCCTGTCTTCTTCTTTTCTTGTTTTGTTTGATAGGATTTAGGTTATCTGCTTGCTTCTGTATATTGTATTTTGAGTATTATGATGTGTTGTGCTCACCAAAATGGACAACATTGCTTTTTACAAATTTGATTGATTAATTTTTCGGGGATGGGAAAATCATTTTCATAATGCGATCCTTGTGGCTTCAGATAAAATATTTCTTGATGGATCATTTTGTTCTTTAATTTACAGGTTGAGAATGTAAAGCAACGTTGCTTGCCAAATGCTTTAAATTACCCCATGTTGGAGGAGTATGACTTCAGAAATGATACTGTAAGTTAGAAGTCTAGCATATTTTCCCTGCTATGAGTTATGATTTAAAGTTAGTTAAGTTCCGGTGTTATTGAATGAAAGCATGTCCAACATCTTCACAAGTTTCATAATGTCTTGGAGTCACATGCTGCATGCCCAACATTTACTTTTGCTCTTTGACATGGCAGGTTAACCCTGACCTTGATGTGGAACTGAAGCCTCATGCGCAGCCACGGCCTTATCAAGAAAAGAGTCTTAGTAAAATGTTTGGCAATGGTAGGCGTAGTTTGCAATTCTTAGTATCTACAGTATCTTTCTTAACTGAATGCTAACTGAGGATAAGTGTGCTTATCTCTTGGGTGGAACCTGTGTAGATTCGGTCACATGTTGGGACTACAAATTTCAGTCATTTTTGAAGCATCGTAATCTACCTGATTGTATAAAGGAAAGCAAGATTAACTGTGCATTTTGTGAAGATTGTGAATAAAAATACAGGCTTTGCTGTACAAGCTAATTTTCTGTGGAATTAAATGTATTCTGTATTTTTACTTCATTGTTCAAGCGCTATTCACTACATGTTTGCAGACATTTTTCAAGGCTAGATTTTAACTGCAAGAATGAAAGGAATGGTTTTGCTAAGCAGTTTTTAGATATTCAACAGATCTCCTTAGAAGATAATTCGATGTGTCTGATATGCCTTATTATAGCACTTAATGGTCTAGTTAATGTCCACCTCTCCTTGTGTGATCTGTACGTTTAGTATGGCCATCAACAAGAGCATACTAACTGAAGTAGATTCTTCTGTGTGATTAATTGAAGTCTCTACCCAAACTGTAAGGGATTCTTATGAAGCATGTGAGCTTTTGGATGTTGATGATGATTGCTATAGAGTTTTATTTAATGTGAATTGCCAGCAGGATGCAATTTTAGTTCACTGTTCAAAATTTTCAATTGTAGGTAGAGCAAGATCTGGGATTATTGTGCTACCTTGTGGTGCTGGAAAGTCTCTAGTTGGGGTCTCTGCAGCCTGCCGAATAAAAAAAAGCTGTCTTTGCTTAGCAACAAATGCTGTTTCTGTGGATCAGTGGGCTTTCCAGTTCAGCCTGTGGTCAAACATCCGAGAAGATCAAATTTGTCGTTTCACATCTGATAGCAAAGAAAGATTTCGGGGCAATGCTGGGGTTGTTGTGACGACTTACAACATGGTTGCCTTTGGTGGCAAGCGGTCCGAAGAATCTGAAAAGATTATTGAAGAAATAAGAAATAGAGAATGGGGGTTGCTTCTCATGGACGAGGTGATTTTTATCATTTTGTTGATTGTGACTTGATTTGTAAATGTTACAGCATACCAAAGTTAATGCCTGCAAAATTTTCTAAGTAATATTTGTGTAATGGATGATGTATTACACCTGTTTTGTTCAGGTGCATGTGGTTCCTGCACACATGTTTCGAAAGGTCATCAGCCTCACTAAATCTCACTGCAAACTTGGGCTCACTGGTATATATGATAGTACTTGTTTAGATTGTCTGCAACGTGCTGAAGCATCTTATCTTTTTCTCTGGGAACTGAACGTTTGTCGACTAATTTGACTGCAGCCACGCTTGTGAGAGAGGATGAAAGGATTACAGATTTGAACTTCCTTATTGGTCCCAAACTGTATGAAGCAAACTGGTTGGATCTAGTGAAAGGTGGATTTATTGCAAACGTACAGTGTGCTGAAGTATGGTGTCCAATGACAAAGGAGTTCTTTGCTGAATATTTGAAGAGAGAAAATTCCAAGAAAAAGCAGGTTCGCCTTTCTGAGAAATACTTCATTTTCATAGTATACTTGGGCAAGTTCCTTCTCGCTTTGCAATGAATAATTCTGTACTCATGAATCAGTGTAAATTTTGTTGTGTTATTATCATGTCAATTCTTTTATCATTCGATGCTGTTACGTTATTTCTTTCTTGATTGACTTCTGCTGTTCTATTCGGACTTCCATGGTAGGGTTTTGTTTTGTGATTGTGCAAGGCTCTGAGATCTCTCTACCAAAGTTAGTATGTGGGTTGTTTTGTGCGGAATCAGCAATTTCCCTAGTCTGTTGACTTGGTTATTTGTCTCTTACATTTCAGGCACTCTATGTAATGAACCCAAATAAGTTCAGGGCATGCGAGTTTCTCATAAGGTTTCATGAGCAGCAGCGTGGCGATAAGATAATTGTCTTTGCCGACAATCTTTTTGCACTCACAGAGTATGCGATGAAACTACGCAAGCCAATGATTTATGGTGCTACCAGGTTGTTCATGGAGATACTGTGTTTAGGAGTTTCCTTCTATTTGTGCCAGTTCGTATCTAATACAGTCTACCTTTGTGTGTAATGTATAGCCATGTTGAAAGGACAAAAATTCTTCAAGCTTTCAAGACTAGCAAGGAAGTAAACACTATTTTCCTGTCTAAGGTACTTAATTGATGTTGTTTTCTTCTGTGTTGGTAATTTTGATACTTGATAAGGCTTACAACCTCATTTCATGGAGTCATACAATTCACAGTACTTGATGGTTGAAGTATGTTTATAATTCCCAATAATATGCTTGAATGGATAACCACAAATTTTATTGGGTAGCATGAATGTGCCTAGGCAAGCTCACCACCCATGTTCTAAGGTTAAGAAAATCTGGTTTAAAAATGTGATAGACTTGCCTTTTACTTCTAAATTTTCTGAATTGAATTCTTTGTAGTTAAAGTCGATTCTCTATTTGTAGGGAACTAAACTTATTGGCTGTTCTTCCTTGTAAAGTATCTGAACTATAGCTTGTTAAAGTTTAGTATTTAAACTACGGGACGGTGTTTTCAATTGTCATGTTATTTTCAGGTGGGTGATAATTCAATAGATATTCCCGAGGCAAATGTGATCATTCAGATTTCTTCTCATGCTGGTTCAAGACGTCAGGAAGCCCAACGTCTGGGTCGTATTCTTAGGGCTAAGGTTAGTCCTCATAGTTTTTTGTTTTGTTAGTAGTCCTAGCTTTTCTTTTCTGATTGTTTGTAGGAAATTTTTACCCATGCTGATTGATTGGCATCATTATTGTATGGTGTCAATGATTCAATCTTGAATAAAGCCCCATTAGACTTTGGTATCAGATTTTTCATTTGGCAACTACCAGATTTAACATTTCATACATTCCAATTGGATGAACAGGGTAAACTTCAGGATAGGATGCCAGGAGGTAAAGAGGAGTACAATGCATTTTTCTATTCCCTTGTGTCAACAGATACACAGGTTGGTCTATTCTCTTTTTGATTGGTTTAGTTGTTAACCGGGTGATTATAGAAAATTCTTAGTTTGGAATCTTAATTCGTTAAAATACTGGTTTGAATGCAGGAGATGTACTACTCGACTAAGAGACAACAGTTTTTGATTGATCAAGGTTATAGCTTTAAGGTATATGATTATATCATTCAAAACCACACTTTGCAAATAACTTGCTGTCCACAACCTATCGGAAAATATGTCCCCAGAGTGTGGGAGCATCATTACAAATAATTGCTGGTACTGTTTGTACTGATGTGCGGTGGTGAATTTAAATTAGCTAAAAGCAGTGGAATTCTTCTTATTTCCTAATAATTGCTATGCGAATAAGCCGTCGAGATTGTATCTTGTTGGATCTCATTGCTAGTCTTCCGACTTCTACATGTGACAGGTAATAACAAGCTTGCCTCCACCCGATACAGGATCTGATTTGAGCTACCACAGTCTTGATGAACAATTGGCACTTCTCGGCAAGGTCTTTGTCTTCACTTCTCTGTCAACTTCAAATTCATCTGTTGAATAAGTGTTACTGAGCTCTTTTGCACATCAGGTCCTGAGTGCTGGTGATGACGCAGTTGGCTTAGAGCAATTAGAAGAAGATGCAGATGACATAGCACTTCATAAAGCCCGCCGTTCAATGGGATCCATGAGTTCCATGTCAGGTGCAAATGGAATGGTTTACATGGAATACAGGTGGGTACCCATTTTTTAACTTAACTTTTGAACGATACCCAAATAAAATTGCTTGTTAGGGTTCATTTTATTACTCTTCCAAGTGCATTTTTCTCGAGTCCAATGCTTATTGGTTCTTCATCTGCAGTACTGGGAGATTCAAACATGGTGGGCAAGGCCAGATGAAGGGCAAGCCCAAGGACCCAGCAAAGCGACACTATCTCTTCAAGCGACGATTCACTTAAGAGATGTGCCATTCATTTATAATAGCCAAAAGTGGAGATCAAATCAGGAGCCAAGATATTGGTTTCTTTGACGATTCCTTTTTATGTTACAATATGTATGCTGTTGTAATGAGGCACTTTGTATATTTACCTACCGACTTGCCAGTCAAGTTTTTCCAAGCAATTGAGTAGATCATGACAAATGCTGAGATTTCTGGTTGTATATAAGCAAAAGTGTGAAATTAATTGAGGAAAAACTCAGCACCAGCTTGTTATCCCCTTTGTTTCTGGGTAGAACTTAACTGGGATGCCCAGCATTTTTGAAACCAGAAGTTCTTATCAAGATTTACACCAAAAAAAAAAAAAAAAGGCCTAAATAATTTGATAGACCTTTCCCCGGGAGATTTGGATATTAATCTTTTTCCTTGAAGCTTATGTGCTTTTCTTCACTTTAGTCAGATTCAAGAAAAGTGAAACACCAAGGGGATTGAGGCACTTTGACTACATTGACAAGATTGGATAACATCAAGAACTTTTTTTTTTTTTGGGGGGGGGGGGGGGGGGTTCTTTTTTGGGTTCCTCACATTCTCTTATTAAAATAATGAGTGCCTAGAAAAGAAGTAAAGGTTCGGAATAAAGGAGACTAAAAGGCTTCCTCATGTGGAAGGCTAAGTTCTAGTCAATATTCCTGCAAAGCGTGAGCCTGTGTGAAAAAGTATAATCTTGTAATTCGATTGTAAAAAGGCAAAATCAAAAGTAAAGAATCATTATATTATTATAAAATTTAATTCATTGCAAAAGTGGATTCTTTATTTTATAAACTTTTCTTAATTTTTAAGATATACAATGAAAAAGTGGATTTTTTTTTTCTTTTTTACACATTGTTTTGTGAAAAAAAAAATTATCGAGAGTTGAAGATTTTAGAATAGTTTTTAACCCTCGTAAAGTTTTCTTGTAAGTATTTGAAGGATGGCTTGTAAAAATTTAGTACTTCACAATTATAATTGAACTGTTATATAATGATTTATTCAATTAATTATAATAGATGTGAGATTTAAGGTTAAGTTTTTGTAACTTAAATGAACCCACTATTATGACTAATGCCGATACTACATAGATTATTAGTAAACTCATCATTATTTGGTAGCTCATGATTACAACTAATGACTAACTTAGAATGCCTTATAAGAAATATGTAATTTGAAGCATATATGAGTGTAAATTTTACAAAGAAAAAATATGATAATGTCTTTAAAAGAATTTGGAAAGTAAAAGAGATTAATCATACATTTAACAACTAAAAGGAGAAGTCATGAGTGGGTTTAGGTTAAAAGAAACTGCCCCTAATATTTTCTTTATGTTTGGACCACAAAATTGTCTAAAAAAGATGGGTAAAGCGAGAGCAATAATAAAGGTTATTGTGGGTGTATTCTAGATGTTCTCTAACATGATTCTTGCTGATCATAGCTTTAAGCGATCAAATTTAACAAAAAGCATATTCCATTAATTATAAATTTTTACTATGATTAATTTAATTTAAACTAAACTATTATTTGCCTTAAGGGCAAATGATATGTTCAATTAACTTTATAAGAAGAAAAATATTCTCTCTAAACACAACTTTATTGACCCAAAGCTATTATAATAGACTAATCACTTAATCTTTGTTAACCAAATGTTATTATAATAGACTAACTACTTAATGCAACCATGATCTTAAATTAATAAAATTAGTTAAATTGTTAAAACCGTTTAATTATAGAAAATACTTAGGATCATTATAATTACTTATTTGCATTGTTATTATATAATTTTAAGGTAGATCATGATATTCTATTATATCAGTGGTTCATTCTATTCTCTTGTATTAATAGAAGAATTTGATATCTTTTGGCACCATGTTGTGAAAGGGTTCGTGTCTATACCCTTTATCAACAAGTCTTATTAATGAAATGGGTTACTTCAGCTTATAAAATATATTATAAGTGTTTTTTATTGAAACTAATTAGATATATTATAAGTATTTTAATAATAAAGATATCAATCCCTTGTCTAAGTGAACCATCAATCTAATGCTGAAGGATAGCAAATACTTACAATACAGAAGCTTTGTTTCTGCTTCGTGCTTCAAAGGCTCTTCGGTTTAAGACACTCAGCTCCCCTGCAGATGAACTCCACCTCCAAAGTAACTGAGGGTGTGCTAAATCAAAAACAAGGGCGATAACATGGATTTCTTAGTGGGTACGCTTGGATGATGGGAATAATCATGTTGCTTCTCTTTGCCATGCATATCAACCTTTTGCAACATCGTGTCTGGTTACTGATGACGTTATTTTCTGTCAGATTCTTTGATGCAACTGTCTTGTGACCTGTTGGATGTGTACTTCCTGGTGGAAATAGTTTTGTTTATAAATTTCGGTCCCAATAGAATCTAATTTTCCTCAATATGTACTTTAATAACATGTTAAACAGCTCATTACCTCTTTCCCTTCGACCTTTTTTCATAGCAGCACAGGATCTTAAAGTCTCTAAAATTGTTGGAAAATCTGCTAAAACCTTTGCATCACTTGCACTTCTTGTTTGAGCATTTCACAGTTTGAATAGAGACTTCAATCTCACAACAACAGGCACTGTCTGAAGTTGAAACCACATGATGATGGGAAGCAGCCGAAACACAAAAGTTCAAAGTTCATGGGAAACAAAAAGAAGAAAGGCTAAGTGGAGGGTTCAGTTGAGTTCCAAAATGATGCAAAAATCATGACAGTCCCTAGGCTTTTGAAGTTTAGAGAAAGACAAAGGGAGTTGCATAATTCGATGTACCGTTTCCTAATCATAATCTTGTCTATCTTATTCCTCAGAAGTAAATTATTCTCTTTAGCACATCGATTTAGGTAGGTGTCTGCGGATTCACGCTTAACGACCCACTTGTTTAAGAGATCTGCATAATGTCAGATAAGCCGCCACAAACTCTTCCCACCATTGAATATAGAAGATATGGTCTATCAAGAATAGTGCTTTGTGCAGAACCCCACTTCCTTTTCTGCTAAATAAAGAAGTACTGCAAATCATGTTACAAGACTTGTTTAATTCCATATGAAAACCCTTAAATAATCAAAAGGAATCTCAGAGGACAGATCTTTTACTGATAATACGCTCTTTTAATTAAGGGCCGTGAAAAACTGATCTTTCAAGTGAGAAAATTTCCGAACAGAGCAAACTTCAAAGCATCACAATCAAAATGAGAGGGTAAGAAAACAAGAGAAAAAGAGAGAAAAAGAAAGTCCTGCAGGGAAAAAAGAAGAAGAAGAGAAGACTAATAGAAAGAACACTTTTCTTGTGAACATGAAGAATATTTTTCAAACCACAGTAATATTTAGTGATCTTCTGTGAATGATCATCCAGTGGGATATCGTACAAGCGTTGAGACAGTGCTCTTCCAAGTGGACAGATGACATAAATCAATTAGGAGGAGGCATCCAAGCAATGATGAATATCATTTAGAACTGTCCTCAATCGATCAGTTAGTGATCTTTTAACTAGTACTCAAGAGTCTTTCTGCATAATATAAACTTCAGGTTGTCCAACAAGTCCACAAAGATGCAAACATAATGATGAAACAGGTGATTTAATGATGTATCTTTTTCTCCATTCAACTAGGCAAGAAAAGAGCAAAGTAATAGCATGTGCTAGATTCTTTGACGGTAGTATTTGTGACCCACCTAAAGACTTATTTGCCTTCGCAGAAGTCACCATCGTTTTCATCTAATTTACCCCAACTTCTGCTTGTTCAATGGATTGTCAAGGCTGTCACGATCTTGAAGTGGTTGAGAGATCCCATATGCAGAGAGCTTTTGGTAGAAAGCGTTGTTAATGGTCAGCTTCGAGGATTCTTCCAACGCTGGGGGAATTTCTTCTGCCTAAAATAGACGTAGAGTTGCTAGCATTTGACTGCTTTATTGCACATCAACTTTCGCTTTTAGCTGCACTTGTTTACGAAAACAAAGCCTGCTGTTACACAAAATGCCTGGGAAAAGAGAGAAAGCCGCAGCCCCATCATGGCCAAAAGAATCACTCAACTAAGCCTCAACACCACGCTCAGCAGTACTTCTCATTATTGCACATAAAAAATGAATATCGTAAAAGGCAGAAGAGACAGTGTTCCTACGGAGAAAGCGACATGGCCTCCCTCCAATTCCAGATAGTGGAGACAAGGCGAATAAAATACAATATACAGTAAACGATGACCGGGCAAAATCATAAGAAGGTTTCCAGAATAAGCTATACGAATTATTCTAACAGAACCCTCCTCGGTTTAGTCAACCAGAAGCCATTCCTGCTGTTATTTGGCAGGTAGAGGATGGAAAAATCCAGGTTGTAAGTACGAAATCCTGAAAAGCCGTATGATATTCTTTGACAAGTCTTGAATTACGTAAAATTCTCAATATTCTTAAGGATTACGGTGTGTGTATATTTGCTGCAGGATCTGCATCAATCTCCCAATACTACAGAAACCAGATGATATGATACGTTGGTAGTGCAGGTTCTGGGGTTGGGAAAGATTAGTATGCCTTTATCACAGTCTCATCACTTTAATCTGGGGATGGATTCCAGGTTTGAATGAGGAGCTGCTAGCTGTTAGATGTCCGTCTAACTGATTTCCCACTAAGTGGAAAAGCTTTAAAGTTTATATTCTTCTTCTTGTTGTTCTTCTTTTCCTGTATATAAAGTTTCATCATCAGTGACATAGGGTTCTTTCCCGTCTGCTAGGTGGACAATATTTAAAAAATAAAAGGCAGTCTACTTAACAATCATATTCCGTTCGTGCGCAGGCTTGAGGAAAAAGAAAAGAATCACGAGTTTCTTTCTAACTATAGCTTTAAAAAAATCATTAGTATAAGCTTTCTGGGCATGGAATTTTCGATGTACCAGCAAGAAACCTTTTGTTGAACCAGAAAAAGGACAGCTTAGTCAAGCTTTTTACTCTCTCATTTTCTCAGCAGGTTCTCATCCTCAAGAAAGTTCCCTGTGGGGTATCTTTTCAATAGCCCATACACTGATCAGCTTGTAACCTATAGAAATGCAATGATAGGAAATTGAACTAGTTTTTTAATCAATTATTCTGCTGTTGTGCTCTGGTCAAAAGTTGTGTCTCTGGAATAATGATAGTTGGGTGCTTATGATCAAATATAATAAGCATTCTTTTCTATACTGCTCTCCCCATTAGGAGAGCCGTATCTCACATTTACATTTTCATTTACCTTGCTATATTCAACCTACTGTTTGATGATAGATAGCTGGTAAAAAAGGGAAAAATGGATGCTGTGGAAAGACAGGATTTCTCTTTTCGCTGTGCCTCTTCTCAGATGCTTGTTATTCCTTTCCATAAGCATTGTTGATGCAGTGATCTATTATTCGCTGTCATTCTGAACATAAAATCTAGGAGGGTCTTTTTGTTTTGGAAATGTTCTTATCTTTTTTCATAAAGGAAGTGCTCGAAACTTGATAATACAAGGTTGAAGATGCCAAGGTTGTTGAAGGTTATGACTTGGCAAACTATAAGCAAGATTTGGGGTTTACTGTCACGGCATCTCTTCTAAAGCCAGAGATCTACGAGAATTTGACACCTTTCTTGCCATGATTCAATTGAAGAAAATGTTTATACTAATCCTGACTTCTCCATTTCTACATAAATTTATACTAATCACTTCCACTAAGTTGATCGCATCCTGTAGATATGGTTCCCACTGTCCTTAACTTTGAAAACTATGTCCCTTTGTAGGCAAATGCCACTAGGCTCTTCAGCTTGACACATAGCAATCTTGCTTTATTTCTTTATTTTGTGTCTTGATTGAGTTTCTTATATACAAATGCTTAATCATTAATATAGGAATCGTTATGTTGGAACTTTGGAAATTCCTTTCATACCATTAAGAGCAAAAGAAGATGCAGTTTTTCTTCCTTCAGACATAAGGAACAGAAAAATCCGTACAGCTTCTCTGTCTGATCCTGATTAAGAAGTTAATCTAGACAGAAAACCCATAAAATTTTTCTCTCTTTCCACAACATATCTGATCCAGGGTATAAGCAATTCTAGCTCCAACTTCTAGGTCTATTTATTTCTCCACAACCCTCTCCTGTGTTTAGCTTGTACTATTCCCCACCAAAATGTCCAAGCATACAAATAAAAACAGTATTTTGAAAAACAGTAGTCATGAAAAGTAACCTCTACAAAAGAGTTGTTTTTCTGAAAAAAGCTTATATGGGCAATCTCTTTGTAGTTTTGAGTGCAGAGACTTTTGCATTTTTAGCTTCATTCTTAGGAACTCAGAAACAGTACGGAGAGGTGTGCCGTCCACACTCCATATACACCTCCAAATTGCGCTGCCAAGTAATAATAGTGGCCGGCGATTTGACAACACTAGAAGGGGGTGAGGCATTATCTACCTATACACATTCCTTTAGCATTGGAAATTCCTTGACTGCTCTGGGATTGGAGAAGGAAACGCCCATTTTCAAATGCTGTCACGGCAGGACGATTAAAAAATACATTAAATGTAATCACTTTATTGCTTGCACTTTGTTCTTTTCGAGTTTCGGTCATGGGGGCTGTCTCAATTAGAAAAGAATATATGACGGTTCATACCAGAAAACACCCACGTATGGTCTGGATACTGTTGCATGACCATTCTCGAGGAAACTCTAAAATCATCCATAGGAAGGAAAATAATAGACCACTCTGAGGATAGCTCTAGTGCAGCATCATGTGCGTTGCAGGAGTCAAACCTAGGTGGGAAATTTCTTCAACCAAATCAATTGCTGCACTGAGAAAGAGAAGACCAGGTGTTACTACCCCAGGTAAGTGTGGAGACATATTGTTTTTCAATTTGGTACGGCCATAATTCTTATTCCTACCTTCACCATGCTGTCAATCAGATACTTATCTTAAGGGGGAATAAACACTTCCCCTCTCCAATCCAAACAAGTTGAAAGCAGCTTGAAAAAAATGCTTCGAGAAGAAGTGCAAGATGTTACTGTGAAAATCCATTTTGCTGCAGTCAAAAGATGTGAAGTTTGAATGTACTATAGTACTTAACAGTCCTTGCAATCGCACCGAGTGTCATATTCGAAAAAAGAAAGTTGGGCTTTTGTGGCTGCAAATCTTCTGCCGAGATTGTGTGATTATTAGTAAAGCAGGAGCAACTTGTTCGATCTACAAATAATATTGATTTGGAACCTGAAAGAAAAGTAGTGGAGATGGGAGTTTCCACTCTCAGTTCGACATGATCATAGCGGCCAGGTTTCTTTGTACGTAACAGATTTTGTATCAGAGTCGCCTTAGGGGATCTTGATGATACGTGTATGATAGAGACCTCCCAAAGAATCTATATTTACTCAAGTTTGTGGAATTTCTAGGTGCTAAACCAGTGCAGTCTAAAGAGCCAGCCTTTGACTAAATCCTGTTTATTTACCATACGATTCATAGAGTTGAGAATCTATTCATTGCTTATTTCCTCTGTATCCACCAGCATAGTATTTACCATACGATTCAGCAGTAATTTTTGCAGGAAGTACAGAGCTTTGCCTCAGAAGTGGATCAAACATGCAGATAAAAACACTATAACCAAGTGGGTTTTCTTGATTTGGGGTTTACCGATTGTTCTCAAAGTTTTAATTTTTGCAGAAACCCGATTTGTTTAGGGTTTAATGTCTTCTTCAAATTATACTTCAATCAACATCAAAACCCAGATGGAGATTTTCAGGCTGGGACCGAACAAGATTCAAGGGAAATTTCTCCAGAATATTTCAGCAAGAATGAGTTCTTTTAACAGACCGAAAGTAAAATCAGTTGTTGACCAGCATATTAGTGTCTCCGGGTTTCTTTTTATCTGTCTTCTCCATTCCCCCTAATGAACAAATTCATCGGAATATCAAACACAAGTTTTATTCGTTTGACCAGAAAGGAAAGTTTCAACCTGGAATTGATTAGCAATGGTTTAAACAATGACAAAATAAAAGCTTGACATAAAATAAAGTTGAGACTACCAATGAAACAAGCAAAGAGTTCTGTCGTGTCTAGCATCATTACAAGAGCGTTAAGCAGCAAATCAAAGTGAAAGCTAAAATATTGTTGGTAAAAGAACGATCTCAGGCAACTAATGCAAGTGTTTTTCTTTTTGAATTTGATACTCTCCATCCTCCAATCCATTGGCAAGCTTTACACAGATTTCACAGACAGCAACCCACAGCATCCTTCTAATAAATGTGATTTCGACAATGGTCAAACGTTGGGCCATACTCAAAACTTTTAGGTCAATATACCTATAAGCCTTATTAAATTGTCTATAAGCGTTTTAAAACAGTATCTTTAGAGAAAAACAGTATCGGACACCAATAATCTTGACTTATTATTGGATTGTTCATGATGTTTATCGTCTTGTTTTCGATAAAAAATCTTGATAGATGACTTTGCTCACGTAAACCTTAGATACCCAAATCTTAATTTTCAATGTGGTTGTTGATTTAGGTTAATTATGGGTTAGTTTTTAGGCAAACACGTCGAAGATAAGCAAAAATATGATTGTATGGTTGCTGCATGAGAAGCAGCAGAAGGAACAAGAAAGACCAACAAGAACTCTTCAATCTTATCATGGGTCACCAAATATACATATACATATGTAGACACAGGAAATGTCCCAAAAAAAAGAAAAGAAAAGAAAGAAGAGGGAGTGGAAAGAAAGGAAAAAAAAAAAAAAAAAAAAAGCTGCCACAAACTAGCTCCAACTCCCGCGACTCTTATAACTGTCTAAGCTACAAATTTAATCTCGAAACATGTGGGTGACTTTTATTTATGAAAATGACTTTTCCGAGTAACTTTCCTCAGAAAAAAGGCTTTCTAGTCATATAGTCTGGACCTATTCTAAGAAAGCGAAGAAAGCTTCTTCCTGGAAAAGATTCTTCCGGTTATATCAATATCCATAGTACTGCATCTGTGCTGCCCCGAAGCCGTTCATGAAGTGTCCCATTCTCACTGTTCCATTCTCTTCATGCAGTCCACCAAGCTGCAGAAAAAAAAAAAACCCATGAAAATTTGGTTACTAACAGGGAATTGTGTGTGCAGAAAATGTGGGAAAAGTGGAACTTGTTATAGCAATGATGACAAATATAATAATAGCAATGCAATGCCTGAACTGGGTTTTGCAGAAAGGAGGAAAATGATGACACAGTGCTTACTTACCCACATATCATCATCGTCTTCAATACTGCTTGAACATGCAGCCTTGGGAATCTCACCGGTTTCGTCGTTGCGGGCGAATCTGCCACGTATGCGGGGCCTATTGTCGGCTAGTGTTTTTCGGCATGCATACTGGTGACAACAGAAGAACATAAAGCCAGCCGCATTTAGTTTAGATTAATGAAAAGCATTGAATACGCTTTCTTTAGTATATTCATAATTGATTATTAAGTTTTTGCTGAATGAAAGGTAAAGTTTTGTCTTGGAACCAAGCTACTATACCTTAATGGTCTTGTTGAAGTTCCTCTGGTTTCTTTTGGCTCTGTATTTTGAAATCCTCTCTTTTCTTTCTTCTGCACTGTAACGCCCTACTTTGAAATTGTTTTCCTCGTTGAATGAACTCTCCACGGCCAAGGAACTTGAGAAGGACCTCTGGGTGGTGTAAGGTGCTTTGATATTCTGAAAAACAAGGAAGAATTGTGTAAGTTTGGGGATTCAAAGATGTGAAAACCAGGGAAAAAAGATGAAAACAGGAGAATAATTCTGACCTGTAAATCACCTGTGCTGCAAACCCGCCTCATTTGTCCACCAAAAAAGGTGCTTTCCGGAGGGCTCAAGGCCTGGTTCTGAAAACTCAGGGATTCCATGACAGCATCAAAGCGAGGCTGAAACAGAAAGCTAGGCTTTCCATCGAAACTAGCACTACTATAGCTCCTCTGTATCACCTTACTCACATTCTGAGCACCACCGCTGTAACTAAGGGGAGCAAAGTCCTGGTTGAAAGAAGACTCAACACCCGTTTGACATTCCTCACTCTTGACCTCCAAACCATCCAAGCCAGACAAGTTCCCGAACCCGCCATCCAAATCAGACCCGTTTGGCAGACACTGCAAGTGGGTGGTGGACTGACAAGGGTTCAAGCTCTCAAGCTGCTGGCTTGGGGAGGAAGAAAGGAGCATAGAAGAGTACTGGTCCAAGGAGTGGGATTCCTTAACTGGGTTCAGCTGGTTTTGGCTTTCTGAAATCGCCTGAAAAATATCAATGGGCGAGTCAGGCAAGAAGGACAGGTCCCCCTCAGAGGCTACCATATCCGAGTTCGAATGGCGGAAGAAAGGATCATCAAAAGGAAATAGATACGAAGACATTGAAACCCAATTCTCCTTCCACCAAAACTCCACAAAATGTCAAAAAACACACTCCCAAAAACCACAGGCAAGCAGCGTTTTCTGCTAAAATATAATAATAAACAGCTGCAACAGCTGCAACATCTGTTTCTTTATCCTTTCCTTTCCCTTCCCTTCCCTTCTTGTCTGGGTTTTCGATTCTGAGACGGCAACAAAGCCTGCCTGACACTTGGGTTCTGATTTGTTTATTCAAGGCTGGGGATTTCTAGAGCTACAAGACAAGCAAAAGACAATTCTCGTCCTTCTCTCCCAACTAGATTTTCAAACACAACGCAGGGGAGACCATTCCACTTCCTCAACACATATATAAAGGATCATCAAGAGCTTCCTATTTGCACTTCCCCCCCTTTTGATTTCTATAATTATACTTTTACCTCGATACTTCTATTTAATGTTTCAATCCGCACCCCGTAACTCTTGGTATATTCTCTCAAGTGTGTTAGTTTCCAATTAATCAGAAAATTTATTAAAAAATTATAATCAATCATGATGTGGAAGAGACCGTACGAATCCACCACAGAGCTTCTAGACCGTGGACCAGGAGATTTCAACCGAAAAGAATCCTCCAATAAAAATACGACGCGTGGCGGGAGGAAGAATTTGGCTGTTTTGACGTCGTAGTCGTCGTATCCGAAGACCGCAATTCGAATTCTTCGAGGATTGACGTTGCGGGGGTTAGAAGTCTCGTCCGGGAAGTTGATTGCGGATCTCTTGCAGTTTATCGGCTTCGTTCGTGGTGAAGAGAGAGGGAGAGGAGGGGGAAAATGGCGTCTCAGGAGCATCTGGATAAGATGCAGCTCCGCCAGAACTTCCGGAATCTCTGGCATACGGATCTCATGGGAACTATTAAGGCCGACACTCGTTGTAATATTTCATTTCGGTTTCTCTGTGTGCTTAGCTTGTTTTTGAATGTCTGTATGGGAAGAGTGTTTCGCTGATGGGGTGGTGTTTGACTATGTGTTTGCAGATTGCTGCCTCGCGTTGTGGTGGTAAGTGCTCTTCAATCCCTCGATTTGTGCCTTGGATCTGATGTGCTATTAGGTTTCGTAGTTATGGTTCCATATAGTGTCGCTTGTATTGTTGAATTTGTGGAAGCTGTTTGACTAGGTCTGGCTTTGGTTGACTTGGGGAATAGGTTGGTCTTTTGCTCAAATTGGAATGGTTTGTGATGTATTCATACTGTGAATTGCTTTAAAGTTCCAAGACACCGTTGTAATATCTATCAGTTTTCATCTTCTTCGCATGTGTCTCTTCGGTTAAGTGAAAAAGGCAGAGATGAGGTATCTTTCACTTAAGACTGGCATTGTTTGGAATACAGAGATAACTGATTTTATCACTTGGAGGTCTTACAGGCAGACTTTTAGATCACCTTAAACAATTAGGCGGAATACATACGTTCTTTGCACCTTGATTATGTGGTCCCATCTAGGTATAGCCAAATTAAGTTATTGAAAACAAAAAAATGAGATTCCGTTTTCAAACAATAGTTGAGGGAAAATATTAAGTCTTGTAAATTTAGCAGCGAACTAACGCACTTGCATAGGATGTAAATTGTCATTCTGTGTACATACAAATATCCTTTGAAGAATTCCTCCCCCCCCCCCCCCCCCCCCCCCGCGTGACTGTTGTCACTTTTGAATCTTTAATTGCTGAAAAATGGAAAGGCCATACTGGATACTTGGTTACCATTGATCTAAAAGCTGTGACACAATGTTTATTATACGTCAGGTAGTTAATCAGTAAATATACATTTGTTTATAATTTTATTTTTGATTTAGTTGGTCAATAATAACCAGCCAAAGCTCAAAGAATATATATAATCTTTAGGCTGCAGATATTAGGTTATCTTCTTTTTGATTTGGTAGGTTACTAAGAACCAGGAAAAGTTGAGAAAATCTATATAATATTTCCAAGCAACAATTTATTGGTAAAAGTGCATATTGAGAGTACAAAAGAAAAGTATCTAAACTTAATAGATATCTTCATACTACAACATTTGTATATATCTGCAACTGCCATCATTCAATTCGATCTTCCCCTTTAAGTATTTCGAATAAAGCATTTAGACCCCCTTTTCTATTGGCCATAAAGTATCTTTGTGTTGGACAATGGAAAACCCCATCTTTGTGTTGATACCTTAATGTTGACTTATGATCTTTTATCTATCTATCCCTACAAATATATGCATGCATAGGGTAAACTAAATCCTCCACATCTAAGCTTCCACCCCATTCTCAATTCCCCTTTAAATTGTGGAAGTTGCTTTTTCAAATTAAATTGTGTTTCAATCTCTAAATTTGGTCAAAACTCAATCTTTGTGTTAGACATGCTTACTTATGTGAAGAAACTTAAGATCCATGAGAAGACATTTGAACAGAAAACATAACTGGTCTGGGAAACAAAATTTCCAAAGCACTCCAACACAATTTCAATGCCAGTCTCCCAAAAATTCAAAACTGAAAATGAACCACTATCCTCATTCATTGCCATTACAGTTGGTCCTAGGCCTTCAACCAAAATCCAATCTCCAATCCGCATCACATTGCCTAACAACCCATTAAACAGCATCAGTAATCAAATTCTTGTTGTCTTTTCAATTAAAACCACTTCTTCCCTGTCTCTGTGTTTCGTTCTCTGAGGCGTCTTTCTCTATTCTTTACTCTTCTCTTCACAAGTGGATTTACCACCATTGTTGATGGTCATGGAGAACCTTAATACCCTTAAAAGTTCTTTGTTAAGACACCGTGGGCATAGCCTTTGCCATCCAAAAGAAGCAGCTGAACCCGCTCCCATTGGCCCTTGGACCTTGGCTTCAAGCTCAACCAAGAGGAACATGCGTGATGTGAAATCCAAGTTCTCGCAAAACTCTCTGACTTGATCTATTCCTTCATCGCCGCCCCCCTGCTGCAGCCTTAAATGTCCCAGGTCTGCTGGGGGTGAAGTTTCTTGAGTGAGTTGGAACTAAAGGAGGCCAACAAATATATGATTGAGAAACTGAGAAACTGCAATATGATTGAGGCGTTGGAGCTTGGTCAACAACTTGATGGTCATATCTGTAAGTATGGTCTTGTTTGCTGTTGGAGATAAAGCTGCTTGTTATGATATGTAGATGACCTTGATGACAAGTTGGAGGGATATTTTCAAACGCCTTTGATTATCTAGGCCACTTATTGTCTGATGATATTCTAAATACGAATCAATCAGTCATTTCATCGACCTAAGAAGAAATGCAATTCATGTGTTGCATTTACTGTTCAATTAACACTTGATGTTAATGGAAAGGTAACCTTGAAATAGAAAACTTGAATTGGTGGTGTAACTGCAGCTATTTAAAGGTTGGAGAGGGAATTGAGAATGGGGTATTTTCTTTTCTGTTATTTGGGAAAGCATAATTTTCCTCCGTTTATTTTTTGAATGCCGTAGCTATTTAATTGTGGTTAGCATTTTCCTTCCCTACAGTACATTTAGTTACTTTTTTCATTGTAGTGCGCCATGTGTGTCATACTTGCTCCGGAAACGAGCTCTTTATGATGATATGTCAAGGTAACTGATTCTCTGATTCCCTACTGACTCTTACCTGAAAAATATGAACCTTTGGCGTTTAATATTTGTGTTCTCTTGTTCATTGCAGATATGTATGTTGTGCCGGTTACATGCCTTGTAGTGGCAGGTGTGGAGAAAGTAAATGTCCTGAATTTTGCCTAGCCACTGAGGTACAGATTCTATTTGATTATATCTAGCGTGCTTGTTGCATGATCTATTTTATCTGATACTTCTTGGTTTAAAATGTCCACTTTCAACTAGTTCTAGATTATCAATCATCCATGATTTACATCCCCTCTATTCCATGGAAATTTAAGTGCAGATATGGTGGCTAAAATAAGCTTCCCAGTGGACTATAAAGAGTCTGCTGTCGATACAGATAATCACGGGTCTATTACTCTTCTTACTCGCAATATCTCTTTACTGGTTAGACTAATTGCCCACAAGAAGTGGCAGTAAGGAGATTTAGATTTTTCAAAATAGTCAAAGGCACCACTCAACTATAAATCCTCTGCATGATTCTGAATTCTGTTTAAAAATGAAAAAAAAAATCATTTGGTATCTGAAAAGAAACTTTTTCGTTACTCTTTTGCAATAACTGTATACCTTACTGCTTTATTAGCAGCCCCTACTTCCTCTCACTGTGAGAGAAATCATTCCAAATGCTTGAGGATGTTATGCAAAATATGAAAAAATGAAAGATGAATGAGTAAAGGCATATATTAGAACAACTATTTAGTTCTTCTTCACATGAAACTAAGTAATGATACTTTGGCGACTTATGCTTCAATTTCTGGCTTGCTAACTGGCATCGGATCTTGAGATGATCATAATAACTTTCTGAAAGCAAAGCTGAAGGTTTTTTCAAAATAATTGCCCTCCTCTCTAGTTGATTTGCAAGTTGTAACACATCTATCATTGGTACTTTTCTCCATTTTATGTTTTCAAAATATTGAACCCTATTTTTCACTCTCATGCAATCATTCTTAGGTTTGAGCGCTGCAGTGCGTGGTAGTGTAAAGTAGTTTCTATACTAAATTCTTCCTTCCATTTGACACTCTTCTTGAAGCTCTAAGATGTTGATGTTAAAGTTGGTCTATATCATCACACCTTGTGTAGACTTCCTAAAAATGAAATGCTATAGGGTAGATAGCTGTGATCTGTTCCTTTGATTATTTCATCCTGGATCAGTTTCACTTCAGTTTTCCTTCATTACGAGGTATGGCCTGTCTACTTTGAAGAATCTGGCTTTCACCTTTGGGATGTCAATGATATCCCTTTAGTTTTTGGTAGTTCATTACTGATACTCATAGAGGTGAATAAAGTGTTGGACGCTTTTTATTTTTTTTTGCATCAACAAAGCAATCCATCTTTCCGAAACGTCACTATCCCTTTAATTTTTGCTTAGTTTTTGCTTTATTGGCAATACACATATCCCCCTATTAGTCATGGCTACTGATGAATGGAGCACCTCAAAATCAATTTTATCAGTCTCTTGAATTAGTCATTTGGGGGTGGATTTAAATAGATCAAGTTATTCTATTACTCATCAACAATTTTTTTAATTTCTGTCTTATTCGTAAAGAGTGCTTTCCCTTTTAGTGATTTTATTATGATATTTTTGATCTTCCAGGTTGTTCTCTGCTTTGGAAATTCAGTGGCCTCAACCCGGTTTTTGTTGCAAGATCAATTTAATATACAGACAACACAATGTGATAATTGCATCATAGTAAATCCTCTCTCTCTCTCTCTCTCTCTCTCTCTCTCTCTCTCTCTCTCTCTCTCTCATATTATTTGGTGCTTTTTATACATGTTGCCTACTGTTTGCAGGGATTCATGTTCTGCCTGCAACAAATTGCGTGCATCTTTTCCATAGTTGCACTGATTGTTGGAAGTGAGGAAATTTCAGAGGCTTCTCAGTTATTGTCTTGTTTGGCAGACATGGTGTACTGCACGTAAGGCTTTTGTTATCCATTTTGCCAGCTGACATTCTCGGTCAAGATTGGGATCAAAATAAAATACTGATTCATGATTAATTTTGTTCGTTGTAGGGTTTGCGCATGTATGCAGGTATGGAAGTGATAATGAAGACTTGCAAACGGGAAAAGATATTGGTATTTGATTCATGTATGTAGTCGCTAACTAAGGTTATTTGCAGACACAACACAAGATTGAAATGGACAAGCGAGATGGCATGTTTGGGCCTCCAGTAATGGCAGTGCCCCCTATGCAGCAGATGTCTCGCATTGACCAGGCAATTCCTCCAGCCGTTGGCTATCCTCCTCAACCAGCATATGGATAACCCTATGGTTACCCACCTCCACAGCAGGCACAAGGTTATCCACCTGCTGGTTATCCTCCACCTGCTTATCCACCACATGGCTATACACGGTGATGTTATTACAAATTCCCAGTTGCTTTGCAAGTAATGTCACTGCGAAATTTGTATCCACCAGAGCATGCCTGGACCAGGCGCATTTGTCTTTGATAGTTACTTGGGAGGATGATGAGAACAGTCATTTGTGCGTGTGAGATTATGGTTTTCATTTTTATATAAATTCAAAAATGTCATATAAACCCTACCTTTTTGTCCTCCTGTGGATTTTCTTTCATTTGCTTTTCCTTAATGGGGTGCTTGTGTAGAATTTTATTCCGAGCATATGAATATATTGATCTTTCATTTGGCTGAGTAACTACGCTTGTACTTCATACTTTATAGATTGTCATATATACTTCTCTTTTACCCAAGATCGTTTATAACTGAGGTAGCAATATTTGTTTGACACATGCATAATGGACGTCAAGAAGTTATAGTCCCTCAAAATCAATATACATGTATGCTTATGTTTTCTGACGTGCATAATATTCAGACAGCCCTGGTAGCCGTTCTGAGCCATGGGTCTTGTTAAGATGCCATTACTCCAGTGCTGGAGGAGGCATGTTCTAGTACTGAAACCCTCATCTAGAAAGTGTAAATGGATTCTGTAAACTCTACCTTAACGAATTGTTCAGTAAGTTATTATTACTTTAGAACTCTACTTTTTCTAGTTGATAGTGTTAATTTGTTCAATTTACCAATCACTTGCCATCACTGAATTTAGGAAAATAAGACTGTTCTTAGTTTTTGGTTTGTTTAAGAATTGATCCCCATGTTAGAGAAGAGAGTACTCACTAAGTTGTTGTTACCTTATGAATCACCTTTTCTGTTGAAACGTTCAATGATGTTTGATACAAAATCACCAACTCACTTGCTACCATATAATTTTGAAAAAAAAGAAACTCAGCAAATAACTTTCTACCACATAATTATAGGAAAATAAAAACTATCTTTAGTATTTAGCTTCACTAAAAAATTCATCTCCATATTAGTGAAAAAGTTACTTACGGATTGTTATTAATTTATCAAGTAAACAGGAAGAATGTTTATAAACTATTAGCTACAATCTCTAACACAAAAGGGTTGGTTGGTTGGTAGGTAAACTAGTTAAATGCATTACCCTTTAATAAGGCTGATAGGTAAGGTAGTTACGACCTTTTGTGTTAATTAGGAGAAGAGCATAATTTCCCTCGCTTTAATGGTAGTAAGTCACTCCTTTGATAAATGTTCAAATGAAAATTACGTATTCTTCATTTTTTTTTCTTCCAAATGAATTTGATACGAAGGATGTGATTGTATTTTCACAGCCCATTGGATAGAAGGATCAATAGAACTCTTAATGTAGAATAAACCCAAAACCAAATCTCAACTCTATTAAATTCAAAAATCTTTTTAAGTCAAAATGTAAAAGCTTTAGAATATATCATCTTAAATATTATAATTTTCTACATATAGTTATAATCTTATGGGGTAGTGGACAATGTGTACTTTATTCCTTGATTTTTTGTGACTTAGCAGCTTGTAGTTATAGAATTTGTGGTATTAATTTGGTAGAAAAAACTAAGGGAAGAGACAAGGAAAAACAATTTTTTATTTAAAAGAAAAAAGGGACTAATTTTTAAAGTTGTCAAAACTTATGACTAATTTTCTTGTAAAATATTATATTAGTACACAATCGACTAATGTTAGCCCAAGCCTTGATAGCTTAATGGCATTTGAAGGCTATACCACACAAAAAGCCAAAGTTTGAGTCTTTAATGCCACCAAGTTGTCAAGGGTTGTGTAGTCACCATTACGTGATTAGAATAATTGTGTGATTATTGTTTGTATCAACCTCAATTCCCACTTCAAACATGCATTTTCCATGCTTATAGTGTTATTCAGTCTAACACAAGCTCAATATTTGTGAAACCCATCTTTTGGCTAAGGAGGCTTGGTTTTTTAGGAAAACTGTTTTATAAGTGCTCGAGTTGTATCTCAAGTTTTCATCCACCTTTGATGGAAAACCCAGAGCTTATTATTTTGTCTTCATCTTGTTATTAAAACATATTATGTGTATCTAAGAATCAAATCTAAACAACATACAAATCCATCATTCACTTGTAGAAGAAGGTAATGGAGAGTGATTTCACTTCAAAGAGGACGACGAATGAAAGCTCCATTTCTGGGTGGTTTTTTAACCATTGAATTGAGCAAGTTCCTTTTAACTCCCTTTTGAAGAATGGCTCTTATTAAAAAACTTAAAACTTCAATTCAAGAATTAATTTTTAATTAAAAGGATAATTTTTACATTTAAACAATATTTAAGAATCTTTTTTTTTTCATGTGAGATTTTCATCCTCAACAATTCTTAACTTTTGATAACTTCATAATGATAAAAATATTTTATTTATCATCTTTGTCTTTAAAAGAGGTAGTTGCAATCAATAGATCTCTATCTCTTCTTTTTTTCAAAAAAAAAAAATTGTTTTATTTTATTCTATGTTTTCAACTTAATTGATTAATCATTATTGTAGAAAATTGTATACAAACTGGAAACTTAAAAAAAAAAAAAAGATTTGAGGAAACTTGCATAATCGCAAGGCCTGTGACTCTACTTGACTTTTACTAAAAAAGGGGTAAGAAGCATAGGAAGAACTTTCATTCGGGACACAAAACCATTACAAGTTGTACATAGAGATTTTTTTTTTCTTTTTCTTAAGTTCTTCTTACATCAGAGTTGAAAAGTCAAAAGGCAATAAGATGCAAAGGACAAGTATTTAGATACGACAACACTGAAATAAATGATTACAAAATGAGAGTAAACCGTGTGTTAGGTATTTGCTAAAGCATGCACTTCAGGTTTAGCATGTCGTCACTGAGCTCAGTCTAAGTTCCTATCAATTAGGTGTAGAGACACCTTGCTAGACGCGTGGTGTCCTGGCTTCTGGCCTTCTGAGTTGTGGCAACCGCTATGGTGATTCTACAGAAGGGAAGACCCTTGATAGAAGCAGAGTAGAGTTGTTTGTTGAAGTTGCCTTTTGAGATGACGTTCTGACTTTGCGGGTAACTGAGTTTTGCAGAGGAGACATATTAAAGATGAGAAGAGAAAAGTTGTTAGGGGTTTATGGAGTACATAGACCTTAACTTAGGTTCGATTGTCCAAGTTGGAGATGATATTCAAATTAAATGAGTTAAAGATGAGAAGAGAAAAAGGTGTTAGGAGTTTATGGAGGTCATAGACCTTGACTTAGGCTTGATTGTCCAAGTTAGAGATAATATTCAAATTAAATGTATTAAAGATGAAAAAAGAAGATTGATTGTCCAAGGAGATGACATTCAAATTAAATGTGTTAAAGATAAGAAGAGAAAAGGTGTTAAGGGTTTATGGAGGCCATAAACCTTGACTTAGCCTTGACTTAGATTTGATTGTCCAAGTTGGATATGATATTCAAATTAAATGTGTTAAAAATGAGAAGAGAAAAGGTGTTAGGGGTTTATGGAGGTCATAAACCTTAACGTAGGCTAGATTGTCCAAGTTGGAGATAATATTTAAATTAAATGTGTTGATATTAGTCTTATTTGGATCCTTTAACAAAGTAGTTGAGACACAACAAATTTGTACCTTGATAGAAAGGTGAGTTACTTGCTAGAACATAACTTAGTCAAAACATGGACAAATTTTTTGTGTTGATGTTTAGTGAAGATTTCCTTGACTAGGTGAATAGAACATATGTGCTTTATTATTAATTATATCATTTGCATAGCATACTTTTATTAGTTTGATATGGACATGATGAGAGCTGACAAGCTTGTCATTAAAATATAACTAAAATATGCAATTATTTAACTTATTCATCATTATATGCAAAACAAGAATCTTGCATTAAAATAAAAGATTACTAAGATAAAATTAAATTAAAGAAGGACATTTCAATCCCTACACTAGTTTGAAGGTTGAATCCTTAAGCCTTTGGACCTTTTAGTTTAGTATGGAAACTAAGTTAAATATACATTATCCTATGCGACCTTAAACTTATTGACATTCAGTGTACATTATAAGAGTCTCAAATCAAAAAATAAGATCTTTAAAAGTAAAGTTTAAATTAAAAGAAGAATTTCTAATATTCAAACTAGCTTTTGAGATGAAATTTTAGACCTTCTAATACTCATATTATAAAATTAAACTCTTCATTTCAAAATTAAAACTCAAACCCTCATCTGACACGTAGACAAATTTCCTTTATTCTGCCATTTTATTCAGTCAAAACCGTGTTCATCTTTTCAACAATCATGCCCGTTCTTTCCTAGTTGCGAAAACAGTCAGCAAATCCTTGTCCATAGCAGATAAGTTCAAACAAGTCAAAGTAATACCAAGCACGCGGCTTCGTGCCGTCTCCTTTCCTTCTCAGAAACTTCAATAGAAGTTTGGGGACTTCTAGGAGAGAGGATGCCAGAAATTAAATTGGATAACTCTTTGTAATGGAAAAAGGGTTCGTGCAAACATCATGATTTTATAGTATTTAAACAAGTGGTCACTGTCTAATCACTTAGTCACATCAAGACAGCCAAACAAGTTCTAGGAATGGACATCTTTTTCTTCCTCCCTTTCACTAGAAAATTCTAACACCCTTAACACTCAACTCCTGTTTGGAGATTTATATAGATCATGCTGTAATGAAGTGCAACACAAAAGACACCACAAAGACCAAAAATTTTATAACATTCGAGAGAAATCAAGTCGTCGTAGAATTTCTTTTGATTTATCTCTTGGTTTTTCCATATTCAAAAACTCCCATTTACCTGTCGCCTGCATCTTTGACTGCTGTTTTGAATAACTGGGTTTTGGTATTGACTAGGAGAGGTGGATTCCGGCAAGGAAAGAAAAAAAGACAAACAAGAGATAGAACTCCAGCATATTCATCTAGAAGAAGTAGGTGGCCAACTAAATTAAAATCTAGCCAGGGTCCCTGAACGTTCGGGCACCTCCTTTGAAAGCTAAACCCCCACGGCATTTCTTTTTTTATTCAAACAGAAGAAAAGAAAGCCAAAACCCAGAAAAGGATGTGCTACCAGATAAGCATGCGTATACAACAGATCCATGAAAATAAGTATAATGAAGACGATTACTTTCTTGTTGTATTAGAGGGGATGAAATATGCAATAAAGAAACCAGTGAAACTGCTCCTGTTGATCTTCTCTGAATGGTCCTTAAGCACTTCCTGATCGTTAATTTGGCTATGTTCTAGAAGCAATGCTGCATAATATGAGGATAGGATAGTAGTTTTCTCTAGTATGAAAACGCCTGTCTTTTTGTATCTTTGTGTGCTTATTATATGACAGGATTGTGGTATTAAGGATGACGGGATTACGTATACACTTTCAATACAAAATGTACCAAGGGACTACTATAGATTATCCATGCCGGCGGATTTTGTAGTTTCTGCAGACTTCAAACTGTTGACGAGCTGGAAATTTGCAGGTTGAAGTTCGTATGATAATGTCAAGATTAGAAAAGAAAAATGGCACTTTCTTCCGAACTTGTAAGACAATTTCTTGACAGGAATTTCTGTTTCACTTCTTTGAGAAAAAGATTAAGAAGAGAAGGAAAATTTGGAGCGATTCTTGAAATGGGATGCCCGTAAGAGAACCAAAAAAGGCAAAAACAAGCCGCGTGTATCTGGGTGAGTCATTGTTTATGATCAATGAATTGATCATTATTAAAGTGATGGAAAAGCAAATCTTAAGTTATTAAATTTGTCCCCAGTGTGATTTTCCATGGCTGGAACCTGTCATGCACAAAATCCGCCCCACCCATTTCTTGTCCGAGCTGCAAGATCCCACAGTGTCCCCACAAGAAGAACTTTCAAAGCCAAGTAAGACATTTTCTGTCCTCCATGACCAAATTTGATCAAAGTTGCCCACCAACAACCATGTCACACTCAAAAACAAATGGCATTGCAGACCTAATGCCATTGCCATTTGCCAACATTATCACGCATTCAAAAAGCATCCACGCACCAAACCAATTCACCAACTCCCATAATGGAACATGTCAAATCAAAACACCCCATGCCCCTGCAGAAACAGGAAAGAGAAGAGATAGACGATGGAGATATTCATAGATCCGAAGTTTTGGTATGCATAGAAGACAAAGAAGCTATACAAAACCATCTAATTTCTGATAACTTTTGGCTTTTTTTCTTAACCATTTTGGTTTATGTACAGATGATCCAACTCAAGAACTTGTAACTCAAAGTTCCTGGTATTTGGCTCGTAGACTAAGAATCACTACTACCAACCAGTAAAATTAGCATATTCACTGTAAAACTCAGACATCCCAGAAGCAGCCCAAAGCCTCTCATTGAGAGCTCCTTGCATATCGTCCGAAATAAAGGGTGTCCGACACAGTGGACACGTTTTCTGATCGTACCCCATCCAACGGTCCAGGCAGCCGCGGTGGAAGATGTGGCAGCAGTTGGTGAGCCGTCGGATCTCATGGTGGGGCTCGAACTCGTAAAGACAGACGGCACAGGACTCAGGGGGGTCCACCAGGTCCGAGAACTTCACCACGGGGAGGATTTCTCTGAACAGAACTGCCGATACAGAGTCCAATTCTTGGTCACTGACCGGCGCTTCAGGCCACGCAATGTCCGGTTCGAGAAAATCGGCAATACCCAGACGGCGAAACACGACGTAGATGAGCTTCCGCAGAACACCCAGAAGGGAAAGCACATGTAGAAAGAGTTTCGGGAGGAAAAGCTCAGTGTAACCCACCGGAAAACCCATAGCAGAGAGAAAGCCGTGAACTTTGTTCTCTTACTTTCGTAGAGAGGGAGAGGAAACAGGGAGAGAGAGGGCGCGTTATAAAGACATGTTTGGGGGTGTGAATTGTCCATAATGGGTCTTAGGGACACAGTCTTGTCTTTTTAATTGTCTCTCCTTTTTTTTTTTTCCTTTTTTTACCGTCCACTGCTGTCCTATTCACAGTCTTTTGCAGATGTAAATCCATTGCTGCATCTCTGTATAAAGTAACTGAGTACTGTTGTCACTTCCAAGAACCTTTTACAGTTCGGTAGAAACCTTGACAACACATCAATTACTTAATTACTAGTGACTGTGACAAAGAATATGGATACTAAGATTTGGTGTTTTAGTTTTACCCAAAAAGAGCATTCTTAGTGCTGCTGATTCTTGATACCATGATGGGTTTCGAAATTAAAAAAAAATACTATTTATTTATTTTCAAATAATGACATGATTCTTGCCTTACTTAGTGAAGAAACACTTATTTTAAGTCCACTCTTAAAAATTATTTTTTTTTAACACGTCATCAAAATTTAGATTTATGTGATTTTCATCATCATGTTACAGACTATATTTATGTAATTTTCATCTCTTGGTTTAAATTATTTCTTTTAAACTGGTTGAACAAAACGCGAGAAAAAAAAATGTGTTAAACAATAATGTAATGTTATATTGTTTGAATCTTATTTGAGATCAAACAGTTTGGGTGTTGTGAGACTCATAAGCCTCTAAATGCACAAGAATTGTCATAGAAAACACCACATAATTTGAAGAGCAACACAAGAGGTTGCTTTGAATTTTGCAATCGAGTAGCTCGAGGTAGTTGACGTATTGAGTAAGTGCAGTTAGTTTAACGTTGGTGTGTCATGGTCCTTTAGTTTTTCCCAACCAAATGGCGGAGAGAGCCCTAGGCACTACCGTTGGCTACATCTCCCTATCCCGTTGGTTCTTCGATCTAAATAAGGCAGGGGGTGGATAATTAGGTGTGCCAAAGATTAAAGTCCCTTGAAATTTAAGGAATAAGAAGCTGCTTTGTCAAATCAAAATACAAAATTTATGGGAGAATGTTAAAAGACTCTTTTTTAAGTTGGTTTTATAAGAGATAAAGAATATTTATATATATATAAGAAGTAAAACATGTCAATATCCTAACAATGTAAGATTATGCAAGATTTCAACATGTTCTCTTGAAACTTAAAAATATAGGAAAACATTATTTAACCCATGAATAAAGAAATGTGTCACTTGAAACTTGAATCTTAATACTATATTAAAATGTTTATTTTCTCCTTTAAATCAACTTGTAAGAAAAAAAAAATTATTTCTATATATAAAGAATATAACACACTAATATTTCTATACAACATGCAAGTCATATATAAAAAATAAGATTCTTGAGGAAAAATTTAAATGAAAGAAAAAATCTTAAATTTTGCATTAACTTTTAGACTTTTTGATAAAATATCAAAATTTTGGTTAATTTTGGTTTATCCTATACAACTTGGAGTCCAATAATATTTAATGTACAAGAGAACATGCATAAAGTGAGAGTTTTATATGAGAAAAAGATCTTTTTAAGGTAAAAGAGGGATAGGTAGAATGGATTAGCTACCATGGATGAAAGATCTAGGAATGGTCCAAAGGGGGGGAAAAGGGGATGTGTGCTGGTGTCGAAACGTCATAGACATCTAGTGGGGGCTAATGCTCCGACCAATCATCCCACAAACATGTTATTTGACAAAGAAACAACAAATCAATGGAAAAGATCGGGCTGGTTATGGCTGGTGGGTGATATTGATGTCCCTGTCCTCTCTTTATCGATCGTGCCACTATCATTTAAAATGGCTTTTCATGGACTAATTTCAGACAATTTTTTGTGTCTCCTCATCTATGGTTGTCATAGCCATTGACCAGTGGCTTATTCAAGTTCACAGAACCTAAAAAGATAATGAAACTTTGAGTTCATTGTAAAAGGAAAATGATTATCCACAGTTCTTGGTTCAATTCCAAGCATGGATTCCAAATCAGACAGCAAAATGCAAGCAAACCACCGAAAAAAAAAAGCAATGAATTTAAACAATATTAGAAGTAAGTTGAGAGATGATGATGACTTCTATCAACTTTTGACCTATCAAACTTTTGCTAGTAAAGGTTGAGCCCATAATAAAAGATTCATCAATGGTGGAGATAACTCTCATTAAATCAATTAGTGTCATTAAATAAGGAAGACTTTCAATGCCCATCTTTTGATCTAGCGCTAAATTGTGCAATCAAACTTGGGTATATATAGATATATTTTAAAAAATATTAAGACAATATTTAAATAACAAATAACAAATTCCATTTTCAAAAAGTCCAAATGGGAAAACAAACACATTAACAAGAATTCTTATGTTGTTTTTCTACACAAAAAATAATGTGTATATGCTAAAGTCAATCTAGAGCAATCTCACATTGCTAAGGAAGGGTCATGCAATAAAACTTATATATAATAAATGCCTCAATTTTTTTAAGCTAACTTTTATAAAAGAATGAATTTTATAATATGATAATAAAGCTCAGTTCTCCTTAACATTTTTATAAATATGAATAAATCCAAAATTCCCAAAGCACGGATGATTTAAGTCAAATTATTGTAATGACAAAGTATGTTGTTGTCGATGTGAAGCAGTCTTGCACTACTAAAAAAGCTCTTATAATAAAGCTAAAATGTAACAAATGCTTTCCTTCCTTTAAATTAACTGCTGCAAAAAAGTTGAGCTTTGTTACAATATTTTTTGTCGGATAAATCTCATCTTGCCAAGGAAGGGTCATGTAATAAAACTTATATATAATAAATGTTTCAATTTTTTTAAGCTAACTTTTATAAAAAAAATTGAGTTTTATAATATGGTATTAGAGCTCAATTCTCCTTAGCATATTTATAAATATGAATAAATCTAAAAATTCTCAAAGCACAGATGATTTAAGTCAAATTATTGCAATGAAAAAATATGTTATCGTTGATTTGAAGTAGTCCTGCACTATCAAGAAAGCTCTTATAATAAAGCTTATATGTAAGAAATGCTTTCTTTTCTTTTAAATTAACTAATGTAAAAAAGTTGAGCCTTGTTACAATATCTTTTGTTGGTTAAATCTTCTTGTAATAATCTTTCTCAAACAAAAGACATATTTCTAACTTGAAATATAACTTCAAGTTTAAGTTATAAGTTTAAAAGGTGAAATTATTATTAAATGTTATCTAAATATTTTAAATTACTTTCATCCCGTACAATCAAGGGTGTAAAGGGTACTGACTGGGGATGTGAGCCCCGGCCGACCAACCAAGCAGGATGGGTTGGAACTCGGAAGAAGGGAAGGCTTGGCAGCAGAAGAGGACAATGTGAATATGAGCTCGCCACATGCCCACCTCTCGCCATGCAGCACCAAGGCCCCCTCCCCAAGTGGCTCTGACACATGTCTGATGCCGCCACGGCATGCTTGGCCCACCCAACGACAACCCCAGAGGCTACAGTTCTACCTCCACATTCAAACCAATATTGCATTCGGCGTTGGAAGGGGCTGCGGACAATCCATACCAGCAACGAACCCCGACCGCCGGGACCAGCCTTCTGACCACTCCCCACCACTTCCCTTTCCTTCTTTGTCTCATTCACTGTCTCCTCTGTCCATGCCACGGAGTCTCTGTCAGAATCATAGTCATCTTGTCGACTTGTTTATGTCAGAACGTGCTCCATCTTCATCGTGGTTTTGAGACTGATAAGGAGAATTAGGTTTATCTGCAGAAAATGTAAGCCAAGTGACATAATAGACAAATGGGGCGGTGAGGATAGTTCCAAACTCTGATGGGTAACTCAGATTTTCTTGTTCTGCACTCACAATAGAAGGGTTTGAGTGTTCAAATTGGTCCAAGAAATGAAACGGATGAGGTTCTTAGCTGTATCTTTTGGGGCTGAATCGCTCTTTTCATGCATGTGCTTGCTTTTTGATCTTTTGGGTGATTGGCTCATAATGCACATGTTTACTTGATACCTGCTGACTTGAAAGGACCAGGTTGTGAAAGCAACATGTCAGTAGGTTCATTCAATTGACACAAAATGTGGCACGGGATTGTGTTTCTGCAATCTCCCTGGCATTTGCCCTGTTAGCATCAGATTAACAGAAGAAGGCCAGCTAAATCCAACCATGATTTCCCATTGAACCAAAACCAGTCTAGTTGCCCATTTAACTAATCTGGCTCTGAGATCAGGCTGACTCACTGCTCTTCGCTGCCTAGACATTCAATGCAGAAAACATGATTTGTATCCATTTAGTCCAAACTCTTCCTAAATTTAATACCCCATTATCAGAAAGTGCCCTTTCGTGATCTTGAACTAAGAATCACAGATTTGTCTACCAATAAGCCAAAGAGCAAATTGCATCCAACCTTGCTTGTCAGATACTGTCCAAGCTTCACAACACTGGCCCGAAATCAGAGGAATACTTAATTGCAAAGGGTGGCAGCGACTCACATTATTTGTCAAATGGGTTTGCAGTCATGCTGAATTTGACATGTGAGCGCACGTTGATTGCTGCTTTCTTGGTAATATGGTCTGTCAGGGACCACGTGGCTTTTAGTATGCATGTCCTTTTTCCTTTGTTTTGGGAAATTGCAAGTACTAATCATTGTTTGTGAACATTTATTCTCCCTCCAGTGCGGCTAAGTGAGCTGTCTAGGCCTGCACTGAAGTGGGAAAGAAAGTGATATGAAGGGACGGAAACCAGGGGGGAAGAAACTATAGTTTTCCTTAACTTTGTTTCCTCGTGATTGAATTTTTTCCTTCCCTTTCCCTTCCCCTTTCCCTTTTCTTTCCTTTCTGCATTCTGCATTACCATGTAGAGAAAGACCTGGGAACAGTCACTTTTTGACTGTTTCTATACCAGCACAGTTATTTGTCCTTGAAAAGCTCGTTACACTGTGCTTATTTCGTACTCACAGCAGAACCATGGAACCATCCAGCCCTATCTCTTTCAAAGTTCAAGTTCGTTGAAGCTAGACTTTGATATGATTAAGTTAGAAGCCCTAGAAACTAACTTACATGTTAAAATGACACTTTCTTTGTTTAAATTTTAGTACAAGTAATCATGTTTCTAGTATGAGAAATTTGTTTTACACACAAATCTTACACACTAAACAATATTAAGTTTAAAATCATAAAAGATATAGCAGATTTAACCTGAACTTAATATTAAATTAAAATATTACAAATCTAACCTAAAAGATCACTTAAGAGTTGGAGTGATAATTTCTTTATTTAAATTTAATTATAAGGGATCACACTTTTAGTATAATATCTTGTACACACATTATGAAATATCATTAATAATATGAGATAATCATTATTTTTGACATCTAATAAAACAAATAATACAATAATGAAATAACTCAAACAAAATAGGACTATATAAGGATGAGCTTGTTTAGTTATCACTTTTCTAACAAGGTACTTATATATCAAGTAGCATTACAGATATGAGAGCACACAAAAGCTACAAAGGATGCAGGTACGAGTGACATCTAATAAATGACATAGTAATGTACATCTGCCGTCTCCTCCTTTATTTTCAGGGAATGCAGAACCTCATGAAGTAGCTTTCGCTTTAGAACAGCTCACCCATGACCTTTATTGTGTACCACGTTTTGTTTGTGGGCACAAAACCCCTGAAAATTAAGTGCAATATTTACTCAGAGGATACCTACAGCTAGCCAAAATGACAAAGTAGCAATTAAATTATAGTTTCCCGTACAAAAATTGGGAGCTTGTCCCCCTCTGTGGTAGAGTTTTTGATTCTCTCTCAAGCTGCCATTATGCAAACTTGTCTCTTCTCAGGTTCGGATTCACAGTCTTGGAGATTGTTTATATGACATGATTGTCATCACTTTCGGTAGTTCACTTTTTTAAGTCCTTAACATATGCTGCTTTGATCCTGCAGTTTAGTGCTTAAAACGCATCTGCAGATAACCAGAATATTTTTTGGACAGAGATGTTGAGAGAATTTATTCTCGTGACAGATTACTCAAAAGCAAAGCTGGAGTTGGGCAAGTTGAATTAAGAAAGAGTATGTTTATGAGGAGATTATAGTTGATTGAAGAATGGAGCTCATTGTTTATGAGTTAGGTTTAGCATTAGGGTCTAAAAAGGTGGATTTCTAGGTTCTTTTGTTGGATGGCAATGGGACCCTGCTTAGAAAAGGCAAGTGAATGGGGGATCTCCAGACTCCAATAGTGATGGTTGATGGAAAGATAAGTCATAATGGTGGGTCATCCCGGCATGTGGAGATGTCTGGTGTTCTTCTACCTAACCAAAAGTGCCTACAAATCTAATCTTCCTCTCTATCTATGAAGCTCGTCACCTTTCTCCACCACCCATCTCTCTTTCTCTCTCTGTCTCTCTGAAAATATCATCCTAGGAGGTTCTTTTATGGGAGTGTAGGATTCCTTCAACCAAAGATCCATTTGATGGCGTTTGTTTCCTTGAACCACCACGAATGATCTTAGTACAAATGTTGTTATTATTCAAGCGGTATTATGATATTCCAAATTGGCTTTGGTTTAATTGTTCAAAGAGTTGTCTAATGATTCTCTAATTTGATTAGTGATACCTAATTATGAAACTTAAATCATAGACAATTATGTTGTAGGCCATGCATTCCATGTCTCAGAAGATTGATATTGAGATAAAGTTTAAATTCAAAAAAAAAAAAAAAAGAATCCTTCAATTATTAAACTCACTCTGAATTTAACTTTAAATATATTAATATGGTATCAGAATCTACATTAAACCATGTTTTACCTTTATTACTTATTGGGTCTTTGATATCAAGAGGATCTTGTAGATGTACAAAGGGTCTTTGGATGCTATAAGTCCGAAAATTAAATTAAATTAAATTAAAGAAAGAACTTTCAAACTTCATAATTAGTTTTTGTTTTAAATTTTGAAATTTTTTGATAAGTTTTCTAATTTATCTATATATTAACATAGCACGAAATTCCTTTGTGTCAAATAAAAAAAATTAAAAAATTGAAAAAGTCCATTGACAAAGAATTGGCCAAAGCATGAACCATAAGAACTCGAAAAAAGGAGAAGGAAATGGACAACAAAAGCTACAAGGGCTTCGACCCTGTCCCCCAAAGATTGAAAGGAACACAAGGAGTGGCCTGAGCTATCTTCCTCTCAGCCAACGTAGACCCCGACCATGGCATCTTGACCCACCAGCTACACAGGAGCCAGCCCAAAAGCCCAGAAAATTTGGATTGGCAATGAAGTCTTGGAGTTTGAATCTTGTCTACAACAGTAAAAGTGGAGTTCAAGGAAACATAAAGTGTTGGTCCATTTTGTACCTCATCGGGTCGACAAACTCCTGTTTAATGTTCAACAAGTTGCAGAAAACTATATCTTATTGTGATCTTTCAATACTAACATATTCCCAAAAGGTTATGCATCATAATCACTTTCCTCTTAGTTTATCATTGGCTTTGGTCTCCTCAATCACTTTCATCTGTAGACTTTGCATTTTACTCTCAACATTGCAGTCTAGGCTGTTCTATTGTACCATGAATGGTGCATATCTTCCAAGAAATAAATGTCCGCTTGTTACATTGATTTGATTCTAACAAAGCTCTTGAAGGAGCCACCCGAATTCTGTAACTGGGCTTTGTATTCCCATACAAATCCTATATGTGGCCCAATTGACCCATCAGCAAATCCAACACAACCATTTCACTATTTGGACTTCCTTCCTTCGATTACTAATAGAAAATTTGAAAAATGCAGTATCATTCCATCTCCATCTGCCCTTGTTCTTTATAGTAGTGATATGAGCAAGTGGACCAATTCCACTACAAATGAACATTATAATATGTGCCATAATTTGAATTCCCTAGGCATGAAACTTATAAATTATGTACAAAAAATCGTACAAATGATAGGACCTCCATTAGATAAGCCAAATGCTAAACACTTCATGACCCACCATCTTTGAGATTCTTTTTTCTAAATTAAATCCATAAGAAAGTGACATCCGAATAGGAGAGAGAGATCACATGGTAACCAAAATTGCTAGGCATCAAGATAAAGTGGAATGGAAGCAAAAACAGCACAGCCTGTAGTGAAAAAGAGGTTAGTCTAAGACCCACTTTGTGTTCCTCCATTAGTGCTCATTAAGTCCAAGCAAATGATTCACTTGGTGTTTTGAGTGCCCTTACTTTCACTTTTTTACCTTTACCAACTCCTGTCTTTTAGTAGGAGGCTGAACTCATATCTGTCATCAAAATTCACTCATGGCTTGGAGACAAAGAACACCTCATTTGAAGCATACTCCCACATGGAAAGAATGCACATTATGGTCAGATCCTGTCAGCTGCCTCCCACATATCAATCAAACAAAATGATTGTTTGGTCATAACAATTCTGTTACTTTACACTACTTAATTCAGTTTTTACTTCAAAAATTTTATTTTTTAGTATGAAATTCTTATTCTCATATTGTGTCGTATGTTAGGTGTCATTAAGTTCAAGTCTTAAAGTCAACTTGTCCAATTTGACAAAGATATGAAACCTCAAATCAATCATGATGCTTGACAAGGAAGAGTCATGGCTTATAACCGTAACCAACAAAAGTCCAATAGATGGACTTCATTGATCCAGGCTGCCAATGACTATCAAGAACATGAACAGCAATGTCTCCATCTGCATTACATGTGAATGATGACAAATAATCCTTCTTTTTACCTACCAAAAGCACCCCATTTGATCAACCAAGAGGCACTCCTAGCACCTGCCTTCGAATTGATCCAAAATGAATACCAACAGCAGGCACAGCATGATCAGAGATGAGCAGTTGGATTGAGGGTCTACGGCTGTGGGTCACCTGGGTCCTCTTCCTCATGCTTTTGACCTTTTCCGGTAAGACAATTCCAAAGCCTTCCCTGGCGAAGTCACCAAAAAGCAAAAGGGAAGCTCATCTCTCAAACGAAGAAGATATTTAGGAGTCATCGTGGAGATTCCATGGCTCCTCAGTCCCTCCGTGCTGCTTTGGTGTCTTTTCCTCTCAGTCCAACGCTGCCCGTCTCTTTCCCACCGCCATTTTTAATTCTGTGTCGCTCTGCCAATCTCTGATGCGGACGCCATAAACAAAAAGACAACGAATATTCACGCACTCTCATACTAATAGCGCCTGTGTTTTCATGGCAGCAACAGCAACAACAACAGAAGTGACAAGAACTACAACGGCTAGTACTCAGCACAAAGCCCAAACCCACCAACCCACAAAGCCCAAACGCCGCAAGTACAGAGAAACCACCATCTCCTCCTCCGCCGAAACCAGCACAGACGCTTCGGGGTATCAGCTGACACGGAAACCTCACCCGCCTGCCATTGTGTCGCCTGACAATCACCCGTGGTGCTGTCCGGCTTCGAAGGCACCGCCGCCTCCTCCGCCATCTCCACCGCAGACCCGACGTGCGCATAACCCGAACGCGAATCTGGAACCTAGTAACTCGTCGTCGTCCGATTCGGCGTCAAATTTCAGGATCCGGTTCTCTCCGGGCAGTCAATCCCCGGTCATGGACTTCACGCCCAGTTTGGGCACGATGAGCAACGGCCATGATTCGTTCCCGTCGAGCTTTAGCAAGTTCAATTCGGTCCTCACCGCCGGGCTGTTGAACCCGATGTCGCCGCCTCCCCCGCATGAAAAAGTGATCCGATCCAGCCCGACGCTTTTCGAGATGATGGCCAGCGAACCCGAAATCCACCAACCTAGAGCCCAGATCGCACCCCAAAATGCCGCCGTACAGGTCCCCAAGCCGCCCCAGGACAAGCAAGCCCTCACAATGCAGCGAGTCACTGAGATCCTATCGAGTCGAAGCCCGGGAAATCAGTTCAACGATTCTACCTCGAGCGACGTCAAGCTCACGCTGAGCTCCAAGGAGGGTCTCAGAGTGTCAGTGGATCTCCACCGTCAGATTCTCGTGGCACACAGCAGGTTCTACTCGGTGAAGTTGTCTGAGCGGTGGATGAGGACGCAGAGAGCAGCGGTGGTGCCATTTATGATGGAGATTGACTGCGACGATGTGGAGGTGTACATAGAGACGTTGAGGTTGATGTATTGCAAGGATCTGCGGAAGAGGCTCATGAAAGAGGATGTTCCCAAAGTTCTTGGCATCTTGAAGGTAATTTTCTCGTTTGTGTTGAAGGTTTTATAGTCGGTTTGATTGCTGGGAAACTGTAGTAATAGACCGATCTTAGTATAAAAATAATGGGTTTCAGGGTTTGCTGCTTTGATGGTTTGATTGAGAAAAAATCCTTGCGGTTTGGTGACTATTTCTATTATATGTTCTGTTTGATTGCTGAAACAGTAGGAATAGACATGCCACCAGAACTCCGTGGGCTCTAAAAATTGATCCTTTTGGGTATTGAGAAAGCTATAACCCTTTGTGCCTAAGATTTCTGGTGGGCTTTTCTATTTTGATCATAGTAAACGAAAGCTATTAAAATCCATAATCCAGTAGCCAAATCTTGCTCGAGTGATTGTTGGGTTTGTGACGGTACTGAAATGTTCATGCCTGTCTCATTAATTAGGTATCAGCTGCAATTGGTTTCGATGCTGGAGTTTTATCCTGCTTGGAATACTTAGAAGCTGCCCCTTGGGCAGAGGATGAAGAAGAGAAAGTGGCTTCAATGTTGTCTGAGCTCCGCCTTGAAGGTGTTGGAGCTGGGGAAGTTTTGAAAAGGGTTTCGGTTGAGGTTACTAATGGAACTGAGGATGCTAATGACAACGAAGGTGTGCTGCTTAAACTTTTACATGTAGTTCTTGAAGGTAAAGATGAGAAGGCAAGGCGGGAAATGAAGGCATTGGTGACAAAGATGCTTAGGGAGAACTCAGCACAGACTGACCTCCGGAAGGAGTCATTGTACTCAGCTTGTGATGGGTGTTTAAAATTGCTTCGCCACCATTTTTTGCGCGCAGCTGAATCAGACTTACAGGATGTTGGCCAGATTGCTCGACAAGCGGATAATTTGCATTGGATTTTGGATATTTTGATTGATAGGCTAGTTGCTGAAGATTTTTTGAGAACATGGGCATCTCAATCTGATTTGTCCAATGCACATTCTAAGGTGCCTGCAGTTCATAGGTACGAGGTTAGCAGAGTTACTGCACGACTATTTGTTGGGATTGGGAAGGGACAACTATTGGCTTCCAAGGACGTCAGGCGCTTGCTATTGCAGACATGGCTAGAACCATTCTATAATGATTTTGTGTGGATGAGAAGGGCATACAAAGGCCTTGATCGTCACCTGATTGAAGATGGCCTTAGTAACACAATTCTCACTCTGCCTCTAGCTTGGCAGCAGGAAATTTTGCTATCTTGGTTTGATCGCTTCTTGAACTCTGGCGAAGATTGTCCAAACATACAAAGAGGTTTCGAAGTTTGGTGGAGGAGAGCCTTTTGGAAAAGAAGTGGTGAACCAGAAAGGCAGCGGCCAATGAGAATTACAGCTGCCACTGTTGAGAACTAAGACTGTACTTCCAGAATGTAGGAAGGTTGGTGCTTTAATGGCTGTGTTGTCTCCCAATTCCTTTATGTGATCACTTTGGTTATAATCCTTCATTGAGATTATATCTTCCAGCTTCTTCCTTTCTAAACCGGGGTGAGCAGTTGTTCATCAAGGAGTAAACTTCCACAGAGGTGTATCCTGTTTTTACCTTTGAGTGGAAGTAGTCAGGTTTAGCCTGGAAGAAGATAAAGATCTCTGAATGCAACTTCCTTATCATGCGGAGAAATAAACTTGAGTAAATTTGTGATTTGAAAATGAAGATGTTTTTTTTTTCACCTCTTCCTTTATGTTGTCTTAATATGTGTTCCCAAGAGTCCAGTAGTTTTCAACTTATACAGAATTGTATGTGTGTCTCCTAGTAGAGGATTAACTCTCTCAAAGAAAAGAACAAAAGTATTGGTGAACTGGAATCAGATGTTGAACGACAGATGTGTTGATAGGCTATGCAATTTGGCCTTCAGTTCTCTCCCATCAGACTGAGCAGATCACCGCTATGATAATACAGTTTGATTTTATTAAGTTTGGGATTTCATTCCAAAAAGTATTTTTGAGACTCAAATGGTCCAAGCATCACATAGTCGCTGCTGTTGTCATAGTGCAATTAAATGTATCTTTGTTTCCACACATCTTTGAATAATTCAAAACACGTATTGTCTTGATGACGTTTATGCGTCTATTTCATGCGTGATAGATGTTGGATCCTCATCCCAAACCCTTTTTCGTTTTGCTTCTTTTGGAAAGTTGGTTTTCCTGGAGTTCTCAGTTTTTGTTGATAGAACCATGTCTTGAGCCAAACATATCCTTGCAGTTTGTCTCCTTCGATATGCCCATAACTATTTTTGGCTGCAAGTTATAACAGAGTGGATTTTGTTTGTAGTTGCAGAACTAAGTGCTCAACCTATAATTGATTATCTTTTGCAGCTTCAGAGATAAAAGATGAGCCTTAGGATGTTGGTTCTTGGAGTACTGGCCAAGGTTTCAAGGTATAGTAAATGCTGAAAGGTGTTTGCCATTGATAAGGACCATCTATGATCTGGAAACTTGTCAAAATACTCCAAAGTATTACAGACTGACATGGAAGTATGACTACTCAAAACAAAAAAGATGATGGGCGGGCCTGATAGTATTTAGTTTAGATAATTTTCTTCTATTTATTCATTTATTTTCTCTTTTTGATCTTGATGATTGTGTAACAACAAACGGCTGTGCTTATTTATACTTAGGGAATAACTTCAGCAAGGGTCTTTCTCCAGGAATATAACTTGCTTCTACATTGGTCTTTGATTCTGTAATCCCAACTCTAGAGCAGGCTGCAGCATTCCCACTCAAGGAAAAAGTTTATCCTTCTTTTGGCTTTTCAAGTGAAATCCACAATGGAGACAGCTTGGTACACTACTTTTCTGTGAGAAGTGGATAGCTTGTGAGATGTCTCTCTCGTGTGGTTCTTATTGCTCCACAAGTCCTTTTCTACAAAGCCTAAGCTGCAATTTAGGCATGAAAAAAACAATTGTTAGTCTAATGGGGCTACTAGTAGCTTGAGGATGCTTGCTCAAAACGGTTTTAGATTATGTAAGAGGTTTCAAGTTCGACACCCATTTTTTGCACAGATTTACCTATTTAAAAAAGAAAATTAAAAAAAAAAACTTTAGCACTTATAATTATTGGAAGTAATGGAGCTTTCATATTAGTCATCAAACTATTGAAGAGTAAATGCAAATCATGTGACGAAATGTGTACAATGAACATTAAAAAATATTAAAAAATTTATGTGAGTTGAGATAAATTAATTCTTTTAATTCCCATCTAAAAGTACAAAATGAACTTGTGGGTGGCCCGGTACCTAGAAATTTCGTGTAGTGCTTTGCTTGATTTTAAACTGTTCAGCACTGTGGAGAGCCATTTCAGTCAGGGTGGGATGTTCAGGTCAAAAATGGCTGCTCATTGTCAAGAATTTCCACGCCACAAAGTTTGGCAAATTCCACTGGTCTCATGGGCTTAGTTGCATCTGCAGTGATATTTGTTTCAAGTCCTGCAGTGCCTTTGCTTAATCTAAGATGAAGAAGCTTAAGCCTTTTTTTTTTTTTTTTCTTTCCATAATAAGGGTATGAGAGAATTGGGTGTCAAATTTTGAATCTTTTAGTCCAAGGCAATATGAATTGCCAACTAAACCAACATGCTTGCTTCTAGCAAAGAAACCCACATCCAAAAACTAAAGATATTTTTTAATTAAGTTATTTTATTTTATTTTTTACAATTAAGGTTCTATCTAAACTAAAATGATTTTCATTTTGACACTTCAATATGTGTCTCTTTTAGAAGATGCTCAAGCTTTTTACTATATTTTACATACATTTAGCTTCCTAAATCTAGTGGAATTTGAAAAATTAGAATAAGAGTCTCTAGAGGCCTTAATTATTATATGTTAGACTTCTTAAAATCTTACATATATCAAATTTGAATTAGTTCGTTTCTCCTTGTTAATGTAATATTTTAGTAACCTTAGTAGATCTTTAGATTCTTGACTTGGTGTTGAAATTAACGCTTTATTCTTGTTATTTAACAATTGGTTTTATTTTAACACATGATTGAGATTCTCTATTTTTTTTTATATATATATGAAGTTCAAGAACCCGTGTTAATTACTTTTAACTAGAATAATCTAGATTTGATCCTCTTCATATATATCACTTTTATGCACATGTTAATTTTTCGTTATTTCATTATGTCCACTTGCAGATTAAGTATTGATTGCGTCATTTAATTTTAAAGGCACAGATCAATTAAAAATTGAGGAGCTTGAATTGGTTTAAAGGTTAACAACCAGCCACAAGTGCCAATCCCATGCCCTAGGCAAAAGGCCACAAGACGAAATTCTTAATCTAAAATCCCAGTAAAATCTATAAAAAGAAATAAAATAAAATTACAGAACATAATCAAGTAATAATTAGAATTTCCATTAAATATATTTTTATTATACCCAAAAAGCTTGTTCCAAACTTGTCCCACACTTCAAGCAAAGCATGAGAACAAAAATGGTGACATCTTTCCCGTCTTTTCGTTGTCTTCTTTATATTATATTAGACGAGTTGGTATTGATTGAACTAAAGAAAAGGTTGAGTCTGCAGAAGAACAAACGTGGCAGATATGGAGCCTATTAATTCTTGACTTTTTATTGTATCTACTCCTTTTAGATCTGAGAAGTCAACTGGATATCCCTTGGAATGCTCCTGTTAGGTCGGATGATGATGGTGGCGACGACAGTAAAGAACACCATCGCAATTATTGTTCAAATGCTTGAAGATTTTCTGGGTGAGATGCAGAAAATGACACTGCTGAATGGCCAGGAAGATGGATTAGGCTGCAAGTTTGCAGGGTAGGAAGTCATGGAGTACAGAATTATGCTCAGATCTTGACCCTGCAGAAAAGTTAACCCCTTTAGGGAGCATCTTTCCATTGTCAAGCTGAAAATTATGTGTAAACCAAAATTCTAATTGAGAAGATAGGATTATTGTGATGAAGTTTAAATTAAAAATGATTCTTTAACTTTTTGACTTTTTAACTTGGTATTAAAACTTAAATTAAATTTATTTCATGTCATATGACTTGAACCCAATGATAGTCCGTGGAAAACTTTGGCTATTACGTTTTGCATTCAAATAAACTTAATGGAAATGTTTGATATAGTAAAGACAACCTTTTATAGGTTTACATGTCCATCTTAGTTAGAGATAAAATATGGTGATCTTCAAGGCCCTTTTTCCATCAATTTTCACTCGTGATCATGTAGTAAACTAGGCACAACAAATATTAGGAGTATAAAAGATTTTATGTCATTTTTACATAAATGATTTGTTGTGGAAATTCAACAAAGTGTATCAACTACATATAGATCAAATTCACAAAATTGTACACACCTAAATACAATATATTTAAACTATTCAAACCAACATAATGTCCTACACACTATGTAGTTTATTCTTATTAAATTTTATTGTACTTTCTCTCTTATTAAACAAACATCTCATGAATTTTCTTGTCAACTAAAGTCTATGAAAGGGCTTTCTTTGATAATTAGCTCCAACAAGGGATTCTATATTCACCCACTACGTTTTTTTATATTTCTTTTAGTATAATATTATTAGAAAAACCTACCACAATGTGAAAATGATAGTCCTAGTTGAATAACACCATGTATCTCATAGATTCTCTCATCAATTAAAATTTATGAAAGGATTTTCTCTAACAGTTAGTTCAAAGAGGGAGACTTTTTATTAGCCTACTAAGTTTTTCTATATTTCCTTTATTTATAAACTAACACTAAAAGAATTCTAGTAAGATATTATTAGGAAAACCTATCACAATAAGAGAATGTGAATTATATCCAAATATTGCTAAAAAAGTCTACTATAATAAGAAGATAGCTCTTAATTTCTACAATTATATAGATATCCTTTTTATTACAATCATATATTCTAGTGTAATTGTTTCACCAATCAAATGATGGAGTATATATAAATTTTTTATAAGTCCTATACTATTGGCAACTTCGATTAATTCCTAACTAACAAAATTATCCATCAAGTCAACTTCAAGAAAACCCTAAATAACAACAATATATATCCATCAATATTTGAATGCAATATTACCGTTATTGCTATTTTTGATTTCATAACTAACACTATTCATCAATGAGGTTCAATTTTATGTTGAGTAGGATGCTCTTGCTTCTTTTATAGTTTTCTTACCATAGATACATGTACACATATTGAGTATTGAACATGAAACCTCGTGATCCTAAGCAACTTCTACTCTCATGTCAAACTCTTGTTTTGGTTTTACAATGCTTGAATTCGATTTCCTCTAAATTGTTAAAGATTATTTTATATTTCAATTACATGGTTATAAGATTAGGTTTTTCATTTAAAAAAAAGAGACATTAATTTCATTAGGACCCTTAAATGTTATCATTATACTAAAAAATATAACTAATAATCTAAACACATATCTCATTTTGACTTGACATTATCTTCTTTCCTGTAACTTTGCCTAAGCGGATTTGGAATGGGCTTATGATCGTGACCTTTTTTTTATGTACAACTTCCTCCCTAAAATATGACTAAACTAATTGTTTGAATAGCCTAAAAAGGCATAAGGCGGTTATGGACATATACTGCACTATAAAAGTAATGTATGCTTGAGTTGTATAACATTGACCCCCTCCCAAGATATGAGATCTCACCTACTTCTTCAAGGTTGGTAATGAAAAATATTGATTTTTTTTCTTTATTTTTTTTAAATTATAGTTTTGGAAACTCTCACCTATATATGTAAATATATAGATGAAAAATCGGAAGTAATTATTTATTAGGAAATTTTTACTTTTTGAAAATTTGTTGATAGATATGCGGGAGGGGTAACATGGGAAGGTAGGGGCGAAAAAGGAGGGTGATATGGGGAGAGAGTGGGGGATAAATACGTGGCGAAGGAATTGTGAGTTGCGTTCATATACAGAAGAGGGAAAAGAAGGAAAGGGATTGGGGAAAAAGAAAAGGAAGGAAAGGAAAGGAAAGGAATCAAAAAGAGGGCGCAGAAAGAAGAGGAAAGCGAAGTTCCGCGCGGCGTTGGCGTATTGGAAACGGAAGGAGATATTCAGGGAAGGGGAAGAGCGGAGCAAGGATCGCGTTTTCGATGGATAGACGGATGGAATCGTGCGTAATGAGTATGGATAGAGGGTTTTGATTTGAGCGGCGGAAGGCTAACTGCGGGCGCTCTCATTGTTTTTCTTGGGAACGGTGTGCGTTTGGTTTTTGCCAAGTCGTAATCGGCGGCGTGGAGATCTGTCGATTTCAGCGGAGGTAAACGAAACCCTAGCTCTTGAATTTCTTGTGTGTGTATTGTGTGTTTTTGTCGTTGTTTCTTGTTTGGATTCTGAGAAAGTATGGACGGAAAACCCTGGCGATTTTCTCGGCTGCACGTTTTTGGGGAAGGCGCCGCTGTCGAGGGATCTCCTGGGCCTGAAGAAGATGTGGATTGGGATTTTGGAACTGGTCGAAGATTTGAAGCATCTCAGACGTGGCTTAGGGTTTGCTTCTAGATCTGTGTTAAAGATTTTTGTGGAGCGGACTCGCACAGTTCGGCACTGTCGTTTTGTCTCGCTCTTTGTTGAAGGCCTTTACCTCAGTGTGATTACCAGAAGTATTTTGCGCCTCCTCAGTTGTTAAGAGTCTGATTTACCGGATGTGTATGTGGCCTGGGATTGTTTTGGGACCGATAATCGACTCTGACTCGTAGATTATCTTCAATTGGAGTAGTTTTGTAGGTATTCTGGGCCTTTTGGATCCCATTGATCTGATTAGATCTATGGTTCAGCCCGATGTCTCTGCCGATAATCTTCAATTGCTTGATTGCTTTTCATGAAATTCGTGTGAACTTGTTGGCAAGTTGTGATATCAAGGCCGCAATCCAGGGTTGCTTGATCAAAAGATGGGAGTTTGATTTGGTCCCCTGGATGTTGGCAAAATTCTATGGGGGTTTGGATAGAGGTGGCTTTGCTATCTTGTTGAAGCCATAGTCTTTAGTTTTTCTTTATAGATGCGTCTAACGATCTGCTAATTGATGTTATGAGAGAGCTCTTCATCTCAAGTTTGGCTGTTTCTAGCTTGCTGAGCCCTACAATTTCTCTAAGTTGCTTATGGTCTTTCTCAAATTTGGCACTTAATGATGCTATTGGGGCCATATAGTTCTGTCGAGATGTTGCTGCTGGTGAATGGTGATGTCCATTCATGGTGTTTGCATTTCGTCCATGTTACTTGATGTTGTATATGGTTATTTAATTATTCATTCTTTGACCCCTTTGTACCGAAACACAAGTGTTGGCTGTGCACAAAGACATACTTTGTATTGAGTGTCTTGTGGCCCTGAAGTTAGCTGTTAAAGGCAGCCATATGGTAGAGCCTTGTCATCAGTTTGTGCTCGTTAGAGAAGCTTTTTATTGGGCTGATTAGGTATTTTTAATATAAGTTTCTACACTATTTTGGTGCTGGGCCTAGTGCTGATTTAAGCATTGGATGTTTCACAGGCTGGTAGTGTGGGAGCTTCAGGACTTTCTCCATCTCTGATTAGTCAACAATGAGAGGTCCTTTATAATGGTGGGCATTGAAGATTATTTTTGTCATTTCATAATGACGCCCTGTGGTTCAGACATAAATAGAGAAAATTAATAAGGCCGCACAATGGCTGTGGATGTGTTTAAATGTTGTCAACATACATATGGATGAAAGTTGTTTTGATCTGCAGATTTGCTTCTGTTCCTGTTCTGGGGTGTCAGCCTCCGCACTTGAGATAAGCAGAAAGCAAGCCGCAACATCACGCTGTAAGACCTGTGGTGGAAAGCCTTTTGTTAATGGGAGGGAGTTGTCGTCCACTAGCATGCCGGGTGCTGTAGGTCTGGAACTTACCAGATTTGTCAACTCTGATTTGACTTGGACAAGAATTACAAAAGGTAGTAGGAGCTCTTCAAGGAGGGCTCGGAAATCACTGACAAGAAGCTTGAAGAATATTGCAGAGCAGGTTAATAAAGAACACAAAGTTGTGGACATGCCTGTTTCTGAGTCTGAGAAGGTGAACCTTATTGTGCTAAATTGTCGTTCTTCTTCTTCTTCATTTTTTTTCTCTAAGCAATTTCATACCAACAAAAATACTCATACAGTTAGCATCTAATTGTCTTCCCCTTTCTACGTGTAGCTTGGAGTGAGTGTTCTTGGATGCCGCTTCAGTGAAAGGGCAGAGCATGTACCTATCAAGAAGAGGAGGTTTTTGTTCAGGTCACCATCTCCACCACCCACAGTTCCTTCTCCATGTTCTGAGAAGTCTGGGCTGCTTCTGAAGTCTAAAAGTGATTTACATCAGGAGTTGCATAACAAACTGTTGGACAAATCTCAATCCTTTGTCACTAAAGCTGATGCTTCTATAAGTCATTTGGATCGAACATTAGACACAAAACTAGATATTGATGTGAAGAACCTGGTTAGGGAAAATGATAAAATTGATGAAACTGAAGACTTCTCCGGTATCTCAATACTTGCTGCTGCTGCCTGCAGTAACTGTACTGGGGAGGATGATGATCATGCTGAGCTGGGTTCTGGGATGGAGGAATCTATTATGCATGAGGCTGCTTTCGAGGGTTCAAATAATGAATCCTGTTCTTTGTCGAAGGGAATTTCCAAGGAAGACTCGAGTTATGCTGAAATTTCTAAAGAAGGAACTGGTTCTTGTGTTTCCATAGTACCTGTAGAAGTTGCTGTCTCTTCAAGAACTGGTAATTCACCTAAAAAATGTGTGCCAGAGGATACGTTAATGGAGGATCATTCTATGACTACATCAAAGGATCTTTCAAGCAAGAAGGATGATGAAACAGTTGGACTGCAGGAGTCATCTTCCCGAGATGACAGGTTGCATTGGGATTTAAATACGGTAATGGATGCATGGGAGCAACCTTTTGATCAGTGTTCCAATTCTCAGAACACTGCTGTTGTTAGCAACTTGGATTACAGGAACAGTGCTTGTAGTGATAGGATGGGGAGCTCCGATGAATTACCTGGTGAAAATGAAAGCACTAAAGTTCATCCTCAAAGGGAAACACTATCTATTTATTCGAGAGATAGGGTACATAAAATGCAACAATCAAACATAGAGGAAATTGGATTGGATGCTTGTGCGGATACTGAGAGGTCTATTTGCTTGCACAAAGGGTTGCCTTCTGAGAGTGATTATGCTGCAACTTTGGATTCAGTTCAAGGGAAAAAATCTTTCGATTGTCAAGAGGTTCCAATTTCTCTATCCACTGACTTGGTTCCAGCAGATATTGCAGCTGGGGGTCAAACTTCTGCTATTGCAAATAGAAGTGCCTCAGCTCAATCTGTACCCTCTGGCTCTACTGGAAGCAGTGAAAGTTTATCCGTGCATCAAGGAGGCAGATCGGATATCTGTTCTGAAGGAAATGTCAATGGAGCAGCCTTTGGTCCTACTGGTATGAAGGGAGTTGATGGCGATGCTGCTGGTGTTCAAACAAGTGAAGTTACATCATCTAGTACTCAGGTTGAGAAGCAGGCGATTGCTCTTCATCCAACAGTTTTTTGTACTCAGGCTACTGGTGAGAGTGGGGACATTGGAGACCATGGTACTGATAGTGCTGAAGGAGCTTCCGCACTTGATAATGGGATTGTCCGTACAAATCTAGTTGGCTTAGAGATCAGTCAACCACCAGAATTTGGAACTCTTGATAATGTCATGAGAAACTGTTCTAGTAAGTTGGATCAAGTTAGCCTGTCTCAAAGTCCTCACATGTGTATAGAGACGCCCACCTCTGTTACACCGATTGGTGGTCAACCTGCAGGGATTGTGGCTATGAGCATGCAAGAAGGCAAAGTTTCTTTTCAAGATAATGCTGAAAGTGGTGCTGGAATGCCTTACAATGGCGAGGAAGCTAAATCCTTGGAAAAGTGCATGGCGTTTTTACACTCACCCTCTCATGATGCATGCCCAGGTTCTTCTGATGACCTTGTTAATATTTCTGATAAGGTGGCTCCAGAAGAGCCTTTGGAGAAAAGTAATAGCTCTGATGTATGTCATAATGATCATTTCATTGGAGTTGAAGAGCTGAGTGAACATGGAGTGGATTATGATTCTCAGTATGAAGATGGGGAAGTCAGGGATAGGCTGCATGCTTGGGAAGATTATTGTGGTGATGATGATGAAGAGACTGAACATGTGGATTATGGATCTGAGAATACAAACACGTTGGGCTGTGAAGGTGATGAAATCATGAAGAACACCCAGGAATCTAGCTTTCAACCTCATCCAAATGGTTCGTTGTTGACAGAAGTTACTACAACTGGATCTGAAATGGAAGGTGCATTGACAGGGATGTTGACAAGGCAAGACGCAAACAATGTGATTGGTAAAAATGATGATGTAGACAGGAAGCCTGGTGTGAGTGCTAGTAAGGTGACCAGGAATAATGAGACTGATGCCAGGGGAGACGATACAAGGAAAACATTACAGTCAGTCTGTTTAGATATGAAAATGTCTGCTCGGGATCAGTCAATGGAGTGTCATAAAAATCCCTTAGATGTAGCAACTGGGGTCAGAGAGAGCAGCAGCTGGAAGAACACTGATGGAGATTGTGTAGATGAGTTGGATGCTGAGGATACCGATGCAAGGATTGCTGAGCCGGGAATGTTTAACAGAGATTTGCGGTTGCATATTGAAGGACGAACATCACGCAACATGCATTTTGGAAAGGATAAGCTTACCGTGCAGGGAAGCAGGTATCCATCTGTTACCTATAATATTTATTATGATATTGGTACTTAAATTAGATATATAGCTGGTATTGGTTGAGGTTTTGCTTATTATCTTTTATGTTTCAGATACACTGATGCTGATGATTCAAATCCTAGATTTCGAAGGGAGTTGGGATCCCTTGAATCCTTTGGTAGGGGTGGCTATTCTCGGCACTCTCACAACAGAGGTCAGAGGGGTGATGGTTGGGTGGATTCTTCAGAAAACCATAGGTCCCTAAAGCGTAACCATTCTCCTGGTTATCATGGTCCAATGACTCTCCGTCGGCCTGGATCAGAAAATAGTGTGCATCGCACTTTCAGAAGAAATGGGTCGCCGGTTAGAAGGTATGAGGTTCTTGGCATGCGTTTGGGTGGTAGACCAACTAGAGATGTGAGCCCTTATAGGCGCTTGACACGTGGCAGGGGCAGGTCCATAAGATATAGTCCTCTGGTTGATGGTAGAGGAACTAGGGGGCGGTATCATGGGCCACTTCCTGGTAGTTTCCGTGAATCTTCCTTCAATCATTCGCATCCTTCAGTCAGGAGAGATAGAAGCTTCTCTCCCACAGAAAGAAGATTGAATACACATGCACATCAATCCTGCACTAGGTCTCCGTCAAGATCTAGAACTCGTTCCCCCATTGGTGGTACTGCAGGTTTCAGATACAGAAGTAAGTCTCCTAATTTCAGATCTGGAGTCGGGATGCAGAGACTGCGGTCACCTCACCAGCGGCCTGGTTTTTTGCCAGACCATATCCCAAGTTTTCGGTCGACGCGAAGGGTCCGGGATTCCCCAACTCATGACTCAAGATGGATTGCAGATAGGAGGGATGAGGCTAGCCATTTCAGGGAGCATGGATACAATCAACGTGCACGCGATGACAGGTTTGACATATTGGATGCTCCTCGTAGCTACAGATCTATGCATTTGGGGCCATTGTCTGAGATGGATGGAGTTGGTAGAGCCTGTTTAAGAGATGTCGATAGAAGGAAAGATGGTTATAAATACCGATCGGGTAATCTTGAATCATGCACCAATACAGATGGACCTATCAAACGCATTCGATATGACGTTGATTTTGTGGCGGCACGGAACTCTCGCTATCAGGATGGTGCCGATTTCCGTGGCCGGTGGGATCCAAAGGATTACAGCAGCAGGGGCATTGGTGGCCAAATAGGTGACGGGCCTAGAAGATCTGTAGTTGGAGCCCCGCATGGGTACCAACGAGATGGCAAATATGATGTTAAATCAAATTCATCTGCAATGAGGGAAGTGGAAGGGGATTCATCACCAAGAAAAAGACCTTCGTGACCTTTTGTACCCAGTGCAACTTTTTGCCTTCCATTGGGTGCACCTTCAGGTCAACAGAAATATAATGACCCTGGTCATTTTTTATTTTTTTCCCTTTCTCTCTCTTTTTTTTTTTTTAGCAGGAATGCTCCAAAGCCCTGCGGTTCTCCTTACATGGCAGTGCTTTTGTATTTGCATTTACCCATTTTGATTTTCTTTTGGAATCTAGGTGAAGTCTAGTGTTGCTTCTCATTTTTGACTGCCATATTAAATGTATATTGTTTTGTGGCCAATTCTGGGTGATATAGCCCATTTATGGCCACTGATATATATCATCAAATCAATGAAAAAGTTCATTTATTTATCAAGTTTTCCCTCTTAAAAGATGAAAACCATTATGTTCCCACCACGAGCATCAAGTCCTGTGGCCCATTGTCATCTCAGAGCTCTCATGCTTACGTTTCTGATATTGATTGATTTCCTGGTGCCTGTTTCCTGGGCTTGCAGGGACTGAAAAGATGTGTATTGCTTTTGGACCATTGAAAGATGCTGGTAATGAGAATCTCTGACTGTGGCAGGTTTAGCTGATTTCCTGAAAACCTTATGTGAATGAAATTTTTGTTGAAGTTTTGTCTACTTTTCTGTACATTCTTAGAACAGGAACGGAACTAGAACTGATGATTTTTTTTTTCACTTAATGGAAGCTTCAAAGTTTACTCTTCCCTTTCCTTGTCCTGGTTCATATAAGAAGCCCAAAGTAGAAACAGAGTTTAATGCAGGTAAACATTTTTGGGATTACAGTTTTGACGATGTCTGTTGTTTGATCTCCTACTCAAAGAAAGTGGGACTTCAAAACTGCAAAATTTATTGAACGTCTGATCAAGCATCCTTACAAGTTTGTGTAATGATTCTGCTAAGCTATCATTATTCTCAAGTCTTTCACTACTCTGGTGCAATGTTGATGATCATCATACTATCGCTTAAACTCAGATCTTGCTGCACTCTTCATCGAAGTGGGTGAAGAAGGAATGCATCATCGGGCAATCGTAGTTTAGTTCACCTGGTCTTGCAAATTTTTGCCTTATCAAGGGCCCAGAAACACCAAGGTTAGCCTGAACAGATGTAAAACCTGATCTTACCACAGAGGGAGTTGGGAATGTGAAAAGGGAAGTAGTTTTTACCATTCCTGATCCATCAGCATATCATCTGTCATTCCAAAATGTCTTAGCTCTTCTTCAGTGTGATGCATTAATAAGCTGTACCTGTAGATAATGAGCAAGAAATCCCATCATCAGTTGATGCATAAAAGAACATCTCTATGGAGAATTAGGGAGGAAAAAACATTACCTTCCACGGTAACCCCTTTCCATAACAACCATCTTTCCATTTCCCAAGTTATGAAGCTCCTCAAATTGCTTCACTGTCCATTTGTACCACCTCATTAGAAATACTCGGAGTGTCAAACCATGTGAGACGATCACCAAGTTCATGTTTGGGTTTCGTTGGCCCGGTGGCTGGAAGCGTCCTTTATCAATATCTGCTTTCAGTGTTTCTCTGAAACCTGTTACATCGAAGCATACAGGGTTTGGGGTTGGAACTTTTTGTTGTGGTTTGAGTGAAAATGATTGCTAAAGAATGTAACTCTTACCTGTTATTCTGTCATAAACATCTGCTGCAGACTCCCCGTTGGGAAAGCGGTAAAAGAAGCGACCATAAAGCATGCGCATGGCTTTCTGCAATTTCATGTTCTCTCTATCCTGAAAGTTCCCTTGTATGGAGAGTTGTAAATGGAACCCAAGTGAGTGATTCTTCTTTGCTTATGAATCAATAATATTTTTACTGTAAAAACCTACCAAAATCTTGCTCTCTTAGACGAGGCTCTTCTCTCATGCCTGCAATTCTTGGGCGTTCAAACGCACGAGCTAAGCTCTTTAATGTCTCTTGAGTCCTCCTATAGGGAGACACATAGAAGTAGACCTTCCAATCATCCGCTTTGTCTTGCTCGATCAACTCCTTAATTTCTTTCCCCAGCTCCTCAGCTTGCGCCAATCCTTTCTCTGTCAGGGCAATCTTTGGATCAGCAACTCTTGTGTAAACAGTCTCATCAACGTTCCCTTCACTCTCTCCATGTCTAACCAGAATTATCCGGCGAGGTCTCGGAGGAAGAACTGTAGCAGATGAACTGCTAAGAGCATTTTTTTCAGGAAGAGTAGCCACCCCATTTGTCAGTTTGACAGATTCCTTTGGCTTCTCACAGCATCGGATGACATTGGGAGTAAAGGGTTTTCTTTGCAAGGTTGGAAGCACAGAGGCCGAGGGTAGAGATGGAGAAAGAGAGGTCATAACTTGAGAAACTACCCAGAAAGATAACCAAGTAAACTTGGCTGCTGTTGTTCTGGTCTTTGTTAATCATGTTTCAGCTAATTTCACTCCAGTAAAGGACAATGAAATGGCCCTCTTCCTGCAAAAAGGACTGGCCCTACCCCCTATCAATACATGGGGAACACTTTCTAATTTCTACGTGCTGTTCTTGCGCGTTGCTGCAGAACTTTTCTTGATGGCTGTGGATGTGTGGTGCAAATTGGAAGGGGACCATCACAAGCTTTGTCCCGATACATGTAAGTCGTATGCATAATGAACTTAGGTGACAAAGTTTCGTCTTTTGGCTCGATGAGTTGCACAAAGGACTGATGTGCTTCTGCAGGGTCCCAAATAATTTGTCCTGTAGGATGAGGAATGCAAGGATGGCGATTGTTCATCAAATATACTCCGTCTAGGTTTTGAATGCAAGGCTGGGTCATGTTCTTGTCTTACAAATTGGTTTAGAAAGTTAAATGGGCCTGTGATTCCTGTTTCTGATGGACTGTTTACTTGGAAGACAGGCCTTAATTTGGAGGCTCAGGCTTAGGTTTGAAAACCTCATAAAGCCTGGTCCATTTTAGTCTGTTGAAACACAAAACTGCCCCTATGTCTTGCCTAGAAGTGTCTTCTTGGTGCTTTATCATCCATAAAAGCAGATTCTGGACTCAACAGTGGCAGTGCATCTGTTGTGGAAGATCAATTTCCACTCTTTGTTGTTCATGGAAACTTGGGAAAAGTCCTAAAAAGGTTACAAAAAGCAATAAAAAAATTAAATTTCAGTTTGATTCATTTAGGTCAATCATAATTTTTATATTTATTTATTTATTTATGTATGCACCCAAATTCATAAACTTGGGTATTAAACTTGAGATCAAGAGATTATAAATTATACTAGCTTATCATTGACTAGTAGGTAATGAAGAACTCAACCAAAAATAACCACCAAGTTATTGATGAAAGCTTTTTAAAAAAGTAGTATTTTTGACAAAAAAAGTTTCAAGTGAAAGGTTACTGAACAAAAAACTCCCAAGAGATAAATGAAAACATTATTTTCCAACAAACACTTTTCACCCATAAGTCTTGTCTTCAAACTCCTACCATCTATGAATATCTACATCATTCCAACACAACTTCCACCAGTGCTGTTCCTATCAGCTCTGTCCTCCATAAACATTTGCCTGCACCATCCAACCCCATCATAGGAATACCCCCCCTCCTTTCGATGGCCATTCCCTTAAATGCTTTCAGTAGTGCAGCGTACGAAGCTCCATTGAAAACCCTTGAAAATGCTAAGAGAAATAAGCCATCAAACATTAATAGACCTACAATAATACGGAGGAAAATCATGTATGTTCCCCAACTATGTGGTAAATGGGAATCTTTTTCAGGTCGTAGTTGGATGCAAAACAAAGAAACATTGATTTTCATGGTGCACTACAGATCCCAAATAGGAAAAAAAATTATTGTTCCATGATTAAATACACCACAAAACAGTAGCTATCACTGGACTTGTCTCTTATAGAAACTGTTTTCTTGCTCATCCATAAGAAACCCACCAACTTCGCTATGAAACTTCTTGTGATTGACAACAAAAATATATTTTTCTATGGAACATACGTGCAAGATTAATCAACCTGTTTTTTAAATTTAGCTCAACATGTTTGCTGCAGAGTTTAGAAGCAAGAAAAAGAAATTCATTGTTGAAGAGACAATCCCACGTAAGACAAGAGGATCAACCATCTGTTTCTTTTAGTTATTGTCATTGGTATTGACTTTAGTCATGTCGATGACTCGTCTTTCGTGTAAGCAAAGGAGAAAGAGTATAATAGAGAGGAAGATAGCTTGTGATTCTGGGAATATTACTTAAATCTTCTCCTTTGGATTGTCTGATTAACTAATGATAGTGGAGATTTTTAGTTAGTTGATCAATCTTTATGTTTATGTCACATTTGAAGTATCGGTTCACGTAAGAAGACCCGTTTCCTCTTTCAAAACCGGCTTGTGAGATAAGAAAGCTCCTTCACGTATAAAAAGCATAGTAGAGCAATTTATTAATAATGTGAAATACATTAGATTTCTATACGACTTCTTCTCCGGAATATGGAGAAATCTTGCCCTTAAGTACCCAACCCATTGGTAAGGGGTGCCTTATTTGCAACCTGGGTTTTGATATAAAGTCAGAAAACCTATATTCTCCCTTACAACTGGCTTATAAAAAAAAATGGAACACTTCAACATATAATAAGCACAATAAACCAATATATTAACAATATAGAATGCATTGGATTTCATTAATTCCTATCACTGATGAAGTCGACAAGGAATAGTGGACTAATAAAACAACAAAGTTGGTGGTTGTCCATCATAGTTTGTGATTAATCCTAGTTGTAAAAGCATAATGGATTGAAGCGATTCTATTTCCGGCCAAATTTTTTTTGCCATTTTAAGACTACTTCCCTCGCCAGAGTTTTCTTTATTATATGAAAGAGTATCAAAGTCACCAAGTTCGGTCATTGCTATTTTTTCTTGTCTTATACCAAGTTCGGTCCGTGGCATGGAAAATTGGCTGCTTGGTGATTTGTTCTTCAATATACAAGTTTGATTTCCAAGCTACGAGACTTTTCCGCCTGGAAAATTGGCCATTTAGTGCTTTGTTCTTATACTAGCTTGATTTCCAGACTGTGAGACTTTTCCAAAGTTCACATACATGTGCTGAGAATCGTAGACCTTCGGGCACTTTCTTTCTAATTGCTAGTTCTATAAATTAAATTGGGAAGTCAGTGGACTATTGTGAGCGTTCACACTTCTGAGTACAAACACAAACATACAAAAGAAAGGGCGAAACAGAAACTGCAAGTTGTTTCGGGAATGACAAGCCAAAATGCATACTATTAATTTTCTATCTAGTATGAATAAGCTTTAGCTTTTGAATCCAAAGCCTACCCATGCATTTTGCTGGGGCGACTTCTGTTGTAGCTCATGTTATAGTCAACAATGTAAAATTCTAGGTCTTCAAGGAGCTAGCAAAGTACACTAAAGTAGCAATTTGAGAGAAGAAAATTTCAAGATAATATTACCTTTTTATTTTTCAAAGAATGTAGCCTTCATATTTGATATCACCAATCTAGGAAAGGAACAAAGATTATGTAAATTTTCTGCTTAAGATGAATAAAAAGTAGGAACCTTATTCAAGAACCTAACATTTTGAGCACTTAATTAGTAGACTTGTAGAATTTTGGATTGTCACCTCTAAGTAGATTTAAACAAATGTTATTGTTAAGAATGGTATAACAAAGATTTATATTAAATTTTATTTGAAGTTTTTCTATATTATAGAGAAAACACTTCTTACTATTGATTTGATTTTTAGGCAAAAATAAGCTTTCCAATATAGTATTAAAGCCCAAGTTAATGAGAACACTTTTTGTATATAACACCTAATACAAAGTTCATAACCTATATTGGTTGCAAATGTATGTACTAGAGCAATATGGCCAAAGTTTTATGCATTTTAATTTACTTAGATTCCTCTATATGTGAAAGGAAGAATTCTTATTCACAAGTCAGCTTTTGCGTAGGAATGAGCTTTCTGGTAGTTATTAACATAATCAAATAATCATAAACCTTTGTGGCCTTTTGATGTGTATGCACTTACAAGTGGCTAAGTCCAAAGATGATCTTGAGTACTTACGATGCAAAGGTAGTAACAATAGTTAGGAATGTAGATTGGAACTTGCCAACCAACAAGAGATTTCCATGACATATTCTCACAAGCAATATCAATACTTTGCCTAAGCCAAATCATATGATAGGACATAAGCTAATGTAAATTACTTTAACTAATGGAAGGTATTCAATTAAATCTATTTGGAACATTATTTACTTCTCAAGGCTTTAAAGTAGATTGGTATGAAATGATATGGTTTAAGTATGCAATTCCTTGTCAGCCTATATTATTTTGAATAGCTATTGACAAATTATAGACTTTAATTCTTTGGAGCATTGAAAATAAGAGTTGTTGCCTATGTAATAGTCAAACAAGTTTAGGGACCACATCTTCATAAGATGTTCATACTCTGTAATAATATGAGAATGTTTGAAGAATATGCTTAATGTATGACCCTCATATCTATCACGAAATATAGGAACTAACTTGCTTCTTAACCATACAAAAGAGAAGAGTTCTAAGGAAAATATCTTGATAGTATTTGCTTTTTTTTTTTCCTCTACAATTTGGATGGAAATAAATGATAGAACTTTTAAACACTTTGCTAGTTAGAAATTATTATTCTTGAAACCATTAAAAGGTTTATTAGAGATGGATACCTCAATGTAAAGAAGACATCCAAAATAGTTAAAAACTTGTATATTTAATATGCTTAGTCTTATCACATACATTTACATATTAGATATACAGATCTATTCACTTATAGGAAAAAAAAAAGGTTCAAAGATGATATTTAAGAGTAAAATTGCAGTGTTTAGAGCTTTCCAAACTATCATATTATGAAAGAATCCAATAATATGGTGTAATGGTTGTCAAGCCGCTAGTAGCCTGATAGAGTTACTAACAGCTCGAGGCCCCTTTAACTTAAGAGGTCATACTTTCGACATATACTCCCTGCTCCTTTTGCCTAACTAAGTGAAAAAAAAAGGTGTATAGGTTGCTGCTTGCTTTCCTTTACACAAAGTTTGACTACTTGTTCAGTAAAGTTGCTGCATTTTTTACATTCCCCTCCAACCAAAAGAAAAAGCTAACGAATTTTACAAACCGTGTAATTATTAATTCACACTTTGCTTGAAGATAGATAGAAACTCAAAAGGATTAGGAGACAGAATAGAGGATAATGAGTCAACTAAAGAGTTACTAGCACGAGCATTCCGCGGCGCTCATTGCGTCGGCCACTAAGTCAGAAAATGGTGATCTATCGGTCCCTTTAGACAAACTTTTGAGAATAATGACACACGCTTTATGGTCCATGATGCCCACCTTGCCTGCTCATGATGAGGGTTCAAGGGGTGTCCAACTCCGCCTGCCATCGGCCTAGGCTTCTGTTTTCTTTTTGATTAGATAACATTTAAGAAGATTAATTTACTTTTGAAGTAGAAACCTTAAAAACATTACCGAATCAGATAAGAAATAACGCCTGTTGAATATGACAGGCATCATATGGTTGCAGACTTTCTTGGCAAAAGAATTAGGTCCTCAGGGGAATCAATAAGACTTGAAATTTTATTGCCGTTTCTTATTCGTCTTTGTTTGCTAGAGTCAAATGGTAGGATCAACCTGAGAAAGTTGTCGGGGAGCCCTGGGTGGTCGGTATACTTCCATGGCTGTAGGATGATTCAACATTGTTGATCAAAGGCATGTCAATGGTGCGAGAAATCTTATCCTGGTGCCGAGTCACGACAAGAGAACAATATGCAAGGGAAATGGAGTTACCTGTGCAAAATAATAACATCATTTTCCCATCTTCCCTAACTGTTGCAGTGTAATAACACAGAGTGAGCCACTCGTCCGAAGCTTTTTGGACTATCCTTTCCATGGTTCTTCATCATAAACCCTCCAAAACTTCTTCCATACTTAACATTCTTTTGCTTGGGGAAAGCGTTGAATAAGTCAACAAAACAGACGAGTGGTTGTTGAGTTATCATGCAAACGTATCACATCATTGCTGTCAACCCATAACGTTTGTAGTGATATTTAGTCAGTGCATGTTGTCCACTACCCAAGAGATAACACCATCATTTGGAAATGTTGATTTCCTTTTTTTCTTCGCCCTAAGTTTAAGCTTTTGGAATTTTATTTCCTTGGATTTTTCTGAGCAAGAGGGTCCAATTCAACCTGCTTTTTGGATTTCTTTTTGGGGCGTGAGTGGAACTTGCCATCTTCTAACCAAAAAACACTCTATAATCATTAAGATTGAAGGAGGATTTTTTTTTTTTTTTTTTTTGGTTAAGTAAAATTTACATATAAATTAATTATTTATACATAATCGATAAACACCTAACTTAGTGATAAACAGATATTGTCTAAAATCTTTTAACTCTAAGTTTGATATTCAAGAGAGTGTGTAAATTGGTACATGACTTTAAAAAAAATCAGTTGTTTATACATGCAAGACTATGAGTACATCCAAGGTGTTTCAAGTATGGTAAATCTACTGATTTTCAGCTGTTATGATACCCCATGCCTCCTCGAAACATTTTCTGTCTGCCTTCTGCAATCATCAGAACGCCACTCATGCGCTCTTCGTCAGGCCCATGCAACGACGTCTTCCCCAATGCCGCGTTGCCCTCTTCTCTTGGTCCCCAACCTTTTGGCCCCCACGCTTCCTTTTGCGTCTTCCACATACTTCCAACTTATGCTAATCCACTCCGACCCTCTCCACTGCCAGACTCCACCTCTCCCAGTAACCCACTTCCTTCTTCCATCCTTTCAATTCCTTCAAAAATCAGCCTCTCCTTCCAGCTTTTCCCTTTTTTTATCCCACTCCGTGATTTGTTTTCATTTGTAAGTCAAGGATCTCTCTCTTCGGGCATCGATCATGGTCTAGCCATTATAGTCTTGCACAGTTCCTTTCCACAGATCAACAAGAACAACCCTAGACCTTGATTTTTGAGCCAAGTTTCTCTTTGTTTTGGGTTTTGGTGCCCTGCATCTTTCTCTATTTTCTGTCGTGTATCTATCTGATAATAAGAATTCTATTTTTTTCTGTATTTTGTACCTTTTCTTTGAGAATACTATTTGCCCAAAAGAAAAAGAGATTTATTAACGGTTTAAATTGCGATGAGTTTGAAGCCATAGGATTATATGACTCAACTCAGATTCTATGATTTAATTTTAAACTCTTTTGATAGTCAATGTAGATTAGGAATCATAGTGGAACTCAAAACCAGTTATATGGGCATTCAGGGGTGTCATTTTCAGACGTAATACTTCCAAATTTCATCAAAACTTGGGATGAAACGCTTTTTAATTTGAAAGGAAAAAGAAAATGATACTTTATTTTTTCCGGGTCTGCTGTACTTGCAGTTTTAAACAAAATCCCTGGAACATTTTGATGTTTTAGCATCACTAAAGTTGCAAGAACATGGGATTGGTTTAAAAAGATGCATATACCATAAACACATAATAATTTGTGAGATATCAAACCTATTCTTTCATTTTCACCTGCATATTTAAAGAAGGTATAAACCATTCCTTTTGTCCCTTATCTGCCCTCAATAATTTGAGACATGATGCTTAACTTTCTGATCAAGATTCTAGCTTGATGGATGACTTCAGGACTGGTTACTTAATGAGAAAGCATCAATGGAAACATGACAGTCAATCTAGAACAGAAATAGGTGAAGATTTTGATGTTGCTAAAAGGGACTTCTTGAACGGCTATGGAGGCAAAAAGGGCCACTTTTTGGCTCATATTTTGGACTATGTACTTCACATCAGGGTGGCCCGCCAGAAAAAAACTGCACGCAGGCTGTCTTTATGGTGTATGATGAAGAATGCTTAGGCCATCTCGCCCTTTCCAGCTTAAGAAAAAAGAATGAGATAAAGTTACTGTTGAAAGCATGGAACTGGAAGTATTATACTTTGAGCTTAAAAGTCGACTACATAGTCCAGAACAGTAGGCAGCACACTGGTTTAGTAAAATAAATGTTCTTGAACAGGGCTAATGGCGACAGCAATGCTAATTATCACCCTGATTTGTGCCATCATCCTCGCTTTTTAAGGCTGCCAATGAACGAGGAAGCATGGAATTTCACGCAGCCGCCATTCTACAGAACTGTTGTGAAGGAATTAACTAGGAAAAGATAGGGACAAGGGGAAATTTTGCAGCTACAACGATTGGATTACGTAGCATTAAGGCCAAGACAATAATGGCTATGCCAATTAAATATTAGAATATCGATGACATAGTCTTAATTTTGCCAGCTTTGTTCCACCAAAAACAAACGCTAATGACGAACTTTTCTTGGTCTGAAAGCGTATTTCAACTGTTTAGGTAGAGATATATTAAATGTAAGAATCAAACAGTAGCTGATTCAAGGGTCTCTCCCAAATTTTCTTTCTTTCTTCTAGAAACAGAAAAAGAGAGACAAGGGTCCTACGCCAGCCTCTCGTAGGGCACAATTTGCCAGTGGTACTGCGTTGAAAACCTAGGCTTAGAGGGAGAAGAAAACCCGTGAGTAGCTCAAGTACACCATCATCAATGAATGGTGAGATCATCTCTGCAGACAACAAGCTTTAGTTCTGCAATCTCGATGGCGCAGAAGAAATTTAACACCCACTATTCAGATTGGTACTGACGAATCAGAGACAGGTGAAGGATGAAATCTTGTCAATTACTGTTTGTTTCGTGGTGTTTTGCTTGCATTGGCCGCCAAGTTAGTCATAATCGACCAGCAAACGCCTAGGACGATGCAGCTAAAAGTGAAAAGCAACATAGGCCTGGAACACTTCAGTTCCGTATGCCCCAAAGTACACCATTTTCAGTGGACCTCTGCAGCCATCAAGACATGAAAACACTCACCCATCAGTACCTCCAAAGAGTAATTGGCACCACTTGATCCACAGGCTTCGAAATCCAAAGACACCCACTTTCATCTTCAGTTACGGCCAACCTCTTGGATCCCAATCAGAAAAGCTGCTTTTATATTCTAGCTGTACCGTTTTCACTGATACTTCTTAGTCATGTAGCCCACGTAGAATGGACCAGGCAAAAAGATTGTGGAACAGGACCACCCTATATGCCCTAGAATCCATAGTTACAGGCTTCAGTTCCTTCAAAAACCTTTGTACAGTACTGTAGCGTGCAGCAGCTGACCAAGAGGACCTTTCCCCTTCCCTCTACCCCCGCCTTTTGTGGATGCCCATTGGAAGTGAAGTAAGCAAAAAGTACATACGTAGGACTGGAGGGTTAATGACATGTGACCAAATCTCCCATTATTTAAATACCATATGCAACCCTTTTTTTTTTCTTTTTTTTAAACAAATAAGAAAGATCCATGTATCTTTAAATTGGATCACTTGATTAGTAGTGGAAAAGCACCATCTCATTTGAGAATAAGTACTACATGAAATTTTTTAGTATCAAGTTAAATGTTTGGGTGTATGAGTTTGGGTGTATGTGTTTAAAAAAAAAAAAAATCCCGAACCCCATTTACTTAACAAAAAATAATAATTTAAATCTCTTAATATAATATTCAAAATCTCTTCTATTTATGAATAAAGATGTAACTCAAAGTGTTTTTTATTTTTGTTTTTATCTACTAATATTGATTACTTTGCTATAAATATGCATAGGGTACAAAGGGTTCTCCAACCCAAGAGCAAACAAGCAGGGAAAGCCAAAGGGAGAATGTCGTCAGCGTGGTGTAGGCATAGCATAGGGTAAGAGACAAGCAAATGGTAAGCGGCGGAGAAAGCTCCTGATACAGGACCACCTGCTTTAAACGGACAAAAATCAAGTCTCTAATGCGTTTGAAAAGCCCGACTCTCATCTCTGGTGCGTGTCCACCTTGTGCTTCCCCTGTTGCAGGGCTTCTTGGTGATCTGGTGGGGATCAATGAGACCCCTTCTTTTGTTTCCTTCTGTGGAATAAGAAAAAGTAAAGGTAAAACCAGAAAACGTGTACACGGAGATGCTTTCAGAAACCAATTCTAGGAAAACAACTTGAAAATGAGGAGCTGCTCACATGTTCAACAGCAATTTACTACAGAAAACGAGTCTTCCTTGATTTTGACTCAGACGAGTAGTTTCCTTTTGTCGTTTTTTGTCAAAGGAGATCCTTTGAATATGAAAACTAAACTTGGGTTTTGAAGATCAACCTTTTAAGGTAGAGGGAGAAACTTAATTTGAGTCAGACGAGTAATTTCCTTTTGTCGTTCTTTGTTAAAGGAGATCCTTTGAATGAAAACTAAACTTAGGTTTTGAAGATCAACCTCTCAAAGTAGAGGAAGAAACTAACACACAATGTTTTATTACGTCGTATTTAAAGAATTCTAAACTTGATTTTCTCTTAAATGAATTATGATACTTGAATATTATATGTTATGAATAATAGAATGAATTGATAAGATAAGACCTAATCTTTGGTATTTCACACTTTAGTGCTACAAGACTGAAAGATTAAGAATACAATACAATCCTTATGTTTTGGGGCACTTTCTATCAAATTTGAAAAGATATGAATAACCTGACATCCCAGAGTGCGCGTGGAGTTGGATTGTTTTGATCATAATAAAAAGAATAGATGCGGTCCCATGCAAAGTGGTGAGAGAGAGAGAGAGAGAGAGGATGGGTGGAGTGCTTTAATACACGAATTAATGAGAATTAGATGGAGAAGCACTGGACCACCTCATCTCGTTTTACAGAGTCCTTATTTTGGGAACATTATGCACAACCCCAGGCGCATCTATTCTCTCTCATCTCTCTGTCATCTCTCTCTCTCTTTTTCTTCTTCTTCTCTGTCTGTAAGAGAAAGTGAGAGGAGCCTTGAATTTTTGGCCGAGAAGAAAGAAAGAGTGCCCCACCAGACTACAACTGAAGCTTCTCTGAAACCCATCTGAAAAAGCCTGGAAACAACTCCTACTTAGGAATGATTTCTTGGGATTCGTTCCCTACAAAGATCTCTCAAATCCTGTTTGTTTTTTCAAATGTTTAATCACTTCTTCTGGGTGTTTGGGTAGGTTATGAATTCATTAAGTAGAGTAGAGCACGTCATGGGTCTGCTTGTAGTTTGAGTGGCAGCACAGAAGGATCGTTACTTTCTGTTGTTCCTGTTCATCCATGGCTGTCCTGTCGAGCAAGGCAGTTTACTGAGTTTACTATTTTCTTTTGGATTTAGTATTATATGTCTGTTGGCTTTTTCCTCGCTATAATAATCATTTTTTAATTATTGGCCCTGAAATAATTGAAGAGGCTATTGGTTTTTCTCACTAAGAAGTCTGTTTTGGATGTATTTATATCATGGGGCATTGACCCACTTGAACGAGAGAGAGAGAGAGAGAGAGAGAGAGAGAGGTGAAGAGAGAAGAATATATCAGTGATGAACATGGTTTAGAGGTCGTCATCACCTTCTTCTGATCTTCTCCTTCCGAGGAGATCTATTTGATCATCCTTCCGAGGTTGGCTTTTCATGGCAGACCATGTTGGCTAATTAGAAGAACAAAGGCTGAGAAAGAGAGGCCACATCTTTCCTCCTAACCCATCATCTTCTTCCCCACTCGAAGGTCCACCATCACATATTCGTCTGCATCTGCTCTGCAGCCATATACTCCACTCTTCCATAAGGGGTAAGGCCTGTTCTTTCTCTTTCATCCCATAGTTTCCACATGTTTAGGGACGAATACAAAGTTTACTTTTTGTTTGCCTCTTGACCTGATGAATTAAAGGGTACTTTTTTGATCACATAGATTTGGATCGTCCAAGATTGCTCGACACTCTTCAACTGGAAGTTAATAAAGTTTTCTTGGTTCTTCTTTCAGGAGTAGATCTTGAGGAGATTGTGATTATACAATCAGTATCCTTTTCTGATATCAGAATTTTCAAGGAAGGTTACTATATACAGTAAAGAGAAGATTTTTGTTTTATGGCTCAGGAACAGTGTGAAGATAAATCTGGGAACATGGTTTCTTCAGCTGGCTTTTGTTACTCAGATGTTTCATCAAGTAACCCAAACATTCATCTGGTGAACCAGATCCAAGGCTTCGAGTCGAACCAAGAAATCTTCAACTTGACCACAGGGATGGAGATGATAGGGTTTTCAAAGAATCCACAGCAGCAAAGTGACAGTAACTCAGTCATGTGGAGAGGGTTATTTGGCAAGTCTGAGGGCCACCCTGGTCCGTCATCTTCAAAGATGATCAACGAGTCCACCGGTGATTTCTATCAGCATGTATTCAATAAGCCTGATTTCTCAACTGGGATTACCGAAACTAGTAGTGGCAACCTGATAGTTGGAGCACAGGAATCTGCAGGTTGGCAGGAAAATAGGTTGATGGTGGATGGTTCTTTGAGGTGTGTATTCCCTTGTGAAGGAAATGAAAGGCCTAGTCAAGGTCTTTCGCTCTCTCTTTCTTCAAGCAATCCTTCAGCTATAGGGGTCCAATCCTTTGAGCTAAGGCACGCTAATCATCACCATCAAGACCAACAAGACGATATGAGGTTCATTGCTTCAAGTTCTAGAGATGGATTTTATGGAAAATCATCAAGCATCCAAGAGCAACAAATGATGCAAGATGGATTTTTGGCAAAAGTTGCTAGTCTTAATCAAGGGCAGTTCCAATTAAGGAACTCAAAATACTTGGTCCCTGCGCAGGAACTTCTGAACGAGTTCTGCAGTCTGGGAACAAAGCAAACTGATCCACCGAAGCAAAAGTCCCACAAGGCCAAACAATTGGAAGATGATAATGGCAGTAGTTCATCCAGAAAGCATGCTCTTTACTCCCTGGAATACTTGGAATTGCAGAAAAGAAAAACAAAACTCCTTTCGATGCTGGAAGAGGTATATATGTTTAAGCTCTTGTTTTTCCTCCACTAAAGATCCTTCCTTTTTGCCCTTTTCCCTAAAACTTTTCGTTCATCGTCAAAAGTGCGGGAATAAAAGTAAAAATACATGTTTTCTTGAAGTGAACTTGTTTCAAAGAAAGTTTTAACTTTTTCATGCTGGTTGATGGATTGGGGTCTGCACGACTTGATTCTTGAACTAATTTAGCGACTGCGGGCCTTTTCATTAATGCGCCACTCCGTTACCTTTGAGGCTTTGCATTTACTTTTCGAATCCTCTATTCCTTTTTCTTTACAAGGCGACTTATCTTCCTCTTACAGCTCCTTAACAAGCTATAACATATTCTATGCTGCAACTCTAACGCCAAAAATATGGGCTTTTTCATCACTTCTATGTCTATCTTCTTCTTAAGGTGGACAGAAGGTACAGGCACTACTGTGATCAAATGAAGGCGGTGGTGGCGTCCTTCGAAGCTGTAGCCGGCCATGGTACAGCCTCTGTGTACTCCGCGTTGGCTTCAAGAGCCATGTCCAGGCATTTCAGATGTTTGAGAGATGGGATTGTAGGTCAGATTCAGGCCACTAAAACAGCCATGGGCGAGAAGGATCCTGTTGCACCGGGCACAACAAGAGGAGAGACGCCACGGCTTAGGATTCTTGACCAAGCAATGAGGCAACAGAGGGCGTTCCAGCAGATGAACATGATCGAGAGCCACCCATGGAGGCCCCAACGCGGACTTCCCGAGCGATCCGTTTCAGTCCTCCGATCTTGGCTTTTTGAGCATTTTCTCCACCCGTAAGTCTCTCCCATCATCTTCTCTATCTCCTCTGGAGCCTTACGAATCAACTTCACAAGCAAATCAACGTTTCACCAAAGAAGTAAAAGAAAACAGTGCCTGCAAGTCGTTTTAGTAAAATCTGCGTAGCTTTTGCTTGTGAAAGCAGCCGAATGTTTTGGTTGTTCGTACCCTACATTCAGATTCCAATTTCATTGTCAAAGTGCTCCCAATGATTTATCTTCTTTCTGGATATTTGCTAGGCGTGGGGCTATTGATATTTCATACGACTCATCTCCTTCTCTCTCTCTAAAAAGCTTGCATACAAATCAGTGAAAGTAACACTTTTATCGTGGAACTTTTGCAGGTATCCAAGCGATGTTGATAAACACATCTTGGCCCGCCAAACGGGTCTCTCAAGAAGCCAGGTACGTCCACATCTTCCTAAAACTTATTTAATGGATTTGTTTATTTGTTCATAGGGCATATCTTATTGGGATCACGCTTTGATATAAACAAACCTATAATTGCAAGAACTGACAAATGCAACACATATATAAAATCTAATGCATGCCTTTTTTTGTTGTTGTTGTTGTTACATATGCTTCAACAGGTGTCGAATTGGTTCATTAACGCAAGGGTTAGGCTGTGGAAGCCCATGGTAGAAGAAATGTACATGGAAGAGACAAAAGAGCAAGACGACAACATGAACTTGTCAGATGCAATTACAGATCTCGACTGTAATGGCCGGCAAAATCAAAACCCACCTCCAACACGCCTTGAAGATCAAAAACCTACACAGGTCCAACTCATCCGAGTTGACTCTGAGTGCCTCTCCTCCATTATCACTAACCCAGACAAGAACGACTCTAAAACCAGTAAAGCCCTCCAAAGCCACCAGATGCACCAGCAACACGGCTTTGGGCGGATTGAGACATTTGGGTCCATGGAGCTGGACTTTTCATCTTATAATCAGCACTCGGCCGGCGCGGTTTCTTATGCCAATGACAGTGCTAATCAGAATTTCAATGGCGGAGGGGTGTCTTTGACGTTAGGGTTGCAGCAGCATGGCGGTAATGGGGTGAGCTTGGCCTTCTCTCCTGCCTCCCAGAGCTCCTTGTTTTACGCTAGAGACCACATTGAAGAATGCCAACCAGTTCCGTACTCGCTTCTAGATAGCGAAGGACAGAATCTGCCATACAGAAACCTGATGGGAGCGCAGTTGCTCCACGACATGGCAGGATAGAAGTAAAAGAGGATGGTGAATTGGTGATGGTAGATAAATTGTTTTAGGAATAGATAAATACTTATACATGCATAAAGCTATATCGGGTAGGTAAGAGTCTGCAAATCATCACTTCCATGGCTGTTAAGTTTTTTGGAAACTCTTCTTGATTATTAAGAACGTGCTTATTACCCTTTAGGTTAATATAAAGTTGCTGGCGATTAAAGCAAGAAGACAGATATCTTTCCTTCCCCTTTCTGGCAGATTCGATTTCCCAAAGATATTATTAACCTTCTGTGTATATCAGTGGTTAGCCATTTCCTTCTCCTTTTGGGGTTGCTGAAACGAGCTGATTGAATCATCTGTGGCTCTTGTTCAACTCGAAACTTCATCACTTGGGCAGATTTTTTATTATGTATTTATATGAATATATAAATCCAATTAAATATAGTAGCACAAATTGATTGGTTCCCTTGTCCTGGAGACTAAGACAAGTCCTTCAGAAATCGCAAAATATCTTGCTCATTTTGGGGGTTGTGGTCCATAATTCGCCCTCATGAAGATGATATCTCAACCCAATAAGAATTGCTTGCCTTTTGATTCGTCAACTTTAGGGTAGTTTATGCCTCTGCTTTTTGCCAATTGAAAACGTCCCTTTCATTAACTGCCTTTTTAGTTTGTGTGAGAGGCATTAGGGTTTTGATTGACCATTGGTTTCTGCATCGTGCAACTTGGTGAAGATCGAAGTGATGGGGCACCAACGAGTTAGTAACAGTCGCAGGACCTCTGTAAAACCTAAAGATCAGTAGCTTTTTGTCCATGCATGGGTCCTTCGGGCTCATGCAATTGGTCACTGCAACTTTTCATTTCATGCAGCCGGTAAATGGAAAATAAGAACTTCAAGACTCATTCAATCCGAAGTGTTTTGATGAAGGCCTTTCGTGACAATACCTTGGAGAAACTCGAGGAAGTCGAATGATATCAGATCGTGAACAAAGTACGTGAAGGATATTAAATTTCTCTTGCAAGCATTAAAGCCGTTGACCCTTGCATAAATGCAAATCCTTTTTAAAGAGAGTGAAATCAAGGGAAGCTGTATTCCACAGCAGAAGACGAGGATATGGCATATAGGTTGTAGTACATTGTGTGATAACTGTGCCTAAATAATCTATTAACTCTTGAAGGCGACATCGAAAACGCCCTTTCAAGCTTTGCATGCATGGTTTCCAAGGTTCATAAAGTTTCTTCACAATTTATTCTGTATACGTAATACATATCTGTCTTTCTGCTGCAAAAGGTACGGTTTAGAAAGTGTTCATCAGAATTTCAGAGAACTCATTCTGATTTCATCCCAGGCTTCATGCAAAGAGACTTGCAGATCTAAGTAGACAGAAACATCAGGTTAGCATTTCTAAGTTTTTCTCGGAAAACTCTGTACTTCTTGCTCTTTGAAGACAGTATAAGGCAAGAATAAACCTAGTTTAATTATGAGACTTAAAAAGGATCTTGGTTTATACTATAATTGGAAATCTTTCACTGAACATTCTCGAACCATTCCTGTTTCACTTGATAAATATAAATATTGCATTTACAACGAAGGATACGATAAACTCCACAGAGGAAGCATCAGAAGTGCTTATCTTCTTCATAGTGAGTATCATCTGCAACCTGAGTTTGAAAAAATCAAAACATATATGAAGACGACATACTAACACACAAAACCAACAAAGAATTAAAGTTCTGTACCAAGACACTTACTGGAAAGATGCATTGACAACGAATGCATTTACATGAGACTTGAATATTTCAACCACTAATGAGGGAAACGTTCGTGTTTGGTACATGACAAGCTATGTGCATCTACATTCCGACTTGTGGCCAATTAGGTATCAACAATAGCAAGGAACTAAGCAAATGATCATGAGATATAACAAAAATTCAACTAACTTTAAGGCATTTCATTCTCAGAGCAATTACACTCAATTTGTGTAGCTTCCTGACGGTGGTACCAGTTTTCATTTGAATAAATGTGGGCTCACATGATCATTGTAATGTTAGGTGCACCACGGCACTTCTTCTTCCTTTTCCCTTCTATTTTTTTTTTTTTTTAATTTTTGGGCATGTTGCATGGTTGGATTCAGATTGCCAACTCCTTATTTATGCCAATCCACCCCAAAACCCTCAGAGAAAAAGACTTTCTCCAGCACTTTTGACGTAAAAGATGCTAGTTTGTTACCTACTTGTTTACTTTATCATGAGAGACCTCTTTCGGCTTTAATGGTTTCCTAGGCCCCGAAAGCAGCTCGTCGGTGGTCCTATCTCTGAAAAATCAACGTTTTTGATGAGATAATATCCATCCTAGCCTGACCAAAAGGATTGGTCCTTATCAGAGCAGGTACACCATTTGTGTTTAAGCTTAGCTACCTCGCTCCAAACCTCCATAATTTTGATTCTAAGACTAACAATTCTGGCCCTTCCATGTTGAGATATCATTTTTATATTTAAAAACTACTCAAAATTTGTATTTTTTTTAATATAGGAGTCTTATATATTTAAATTCTCCCTATACTTTGGGTTACATGTTGCGCTTAAGGTCAAATAGAGTAAAAATGAATGCTCCTCACATATTGAACATATTATAAAAGTACAAAGTTGAACAAGAGTTGCTGTAAAACAATTTCAGCGTTAATAACAAAATCTAACCAAAAGCTAACTTCTGAATTTTTTTATATTCAAAAACTACTAAAGGATTATATTTTTCTAATGTGAGAATTTTACCTGCAACAAAAAAACCTAATTTTTTGGCAAGAAAACACGAATAAGAAAGACCAAAAGGTTTAAGTAGCAAAGAAGAAAGATCTGAATTTGCTTGTAGTTTATGCGATTTCATGTTCCAAGGACAAGAGGAATCCTATATATATTTCTAGGGATTGGGCGTTGCCAACCTTGGACCTGGCTTCTTCTTTGAGTTCTATCTGATTAGATCTTGCTTTTAGGGGATGTTGCTTTGGCTTTAGTTTTTGCCTTAAATTGGTCCTCGCTTGGTTCTTCTTCTGAAATTGTTTGGTTTTATCTTGTCTTATCAGCTGGGTTCTATGCTGGAACTTAGCACTCTGTTTGTACAGTTCGTTTAATCTCCCTAACCACACATTTTCCCTTCACAAGAATTTGTACTAGCTCATCTGTAGCATGTTTTGAGGGGTGACAAGATTGCTTCCACCATGGACTTTTGGTTACACTTAGAATGTGAGCATTTAGCTAATTGTTTATAATTGTTGAAAGATCAACATCAACGTGGGACACACATGACAAATGACAAACTCGAAAGGTAGTGCATGTAGCTGGTTAACATGTTTAAGCAAAAATAACTATAGCTAGTTAACATGTTTCAACAAAAATAGATAAGCATTATGAACGACCATCAGGAAAAAGGAGAGTATGAAACATGATTCATTTTTGTTTATAAACACTAAAGAGGGGTCCCCAAAATTCAACCACCAATTTTGTGTTCTTCATCCCCAAAATTCAAACTCCAATAACAATTGTAAAGGGTCCCCAATTTTTTGTGGCTTCCTCGTGGCCTTTAAGCCACCAATCAATAGAGAATATTTTTGGTTATTAAGTTTGGAGATGGTGATATTAAATGTTAAATTAATATCTTGATGGATAGTTAAAGCTTTTGACTTTTGCCGGCATATGTAGGTCATATTACATATGATACACTTAGATCCACGTCCAAGGGTTTCCCACCAAAGAAAATAATTTTCTATTGATAGAAGTATTTATAGGATTTTTTTTTTTTTTTTTGGGTAGGTCATGGAATGTTCTCAGTGGGCCTTCATACCATGAGAATGGGCCCATTATTGTATGAACCCAAAGGAGATTTCTTCAGAATTGAATTGGTTTAATAATGGGCCAGCATTAGGCCCATGGGTTCTTGTTGTGGTGTAAGGACGGCCCAGTTTCCACAAGATTTCTTGCTCTCCACTCTCTTCCATGGTTGATTAGGGTTTTAGCAACCAAATCTCTCTCTCCCCCTGAACGAAATTCAAAGCGTATGATGCGACACTGACATCTCCAAGTAGAAAAGATGTCATATTGGGGGCGAATTCACCAGTCGAAGCTCAAGCACCTATCGTATCTGTGTAAAAGATACTATTTTCAAAACCCTTATGCGTCTTCGTTCAGTTCCACTTCTTCGCATGCAAAACCATGTCTATTGAACAGTACGAGACGGGTTATTCAAAGCAGTAATGGATCCTCTGATTTTTCCAATAGTTTGCGGCTTTTGGGGGCTACAGCCCAGGTGATTTTTGCGCATAGTTTGTTGGTTTCGGGGTCGGGATTTTCTTTCCTGTTTGGCTTCTTTGTACTTCATGAATTTGTATTTGGGGGAAAGGGGGGAGAAGTCATTTATTCACTTTTGTTCGACACTTGGAGAACTGGGATTTTTATGGCTTCTTCTGTCTAGTTTTTAATCTTTGTCTTGATTTTTTTGTTAATGCTGTGGCAGGATTCAAGTTCAAGCATACGGTTGCTTTCGGCCAATGGGCATGCTGGCAATCGTCATTTTAGCGTTTTCAATGAGTTCTCGAAGAAGATGAAAGGCGAAGCTAACAGGTGTTTTATTTATTTTCTATGTACAAATATGGATAACCAATGATACTTTGTAATGTTGATGCTCTGTTTGGATGCTGATTACTGTCTTGCCCGGGGTGATATGTATGTGCTAAAAAGTAGATGAGGAGTTTCTAAATGGGTCTCTATTCGGTTGCTTCTTCTGGTTCAACATGTATGCTTGTTCCCGATTTTTCCTTTATATGAGCGTTTGCTTTTTTTTTTTCTGCATGATAAATGATGTTGGGGTCTCATTTGTTGTTTAGGAAAGGCGAAAAATAAGAAATCCAACTGAGGCCAGTATGACTTTTTGTACATTTTATTATGTCATAAAATCTTTTCTTTTGCCTTGATTGACGATTAGGAATCTACTGTTGGACTAGGTAGCGAGATGCATCATGTTAGGTAACAATGCTTTATGCTTAGAGTGTTACTTCTTTGATTTTATGCTGAAATTTAGGATTTGAAGTTTATGAGGATTTTTTAAGTTTCTGGGTGACAGTGGCATAAAGTCCCTATCCAATTTTGAAGCTGAAGCAAACAAGTTTTAACTCCTATCACCGCTTTGTTTTTCATGTCTACTTTAATTCCTTGTTTTTAATCTTTAGTGCTGGACATTTTGTTGTATGCAGAAATTCAGAGTTCCAACAGTCACTCAATGAGCTGAAAGAGAAAGCAGAAGAGCTGAAAGGAGTGAAAGAAGATCTGAAAAATAGGTAATATTGTAACATGGCCACCTAATCACTTGTGTAAATTTTAGCTTTAGTAGTTATGGCTGAGACATACTGTTGTATGTCAAGGCTTAGTTGGACAGTTCAATGGAGGGATTGAGATGGTGAAATGGCGAATGCAGAACTAAGCAGACGACTGAGCGACTGTACAAGCATGTGGATGGTGTATGGACAGAGGCTGAAGCTACAGCTAAGAAGGTTTGATTTATATGTATCTTCATATATTTCATTGCCAAAAGGAGTTGCAGATAACAGCTCTCACTTTTGAATATATTTTACTAGTTGTATCATAAATATTCGTGCTGTTTGCTTCAGATGTTCTGCAATGCATGGATTTGTGTTTTTGTGTGCATTTGTAATTTTATCATCAGCAGTGTCTTCAAATATGTTTACATTTGTGTTTAACCCGCAGGGTGGGTCTTAGGGTCTATCTAGGAAAAATTAGGGTTGTACCTTAGGCACTTATTTTCCAAGATCTATTATCATGTGGTGCTTGTTTCTCCCAATACCTTGCACAGGGCTCTCACTGATGATCAAAAGTATATCATTTATGCTTGTGAAGTATTACCTATAATATGTTGTTGGTTTTTTCAGGTTTCAGCCAACATGAAAGAGAAGATTTCAGCCGCAAGAGAGGAGGTTGACATTCTGTTTATAATTTCAGCTCGTTCTTGATTACTGCTGTCCATATTTTGCATTGACGAGTGATGATGCTATATTAGTTGCTTACTGTCTTATGCAATTAGGTCAAAGGAACTTTTGGGGTTGGGAAGCAAGAGTCTTCCGAATTCAGTGGTACTTCAGCTAATCATGGCGCTGATACAAAAGAGGGAACCAACGCCTCATCTGGAAAAGAGAATCACCAGCAGTCCGCATCTGGAGATGAGAATTACCAGCAGTCTGCATCTGGCAAAACTGCAGAAACATTGTTTAGCAAATTTAAGTCCACTTTTCCTTCTCAGAAGGTTTCATTGGCCTTCCAGAAATTAAAGGAAGCTAAGATCACCGACTTTGCAAAGAAGGGATATGATATTGTAAAAGATGAATTAAGGGGCACAACGACTAAGAAAAGGCATCTACAACATAATACTTCCACACCAACAGGTGAAAGAAGTACAAAAACTGACATTGTCATTGTACCATCAAAGCAGTCCCCATGGAGTAAAAAGTGGGAAGCATTCAAAGAGAAGGTAAATAATCCTTGTTGCAAACTCTATTTTGAAAATCATGGAAGTTGTATCTACTTTATGCATAAGTCCTTGTCTCTCATCTGAAATGATATTTGTTGTTTTCCTTTTTTGCTTCTGAAGCTTCGACGTCATCCTACATTCAAGCGTGTCACTGGGTTTAGTGAACCTGTTGTCACAAAGAGTCAGGAGGTACTTTTCACTCTAATATTTTTCATTTTATTTACCAGTTTGCCAGGTTGAAATGTTTGTCCATTCTGCTTGTTTCTATTGCAACAGTTTTTCTTGAAATGGCTCTTGACTTTAAGCATCTTGTGTTGTATGTATCTAGAACAAGGTGTTCGCATGCTCTCTCTCTACCTGTTTAGCACTGCTAATTTCAATCGACAGTCTTTTGTGTCCATCAGAGCCTCATAATTGTCTAATATGAGGTGTTCCTTGTAGTTCATGAGCATGGGATGCAAAAGTTAGTAGTTGAATTCCTAGCTATAATTTATTGGCATCTTGGGCAGAAGTAAACTTTACCAGGTTATTTTGAAGCTAGTATTTTGATTTTCATAGACCCCAAAAAGGAGAACTTTAATCTATAAAGCCAATCTTGAATTCTTGTTTTCTCAGGGTCCAAGACATATGCTTTGCTTGTTTTCTCGTTTATTTCTTTCTTTTGATTAGTGCCAACTATATCCGAATATGATTGCTTAGTTTCTATTCCATTTATTTTCTTCCTTGGCGTTTAAGTTTATTCAAATTGGTCTAACCAGAATGAAAGGGTTCAATGTTTTATCCCTCTTTAACCTGTGTATTATCAATCATAAATTATAATTGATATATAATAATCTGATTGCTGACCATGACAAACATTCAGTTTTACATTCCTTATAATTTTTGTTTTCTTAATGGTCATCCTTTTGAAATATGTGTTCCAAATTTTGTCTGGGCTGGAATTTGCAGATTGCAGAAGATATGCGGGAGAGATGGGAGACAAGTGATAATCCCATTGTTCATAAAATTCAGGAGTATGCCTTTCAGCGTTCATATTTTTTCCCGTTGCTCTACAATTGATTAATAAATTGTAATAGTACTTTGGAAAGAGTCGTTTGTTGTATTCTGAGTGCTAATTTGACCATCTCGTGTTTGACAGTATCAATGAAAGTATCTTTCAAGAAACAGATGCTGCAATATCAGTCAAGGAAATAAGACAACGAGATCCGTATGTTCATGTTTCCACTGGTGTCAGTTTCAGAATTTTCGTTTCATACTTTAACAATATCTTAACTCTTTTTTCTTTTTCGCGTTCTGTAATATTTGTGTGGACTAGATCTTTCTCTTTACCAGAGTTTGTGGCAGAAGTTCAGGAAGCAATCAGACCAGTCCTTCATGCTTACATCAAGGTGAGGTGCTGAGCTTCCTTAGGAGTTTTGGAATGGTGTTGCCCTCTGTTCTGTCCTCTTTTATCAGACTTCATTGCAAGTTATGGATGTGAATATGACCCGTGTGAGGGCCATTGGAATTTCTTGTCTGTATCAAATTATAACGGATTATGTTTACAGGCAGATGTTGAAACACTGAAGAAGTATTGTAGCCCTGAAGTGATTGAGCGGTGTAAAGCTGAGCATCGGGCTTATCAAAGCAATGGCATCTTTTTTGATAACAAGGTGGGAAATTTCACTTTCCTACGTCTATCATACTGCCTAGCTTAAGTGTTAGTTTTATGTATGAAACAAAATTCTATATCCCTGTTTCTTTTTTAATTTGCAATGGTATATTTAACCATATATTAGTTGTCTGGATTCTATCTCAAAATTGACACTTGACAAATGTTGGAAGGTTTGCCATACAAAATGTATTGGAGGTTTGAGACTTCATTTTACAATATTTGATAGTAACCTCAATCCTTTATCAATGCAAGGTTTTTAATAGATGCGCGGGTCAGTAAAATTTGTTCACTGCTCAGTTTGAATGGGGACTACATGTGAAATCTTCCTCAATTTGAGACTCTTCTTTGCTTCCCCTTTTTGGTTGCTTACGTCAATCCTAGCCAGCAGTTAGTTCATTTCTTTTAATTTTGAGATTTCAATATGCACACAACAAGTAGCTTACTAGTTCACTTGTTCCCAAATCCATTTCAATCAGATTGTCTATTTTGCCACTTGAATATTCTCCATGAAAGTGATCATAATGGTTCCAGTGCTGCTTTTTCTGTGAGTTCTGACTTAATTAAAGTTGAAAATGTTACCCTTATTTTATTAGTAGACAGACATTGGTAGGAATCAAAATGCTGATTGAAGTGGTGAGGTAATTGCTGCTAGGCACACATTGGCCACTAAGCAGTGATACTAATTTGTGGCTTTTCGTAATGCAGATTCTACATGTATCAGATGCTGAAGTTAGAGAGACCAAAATGATGGGAAATTCCCCCATTATAATCTTAGCGGTATGCATATCTTTTTCTTTGAACCTGATGAAAAGCATCTTTTAACACTGACATTGTACAAAAACAATAGCTGACACTGATGATCCTTATCTGTGGGATTGTCACAGTTCCAAACACAGCAGGTCTATTGTGTACGTGACAGAAATGGTTCAATAACAGAGGGGGGCCAGGTAAAAGATGACTTTTTTTTTGTCCCAAGCATTATGTTGGCCGCAAGAGCATCTTCAAATAAAAGTGCCCCTTGGCAACTCTACTTAAAAAGGAAGTTAAAACTGGTGTGCATCCAACAATTGAAAGCAATAACGCTAAGTCACAAGTTTGTCAGTATTCCTAGCGTTTCAAATTGGCTTTGATCTAAAAGCATCTTTGAAGTTTTTACTTTTGTGTTTGTCATATCTTGGCGGACTGAATTTGTCAAGGTTCAAAATTGTCAATATTAGTCTTCCTTTGTCACTAGAGCATATTGAATGTTTATTCTTTGCAAGCTGGAAAAGTGTCAGCTAAACTACTCTTGTCCGACCATTATAATTAATAAGAATAAATGCACCTCCTCTTAAGAAATCACGGTTGGTATGTCTGTTGACTTCTGTGTCGAAATCAAGGCAACAAATATGTGGTTCTACATGCTCTATGTTATTGTGTAGAAATTAGCTCACCAACGATTATACTTTCATATAGATGTAACTATTTTATTGCAGATAATACAACACCAGTTCTTGACCCCACAGCCTTGATTCTAAAGAAATTTCAATGACAAATATCTTGTGGTAATTGTAGGATACGATACACACAGTATACTATGCCTGGGCAATGCAACTAGTAGATGCAGAAGAACTCGGAGATGGTGCTCTCTACCCAATATGGAGGTTAAGAGAAATGCAACAATTTGGAGTCCAAGCCCTCATTTAGTTTCTTCAATTCTTTTCTTGATGATGAATGTTGTACTCCCCCTTTTTCGGGGTACGAATCGCCCTGGATTTTGTTTCATGCCAGGGAACTCTGTAGTCTGCATTTCTTATTCGTGACCAAATAAAGAAAAAGAGGTGCAGTGATTCAATTATTGGACAAATAGATTTGTTTGTTAACCTCTGAAATTTCTTACCTGTAATGGGTAAAGCTGTACAAAACTGGATTTTAATTTTACCCGAAGGAAGAAAACCAAGAGGGACGAATCTTACTTTGCTTTCCTCCTTTTCTTGTCTGCTTTTTATTTACTTTCCCCATCCTTTTGTCTCGAGGAATAAGTAAATCATGCAAAAGGACATGAGAAAACTAAATAAAAATGATATTTTCCTGTTTGTAAATCTGTCCTGATGCAGCACAGCTAGAAGGGTGTACAACAGTGGACTAATTTGACTAGGCTCTCATTTTAGACATGGAAGACAACTGCAGGGTAGGTTCCTGTGGACAGGGGTCGTTGATAATTATGTGAAACCATTGAAAGTGTGAAATGGCGTTGCATAATTAACACCTAGTGCCTCCGACGCAGCTCCATGGCCATATGGACCACCATCAGGAGCTGGGTGCCCATGACGTTACAGCTCAAGAAACCAAAACAACTGTTTTCTGCACTGAAACTCCTCCATTTCCGGGGCCTGATTGAGACTCTCTGCAGCTAAAATGGAACCCACTCTACTCACCAACCTCCCATAGAGCAGTGGAAGCTTTTGCCCTCTTTCTCTTACTTCTTGAGAGGGACAATAATTGAATAGCTTCCTGTAATCTCGTACTAAATGAAGCCCCACGGCCCTGCAATGGTTGTCTTCTGTTTTGACATTATCTATGCACCGACACCTCGTTCTCTATTTCTGTTGTTCCCCTGTGTAATCTGACGGTGGGTTCTCCTCAGCCACTCATTTACTGTTTTGGGTTGTGGTATTTCCAGCCCCATCTCTAGAATATCCATGAATCAGGTCAAGGTTTGTGCGGCAGAGCTGTACTGGTTCTCTAGAAAAACCCATTTGGAGGTAGGTGTCAAAAGTTGAATTTCTCTTACTGCTTATTGATTTATGACCACCGAGGCTTTCCATTTAACTAATCCTACTGTGAGTGAAACTGGGGCCTCTTCTGAACTGTCAGACAGACAGATGTGACTTCTGTCGGGTAAATTATTGCAAATTATGTGTATACTTCTTCAAGCATTCGCCCTTTCAAACTTCTGTCCACGGCTTCAAAATTCAAACTTCTTGGTGCTTCTAACTTTTAACGGCATAACCAAGAAGTCCCTTTCTCCAATCGCTCCGCATGTTTTTGTACCTTTCTTTAGGACAATGAAGATTGTTACAAGGTGTCAATCTCATCAGAAAAAGAATGCCGATCCATTTGATGGTTCTCCCCTGTACATTTTATTCAGAACCTTTTACCTGCAATAGATTCATAGAACAATTGAACATAAGACGGGACAAGTTTCTTGTTGATGCTGTTCTCGTGATTGTGGGTACTAAAATATCCCAGGTAAAAAAACCCCAAAACAGCCCAACAACCAACACGTAGCCTTTGGATGCAACTAGAAACAATTAAAGAAACAAGCCTCGGCACCATCTGAGGGACCAGTCCCAGAAAATCCAAGACCTAGTCGTATTACAACAGAAACAGGGCCAGCTACAGCCCCAGGATTATATCCTATAGATTTTAATTTGAACATGATATGAAGCATACCCCATTGGAGCCACGTTCGTAATCCTGTATTACTTCCCTGTCAGTACAGAATCTTTTGACCCTTGCTAAGGGCCAGATGGTTGAGGGTTAATATTTGCCAGATGGTTGAGGGTTAATGACTCTCTAAGTGAGAAAAGGTCCCCAAACTTTTCTTTTAAACCAACACCAATTATTGTGAGCAGATAAACTAAATATATAGAAGAATATCAAACATTAATTTTTAGTACGTCTTCTGTCACCAAGTTTGATGAAATAGGAAAAACCTAATATGCCATTGATGACTGTAAATGTTCAAAAGAACTAAATCTACAAGTGAAGTGCTCAACTTTCTATTCTTATATCTCTAATCCTTCCCTCCCTATGGCTAGAAAACTTAAACATCTCAATGCTGCTAAATTTTTTGCACTGAACAAGTCATCTTGCTCCCTCTTGTGGATACCATTTTTTGCCCCGGTTACAACCAAGATCCTTCATTTATTTCTCAGCATTGCAGGAGCTATGATCGTTATGAATTGTAGAAGTTAATAGTCACCACCACTTTATGGCGGCTAAAGCTTAGTAGTCACCATCATTTGATGAGAGCCTGCGTTCTGATATCCCGTCAGGGCCATAGCTAAGTACCCACGCAGGATGAACAAGTATAAAGTACTCAATTGCTCAGCCATCCACCAAAATGGTTGAACTACCCCTTTTGTACAATAAAAATTTTCTTTCCTCCAATGGTTGTTTGTCAATGATCTGAGGGGAAGAATTGCAAAATTTTGAGCGTGGAGAACAATTAAACAAATAGACTAAGGATCAGAGAAGAGGAAGAAGAAAACCAAGATGAGAAGAAGCTCCCGTTCTAGAACTGGAAATGTATGCCTATATTTCACTGATTTCACCATCCCTACATACACCTACTTCTATCACCATGGTCCCTTTCTTTTTGGAGGACATGATTCTGCAACAGTTTCTCCGAGGTGACTGCAGAAACAAAGAGAAAGAAACCACATTTAGTAACAGTTTGCTTTAAAAAACACTATTCTCATAGCTCTACTTATCTTAGTTTTCAATTTTAGTACACAACTTTTCCAGATGAACAGCTAAGACCTTGAAGATTGTCGTTAGTAATGCATTGGAGCTTAATCATATTCTTGTCACATAGAAATCTCATCATCGGTATGGTTTAGCATTAAAAAAAATCTCATTATCACAGGCTTCAAGGATATATGCATCTTTCAATTGATGGTGCTCATAAATTGGAATATTTTACCGAATAAACCAAAATCTAAGTGATACTCGTAGTTTGTATACTTGGTGGTTAACCCTCAATAATGGCAGTCTGAAAACAAAGTAAGCAAAAGACATCAAGGAAATCACTTACTCTATCCCATAGAGTAGGGTCAGGTTTCTTGTAGACCTCTACTTTGTCGAGACTGGCAGGATTGGCCATCTTCCACCTGCACACAGGGTGAGAGACGCGATGCCGGAGATATTCACTCACTGTCTGGTTTGTTAGAGGATCCAATCGTGCTTTTGACAAGTAAAATACAAAAGGCTTTTGGCAGGGGTTTCGGCTAACTGGACGAGTATTGAACGCATATGCAGTATAATCTGCCTTTTTATACCAATTCAAAAATGTCCTTGAAGGCATTTCTATCTCACGAGGCGAAAAGACTCCTCGAAAAATTTGGACAGCAAAGCCCCATGAAACTGAAACACTCCAACTGCGAGTCTTGTCATAGCAAATTGATTGTTGCATGAGCCCTGCTGAATCCAACTTCATAGGAATCTTAAGCCGCTGCAGCGCTTGAACTCGGGTCACATTGGGGAAGATCGGCTCAACCACATCAAGATGATGCAATGACACCAAGGGTGTCACAGGATGTGCAGCAAGAAGCCCAAACAAGTTCCCGTACACATCATACTGTTGTCATCGACAAAAACAAGAATGTCAGAACCAGCTGTTAATCTTTTACAACAATTCACCACAAAGGTTTAATGACAAAAAAACTACACAAACAGCAATCTACTTTGGGACCACTCCATGAATCAATCAAATTAGAAACAAGAAGAATTCATCAGTTTCTAGCGCTACAAAGCTATCTCTAAAAGCCAATGCTGGCCACATCCTTCAGTATAAGGGCAAATATAAGAGGGGCCATTTAGCAGATAAAAAACAAGAGGGGAAATTCAGGGGATAAGCAACAGTAGGCGTTCCGTTTAATTTTCTCCAACAGAAGCCAAAAACATAGCCATCTAGGAAAAGTGGTTCAAACTTCTTATTCAATCTCATTATTTAGCTCCCTTGCGTACTTAATAAACTTCCCAACTAACTAAATATGCTCATCTACAGTACCCAGGCAAGAATTCCAAAGAACTGAGCTTTGCCCCAATTGGTAGTAGTTCCCAACCTCTGTCTTTCATTAAGCAAAAACTCCAAATGAGCACGGAAGTGGTTCTTCTTTGGGAGCATGTTAAGGAAGTCTCAGTTTGTGTAAGGTGTTCTGCAAAGGGAAAGTGGTTGAATAACACAAAAATGGTCGTGGATTTCAAAGGGGATGACAAGCCTGGGCCAATGCTTTTTAAACACGTGGGTCCCACGCGTCACCGAGAGCACAAACGTACAGGATCAAGGCAATGAATTCCATCGATTACGGAGCCCCGCCGGAGCTCCCCCCGCCCCAATCTACGGTCTGGAAAACACCAGTTGTTCGCAATCCCAGGTCGCTTATCTGGTATGCCGGAAATTCCTAACGCCACAAGTGTTCTCTAAAGGGTTTATCTAATATCGGCCGAAATCCCGGGGAAAGCATGGATTTTTAGGTTGAACAGATGAGAATGAATTGCTGGGAGGAAACCCAGAAAAGCAGAAGGGATTAATGGACCGGAAAATAAGAGTTACCGATAATTAAGTAACACGAAACGGACCTGGTGAAAGCCGAGTTCTTTGGTGAGTGGGACGCCGAGTTCAGCCATGCAAGCCTGCATGCGATCATCGGAGCCGTATAGGGCCGGGTATCTCTGTATGCAACGGTCCTGCATTCTGGCGAGCGCCTTCGCTAATGGGAAGCTGATAGCGAAGCCCCCACCGCCGTAGGCCATGCCGTAAGAGAAGTAGATGTTCTGCAAGTGACTCTCCGATAAGCTTCCGATATAGTAGTACTGGTTGTGGTCGTACTTCCGGAGAACCCGGACCAAGTTTTCGGTGACGAAAACGGTGTCATCGTCGCCCATGACGAACCAGTGAACGTCCTTGTGCCCGAGACGCAGAGTCTCGGACACGATCCGCGAGATCCGAATCGCGGACCGGTGCCCCTGCTGGTTAGAGTACGAAAACCGACTCGTATTCCCGGAGATCTTTATCGGCGGTAGGCCCTCACCGTCGGACTTCTTAACCGGACGGTCCAGCCACACTATCCCCCGCATTTTGTCAGGCTTGAACCACAACTTGATATAGTTCTTCCTCTTCTCCCAGAGCTTCGCCGAGGCCGCTATTCCGAACACCACACTCTGAATCTCCGTTCTCCGTGGCGCCTCCACCGTCGGCAACAACAAGTGGGTAACGTTCGAAACCGAAGAACCAGCAGAGGCGGAAGCGGAAGCGGAAGCGGAAGCCTCTCTGTGGCGGGGACTAAAGAACGGTTCGTCCTCGCAACCGCGTGTGGAGGACACAATCTTCAGCGTGTAGACCATGTAGGTGACGGAAACAGACAAGATAAGCCATACCAGGAGCTTGGGCAAGGACCGGCTCTGCTGCCCCCCGCCCGCCTTGGGAGTCCCTACCGACTGAGTTCTCATCTGATCCCAAATCCCCTTCTCCAACTCCTTCATACTCTCAGACCTCCCAAACTCCAAAACCAAAACACCCCCCACCGTCACTGTTCAGGGCGAATGCTAAATTCGAAAAACCCAGATCTCATAAAAACATCAATCTCCAAATGGAAATGAGACCGAGGAAGAAGACGAAGAAAGAAGAAAGGAGCTCTGGGTGGGGGAGAGAGAGCATGCAGAAGCCCCAGGTTCCTCAGTGTCCCAGCAAACAGAGATCACACTTCGAAATCACTTTATGCGAGAGGAAGATCTTGGGTGTTCATACTCGGATCTCTAAACCGTATGAGCGAGACTTAATCGAAGAATATTTTTTCATCTTAAAATCCGAAGATTAACTGTGGAGATCATAATTACTTCATTAAATTACTGGATCTTTTTTGGGATCTTAACAAACATAGAAGAGAAGATTAATTTTTAGTTGATGAACTAAATCCTTAACATGCCTTCAAGCATATCCCTTTAATCTTTCCTTGTTATTTTCCGAATTTCAAGGTTGTCCATCCTAACAACGTTTTAAGTTCGGAAACGTGACGTCACGTCCCGGGGTTTGTTAAGTTACCGTGTGGACCAGGGAGGGTTTTAATTTGCCACGAATCCAGACGGACTGGAAGGAGTCCCGAGACGTCGATTGCTCACCGACGCTATGCCTTACTGTCGCGGATTTGACTGCCTCGGCGGTGATGATCAGAGACTGTTGTTTTATCTGCGTGTTGCTTTTACGTGACCCGCAAAAAATAAAATGTCATCTGGATTTGTTAACTTTATTGCCTGTCATTTAATGATGAGTATTTAAAAAAATGTAAAACACTTGAGAGTAATGAATAGATAGCAGGCACTTTTTGTGAATGGGATATTAAAAAATATAAAAGTGGCTATTTTTTGTCTTTTTTTTAATTAAAGTATCTATGAAATAGAATCCCAAATTAACTAAGGATTAACTCATAAATTAAAATGATATTTATATATTTAATATTTATTTAAAAATATTATTTATTTTGTATAAAAGTTTTTTTTTTGTAAAATGTTAAATATTATATAACATTATAAAAAAATATAAATTATTCAGTTACAACATCTTCATTTAAGCTCAAATATTATATTTAATAAATTTCAAATTTTTATCCAAATGTGATACGATGTAGCTTTGAAGGATACACTGAACAAGATCACTACAAAACTTTTATTTTTGATGGCCTTGATTATCTAATATTGTTTAATTATTTGAGTTAAGTCATTCATATTTAATAGCACCATTAATATAAAATTTTTATCTTCAACAATTTAAAGTATATCAAATATGTCTTAGAGTTAATGTTAGACTTTTATTCAACTTCTAAAACTTTGTTATTATATTGAACACGTAACCATAATTTAAATTTGAGGACATGACCAAATTTGAAAAGTTGTTACGTATTTAGAATTAATCAAACATGTTACTAGAATTGGTAAAAGGTTTAACCAAAATCGAAGGATCCCACGACTCTAATCCCGATTGGGTTTGCTGATCATGTGATGGAAACGTGTTGATTATCACTTGGTCAATAGATATTCTCTAGAAAGACCAAAAAGGGCTGCTGATTAAGATGCAAGTCAAAGCATGGACGCGTGGAATATATTAATTGCTGGAGGTTTTCTTCTCGTATATTGTGTTTTGTCACGTATTATAGAAGCTTAGGTGGGACCAAACAGATTTAAGGAGGACAAAAGTACAACTTATAATATTGTTGATGTTTTAGAAAAGAAATATTCTCGCAAGGCCGAGATGATAAGATTATAGGCTTTTTCTTACTCTTAGTAACTTAGCTCACCCATTTACACTTATCTTAGTATCTTAGTAACTTATCTTAGTAACATTTGTTTTCAATTGAACCGGACATTTGCCGACAACTCTAAAGTTGGTGTACAAGGATTTGAAAATATCTCTGCACCAACAAGGTCGGTGTTCATAGATCAGTGTTATATACTTTTGCCGGCATTGATTTTTCCTTAAATGTATATTCGTTGCTTCTGCCGAGAAGAGCCTCCCCCGGATGGGCAAGGCATCAGGGCGGATCAGGTCAAAAGTATGGGAAAGTGGTGCGGCGACTCGGAGCTCGGGGTTTGAGTCAAGGCAAGTGGGTTCTCACTTGAGATGCCCAAAGAAAACCATGAGATAAGCAGGAGAGAAGACTAGATTTGGAAAGAGCTGTGGATGATGATTGATCAAGAATTTATCATACTTTTTGAGTGATTGCTTAGTTTAGAATATACATTGTTTAATGATGATTGATCGAGAATTTATCTCAGTAGTTGAAAATAAACATGGTTTAAAATCTCTTAATCTTCAATTTGATGCTGGTTATATACTTGTATGTGTTTTTTTTTCCTAAAAAAAAGAACCATTAAGTTACTGATGATGTTTAACAAATTCTTTTGAGAATTGTGAATTTTTTTTATTTTTTAGATAGAAAAGTTAATTATATTAATAAATATTAAAATATAGAAGTATATAAGCATATTTCAGTATTATAAAAAACATCATATTTATGAAAAAATGAAAGTTAGAAACTTTTAAATTTCACTCAAAATAATATTTTATTTAAAAGATTTTAATGTGAAAACTTAATTTATGAGTAATAAAACAATATAAATACACAAATAAATATAAAGAAACCAAGTCATCCACGTATTGGTGATCTTTAAATAATATACTTATTTTGAATGTAAAAATGTTATGAAATCTTAGTTAATATATTAAAAAAATACTTGATTTTATTTTTTTAGATAAATTATTATCTAAACTAACAAATGAAACAATTACTATTTTTAGTTGAGATCTGATAAATAAACAAACCATTCCATCACAATCCCAAGAATTCTCCATGGCTAATTGGCTACCAAAATCTAAAGCAATATGATACCGTGCATGACTTTCAAAGCTGTCCGTGTTTCACCTAAATTTTCCATTTCCTAAGATCAACAAGAAACAACTTTGAAACATGTAGATCAGCACCCAGGAACTTTTCTTCCAGCTTCTGCTCAACCAGTTACAGGCATCTGAGCAACATCTAAGCCATGGAAAAGACAAGGGAAAAGGCAGGAACATGCTGGACACAATAATGTGTGTGATGAGTGTCAAAGCACGTTGGCCTCCCATGGCAGCTCCATTGCATTCTAGCTTCTGCCCTGTCAATTCTCGTGTAGGAGTGCGATACGTGGAACGGAGTTGGTGTTGCTTAGTGGGGAAGTAGGTGGCGGTGGGAACACCACAATGGAAAGGCCTGCTTCACATGGATATTATTGAAAGAAAAAAAAAGTACTTTCCACTATTCCTTTTTTTATTAGATAAATATAATTAAAGAATGGCTGTCGAGAAATCCAAAGTTTCAATCATTTAAACTTCACTATTTGGTAGAAGGCTTTTGTCATAAATACAGTAATTATTAAAAATTATTATTGTATAAAAATTAATTGTTCACCTATCAATCTCAATCTCAATTGTAGATTGGGTCACTATATAAAATTCTTTGAATTTTAATGTTGACACTTCAAAGAATATGATAAAGAATTGGTTAATTTCATTGGTTACTATTAATTTAGGTGGACAATGAGAGCCAATTAAACAAAAAGGTTAGGGGAGATCAATGGGAGGCTTAGAAGTGAAGGAGAGGTTCATAGGGGATTTGATTAGACTTTGGACCATCCTGATTTGACCCTTTTCTTCTTTTTCCTCATAATGGTTTTGGTCCACAATTGGACTATTGCTACCTCTCATGATTTTCAACCATGTTGTGGTTTTGCCCCTTTCCGGCAATCATTGTGTTAGGTTGAATTCGAAAAAGGTTGGAAAGTGAAAGGAAAAGAAAAGGAAAGAAAAGGAAAGAAAAGAAAAAAAAAAACAAATACTGAGTCCATAATTGTTTATAGGTAGTACTACTAACTTCTATAAAAGCATAAAAGCTCGACTCTCCACGAATAAGAAATTTCAAAATTAATGTCACTAATTTGAAGATGAGTCCATTCTTTGCCGGCATGTATGTATGTAGGTTACATACTAAAGTAAAATGTTACTCGATTAAATTACTACGGCATTTTTATGAACCTTAAAAGTTTTGACATGTGCACCTACCTTTTTCTTATTCTTTTGCTTCTACTCATAGATACCATGATAATTTATAATCTTTTGAAATTAATTTTTTTTTAACACATACCCAAACTCCCACATTTGGAGGTTGAATATGAGCACAAGAGATTCCAAACAATATGTCCTATTAATTGAACCAAGCATTTATGATATTTTATAATTATGAAAATTTATTTTTGGCTTAATTCAAATTTGAGTTCTTTTGCCTCTTTGCTAAGTCTTCTACAATCTTCTTTGTCTTTTACATCCTTTTACCTCAATCATTTGTTTTAGCTTTTTGAAAGCATGGGTAGCTTTTATGGTGTCTCACTTCTATATACCTTTAATTTCCTCATTCATAACATTTTCTAATAGTTTTTCTTGAAAACCCTTTTTTCTAAAATAGGTAAAAAGGAAGAGAAAAAGAAGATTAGATCGTTATGTCATTTCATAACCTCATCTGTGACTTTATCCTTCACTTTGCTTTTTTATTAGCTTGTAAAAGCAAAGCAAACAAACCTAAAGTTCTTTGTCCCTCCTCCGGCAAGAGACATGAAGGTCTATTATTTGACTTTATAGGTATTAATTTTTCTCTCTAAGATGCCTATCTAAATATAATGTAGAAGTTGAAAAAATCATAATTATGCTAGCATATTTTACTCATTGTATGTAAAAATATTTTTTCTTTTATAAACTAGTTTCAAGTAAGAAAATTAATTTTCTAATATAGTAACTTGTTCACTCGTAAATTAAGTCTTTTTGAAAAGCATTTTTTTCATATTTGGGATAGCGAGACTTGTTGAAGTTTGAATATTGTTAATATATTAGTTTGTTGTTCTCTTTATTTAAACATGTATTTCACTTTCTTATAATTTAATTTGAAAGAACGAAATGAGTATTATAATAATAAATTAAAAAATTAAATTTGGTTCAAGCCAACTAAATAGGTAAAGGAGAGAAATTTTGTTAGAATATTTTATTTTGTTGGGTAAAGATAATTCAAGAGTAATAGAGGACCTATGTTTTCAAGCAACCAATAAATTAATCAAAGATTCTATTTCGTTGACTTTGGTAGAGGATTTGTTCAAACTAAGGGAGACTTTTATGTTAAGCCTCATTGCCACACCTACTTATATATTTTTAATTGGTATTTCTTTTATGGCACAAAACCAAACATTGTGAAGCCACAACTTACTTTTGCAGGATTTTGGATGTCTCAACATACAACCTAATAATAAAACCTCTTTAAGATTCAATTCTTTATTAGAACTAAGTAAATTCCTTCAACCCCAAGCAAAAATGGCAACTCGTTTGGGGTTTCCTATTGCAGATAAATCGGTTGCTAAAAACTGATTATTCTTTTTCCAGTGGAAGACAAGCTAACTAAAGTTGACTTACTATTTGACGTGATGAAATCATGTGGGTTACTACCTACTTTTTTGACCATATTCTTTTGTAATCTTCCCTTGATGACATTCTCAATCCCTAGGAAGACTAAAACATAGAAGTGGTCTCTTAGCTACCTTTCAACACTAGCTTCTTAGTTGTATAGGACCACTAATTTTCCAAGTTGGGAAGAAAAGGGAAGTTAATTAGGCATTTTATGTCACGATCCTGCGTCGCATGACTTGTATGAGCACCTAAATAAGGGGATGCCTCACGTGTTAAAGGGAGATTATGCACATGAGCTTTACCTAATAGAATATTTGCTTAAAAGGAGGGCCTTGTGGAGGATGCATTATTCACTAAACTTTGAAGAGAAACCTTAGTGTAATGCCACTTGTGGTTTGTGTAATGGTCAAAAGAAATAATTGTTGATTAGCTTTCAATTTCAAGACTTTTGACATGATGGTTGAGGATTGAACATTTGGTATCAAAGCTAGTGCAATGTCTTGAGTTTGAACATCGTCGTGAGCAAACATGTAGTGTAAGTTTTGTTGGGTGAGAGGTGGCCCATGTGAGGCCCGAAAAGTTGAAGAAGGAGGTGAGAAATTAGCTGCATATAGTGTGGGCTACTAGTATATTAATTTGAAAGTGTAGTAGATTATAATAGTTCAAAAGAAATGATCATTAATTAATATTATAAGTTGGAGCTTTCTAAGGTAGAAACAAGGACTTCGTCATTACCAAATGACCCATAAGTTGTCTTCTTTATTTATGAGTTTTGCATGATCTATTTAAGTATTAAATAAATTGTCAATTTGTTTTCAATCAAGCTTAGGTTCTACTGTTAAAGATAATTATCTACTCACCATTCATAGTCAATTTCTCTATTGTTAATCTCAATGCATGTCTATAAAAATAAAAATAAAAAGCCAAAGGCACATAAGTTTGAAAATTTTATATTTCACACTAGTAACTAAAAAAGGAATAGGAAAAAATAAAAAAATTAAAAGAGAAAAGAAAAGATGACTACACTCTTATTAATCTTTTTTTTTTTTACAAAATTTATTTTTAAAGTTACTTTCAAGTTTTAAACTAGAGTTCATGTGATTTTAAATATCAATTTTATAAAAATCGTATCTAAAACTATATTTATTTAAAACTTATTCTTTGGAGGAGGAATAATACAAAAAAAGGTTGTTAAAAATAAAATCATTTGTCTTTAAAATTTAGAAATTAATAAACCAAAAAATGTGTCTTTTTTTATTATTTATTAAGAACCTTCCATATGGAAAAGTGTAATGTATCACTATATTTATTTTTCTTTATGACTATATTTTATTGCTTCCTTTAACATCAAAAGGTAAGTACCAGTCTAAGAGGGATTCAGCAACGAAATATTATTGAGCCAGAATAAGCGCGTGGGTCTCCAGTTGATGAGGTGGGAACACATGGAGTGGTCCATAACCCCCGTGCCAATCCAGCCCACGCCGGGGGATTGGCACTAGTGACCATGAAGGAACATGAATCAAAGGAGATCTCTTCAGAATTAAAGTTGTGTTTTGCTTCTTAGATCACTAGAAAAAGAAAAAGCAAGAGAAAACTCTTCCAAGATCATGTGCTTACTGCTTGTAGAACCAAAAGATTGAAACAAAGTTGCTTGGAGGTCAAAGAGGTAGAGAGGCATTACAATGTTCCACTGGATATGAATCTTGACTATGATCCTTGGTTATCAAGAAGATGATTACAACAAGCAACATTGTGCATTTAGCTGGGCTCTTATTGGGGCCTAACTTGGTGAAGAAGCATATTTTCTCACTTTGGAATCTAGAAGAATGCAGAATTCATAAACCAGATTAAGAATGGGGTAAGAGTTTCTTTTTGGGATTGTGATACAAAGTATGAACATCAATTACTCTTCAAACAATGGCCAAGTGGAAGCTATGTCCTCATTGGAAATTGGACCAAGGAATTTGTGAAGATACAGGACTTGAACAAGGTATGAAGTTGGACTTTATTGGAATCAAAACAATTCAAGATTTAACTTTAGCATTCTCAAAGGGGCTTTCGATGATTCTAATTTCTTGATAGATTGTTTTGCTAATTTTCTAACACCTTGAGGAAAGTAACTTGAAGATAGTAAATATTACCTCAAACAATGTTTTTTTCTCTCTCTTTTTTTTTTATTTTATGTATTTTTCCATTTTCTATCATGGTGTAACTCGTAAAACAAGAAGTTCATTTTTATTTTTTTTTGGGTACAACTCAAAGAAAGATTTGCCATTAATGAAAAGTATGAGAGAATTGCTAATGAAATATTCATACAACAAAAAGGTTTGCTTATGATTGTATAATATATACTACTTTCACTTAGTAAAAGGAATTGCTAAGAAACAAGTGCACCATAGTCCAGAAAACCAAATTCACGGTCATGATTGTCAATAAGCAAGTTTAAACACTGCTTATGAGATTGAGGCCACATACATTTTTTAGTGACAAGCAAATGCTTGTTAGCCTTAAGAAACTTACTGGCCTCTCTCTCTCTATATATATCTATATATATATATTCATTTTCATTGAAGATTGGCTTTGTTAGACCCTTTTTTTAAAGGGAAAAAATTTTAATTTCCCTTTTTAGAAACCAATCATTAATAAAGAGATGCATTTGAATGTATAACAACCATTGTTTTTAACAACCAAGCTTATAACCGGACCAAATCTTTGCAGTTGTTTTCTTTCAGTGTCGCAGAAGCAAAGGCCAAGACCACCATGCATGAAGAGACTCAAAGAGTCCATCAAACCACTACTGACCAACGGACTCTACTCGGAGGCCCTCAAAGCCTCCACGGCGTCTCTTCCATGGCCACATCTCACAGAACAAACCTACGCCCTCTTCGTCAAGTCCGGTCACTCCCTCGACCCTTATCTTTCCACCGCTCTCATCTCCCACTTCTCCAAGCTCGGAGATTTCTCTTGCGCTGCCAGCTTCCTTTTTGATACACGGAACCCTGATACATTCTCCTTCAACGCCCTTATTTCTTTGGCACGTTGAGATATCTGGTCTGAGAACTGATGTGTTTACCTTGAGCTATTTGGTGAAGTCGTGCGAGGGTTTGGAAGAAAACGAGGTTGCCTATGGGGTTTGGTTCAGCTGCGTACTTGGTGACTGGGTTGGTTGAGAATTATGCGAGAGCTGGGGATGTTAAAAAGGCTGAGAAGTGTTTTGCGGAGTGTTTGGAAGTGGACAATGTCGTCTGGACGGCAATGATTTGTGGGTTTGTCTGGAATGGAGAGTTTGAGAGGGGTAAGGAGGTTTTTGTAAAGATGAGGGGTTTGGGTGTAGAGCTGAACGAGTTTTGCTAGACTGGGGTGCTTGGTGCATTGCTTGATGTCAGGGAGGGAGAACAGGTTCATGGAATGGTTTTTAAGATGGGTTTTTTGTGTGGTGGATCGGTGCATTTGAATAATGAAATTATGAGCATGTATTGTAAGTGTGGGGATCAGGTGGCTGCCGTTAGGGTGTTCGAAGAAATTGCTGACCCAGATGTTGTATCTTGGACTGAGAGGATAGGAGCTGCTCAAGATGGCGTGGAAGCTTTCGAATTGTTCAAATTTTTGCTTTCTGGGGCCTTGGAGATGAATAAGTACACAATGATCAGTGTTCTCACTGCCATTGCTGTCCCTAGGTTGTTAAATTCCGGCAAGCAAGTACAAGCACTTTGCCAAAAGACGGGGTTTTTGCATGTGGTTTGTGTTAGCAATGCCCTGATATCCACGTATAGGAAGTGTGGTAGTATGGATGATGCTAGATAGATTTTTGATGCTTTGGTTCACCGAGATTCTGTTTCTTGGAATTCTCTGATTGCTGGGTACTCTGAGAATGGATTTCGTGGTCAGGCTCTTGAGACTCTTTCTCAGATGCGGGAACTGTCAGTACAACCAAATGAATAGACTTTGGCTAGCATTCTTGAAGTGGCTGCCAACTCGGAGTCTGTGAAGCAAGCAATGCAAATCCATTCACATATGATGAAATGTGGCTTCATGTCGGACAACTTTATGGTTTCTTGCTTGATAACAACATATGGGAAATGTGGTGGGGTGGATGAAGCAGAAAAGATATTTTCTGAGATCCATGAAATCAATGCGGCGCATCTTAATGCAATGGCCTCCACCTTAGTCATGCAGGGTGTTATGCTGACTCTCTATCATTGTTCCACGCCTCAAGAAGCTCGTACCTTTAGATGGACAGCACAATCTTTAGTATTGTCCTTAAAGCTTGTGGTTCTACGACAGATCTGATACAAGGAAGAGTAATAACCTCCCTGTGTCTTACATTTGGAGTCAATGAAGATAGCTTCGTTGAAAGCACCATTATTGACTTGTACTTAAGTGTGGAAGTATAAGTGATGCCGAGAAGACTTTCAAGATTACATCTACAAACAATTTGGCTGCTTGGAATGCCATGATAATTGGATATGCACAACATGGTTGTTTTGATGAAGTTTCCAAGCTTTTTGATAAAATGTGCAAATTTGGAATGGAACCTAATGATACAACTTTTCTTGGAGTTCTTCATGCTGTCATGCAGGGCTGGTGAGAGAAGCACATGCTTACTTAAACGCTATGTTCAGCTCCATGGAATAATCCCAGATTTAGAGCACTATGCCTGCATGGTTGACCTCCTTGATCGAGTTAGACCCTTAGAAGATGCAAAGAGGACAGTTGATGAAATGCTTATCCCCCCTGATGCTCATATATGGCAGATTCTTCTATCAGCCTGCAACATCCATGGAAATGTTGCTCTTGGGAGTTTAGCAGCAAGAAAGCTTCTCGAGCTGCAGCCTGAAAATGAATCTGCCTATCTTAATCCATCAAACCTCTATGCTTCTGCTGGTGTGTGGAATACTGTTGGGAAATTGAGGAAGGAAATGAGAAAAAAGGTAATTTGCAAAGAACCTGGTTATGTTCAGATTCAAATAGGAGGACCCATGCAGTGCCTTTTCGCTGGTGACACGTCGCTTCCTGAGAGTAAGGAAATAAACATAGAGCTAATGAGGCTGTATGAACACATACTAGTCCCACCAGAACTGGAAAAAAATGATTCTTTTCTAATGGAAATATGAACTATGAAGTAGCGGAATTCAATTTGATTTTTCCCCAGTTGACGACGTAGAGAATTTCTGTATTTCCAGAATTCATCAAGATTCTTTTACATGTCATCTGATCAGGTTGGTATACGAAATGTATACAAAGGTATGTTATCTTTCAACTTTAGGAAGTTCCTCTAGCTAGCAAGGGAGGCAAAACACTGAAAAATCCATTAATTATGGCTGGCTAGCAGTCCATTCAAGGTAACTAACACAACTGTGACGTAGAATTCCCCATGGAATTACAATCAGCTATAAGTTACAGCTGCAAGTTATTTATTGGTCGCGAATCGTTAACCTACTTGGACGCTATTTTGCCAGTCACAAGTTACAGGCTTTGATCATTGACAGCTTACCCTCATTTTCATACTATCAACAATTATGGAGGTCTGGTTTCGGCAGTTGCCTTCTGCTCCCAGTGTTTTTGCTGAATGCAGCATCAGGAACTTCTTTGACCTTGCTCTCGGGATCTTGGATCGGATCAACCTCTGATTTTTTGAGTATGTGGGTTTGATCACTCACTTTGTCATGGTAAGTTACTATTGATCAATCCCTTATCAAGTGATAGTCCACCCGCAAGATTTTCCTTATCAAAAAAAATTCTTGATCGACAAGTTAGGAGTTGGTGTGCATACAACCAAAATGTAGCTGTACTGGATTCCTTTCAAACCAGCATGGGATTCATTGAATTAACACCATAACCTGGCTTTTGACCGAGGGATTTGATTCATGCTTATACATGTAGTGGTAGTGACACTAATTGATTTTGGACACGTGTGGATAGAGGAGAATAGGAAAGATCACATCATCTTTGTTATAGTTTATGCTTCTTGCTGTAGAAGTGGATGAGGATGTAGTACGATTAATGCAGATGATGGTTAGGTTTAGGAACTCATACTCTTTGGCTACTTGTGTTTACTTTATGGAGCCACTTTCATATTATATGTTGTAAACATGGATTGCCTATAGTCCTGACGAGAATAGGCTTGACATGTGACACCTTTTTATACCATACACAACTTATCATTCGACATTCTAATTGCCTGAAAGCGGATTGATGGCTGATATTAGATTTCATTTTCTTTCCGGCTTATGTTTGTTGGTTTCATGGTTGGCTCTGCTTGAATATCTGTGCTTTTAAAAGCCTCTTGAAACGATAAAAACTCTGGTAATATCATGACATCTAACTGTTCAAAGTAAAATGGATCAGGCAAGGAACAAACTGTCCAAAGAAGAGGGGGAAAGGAATGAAACAAAAAGTAGAAGTAGAAATTTGTAAATACATCAAAAGCTAGTCTTAATCATACAATGTCTGATATGGAGTAACACTTCTATCATCTCAAGTCTCCCTCCTGTAGTTTTTCCTGCAGGAGTGTTGGCGATCTGAAGAGGCTTTAGAGAGCACTGAGACTATCGAATGGAAAGCATGAGCTGCTATCCTTGACTTTACCTGCCCCCTTCGTGGAAGAGGCTTTTTGGCATCGAAACTTTTTTTGATTGCAGCAGCAGGAACATCACTGACCTTGGTGTTCATTGTGGAAACAGAAAGGCGATTTGAAGATCTTCTCTTTAGACAAAGCTGACTATGATCCGGCTGCCCTTGTTGATGAGCTTATATAGGCACCATCCACTCGCTATTGATGTGCATGAATGAAGATAGACATAGTCTTCTCTGACTCATGGGGGTTGGGGTGCATGCCAGCAGGGTTGTCTGGGGCTCTAGCTGTACAATATTCCTTTGAGCTTAGAACGAGACAACCTGAAATCATTGAAGATTTGATGACCCATTGACTAAAAATATCATCCATAATTTATTCTGCATGATGGTTTTGACACTGCCTCATCCTGAGTACGTGTGGGTTCGAGACATATCCGGGAGCTCCCTTCAAGACCTTGGGCTGGTTTCTGGATTTCCTTAGCAGGTAGGTGTTGTATGGGAGGAAGCAGGCTTCACCAAGTCATCACTAGTTTATTCATTTTGTTTCTTGTCTTTTTTGACAGATAAGCTTTATTAATTTAATCCACCTTGGGTGGGTTCCAGGAAGCAAAGGTCATATCCACGTTCTCGTGCTGTTTCATGAATACATCCTATTGTCTTCTTAGAATCAGTTTGTAAGGATATCTTTTTTAATAACAAAAATTCCAAACAAATTTGAGTAATTTAGGACAATTCACATCATTCTTAATTTGCTCTCGTACAGTCATATTGCAGACTTCATATCCGGACTTCACAAACCATTCTGCAGACTGCAGAGATTTCGTGTGCAGGATGTTCTGTAATATCAAGAAAACTAATTCCCTTTTTAGATTTCACTGCATGTTTTTCATTCTAAAGAATTCTCAAAGAAGATTAGAGAATGGTGACAAGCACACATTTCTTAATACCTCACGTTGTCCACTAGTTTGCTTCCCAGGGAGAGACTAATCCACTAGAGAGAAGTAATTGGTGACAACGATGATGACGACAGATGTGCAGACTGTTGGTGCTCTTTAAAATTTCCCAACCCAGGTACTTTTTAAGGAAGCTGCCCACTGAATATGATGTTGTTTACAACATTGATCAACCCAACTTAGTGGTTTTGAGTATGCTTTTCTAAAACCGTTCTGGGTTTTTGTGCCTTCTTCCTGAAAACCAATACCAGTGTTAGAAACAGAAACAGAAGCAGCAACAGGGATTCATCATCCTTCTGGGTTTTGACACTGCTGCCCACTTGTCCACTTGCATGTGCTGCAGCATATACTTTTAACATTTCTTAATAGTATGACTGCAGGCCACAAGATAGACATTCGACAATCTTACCCATGAGCAGCTTTATAATATTCATCTTACTGTATTTGTCAAAGCTCCTTTATTTGTTGGCTAGTGGTTAATGGTTTTGTATCTTGAAAACCCAGAAACCAGAAAGGGAAAAAGACAAAAGAAGAATTGCAGAAAAATAAGGTGAGGGAGAAATGGAAGCTGAAGTGTTTGGATCATTGTCAACAGTATGTCCAAGTGTTACCAAAGGATTAGTCCCAAGATCTAGAGGTCTAGCCTATTGAGGCTATTCATAATTTAGTCACACATTACAGCTGGTGTGCCTCCCAACCTCAACACTATGCTAGAGATTCTGATCCTGTTGTGCTTCCATAGGATTGATGCAAACGAACACGTCGTCGTGGCCATTTCTCCTTCAAACAAAAAAGTATATGCATTTTATGTTTAAAGAGGATTTTTGGGTAAAATTTAAGCTCTAGACGATAATCTAAAGTATTTTTAACTCGATTTATTGAATTTAACATATGTTATAAGTTTTATCACAAGATAATATATTTTTTGGCAAATCATTTTGAATTATGGGTTTATTATACCAAAATGTCTTTTTAAACATGATTATGATCTTATATTAGAAAACTTCTTTATTTTATTAAAATTTAGTTTTTAAGAAAGGGAGATGTATTTCGTTTAAAATTATTTTTAAATAATATTTAAGTAATTTAAGACAATTTATATTGTTTTTAATATATATATTTTGTAGTTACCATGAGTTATAAGCATTATTTGGAGAGTGATATGTTTTCTTATAAACCACTTTGAGTGGTGAACTTTGTACAAAGAATTGTGAGTATCCTCTTGGACAACAATTTTAATATTGTATTACAAAATATAAGAACGGATACTATTCTTAATATGTTATACCTAAACTAATAGCCTAGTATTGGTTTTTTATTTTTATTTTTTATATCAGCCCACCCAAACCTTATTGTAAAAGTCCCTATTAACCTATCATTAAGCTAACTAACTATGTGACTGGGTTAGGTGAGTGAATTTTTACATCCTCAAAATCTCCTTTTCCTTCCCCATTTACCAAACCATAAAGGAAAAATATATATTGAACTTAAATAAAATCAAAGCAATTTACTTGATATAGCATTGGCCTTAAATTTGTTCCTCGGTATTGAAAAGAACACCTAATATTTGGTATTTCACCAATCAAGGCCTTCCCCACCTGTGTTTTCCAGCCCCTTTGTTGCCCTCTCTGTTTTTTCTTTTCATTCCTCGTCTATAAATGACCGAAAATGCTAGGAATATGTGGTGATCTCCATGAATTTGTCTGAACCTCTCTAAAATGTAAAGAGGGTTTGCTTCAAGACCCGAGAAACAAAGTAGCTTCCTTCAAGTCGATATGTAGTTACAGAATGTCACTTTTGACTTTGATTTTGACCAAAAAAAAAAAGAAAAAAAGAAAAAAGAAAAAGAAAGACTTGCGATATAAGATTCTTGTAATGTAAAAGAAGCATCCAGTTCAGTCCTAATGCTTGACGAAAGAGGCAGCATATCGCTAAACGAGCAAATTCTTAGATTTCACAGCAAGGAACAAGACATTGGACAAATTCTTTGATTTGTTGGGTTCCTTGTTGAACTCAAGTATATGTCACATCTTTATTCTTTGCTCCATTCCGTCACCTTCCTGCCATGTATTAATCCTCCATAACTCAACACCATGATCATCCTTTTGGAGGGTAATGAATGCCAGTATCAGTTTATCAGGCCATACTCCGCCGGCTATGTGCTGCAAGGCTGTGGGAAGGCACTCCAGGGGCGCCTTGTCCCACAAAGAAGCTTGTCAACTTCAGAACAGCAGCTTGAGAATGGCGAAGCATGGCCTTCATATTGGACGGAAGGCAGAAAATAGACTGTTCAAAGGCCGAGCCCCCATTGTGGTAATGTCAGCAAACAGGTCTTCAGGGGTCAAGTCGAATTCACGATCTCCATCAGACACCATTGTCAGATTTTATACATGCATCAACGAGAAGAACTTGAAGGAACTGAGGGAGTTCATATCCGAAGACTGTTATATGGAGGAATGCTCCTTTCCCCATCCATTCCACGGAAAAAAGGTCCCTTCTTCTAACTGTTCTTCCCAATTAGCAATAAATTGTTGCTTTTGTTGCCTTAACAGGGCTAAAAAGTTGAACTGTTGCAGGAGGTTATGAATTTTTTGGGACAACTTACTGCGGCCATGGGACAGAATGTGAAGTTCAGCATTGGACGCGTTTGTGAAGGAGATGAATACGTTGCTGGAGTAAAATGGCACCTAGGTAGATTAACATTTCTAATGTTTCATCGTTGTATACCTACAGAACTCAAATTCTTAACTAATCAGTTTCTTCTTTAGCAGAATGGAAAAAATCGCAGATCCCCTTTACCAGAGGCTGCAGCTTCTTTGAGTGCTCAAAGGGAGAAGAAGGCATGATGATCAAGTATATCAAAAAACCATTCCTATAAATAGCCTTTAAATTGCACCCAGAGAATCCTTCTCTCACAGATTGATATTTTTCTGCAGGAAAGCGCAAGTTGTTATTGAATCACCAATCAAACCAGGAGCCATTGTTCTGGTGATTCTGCAAACATCCTTCTCATTTTTGACTCTGTTTTTTGAACCTTGGACTTGACTAATCACCTGAACTATCATTATTGAATTCAGATTTTGCTCAAGACTGTGGTATCACTGTTTGATGATTATCCGAAAGTCACTGAATGTATGTCAAAGCTTCATTCTATCAAGGCATTGCATCCTTATTATGACACACTACTGATACTGGCCCATGTCTACTGCAGGGTTCTTAAGCAGTCCCCATGTCATATTTCATTGGATAGTGAAGATCTACACCTTGCTTGTTGCACCTTTCCTAAACCCACTAATAGCAGGCTACATACAGCTATGGAATTTCATGACCAGAATTCTTTTCTTCGCATTCAACATTTTGCGCTACATTTTGAAAATCTTCTTCAAGTAGAGAACACTGAACATGGAAGTGCTGTTCCCATATCAAAGCTAACATTACAGTAGGAGCTTCGCATCACCTGTTAGTCATCCTTGCTGTCATTGCTAGACCACACGTCTAACAATGACAGAGCCACCAATGGACCAAGAACAGGTGGGAGTCTTGGAGGCCTGCTCAAGGCGACAATAGGGTCATTCTTTTCTTTTTTAATCGGTCCTTCTTCTCCAGGATTGTGGTTTCCTTGCTTCTTTGGCGTTGAAGTGGTTACAGAACCTGATTTCAGCACCATATCACTGTAAGATAAAAGAAATTTTATACACAACTGCAATCATAGGTGCATCAAGTGATGGGTATGTAATTACCCCATGATTCAGGCTTAGTGTAGATTTGTTTGAACTTGTACTTTGAAGGCGAAAACACAGCCTTTCCACGCATGTAGGCTCTGATTCTTTTTGGTGCCGCTTTCGCAAGCAATAGTTCAAACTAAAATCCCAGCACTTCTATAGAGTGGAAACAAGGAAGAAGATAGACCAAAACGATCATCGTTAGGGCAAGGAATACTAGTACAACAGTAAAGAGACAATCATAGCTAGGAAGCATAGCGTCTAGTTAAAAAACCAAACTAAATGAAGCAAAACAGAATCATGATAGTGAATTTTGGGCAGCAATATCATAAGCAATCTTTTCCTGATTACTCTTATTTTTGTTTATTAAGTGTTAGAAAGTTTACTTTTTCTTTACGATCAAGTAGGTGAAAAATTTGTTTATATATAAAGAATTTCATAGTATGCTATGAGATATTTTAGACACCCCTTAAACTGAAGTTTTCTTAACTATGAGTTACAAGAAAATTGACTAGTGCATTTATAATACAAATCAACCATTGAATAAGGGTATAAAAGAAATTGACCCTAAATTTTCAATAACTATGAAATGTCTCAGTTTGCCTCTCCTTAAATACGTCATTGAAGATAAGAGTTATCTAAGTCTATAAAACAAATTACAAGTACTCTTCTCTTCAAATGTGAGACTTTCTCATTTAAAATTCTCCTGTAATCTAAGCTTAGTTTTTTTTTAACCATATTAAGTGAAAGAGTCCCACATTAAAAATGAAAGCACCTTACAAGTTTGGACAACTCATTTCTTCAATGAAATCTTTTAAGAAGAAGTAAACCTAAACTTTTTATATAATTTAAGAATAAGTATTTCGTTCATGCGATCTAACCTAATCCTAAAAATGGACCAGTTCATTGCCAAAAAAAAGAAAAAAAGAAAAAAGAAAAAAAGAAAAAGGAACTTGGACTGCAGGAGAATCTTGAACAGAAAAAATCTCACATTGATCCCTCTACGCAGGGAAGTATTTTGAGGAAAGATAGAAAACCTTTCACAGCTACCATCGATTCTCTCTCTTTTTTTTTGTTAAATACTAACACCTTCGTAATCACACATATAGCAATCAACAAAAGAATCATATAAAACAGCCTATTAAGATCCTTCCCCTCTTGAAAACTACGAATAGCTTCATTGCCATTTAATGGCCAAGACAATCCTTCCCCCATGATTGCAACCTGCTAGCATTCAGAATTCCAAGGAACAGATTGCAATCCACAAAAATATACAGAAACAAAATCCCTTCACCAATGAAAACTACAACAGATTACGCAAAAGCTAATAGAATTTGGCAAACAATCTCGGGCAGAATGAGAAGAAGAAAAAGAACAACAGTACCTGCTATCGTCGCGCTTTGGTTCTACTGCAGCAACCGAATGAAACCGACCCCGTTGGCAGGTTCCTTGATATGAGGAAAGCCAAAGAGCGTTCGGGAGTTGTCGGGGCACCAAGGCACGTGGCAAAGGATAGTCATCTTTGTTTTCCAAGGCTGTCTGGTCCCATCACCTGAAGCAGTCTGATCGGAGGGAAGGACCAGCCCGATCGGCCTGCAAAACCTCTTCACAGACAGGCCCGTTGGGGTCACTATTTGAACCAAAGCCCAATAATTACATCCTCCAAGACTTCCAGTTTTGTTGCAGATAATGATAAGTAAAAGAGAATAAATTTTATACTGTTTAAAATTTTGTTTTTTTTTAATATATAAAGAAAATACCTTTAATTTGGGGTCAAAATTTGAGTAAAATTAAGTTTCTTAATACAATATCAAAGCCTATGTTTCAAGTGTGACACCTTATTTGGAACTAGTTTTTGTAATTAAAAGCCTTTAATTTTGAATTATCTTTTGATTATAAATAATTTTTATAATATAATATCAAAGCTTGTGTTTCAAGTGTGACACTTTATCAGTAATTGGATTTTTGTGATATTCTCTAATCACTTAGTTGCATTAGTCATGGATGTCTCTACACCAAAAGCGAGGGGACAATATTAAATAGTGATATAAGTCTCATATGATCCTTTTTTGAGGATAAAAAAGACTCACTTAATCTTAAATTGACTTTTAAATCGGAATAAACATTTGAATTATGAAACTTTCTAGCAGATATGTTAGTAGATCAAGTGGCCTTTTGTGATCAAGTCAAAAACATAAATCGAATATATTAAAATTCTAAGTGAAAAAAAATTGATGAGTTAACGATGCCAAATCACATCATGGATCGTAACATGACTTTGGGTTTTCGCTCACGACATCATTTTCTAAGTTCCTGTTGGAAACATACTCGGATTTCCATGTAGAATTCACTTGCTTTAGGCATCGTGTAGTGGGTGGGAAGCTTTACTTTCTGATTCGTTGGAGATCACTGAGTTTGAACCACAAGGTGGGAGGCATCTTTCTATGTTTGTTTAAGTTTCTAAATCTTGATGACAACGAGATTCAACGCCAAACATCCATATAAGATAACATTTTAAGCATAAAATAGAGTCCTAAATTGAGTTTCCACGGTTCATGTTGTTCGGAAGATGGTGGGTTGTTTGCTGGCAGGCCTAAACCGGAGCTATGGAAATGTGAGATCAATTTGTTTATTCATTTAAGAATAAAAAATACAAAAACTTATAGCATATCTAATATTATAATTCATCTAAGAAAAAAAGATTATTCCCTTTCCCTTCATTGTTTGTCCATTTTCAGACCACATCAGTCCAAATGCTTTGCTTGTCGGACTCTACTACGAAGTTGATGTTGAGCTCACTCATACCTTACTTGCACGCTATGTCTTCCTAGCCGAAGCATTGCCCTGGACGTCAAACCATTCCCTTAACACATCATATGTTTTTTTTTCTTCCCTTATCCCATTTTCCAGAAAGAAAACAAGATTGTCGATCGTTTACAGTTCTTCTTTAGCCTTGTTTTATTGAGGAACAAGTTTCAAAACAAGTATGAATGAGTAAAGACAGCAAACAAATGAGTGGGTAGACATTTTGACTGCATGACATAAGGCAACACGAATAGTTGTTGGCATTTTGGAGAGTTGACAACAGTGAGTAATCACTCCAAAACACCACGGACGGCACACATGGTCGACCAGCGGCTGTGGCAATGGCTTTGTATTGGCAAACAAGGCGTTAGGTTTAGTGGAGCCTGCACTTTGCCCAGTGTTTGCTCCCCTGCTCGACGACGCATAATCATACAAGACTTCATGATAATATGCAAAACCCTCCAATAACGTAATCGTTTATCTCCTTACAACTAAAGCTGGGATTGGTCTCCATTCAATGGAAAAAGGGTTATTCGCTGCTTGCCTGTCATAGTTGGCCAATGAAAATAACCATTTCTAGTGATAGTCTAACACCATGCTTTTGGGTTAACTCACTCGGAGATTTTGGACACCAAGTTCCCAAATGAGCTATTCATGACGTGACTTAAGTTTACAAAACAAGCTTGTTGATAATCTCCTATTACTTTTCTTGGTTGGTTTTGGTGACTTTATGGCCGTGGGATTTTTTCTCATAGTGGAAATCTGATAGGTTAGGTTGCTTTCCATAAGCTTCTTGCATCGGCATAGAACATGGAAGAAAACTTAAAGTGCATTTCCACTTGTCAGTCAACCAGAGAGCTATTATACAGATGAACCTGTACAATGCATTCTATTTAAGAAATCACAAAGGCAAACCAGACCCTTTTCTATTATTGACTATCAGAAGCAACTTTGGAATGCTCAATCCTTCGTTGGACTTCCTTTTCCAGCTCTTCCATGCCGTCAGATTCTTCTACTTCCTGTAATTGCAACAAATATGAATCAAACTCATCACCCATCCTTATTTGACAAGAAACTTCGTGATAGAATGTTAAATCTTAAATCTTGTTTAGTAATCCTATTTATAAGAAAGAAAGACCTACACTTTTGAGTGTCTATTCTTGGATAAGATTGAATCTTATAATATGAAGTTGGAACTCAAATTTAAGTGCAACACTCTTTCACATGTCAACAAATATTTTCTAGTTTCCAAGATAGTGTAAAATATAAATTTCATATTTCCTAAATATGATTTGATATATTCTTTATAAATAAGAAAGACTCTTGTACTCGTGAGTCACTTTGGATATGATTGAATCGAAAAAAAATAAAGAAATAAAAAGGGAAACAGAACTTACTCTTGGCCCCAAGAACAACCCATATGGCACCCCACCAAATCTATCAGAATGATGAAGCTGTATTTTGCAGAAGAAGAAAAGGAGAAGGGTTAAGAAACAACAAGAATGTGTAAGAAAAGTAGGAAAGCAGTTCTTAGAGAGGACGAATCTAGTTACTCGATGAGCTGCTGCAACTCTTCGTAGATAAGGGACATTTTCGATAGGTCCTACCGGAAACCGACGGTGGACAAGTCCATCGTGCACAAACATGTACGCCATTCCAAACACTGTGATTCCTAGGCCCTGTTCTTGACATCAAATAATCACAATAATAACACAGAAATAATAAACCTCTCGTAATCAACAAAGGAAAGTGATTCAAGGCCAATAAGGGGCACTGAAAGTGACGTTGTTGAAAGTGAGAAACTCACGGCACCGAAGCAGAGTCCAGGAACCAGACCCTTGTTGGAGAACCCGTAAGAAAGAAGAGCAATCGCCGGGAAAGCATTGACGATGGCGAAGATGTCGTTGAGCTCGAAAGGACCCTTTCTGGGTCGGTGATGGGACTGCAATACAGCAAACCGCCGGAGTCATAGGCAAGAAATCAACCAAACCAATCACTAACACTATGTAGTCAACCAACTGGCAAGAAAAAGATCAGAATTCAAACTCTATGAAGGAAAATGCAGTAGAGTTCTGCAATCGACCTCATGCATGTTCCACAATGAGGCGTGCCAGAGCGCCCTGTGAGCCCACCTGGCCCAGAACTCCATCCCTACCTGAAAATCATTGACACCCAGAAAGTGATTGGATCAGAGGAAAGTTTGGGATATTACATACCGAGACAGAGTTTTGGTTCCTTGATTGCTGGAAAAGGTTTGTTGGGTAAGAGAAATAGAAAGAATCTGACTTACAGCAGCACCCACAGAGAGAGCAAATGTGCATGACATTTCCAAAAGTGGAAACTCTCCGCCCTGTTCATCCAATGTAGCAAAATACATAAGGAAACAGCCAAGGAGAAACGGAAAAAGATGACACTGAAGTATTGACAATAGTCTACCTCCATTTGCCAAGAAAATCTGTAGTAAACAGATACGGCGGCCATGGAAGTGATTCCCAAACTCGACATGACTGCAGCGACAAGGTAAGTGTATCGTTCGGATCTTTTCCTGGACAATCTCTCTGCCACACGTGAGGCTGTGATCTGATTCTTTATCTCATCAGCGGACTTGACATTGTTTTCTTTGTCAACTCGAACAACAGACCCTGTGTTCTTCTCCGTGACCAAGCATACTCTCAAGGTCCTGGTTTTGCTGAATGAGGAACTCTTTCTCCGTGAGAAGATTGCCGGAGTTCTGTTCAGGGAGTAGGGGATTGACTTAGAAATGGGTTTCGGAATCTGGTAAGTAGTTTGTGTAACACAGTTCGTCGATGCGACTGAAGCAACTGAAACTCCTGTCGCCATGGATTCTCTGTTCAAAGCTGGAGTACTTCCACGAACTCGGGCTTTAGAGAGCGATGAAGATGGAGATAGAGATAGTGACGCCTGAATGAAGCAAAACAATGGCGGGTAGCATCGCAATAAAGTAAGGTATAAATACAGATTCATCGTGGTTATCTTCTATTCATAGTTAGGTAAACTACAAAAAAGCACAAGCAGGTGAAAAATCAAATGGTATCCAAAAGTCAAAGTCAAGAATGCAGATTTTTTTTCCTTTTTTTTTTTTAATTAAATAAAATTTGGATAATTCAGAACTCTTGTTATATCATTTTCAATATCAGGTCTGCCTAAGTTGTGGGTGTTTAGCTAGGCTTTATGCGTAAGGTTCCATCTCTTGAATTTCGCATTTGATATCATACTATAGAACTCAATCTTATTTAAAAACTAACTTAAAAAATCTTTAAATAAAATTTAATTAATATAAAACTTTTTTTTCATCGTTGTTAATATTGTTTACATACTCTTGGGCTTTTTGGCAGCAATACTTGATCAAAGTGGATGAAGCCTACTTTTGGTCTAAAGTCTCAATGTATGTGATTCTGTTGTGACGTTGATCGTTGAGAAAATATGAAACAAGAAGGAACGAAAAATGCAGGCCAAATGATCTGAATCAGTAGAAGTCATTGGAAGGGAGTAGATTCAGGACAGGAAAGCCATGACCTTGTACCATGTGCATGAATCTTTCCCCATAAAGGAGGATACAAGTCAAAGCGTGTTTATCTGGGAAAAAGAAAATACCTTTTCTGTTGACAAGACACAAAACTCTTCCTTATTGATCAGCTAGTCCTCTGTTAAATTGTTTCCTCAATGATCTACTCCTTGAATCATTTTTTGCCTAGTTCCTAGAGAAAAATAGAGGTTCATTTGGTTTATCATGTCACCCGAACTAAGAATAGTATAGTAGAATAAACCTTTTTTTTTTCTTTTCCACTTCTTGAAACCAACTTCTTTCTCCCCCCATTATTTTCTTTCGATCTAATGATTGGATTAAGAAAAATGTGCAACAATTACTTCCGGAGTGGTGACCAACCACTCATTGTACTCCAATGGGTGGTAGATATGGTCTCCGTAATTGGTAGATGGTTGGAATGAATGAATCATTTTTTTTTTTCTAAAGGGATGGTCAAATATTCATCAAGCTCTGTGGTGGGATTTAAGACGTTATTCATCTTCATAGGATGATTTAGACATTTTCTTCTCCAAAAAGGAGTTATATTGCTTGATTTAAGTTGTTGATTTCCAGAGAATAACCTAGAGATTTTGAAACTTATGAAAAAGAAAAAAGAAATTGTAGGAGAAAAGAAGAAGAAACAATCTAAAAAGTTTGGAAGAAGTATAATGATAGGTGAGACAAAACCTCAAGACAAAAAAAAATCTTTGTTACACAAACAAGATTTCGTAGTTAAGCTAGCCCCTTGCTTCAAGCCTCCTGACCCAATGCCATCACCCAAATTACATCTTAATGACTTGCCTTAAAGATGATAGAGGAGAATTGCATTTTATCTCTTGTTTTTCCTTTTCTATAGTGTGTTATGAAAATATGGTGAGATGACATTGTTCTGTGGACACTGTCGGATCCTCTCTCAAAGGCACCAAATGAAGCCCAAAGTTGGAATGTTAACAGACCAAATTCGGCTGCAAGGCAATGGCTTCTTAGAGAGATTTGTTCAGGGCCCAAGATGTGCAAGTTTGGCATATGGGTCTTCGTTCCCTCCAGCTAACATACATAGGCAACAAAGCTAAGACCACAATCATGGTCTTTACCAAGAAAAGAAAAATAAGGCAATCCTCTCCTTTCAAACTCTAGTTTGCCCCCAACATATACAAGAACACTGACATAGTCATTCAAATTCTCAGAATGGGCATCTATATTGTAATCCCCTTTTCCTACTGCATCTTTGTAGCTTTTTCATATTTAACGTAACTGAAAGTAATTAAAAAAAGAAAGAAAGAAAGAAAACAATAGATAACACCCTTTGTATCTATAATAAATCAAGCCCATTACTAAAAATAATTTCTTAAATCTGCCTGAATTAGTCATTAAATATCTTCATCCATTACATTTATCTAAATTGAAAGTAAGAATTCTTTATTTTCATATGCATCTCAGTATACTACCATATGAGAATGTAGAAATATATGTTCCGGGATTATCGAGAAGTTCCTAATTCTTTAAACATCTTAAACCAAATTTTATGTATTTAAGATTCTCAAAGGAAACTATATTGACCTATTAAAGCATCTATATTAAGGAATTAAAGCTAAACATATTATCTACATCTAAGTGTCTCAGATTCAGTAAACTAGCTTTTAATGCATGTTTTGATTACCTCATATTTTCTACAGGAAAGTTATTTTCTGTTTTCCTAAAAAAAAAAAAAAAAAAAGAAAAGTTTGGAATACAAGATGGCTACATCCCCATGCTGGATCTTAGATTTTCTGCATGACTTAGTGAAATAACTTCAGATTTATTGTTGGTGAGTTTGGTTAGAAATGCAACATCAAAGTTGGCTTCGTCCCTATGTTGGATCCCCGATTTTCTCGTGCCCCATATTTGTTGTTGCTGAATATGGTTATAAATTCCGAAGCAAAATATGACTCCATCCCCAGGCTGCGTCTTTGATTTTTCATGAATTTCAGTTAAACAAAGTTCAGATTTCTAGTTAGTGAATATGGTTAGAAATCTCAAATTTTAATGGCTGTAAAATAACACTTTATAATTTTCACAAAGTGGTCATACTTTATAGTAATAAGCATGCTCAATGTACAACCATCCTATCTATTATGGAATGCAAGAATTGATTGACATCTTAACCATACAAAAGAAAAGTTTTAAAGCAAGCATCTCTAAATTGCATTTGTTTCTTTTGTTTGTATTATTTAGAAGGAAATGAATGATAGAATTTTAAATACATTATTAGTACATGAAATTATTATTCTCGAGCTTATTAGAGATAGATTTTTCTAAATGAAGAAGATATTAAAAATAGTTACAAAATTGTATATTTAGCATAATTGGAGGTTGGACAAGACCTTTATTTTTATTTTTAAGTTGATGCCGTATGTGGTCTTAATCTAGGATATACCCTTAATCTTATTATATACATTTATATATTGGATATATAGATTCATTTACTTATTGAAATAATTCATAATCTTGATGATTTAACTCTGTGATTTGTATAATCTTTTGAAGATTTTTCTGTATCGAAACATATGAACCGTCAAAAATTCCTATCTTTTCCAAACCAGTCCCATCTCTCCATCAGTGCCCACAGTAACCAATGAGTTCATTCTTTAAGTCAATCTAGTCGGTCTATGAATACGCACACCATAATCCTATTAGACATCATAATGATGTCCATAGACTTCAAAACCTAATCATTTCAGCTTTCATGATGCCCATATGCCCGTCTTTTATTTCTCTTCTTTAACGTTTGAACAGAGACAATCACAGAACTTTTGAAGCACGTTTACATGAAGGATCTGATTCCTGCTGCTACCCATGAAAGAAAGAGGAGGCTTTATCTTTTCCTTTCCTGTTGCAGACCCAAGAAAACAAGCACTTCTCTAATCCATTTTTGGGTATCGAAATGAGTAGATTCTATCATTACTTCTTCTTTTTGTTGTTACCTAATAAAATAACCCTATAGAGATTTTAGACGTGGAACAATTATAGGCCACATCTATCTTTTGTTGATCAGGGTCCAATCTTCTGCTTTTGCGGGTCATGTCCGCCAAAGAGGTTGCAAATATGTGTCACGTCAGTCTCTTTACTGCTATAATGGTTCTGAGCACCATATCTACTTCCATTATTTTTCCGTTCTATTACTCTAGGTCAATGAGTATTTCAATCATGGGTATGAATGGAATCTTCAGAGCGATATTATAATCAGTTTTAACAGAACGACATTACTAATTTTCTAAAAAATGTAAGTTCTTTATGATTGAACGAATGTTATGTTTAAACTAATTCTTTTTTCCAAAGATTCTAGTACATTTTTTAGTTAAGATGAGAGGAATCATATGAAGGTGTTGGACTTAAGCGTTGCCCGAAATCACCGTGCCCGCATTATCCGTAACCGTGTCATCAACTACAAGTAACAAGGATTCCACGTTAGCCCACGACCAGGTACTAGGTTTCATTGCTTTCACCATTCTTCCCTCAGACCACCGCGGTGATTGAGCCATCAGCCGAGCCGCGATCTTTGGCACCCCACGAACAACTTTCCTTTTGTATGTCTTGGCTCAATTACAACCAAGACCGGCCTAAGACTAAAGTGATCTCAAGTTTGAGATATCAAAATCTTCTTCCTTTTGCGTATATTAAAAGAAAATAATAAGGAAAACTTTCTTTTGGTGAGTTTTTTCACTTGTATAAAGTTCATGAGAATCAGTCGACTGTATATAGCCTTATTTATAAGGAAATCAAAAACTTTTTTTGTTTCCCACAACCTTTCATGATCTTCTCTAGCAAACCCCTTCTATGGGTTAAATTTTTTGAAGGTCTAAAGTTCACTTCTCTACAAAAGCCCTCATTTGAGAAAAAGATGTTCAAAACTTATAAGACACTTCACATGTGTCAATATTTTTAATGTAAAATTGAGTGTCAAATACTTTTTTATAGTCTAAGCTTGATCTTATTTTACTAGGAAGGACTAGTCTAACAATGATATTGGATTAGGACACATGGAAGAATACATAACTTCAATACCATCTTGAAGCTTTAGGTCCACCTTTCCCTAGAAGGTTCCTTATAAGGTTTTATAGGACAAAGAGGTATTCAAGGCTTATAATGCATTTCATAACTACTAATCTTTTCAATATAGAACTGAGTACCTAATATAACTTTACTCTTATTGTTGCCACCCACATTCATCTTGAGCTCACATGCTTTACTCAAACTTCCAAAAATCTTTATTGGCATGTGAGAATGGTGGCAGAATACATAAGATTGATTCAAAATCATATATGGAAACTTATACATCTACCACCTTGGAATAAACTAATTAACTGTAACTGAATTTTTAAAGTCAAACTTGGATAAGATAGATCCTTGGAACAGTGTAAAGCCCATCTCATTGCTTCATTAGCAACCTAAATTAAACTATAACAAGACTTTTAGCTCTATTGTCAAATTAGTCATAGTCTTTGCCTTGGCTTACTTTTAAGGTTGACAACTCCGTCAATTGGAAGTGAAAAATATCTTTCTTCTTGGTCAACTCATTGGAAAAGTTTTAATGGAACAACGCTTGGGTCCATGAATCCCTCTCACCCACACTATTGTATGCTACTTGCATTGCGAGCATAGTACTAGTGTCTTAGCTCCCTTTTTGCTTCATTGGAATTCTGCACATCCCACGGCAACTCATTACTTTTTATCTATCACACAAATCAGTACATATTTATTCTTATCTATGCGACTGACATTATCTTAAATAGTTCTCTTATTATACCCTTGTTGGCACTAATGATTACCCTTCAACATAAATTTGTCATTAATGACCCTTCCTATTAGGGCTTACTCTTTCACCAAGCCAAGTTGTGTTGGACATTCTTGCCCAAGCAAAGAAAAGAAACATTGTGGTGCGACAATCTATCAACCATTTACTTGACAAGGAATCTAGTTTTCCACATTTGCACAATAGTATATGGAAATTGACTTCTACTTTATTGAGAACATATTGCACGACAACAACTCCATGTCCCCTTCATTTCTTTGAAAGTTCATCTTGCATACATTTTTACCAACAACCTCTCTATTGCACGAATCCGTCTTATTTAGTCCAAATTGACCATCTGTTCCCTCCGTCAACTTGTGGGGATAAGTTGGACCAAAACTTTGCCGTTCCAGTAGAATCACCGAATCCCGAAAGTTAGCCACCATCTCATTAACTTAAGTTGACAACGATGCCACATCCACCCTAGGCCCATGGTTTTATCGCTTTCTCCTTCTTCCCTTACACAATGTACGTGCGCCGCAGGCTGACCTGCGATCTCCGTCATCTCACAAACAACTTTTGTTTCATAGATTTTTCTCACCTTTATAAAGTTTTAAGGATCGATTGGTTGTATATAGCCTTGTTTATAAGGAAATTGAGAACCCTTTTTGGTTTCCTTGACCATTCATCTTCTCTGATGAACCACTTCCCTTAGTTTAACTAGGTTTAAACTTATATCCACTAGTTTACGATGATATTGAATAACAATTATCCCAATAAATTGATAAAAGAGAATAAATTCCGGTTAGATTTGCGAAGCTAGTGGAATAGCATATCCTTTGCTCCATCCTTAAGGCCTAAAAGTGAAACAAGTTTGCTCATTGTAAATCAAAGAGGTGTGAATGCATGTTGAAACGGTTGTTATAAGCCAAGGCCATTTTGTAGAGAATGTATATCATTCATGTGAAGGGACAGGCATCCATTATGCTTTAGTTAGTTGGCAAGTACTTTCAAACAGAACATGATAACGCTGTACCAAACGAAGGCCATGACCTGTGGTTCTCAAAGATCAAATTATCTTCTTACTAAATTGAGCCAGTGTCATCCACACTTGCCTGATTCAGTACGCTGTACAATATCATTTAAGTTATGTAAGCCAGACAAAGAGCCAGTGTCATACTGTTCTGGGTGTCTCTGTCATTTATGTACTGTCATTCTCGTTCTCAGTAATGCAGCTAAATTTAGTTTTGATATCCTAACTTCCCATTAAATTTGAAATTGACTGAACCATTTGTCGTTTTAGACAACTTGCTTTTCTTGTGCTCTTGATAATTCAGAATATGACTTGAAAACAATTCATGGACGCTATGAAAGATTGGCTGCCCCAAGCCACTAATCCTGTGGTAAATTTCAAGGTTTAAAGGATTGATAGGTTATGCTTTCATGGTTTGTATTCACACTAGACATTAGAAAACGAGCTTTTACCCTTCCGTTCCCCCTTATAAGTTATTTTTAAAATGAAATACATACTTTAATCGACTATTGGTTACTTGATTAACTCCAACAGTTCGACTTAAAAGAACTATACAGCCTTAGGACAGAGTTTACTGCCTCCCCAAGCTGAGATCTAGGCCCACTAATTCTCCTTTCAGTGTCGTGGTGACTCTTGACAGTCTATGTCGGTTGAGGGCCATGGCCATCGAGTCGGCTTTATCACTTATTGCAACAGGTTCAAATGTACGGGCCCTGAATAACTTTTTCATGACGCTCTGCCAACTTTCTGCGACAAAAGACTCTTTACATTTAGGCCTGTATCTATATATTATCCGTAGGTCATAGTTTATCTTTAACCGCTTTTGAAAACACGTATTCCAACCATAAGCAACCGGCCTATATCTATCTGAGTTGAACCACCTATTCATACTTTTTCTGATGAACAGAAGACAAGTCATGAATGATTCCAATTACAGCACCAAGACAAGTCATGAATGATTCCAATTACAGCACCAAGACAAGTCATGAACCACCTATTCATACTTTTTGTATTTCTTTCTAAAGTCATTATCCATTGTCTTGATTTAACCCCATTTAAACATGATTTAGCACTTAAAATAATTGGATTGAGGTCCAAGCCACGTGAACCTGTCATGATTGGTGATGGTTTATCTCGCCGGGTTACACTACACCCAACTGAGATAAATTTCTGGTAATTTCTTATGATGAGGTACCAACACGGTTGTACGATGACTTCAGATTGGCTTGATTTGGTTATGTATGCTCACACAAGTCCTGTTGCAGATGCCACAGCGGTCAGTCAAATGGGTCCTATGCATATTAGTCTATGATTTAAATCAATCTTCCTTCATCATACAAACGATTAAAGAGTGATAATCTGTGGGTTCCAAGAAGTTAATCTTTCTCTAAACAAGGGTTAATTAACGTTGACTACTAAACAATATCACATAATCAAGTACCAGTAATCCTCAATTATGGTTGATTGATCTGTAAGGCTGAGTGTGCCCACTTGATTTTGACATTCAACCAACTCATATTCTTTCTACTCTGTGAGACAGTATTGCAGAATCTTTCGCTAAATGTTCACATCCTACATGGTTACAGCTATTTAGATGGTAAGTTTGATAGGAATACCATAATAAAACTCTCCAAGTCTTTTCTTCTTTCCTTGGATTCTCTCCTGTACTGCCTTCATCAGGTATTGACAGATAGATCATTAACCCTGTACGCTTTTAGAAAGTGGTCTATTCTGTTCTCATTTTGGGTTATACGGAGGAATAGCTACCCAAGTCTCGCCTTAAAGTTTTCTAAAGTGAACGAGGATGGAACTGATGTAATTTCATGTCTTAAGACATGACAATGTGTGGTTGTGATGGTGATTTTCGTCTGCATGACGAGAGCATCGTTTAGATTTTTACCATTGGCATGATCATAACATCTGTACACAGCATCAAAAGTTAGTCCAAGGCATTGGATAGGTATACTTTCATATGCATCAAGTTAGAATTAGAAAATTGTATGATCAATGTAGCACGCAAAGTACAGTGCATCATCACGCTCAAATTTGGTCTCACTGTTTCATGATGAACATAAAGACCACTTGGGCAAGTGCCATCATCATAAGCACGCACAAACAAGAAAACATACATACATACATACATCCAAGTAAAAGGAGCAGGCACTATATATTAGGGTTCTGAGGCCTTGTTCCGTCCCCTTGCTAATTTGAGGTTGCTTTCTGAACAGATCTTAGAAGCAAGCATGAGTAGAGGTAAGAGCTTTGGTGGCGGGCAAAGTTCCTTGGGCTACCTGTTTGGCTCCAATGAGAAACCAAGTGCTGCTCCACCCACACGGCCAGCCAGCCTACCTCCATATGGTATCGATGTCACCGCAGATCAGAAGCCTCCTGATAATCCTTCTTCTTCAGAGAAAGAAAAGGTTTCAAACAATTACCACCGACCTCAAGGCCAAAATTTAGGGAACTTCATAACTGTAAGTTGTTTTGATGTCTAAGCGAAGATGCATATGCATTTTGCACATTTTCTTACACAGATTTTCTTCTGCTGCATACGCAATACTTCAGGATCGTCCATCGACAAAAGTCAAATCCGTTCCAGGTGGAGATTCATCTCTCGGATAGTTGTTTGGAGATAGGTCATATTTCTTTCTCCAAACTCTAGCTCTAATATTGGATTTGGTGTAGCCGGTATCTGGGTTTTCAATAATATGTAAAATAAGGGATTCAGTTCCCGTAAGTGGAAGCTTTTCCTGGCTTCGTCGAATTTATGTGTGGTGTTTGATTGCATATACATATATAGATCGTGTAGTGACGCAGATAGGTCAGCCAATACAAGGAAGTGTATCTACTTGCTAGAACAAGAGAGAAGTTCCTATCATCATGCGAATTGTCCGATACTTTAAAGACACTAAAGTTTGTAATAATTTTTATGACTATATATGGAGCAGTAAAGTGCACTTTCCCTTACCTTCTTTGGTATCTCATTTGAAATCGGTCTGACAATAACTTTAAGGTGTGTCCCCTCTTTTTCTGTCCTTTTAATGTTGTTTATCTGTGGTCGCTAAAGATTTGTGGTTTTAATATTCTCAAAGGGTTTCTTTCTTTGGATTTTGTCTCATAATGCCAACCAGGTAAGCATATGAAGAGTTTACTTTCTCTAGGTCAGTTTGTTTAAGTATTTGTTTGTGAAAAATTTGTATCCGTAGCCTATTGTATGAAACAATTAATTGACACTTCCATTTTGTCTCTACTCCTTGTCCTATTAACATTCTAACCTTTTCTCTTTGGTAAAGACTATGAACTTTTTCATTGCTATTGAAGAGACTGCTGACATGAAATAGTCTGGTATATGGGTTTACCGGTCAGAAATTGTTGACAGGTGAAATGGATTGAGCATCTCAATTCACTAAGCATATATAAATGTGTATTTATATGACTGCAACCAAGACTTCCATCGTATGAATATGATTACTTAACTAAGCATCATAATGAAAATAAATTCATATTAATCCATAGTTTTAGTACTTAATCCATAATAGCTATGATATATGTCGTGGTCTTTGGTACTTACTTTTGTTTGATTATAAAAATAGGAACTATCTTTTTACTTAATTGTTATGTCAATGGACAAAGGACAAGGAAAAAGTGCTGGATTTTTGTAACAAATTTAAAAGTGAAAAAATTCTTGTGTTCTTCCTCGGTCGACTGTATTTTGTTTTGAGTTCATCATCAGCCTATGGTACTTCATATGAATTTATAGTTTATTATTTAAGTGGCTGAAAAATGTATTTTGTTTTTCTAAAAGAATAACCTGAAGTTGCAGTCCAGTCCCCTTCTTAAACAAAAAATAAAACCAGGAAAAAGATATGTATTAGTGAAGATTGTACCTGAAGTTTTTTGTTTGTGCATATGCTGTTTAGTGTTTGAGTTGGTCCTTTTCACATTGACAGAGAATAATGAGCCATCTCAATTGTATGCTGTGGTTAATCCCATGAGTTTTGAACTCATGAAAAGCCTTATAATTCTTTTGTTTTTTTTTACCACTATGCTAATTATGGCCATTTTCTGTTGGTTGGTCCTTTCCACCCAAAGACCTGATTGTCAGACAAAGTCTACTACAGAAAATTCGGGTTAAAAGGTTAACAAAATAATAAAGGAAATAGGAGCTGTCGCCAAAATACCACGCATTCCAGCAGAATAGAAATACACTGTTACACTTTCACACAAAACCATGCATGCAGATCTGTTTAATGCAGGAACCTTATAAGAGATGCAATAGAATACACTGTTACACTACTAGCTTAGTGCCTTAACTACACCATGAAGCAGAAATAAGGAGTTTTTCTAACTGATGAACCATTGATCAGGGCTTTGGCATTTCTTTCTAGTATAAGTTCAGAGGTCATGTTTAAATTAAGATGCATGGAGACCTATTTAATGCTGAAACCTGTTCAAAGATTCAATGGGAATATACTGTTACACTTACTAGCCGCTACCTAAACATTGAATGCGTGCAGTAGAAAAGAAGCAACTTCTAATACTAATGGCCCTCATCAGGGCTTTGGCATTTCCTTTTAGTGTAAGGTGAGGCGACATGTTTGATACCAAAATGCATGCAGATCTATATGACGCTGAAACATGATCAAAGATTCAACAGAAAGACACTGTTGCACTTACTACCAGGTGCCTTAGGATTACAGGCATGCAGTAGATAATAAGCAACTTCTACACACTTATGGTTGTATCATCAGGGCTTAGGCATTTCTTTTCATATATGATTGTAAGTAAGTTGTTTAAATTTAAAATGGGGACGTACTTTTTAGAACATGAACCTAGTTTGCTACCATTGATGCTTGGATGTGTTAGTAGGTATAGTCCCACATCAGTCTTTTGAGTACTTTGATTGTGTTATTAGATGAAGCATGATGCAGTCCAGTGATATTGGCTTTACCCTAGTACTAGAGTATATAATGATAATATACGCAGCAAATGATTAATTTACTGACGGGTTGGCTAAACAACTCACCGTTTGCTTAAGCCAGTAGATTTTTATATGTAATACTTGTTTACAGGTTCCAGTTCTTCTTCGTTGTTAGACAAAGAATACCAAGTTACTTATGTTTTCCAACTTGCTTTTTTGTTGCAAAAGAAATTTCGAATGACTATGTGTATGTTCACTTACAACCTCGTAACAAGAATTTTAACAAAAGTAATTTCGCTGGAAGAGGGACTGTTGACGCAGCAAACTTTCTGGAAATCTCTTTATTGTGTATGTGTTCACCTCTCGCTTGGGTTGGTACGATCACACTTCAGAAGAACACTAATATTGTATGAATTTGTGAATGCCTTTTTCAAAGCAAACGTTTTTGTTGGAGATACGTGATTATATTTCTATATTGATTATTATTCTTACCATTGGTGATGTAATTGTTAAGGAATTATTTGTGTAGTTGGTAGGCAATTATTTTTATTTCTTTATTTGTATTTTCCATCTTTGTATATCCCTACTTTATAAAGGGACATCCTATGTACATCTTCATTCATTCAATAGAATACACGAGGGTTCTCACAGTCATGCTCTCTTTCCTCTCCCTTTGTGACATGGTATCAAGAGCCAGTTCTTTTTTTGCTTCCGCATCTTTTCCTCTCTAATTTTTTTTTTCACCGCCTCTCTCCTTTGCTTTTGCTGTCCTTGCTCCCTGCATCACAGTGTTAGCAACTCCAGCGTAGAAATCAATATCAATTTTTTTTCTTTAAATAAACCACATACACTCTTACCTTCTCCCTTACCGTTATCATGCCAAAATCCACCATATTCACAGCTGCCGACCCCGACGCCCCCATCGTCGAGGACATCACCAATGATCCTCCATCTCCTACTCCCCAGCAACCGGGCCTCTCTTCTGGGCTGTCTCCCTCCACAGGCTTGGACCCCACTGGTCCAGCTCCCACCACCACACCACCTCTCCCCTGGTCCTACTGGGCCCCTTCCCTCTATCCCTCTGGTGTTGGACCCTCCTTGGCCCAATCCAATACTGGACCCTCTCTCCACCCTCACCCACCTTTTCCCACCCAACACCCCCCTCCTGGGCCCGACCCATCTCTTTCGGGCCCCGTCCTCCCTGGATCGGGTTGGATCCTTCCCGGTTCTTCCGCTCCACCGGGTCACCCGGATGGGTTCGGTGTTCCGGGTTCGGGTCCAAATCCCTACCCGTTTCCCCAACCCCTCTACACTGCTGTTTCCGACGGTCCGGATCTCCGTCTCATCACCCACATCCTCACCGGTGCCAGTAACTATGCCGTTTGGTCCCGCGACATCCGACGCGCCCTCGTCACGAAGGACAAGGATGGTTTCCTCGACGGCACCGTTCCTCCTCCTTCCGACCCCAAACTCGCTCGGCAGTGGCGAAAATGTTCGCAACTTGTCCGAACTTGGATCGGGAACTCCCTTTCGCCCGATGTCGCCGCCGCTCTCCCTCCCACCGAAGACGCCCAAATTATTTGGGACGGTCTCCGTGAACTCTACGGTCAGACCGATCGAGTCCGATTGTTTCAGATCGACCAATCTTTGGCCGATCTGAAACAGGGTAACCTTTCGGTCACCGCGATCTACAATCGCTTCGCTGCTTTATGCAACGAACGCGATCAGGCCAAGGAATCTCTCGAAGGCCCCGATGCGACTTTACGGCAGTATCATCGGATCAAAGAACAGAACCGCCTAATTCGATTTTTATTGAGTTTGAATGAAACTTACAGTTCCTTTCGGTCTCAGATTCTTGCGATGGAGCCCTCCCCGTCGTTGCAGCGCCTCTTCCACTTGGCTGTTCAAGAGGAGAACCAGTGATTGGCGTCGTCGGAATACCTTCGTGTTGGCGATTCGGTGATTCTGGCCGTTCGTGCGACCGCAGCTCAACGCGCTCTCGCTTCTCGCGAGAGAAGCGACTGGACTACGCATGTGGCTCTAGGGTTCTCTGAGCCTGACTCGCGAGACCCCCTATCTCGCGTGGACGGCCTCGATGGAAACCCTAGATCCAACGGCCCTCCTTTGTTTGACTCCGCGCCTCCATCTGACGGTTATCAGCGCGCGACCATTGCACCCGCAGTCAAGCAATCGTACGGCGGGCGTTTTTCATCCAGTTCGCGCAGATCAGACGGTCCAAACGCACCCTGCGGTCGATCCACCGGTCCAAATAATTTATTTTGCGAATTTTGCAAACGTCGCAATCATACGAAGGATCGATGCTGGAAATTACATGGAAAACCTTCTGATCGCGACCAATTCGATCCGAAGGTCATCTCAAATGTTGTGATCTCTTTTGATGGGTCCAATTCCTTACTTAGTGAGGCCCAACTTCAACAAATCATGCAAGCCTTCAACCAGAATGATACTCCGGATAAAATTGCCAGCTTTGCAGGTACCTCATTTTGTTTTTCAAGCTCACTTTCACCTACTGCATGGATTATTGATTCAGGTGCCAGTGATCACATCATTTTCAATTTAAAAATTTTTCTCCAAAATTCATACTACCCATCCTTCTACTTTTGTTCGTCTCCCTAACGGGAATATTACCTCTGTCACTCATATTGGTGACGTCTCTCTTAGCCCTCATCTCACCCTTAAAAATGTACTTTTTGTTCCCGAATTTCACTTTAATCTCATCTCCGTTTCCAAACTTTGTTGTCATAATGATTGTCGACTTATCCTCGATCCAAATTTTTGTGTTTTTCAGGCCCGTTCGACTGGCAAACTGATGGGCTTGGGTAGTGTCAATCAAGGCCTATATTTTTGGTTTCCTTTTCCTGCAAATTTTAGTTTCCCTTCTTGTAGTTCCCCGAAAAAGGGCACCTTTTGTAATGCCAATTTAAATAATAATAATTTTCTTCTTCATCAGCGATTGGGTCATAGTGCCTCTTCCCCTTTTCCCACTTGTCCCATTTGCCCCCTTGCCAAACAATCCCGCCTTCCATTTCCCTCTACCACTTCTCGTGCCACTTCCCTTTTCTCCCTCATTCACCTCGATATTTGGGGTCCTTATCACACCCCTCATCGTGATGGTTCTCGTTTCTTTCTCACCCTTGTTGATGATTTTTCTCGCGGTACTTGGGTCTTCCTTATGCAATCCAAGTCCCAAGTCTTAACTCATCTCACCCGTTTTTTTACTCTCATCCGCACCCAATTTCACACTTCCGTTCAGCGCATTCGCACTGACAATGCCCGTGACTTCTTTAACCATACATGTTCTTCCTTCTTCTCTTCCTATGGCATTCTCCATGAGAACTCCTGTACCTACACCCCCCAACAAAATGGGGTTGTTGAACGCAAACACCGTCATCTCCTTGAGGTTGCTCGAGCCCTCAAATACCAAGCCTCCATTCCTGAACGTTTTTGGGGCGATTGTGTGATCACTGCCGCTTACCTAATCAATCGCATGCCATCTCGTGTGCTTGCTGGCAAAACCCCCTTTGAGCTACTTTTTGGTAAGGCCCCCGACACTGCTCATCTTCGTGTGTTTGGATGCCTCTGCTATTCTACTACTGTTGGCCCTCGGGACAAATTGGGTCCCCGCGCCACACGCTGCATTTTTATGGGTTACCCATCCTTACAGAAAGGGTATCGTGTTTACGATCATTCTACAGACAAGTTCTTTATCAGTCGTGATGTGGTATTTCATGAAGCTATTTTTCCCTTCCAGTCTCCACCGGTTCCGGATGGCCCCTCCGAGTCTTTTCTCGGACCTCGGCCTTTCTTATTTGAAACTGATGATGCTGCTGCTTCTACTTTACTGCCTCTCCTTGGGCCTCCTGCTTTGGGTCCCCCACCGATTGTGCCCTCTACAGATCTCCTGATCTCTCCTGCTGCTGACCAGTCTCTAGATATGGCCTCTGAGGTTCCTTCTCCTACGGTTCCTGCTGATGACTCCCTGGCCATTGTTTCGTATCAGCCGCCTCCTTGTCCTCCGACTTCTCCAGTTGTGGTCCCTCGTCGATCTGGCCGTCCTACTCGTCCACCTACTTGGACCAAGGACTATCTCTGTTCTTCTACAGCCTCAACTAGCACTCGCTATCCCATTTCTGATTACACTGGTTTTGGTCGTCTTTCACCTGACCATTTTTGTTGCATCAGTCGCCTCTCCGCTGAAGTTGAACCCAACTTTTATCATGAGGCTGTTAAGCATCCCAAGTGGCAGCAGGCCATGGCGGATGAACTTCGTGCTCTTGCTGATAATCGCACTTGGGATGTGGTCCCTCGCCCATCTCACCGCCGGCCTATTGGTTGTAAATGGGTCTACAAGATCAAATATCGGGCCGATGGCTCGATCGAGCGGTACAAGGCTCGGCTTGTGGCCAAGGGTTTTACGCAACAAGAAGGTTTTGATTATCAGGATACTTTTTCTCCCGTTGCCAAAGAAGGTACTGTGCGTACCTTTCTTTCTATTGCTGCCACTCGCGACTGGTCTCTTCATCAGATGGATGTCCACAATGCATTTCTTCATGGTGATTTGACTGAAGAGATTTACATGGACCTTCCACCGGGTTTACGCAGACAGGGGGAGTCTAGGGTTTGTCGTCTCCGTAAATCCCTATATGGTCTTAAGCAAGCTTCTCGGCAATGGTATGCCAAATTCACTTCGGCCCTTACCTCTGCACAGTTCCGTCAATCTCGGCATGATTACGCCTTATTCATTTGGCGCAAAGGTACATCATCTATCTACCTTTTGATTTATGTTGATGACATCTTGATCACCGGAAATGACATTCCAGCCATTGAACGCTTTAAGAAATTTCTACACTCCACTTTCCGCATTAAGGATTTGGGACCTCCCAAATATTATTTGGGCATTGAAATTGTCCGCTCTAAGAAGGGCATTTCCCTCAGCCAACGTAAGTTCATCCTGGAGATTATTTCTGAAGCTGGTTTATCTGGATGCAAGCCCGCTGTCATTCCATTTGAGCAGAACTTGAATCTTACAACACCTGAGTATGACGATGGAATATCTTCTCCCGATGCGGATCCCCCACTTAAGGATCCGACGAGCTACAAGAGGTTGGTTGGAAAATTCATTTATCTCACTATGACGAGACCTGATATATGCTATGCCGTTCAAATCCTTAGCCAATTCATGCACAATCCAAAACAGTCTCACATGAATGCAACCTTAAAGGTAGTGAAATACCTAAAAGGATGTCCAGGTTTGGGAATTCTTTTATCTCGAGATTGCAACATGGAAATGAAAGCTTATTGTGACACCGACTACGCCACTTGTCCTATGAGCAGGAGATCAACGACCGGATTTTGTATCAAGTTTGGAAATTCTCTGCTATCTTGGAAAACAAAGAAGCAATCAACTGTTTCGCTATCTTCTGCTGAGTCTGAATATCGTGCCATGGCCAAGACCACTTGTGAAGTTATTTGGTTAAGAGGACTACTTCAAGACCTAGGTATTCGGCTGAAAGGCCCTACACTCTTGTTCTGTGACAATGATGCCGCTCTTAAACTTGTGGCAAATCCTATGGTTCATGAACGGACTAAACACATCGAAGTAGATTGCCATTTCACGAGAGATAAAATCCAAGAAGGAGTTATCAAAACACAAGAAATCAGAACTACGGAACAGCCTGCTGACATCTTCACCAAGGCCCTCTGTCAGAGACAACACACGTATCTATTAAACAAGCTTGGCGTGTTAGACGTTTACAAACCGCCAAAACCGCCAGCTTGAGGGGGAGTGTTGGAGATACGTGATTATATTTCTATATTGATTATTATTCTTACCATTGGTGATGTAATTGTTAAGGAATTATTTGTGTAGTTGGTAGGCAATTATTTTTATTTCTTTATTTGTATTTTCCATCTTTGTATATCCCTACTTTATAAAGGGACATCCTATGTACATCTTCATTCATTCAATAGAATACACGAGGGTTCTCACAGTCATGCTCTCTTTCCTCTCCCTTTGTAACAGTTTTCACATTTGCCTCAGGTATCTTTGCCTCTTAGAGTTTAATGATGGAAATGCATGCACTGTTAAAGCCCTTGATGCATACATGAATCACAATTTTTTCTGCAAAAATTCTTTTTAGTGGATTTGAATATCTGCTTAGACAGTGGAAATGCTTCCACTGTGCAAGGGAAAGCCTTCTTCCTGAACAGTGTCAATTTCACATGAGCACGACGTTCTTCTTAAGCTCTTCGACACATTTTGTGTATCCAGATGTGGTTGTCTTCATTGTTTTGGTGATGCTAGACCAGAAAAACATTAGGTTAAGGATAGAAGCTCAAGCCACCGAAAGGTTTAGGGGTGCTAGACCAAGTAATCATACGCAGTTGATCAAATGGAATAAGATCTTGTACAAACTTGGTTAAATTGGTATGCCAATAGAAGACGTTGTAGTGGCTCTCTGGTATCTTAAAAGGCACCCACCATTTTAAAGAAAGACTTAACTGGATTTGAAAACATGCCGATGTTTAACGTAGAACATATTTTACTTCTTGAAATCTACATCCAGTTGAAATTTAGGCAGTTTCTATATATATATGGAGGTACGAGAGAAGATAGCCTACCTTTTTTGGGTATTTCGAACGTTTTCTGTAGCGTTCAGAATACAGGAATTCGTCCTGTAATGATCAATACTGAACAAACGTAATGCTGGAACTGACCAGCTGCTGCTTCTTTCCCGGACAAAACTACGAGCTCGAACGACAGATCCACCGAAAAATAACACACGATGCTGTTGAAATTTCTTGGATTTTTACCTGGGAGCTTGTACATCACCGATATTTATCTCGATTTGGCTAATGCACGGCTTTTTTTCCTTTAAATTTCTGTTATTACCACATCAATCATTATTGAGTAACTACAGAAGTACGACAGAGAAGCCTGGTAGACCCAGCAGTCCTAAGATGAAATAAATGGACCTCAGAACAATGGAAGTGACATGATTTGAAACCTAGGACAGGAATCAAAGTCGACATGGTCAGTAGTGCTGCTGTCAAATTCACCATGATAGTCTTTAGGTGCTGCATTTGATCAGGAACACAGATCTATGTGAGAAGACTCTTTTGTGTGGTTTTTCAATGACTATTTTCCTTGCAAAACAGACTTTACTTTGAAAACAGTTATTATCTTACATCATTTATATTTGTATTTCTTTTATATATTTAGTTATTTCCTTCTTTTAATAACCGGTTTTAAGGAAAGGAGTTAAACTATTTCAGTTATAATGTTAAAACTTAGGTTTGAGATTATTTTCTTATTATGGATTACGTTTTTGTAATTGATCTAATGTTCTTATAATGTTTCTATATTTGGGATATGGAGCATATTCAAAATAAAACATGTTTAAAATATTTGTTATCTCTATTGACACATCTTGTTTGATATAATCTTATTATATTTATGCATTTTCTTTTTGTTAACAATCAGTTTTAAGGAAGTAGATTATACCATTTTTATTGTTGATAATTCTTTTGTTCTAGAAGATTATTTGCATGTTGAAAAACAATGATGAGAAAATCTTGTCACATAAAATATTATATCAATTTGTAATAGGAATTTGTACACATACTACATAACAAACCCAATATTTAAATCAAAAGACCTAAATTTGTTGAAATGATAGGTTCAATGATTCTTAGATTTTAACATTCCATCAAGCTTTAGATCCAATGTGTTCGATGGAACACTTTAGTTAGCCCGCATGGCTCTCCACTCTCTCTCCTCCTTGGCATTTTGAGCCTTACCAAGATTATTCAAGCATATTCCACCCCAGGCATACTCCACCAAGATTCCAACTTTGGATGTGCAGGTTGGCTAGTATACCAATTGAAATGAATGTGACCATTTTGTCAAAAATGTCTAAACCTAATGACAAGCCACTTCCATTTCTTTTGAATATCATCTCTTAATCAAGCGCCTTTAAGCTTGGATGTAGCTTGAACTTCTATAAAATCATTTGATTCCACCATGTTTTACAACTAATGCCTTGGCAGCCCACTTTGGCCCCACATGTTTAGATGCCCTTTTAGCTTGTGGCATCTGGTCATTAGGTCAACTCCTTTGTGGTTCGAATTTGGAACATGGGTTTGGATTTGATACTGTTTATAATGAACCTAATCATTGAGCTGAAAAGCCTAGATCCATTGGCATGATGGACTTAAACACTTACAGAACATAAGAGACTTTTATAAGGCTTTCCTTACGTGACCCATGATTTCATTTGCATTCAAGCAATAGACTTAAGAATAGGAAATGTGACAAATATAAATGCATATAAGGCTTCACTACCGTTGCAGCTGGCGAGGCTGGTTCCATTGGAATTCTGTCATCTGCCTTCTTAAATGTAAAAACATTCTTTAGCTATATTAGCAATCCATTGATGTGTTATTCCGGTTGTCTTCTATAGAGACAGATACCTTCGGCCTCTAGAAAATGAGAGTATTAGAATAAGAATGAAACATATAACCTCTTAAGATTCAAACACAATTAGTCTCGTAGAAATAAGTTGGTAGGCATTAAAAAAAAAAAAAGGAAAGGTCTTTAAAAAAAAAAGGTGAAAATGTCCCAACCCTATATGGTGTTAAGCACAATTGCTTGAGAAAAGTAATGGAAACTAATCAAAACTTAAGTTCAATTATCCGTAGCTCTACTTTGGAAGATCACCACCTAAATATTGGGCGAAACACCCAAACTCCTCTTTACCTAATAAAAAAAAAAGAAAAAGCAAAAATTTAAGTTAACTAATGTCATTATACTTCCTTTTCTTCCTATTCTTGTTTTGAATAATCAACTTTTGCTATGTTATGTCTTCAAACTTTTGTGTGAAGACTAAAACAAAGAACTCCATTGTGCAAGAACACATAAGATTTAACATCTTTGTGGAAGTCTAATCTCTAAAAGATTTTTTCTTGTTTTCTTGAATTTGCTCATGCACATTAGAGATGACAGTCAAATTACTATAGATGATTAATAGGCACTTGGGGTTTGGACAATCAAGAACAAGTAGTTGTCTCAAGAGAATCTTATCATGATTTTTCTTCTTCTTTTCTTTGTGAATTCATGGATATTGACATGAGATAGCTAGATAAAGCTTGTTTGATTTAATTGGAAGAAAACCAAAATACAATAGTTGTAGGAAGAAGATGATTCTCGTGTGTTTTTTATAATGAATGAAAGCTGAAGAATAAAAAAACCATATATATATATATATATATATATATAAGTTTACAAGATGTAGTAGAAAACCTAATGCATCTAAGTTTAAAAGATAAAGAAAGAAACCTATACATCTAATGGTGCTGGAATTGTAGGCTGAATATTAAAAAAAAAAAAAAAAAATCCTCTTCTGGATTTTGCAAGACCACAAGAGTTGCCTTACTTTGAATTAGCAGGACAACATGTCCGTTGTTGTAGAGGATGTCTGGTAATTCTCCACTTCGGCTGTCACGTCAACTCAATCTATAACATTCTTAGCTCCACTAGGATTTGGTTCCATTTGTTATCAAAAGAACCTTATCACGATCATTTTTCTTTTCTTAGCTCCACTAGGATTTGGTTTTCCCTATGTTATCAAGAGAAGCTTCCTTTTATTAATAGATGTTGAGAGATATCTTACTATGAAGCTTTAAAGTTGACTTCTTTTAGTGCTTTAATTTCAAGTCAGTTCATGCATATAGTCATTTTATGTGCATTGCATGTGAATTACACCTTATGTATTCTCTATCATCCAACTCTTAGTTAGAGCAACAGCCAATTCTTTGTTTGTTGTTCAAAATTCTCTCTATGAGAGATGTCGGGAAGATTATTATGGAGTTTCTCTTATAACAACATTGACTCATCCCTTGTTCTTCCCTCCGGGGGCTTGATCCTATTGTAGCCCTTTTGTCTATTTTCTATTCTTTGCTCTTTCTTCTTTGGTTCAATTATAAGGTTCATCATAACCTTATTTTATTTATCAAAACTAAATAGTACAAAAAAATATAAGTGGGAATCGTGGAATGCACTATAGAGATTGAGCATTATTTGAGTCCACCAACAAACACCACTTTCACATGAGAGTCGGCTATACCTAAAAAGTTGTCTCGTGAAAAAGCCTTCCTTTGAGTGCATAATTCTCGAAACTAGGCATTGAGTAAACTTGTTTATAGGATGTGGCCCCGAGGGACAAGGTCTAGTTGGTGATATACATCTCGTGATAACGCTATCCAATGCCTTCCCCTCCACAACCATGCTTGCCCGTGACATAAGAATTTGCTCACGGGATGGCAATGCCGTACACGTTCTGACAAAGTGCCCTTGCTGGGTGGACCCCTGCCAGTTCCCATCCCTTTACCTTGTTCTGTAATCGGCCGGTTTTGGCTAATAAAATACAACTCAACTTAGCTCTTCGTATATACCTAACATAACATAATGTATAAAATCTAACACGAGAGAATAATGATGTTTTTTTTACCTAAAAAATTGGCTTTTTTTTTTTTTTATTTTAAGAATATTAAAATTTTTAAAATAATTATTTTGTTATGTTTTTTTTTTTTTTTTTTTTTTTTTTTTTTTTTTTTTTTTTTTTTTTGATGACCCAGAACCCCCACCACTTGCATGGTGGCTCAAACTGGAGGGCCCAACACTCACCCCAAAGCATTTTGCCCATTTCATGTCAAGAATGCAGCCAACTGGTTTTGAACCCAGGACCCCTACTTTGTAGGGAATCCCACACGAGCCTTTGCCAGTTGAACCACACCCCTGGGGGCTTATTTTGTTATGTTATAATTAGAGAATTTTTAACTTGATTTTCTTTTAATTACATTGTAATGTTAAAGTATACTCTTAAGTTTTTGTATTGGCTTGTTTATATATTCATAAAAAAAAATTAACTTATTGATAATATGAAATAACTTTATATTATTTTTAGCGTGTTCCTTCATTATAATAATCTAAATCTGATTATATTGTAATGTTATTTTCATTATATAGATTTTTAGTCATATATTCATAAGGGTATTAAGAAAAGATTAGACTCTAATCTCATATTACAAATTTTAATTTTTTTATAAAAGTTAACTCAATATTTATAAAATATTTCTTATATATAAACAATTCTATAATTTCATATCTTAATAATATGAGACAACTCTAAGCCAATTTTAACAATAAAGATTTTTTCAAACTCATTCTCTGACAATATGGGACAATCATTTACGTCTTAACAATTCTTAATATTGAAGTAAGGGGTTGCGGGCAAGGATGGTTGAATGAACAACATCATTAAATCACTTCTCAAGGTTTGCCAGAAAAGCTAAATGTGAAATCTTTACTAACTCCTTGGATCTGTAGCTGTAACTTTCTCCTGGTTCCATCAACGTTCAGATCGAACAATGGAAAATGGTAAAAACTGTGACAAGAATGAACTCGAATAACTAGGAAAGAGACAATTCCACTAGAAATGGTACACGAAACTCTCTATATAAACTGATTATATGTCTCTTCAGCAAACCAGAAGCCCCCTGTCTGTCGTACAATGGAGTTTTCGAGGATTCACAGAACAACCCAGGTTCCAGTTTCGTCTTTCCCTTCCCTCTGTCCCGTATTGATTCATTAAAATCATCGTCACTTCGAATCATTTGGCAACTAAGCTTTCAATCCTTTTTATATCCTTAACAGGTAATCGTGGAGGTGGTGTTGGCACTGGCTCTTCTGGTTTTACTCGGCACAAATGGGGTTGAAAGCCGGAAAGCTCTGGTTTATGAGTCCTTTGAGTACTCAGCCATAAGTTGCAGAGGTCACAGTGCATCACTGACGGACTTCGGCGGAGTTGGTGATGGAATTGCGTCAAACACCAAGGCGTTTCAGACGGCTATCGATAATCTTACCCAGTATTCATCGGATGGTGGGTCGCTGCTCTTTGTTCCTGCCGGAAAATGGTTGACGGGAAGCTTCAATCTCACCAGCCATTTCACGCTGTATCTCCACAAAGATGCAGTTCTTCTTGCTTCCCAGGTAAGTCCCAGTACTTCCCATGAATTATCACCAAGAAATCTATCGACTTTTTCTAATTCTAAATTTCCTAGATAGCCCTGAAAATTCTGTGATTTATCTAAGAGAGAAGAAGCAAGAATAGATTCAGTGGGCCAGTCTCCATACGCTTCTATGTAGGTCCTGATTTTGGACGGTCTACGTTGAGTAATAAGGGGTCCACTGATATGAACGGTGCTGGAAATCTGGGCCGTCCACGTCACTTCACTCCAAAAGGTTGTGTACCATCTTCTCAACCGGAAAAGGACCTCCGGTCACGGGCACAACAGTTTGATTATCCGGGCCCAACTAGGGCCCATCTAAAATTTGTTTTCTAAAAAAAAAAAGAAAAAGAAAAATTACCATGAAATAAAACTTGGAAGATAAAGATGAACAAGCTAAGGAAATATTAACGATAGATGAGTTGAATTCAATACAAATTTGAATACTTGTACTTTTGAAAGAAAAAAAGGGTTATTTTTCATGAGTAGACCTTATTGGTTTGTTGATTTTATCATATGAAAAGAAATAATACTACATTCAAGTTTTGATTTTCTTTTTTGGGTTGCTATTTATATTTTTTGTTAAGATCAAAATCCTAACTTACAAACATAATTAGAATACATGGATTCTTGAGGAAATTTAAACATAGTTTCCCTAAATATTAAGCTTAACCCAAATAAAAACACAGTCAAATACAATCAAAGTGCCATTTCCTAACTACATTAACAGCTATGCTACCACTTCACTTGCAACTACAACTGGGTAAATTTGGTGGTTGAGTCTTCCTTTTATTTTTAAGACACGTGCACCCTGTTCTCTTAAGCCACATGGACTGGGGTCATAACATTTTCATAATTGGATCAGGAAGAGAATGACTGGTCTGTGATTGAACCTCTGCCATCCTATGGTCGAGGTAGGGATACAGCAGGGGGAAGGTTTATCAGTCTGATCTTTGGAACCAACCTCACTGATGTTGTAATAACAGGTATCAAGAACAGTCATATGTTTCTGAATGATCATGACAAGGAAGAAGGCTATGATGTCTTGGTTGTGATCTAATGGGGTCCATTTGTATCAGGGGACAATGGCACCATTGATGGTCAGGGTGCTCTCTGGTGGGAAAAATTCCGGAAAGGACAGCTGATGTACACCAGGCCTTACCTGATCGAGATAATGCACTCTACTAATGTTCAAATTTCCAATCTCACTTTGCTGAATTCTCCATCCTGGAATGTCCATCCTGTTTACAGCAGGTTCTCCTCCTTTTCTTTCAACTCACTACTTGAATTTTTGCTTGTTTTTTGTTTTGTCTTCCATACTTTCTCATTCAGCATGTTGTAAGGAGATTGTTGATCCATAAAAGATTATGAAATGCAGCAATGTCCTTGTTCAAGGCCTCACAATTCTTGCACCAGTGACTTCCCCAAACACTGACGGTATCAACCCAGGTAAGCATGTAAATACCTGTAATGATTGAAGGAAGCGTGGTAGATAAAGCAGGCGTTGTTTAATTAAGTTGGACTAGTTAATCTGTTAATTTTGGAGTCAAAACTAGTGATAGGGGTGAAATAGAAACTATGTAGGAAGGGAAAACGAAAATTTTTTTAGCTAATGTTTTCTCCAAGTTGCTTATAAGTATGAGGTTTTAAAAAATCTTTTGTATGCAGTGTTTTTTGATGAGTTATATCCTAATAGCGAAAGAGAGAAAGGATCATAAAAGAAAGGAAAGTTAATTTTTATTTTTATTTTTAGCTGTCACTTGGTGTATGAAAATAGTGAAATAAAAAGTAAATGTTGTTCTATAGATGTAACCCTTGGTTTATCTCAAATCATATAAAATCTTTGATATTCTTGATGTTTGTTGTGTATGTATTGGCTACATAATATAAGTAATCTCTCAACAAGTCTAGACAGATTTAGCTCCAAAATTAAACCAGCAGTAGAAGTAGAATAAAATCTAGCTCGAACAAGCAATAGAAGCAGTTCCAATGATCTGATCTATGAACTTAGTAAACTGCTACTGCAGCAATATAATCTGTCAGGAAAAGTGCTTGATTTTGGCTTTGGCTTGTTCAGACTCCTGCACAAATACCCGAATTGAGGACTGCTACATTGTTTCTGGGGATGATTGTGTGGCTGTTAAGAGCGGTTGGGATGAGTATGGTATTGCATATGGAATGCCAACCAAACAGCTTGTAATCAGACGGCTCACATGCATTTCTCCATTCAGTGCAGTAATTGCATTAGGCAGTGAGATGTCTGGAGGCATCCAGGATGTAAGGGCTGAAGACATAGTAGCCATTGGTTCTGAATCAGGAGTGAGGATCAAGACCGCAGTAGGAAGAGGAGGCTTTGTGAAAGACATATATGTAAGAGGGATGACGATGAAAACCATGAAATGGGCTTTCTGGATGACAGGGAATTATGGTTCTCATCCAGATGAAAACTATGATCCTAATGCAATTCCTGTGATCCAGAACATTAACTATCATGATATGGTTGCTGAGAATGTAACAATGGCAGCTAGACTAGAGGGGATTTCTGGCGATCCATTTACTGGAATCTGCATCTCTAATGTTACTATTCAGTTGGCTAAGAATGCAAAGAAAGTACCATGGAATTGTACCGATGTTGCTGGGATTTCAAGTTCTGTGGTTCCCAAGCCTTGTAAGTTGCTGCCAGACCAAGGGCCACAGAAGAAAACAGCATGCAATTTCCCAGAAGAGAGCATTCCAATTGATAATGTTCAAATCCAGATGTGTTCTTACGGTAGAAAGTACTTGTGACACTGAACTTAAGTTTTCTCCATATAGGGATTCTGTTCCTTCAGGGATTTTACTACAATAAGCTAATGAAAAGCAGTCTGAAAAATTGGATCAAATGCTTCAAACACGTGTACTCACTGAATAAACATCGCAAGCACCAACATTTTCATACTGCAGTTCAAAATAGATTTAAAGAACGTATAGAGCCACATTAAAAGGATTTTTTTTATTAATATGCTGATTTTACTCGAGACGTAAAATTATCCATGCAATATAACATCCATAGTCTTTGTTGCAATCTTTACTCCTAATAGAAATCAGAAAGATGTCCACCATTTGTTTCTACCAAACTCAGCGTCAACTTCTCTATGGAGCTCTAAAAGCTCATATAGGAACCAAAGTGGCTCCACTTGGAGTTTTTGCTGACATCTGAGGGACCCAAATCACTTATAGAAGAGTTTCAGCTCCTTGCTTGTTAGTTGACTTCAAGTTGACTACATAAACTCATATTCTACTATATCTACTTCAGGGAATGGGATGAATTATACTCTATTTTCGAGGGAACAGAGTTTTTCCCATTACGTTTCCACTGCATATGGAAAGCTTTTCTCCTAATGGGTTGGGTCTGGATTGAACTTCACCGACTCCCTCCAGATGAGCTCTTTTATGTGTTCCTCAGTGCATGATGGTTGCTCAAAATCAAAACTGAACTGCCTAGTGCAGACAGGCTCGTCATTGCTATCATGAAGAGTTGACAAGTATGGGTGACAAAGTGCCTCTTCAACTGCAGACAGATTCAAAAAACAGTAACTTAAGTTGTCGGAAACTTGCAAAAAGAGGAAAGAAACAAAAGACTTGAAACAACAGCCCTTTGTCTGAGTTACTCCACGTGGAAATTTGAGCTCTTTTCTTGTACCTGTGATGCGCTTGTTAGGATCAAAGACGAGCATTTTCTCTAGCAGATCCAAAGCCCCAGGAGACATACTAGGGAATCTAGCTGAAAACTGCTGTTTCCGACATTGTGAAAGCTGTCTAACATATCTCCGAGCATTATCACTTCGGAGAAATCCAAGGCTGGTATCATCAGGTGAACCTATTAGCTGCAGGATAAGACAGAATATTCAGCGCATATATGATGCTATCCATCAACAGAAAGAGAAACATTCTCATCATGAGATTCAGTCACCATCCAAACAATATCATATTAGATAGGACAAACGTCGAAGCCTCAGGAAGTGCTAGCCGCAGCTATGTTGTTACTTTTAAGTAATAATCAAAGTTGTAAAATCATACAATCACTTGTATAACCTAGTCTTATCTAGGTTATAGGCCAAATGTGGGATTTGGCATATACAGGCCTTCATAATATACTAATCAAATATAGGACTTAGCTCTCTGAGGTGTCTAATGTTTCTCTGTCCAAACCTCTAACATGCTTGTCGAAGCTCTCATTATGTTGTTCACACATCATCTCATGTTATTACGTCGGTTTTATTATCATCTGTTACAATGCAAAGGAACCACTAAGCAAAGCTACTTCATTAGCTAAAAGGACTAACCAAAATTATGGATACAGATCAGTAAAGTCACTAATGTAACCCAATTTCATGTTGTACACATGAAACAATGGACTTGATTCATGTATGTCCTTCTAGTCCACCTATAGAATTTGGAGACTTAACTTTTTAGAATGCCACGGCAGATGATATATGTACACACAGCTTTCAAGCCAAAGGCAGGTAAGATACCATAAATGCAATATTGCACTGCCAAGAGTTGAACCCCACCCAACCCACGCATGACAGTAATTTATCAACATATAATACGTGAAACTTCAAGAACCATGCTATATAGCCACCTATGATGAGAATGAGAAATCAGTTGCTTTTATAGTTAATGTAAATTCCCCTCTTACTAATCAAACTAACCATGACAAGAATAAACCCTGTCTTTTGGAGTGGTAGAATAACGGAATATTGAGCACCCGTTAATAGATGAAAAGGCTCTTCCACCACCTGAGGATGGTTTTCCCATCCGGAAAAATAAAGTGCTTTTCTGTTGCTTATATGAGCAAGAAAAAGGACATAGAATCTCTTCCTCCTTTTTGAGTACCATCATAGTAGATCAAGCAAACCAGTGCAGCATGCAAAAATGCTTAAGCATTAGCAGATATTAACTCACTTGGAAGTCCCAAAAACCATACCTCTGTTATAAGCCTCAGCTGGTGAACATAATCTTTTCCAGGAAACAGAGGTTCTCTAGTCATAATTTCACCAAGTATGCAACCCACTGACCATACATCGATTGCAGCAGTGTACTCTGAACAATTAAGAAGCAACTCCGGAGCTCGGTACCAACGAGTGACAACATACTCAGTCATAAAATCGTGCTCAGAAGTTGTTCTTGCCAAACCAAAGTCTCCAATTTTAAGGTCACAGTTAGAATTCAGAAGCAAATTACTGGGCTTAAGATCACGGTGCAGAACATTGGCTGAGTGCACATATTTCAATCCCCGTAACAGCTGATATAATAAGTACTGCATAATTTTCATGATGTATCAACACCAAGTGCAGTCTCAAAACCAAGAAAATGCCTAAGAGGGGTAGAGTTATGTAAATCATATGAGAAAGTATAAAAGCCTGAAATTTTGTTGGTGTCAAACCTGACAATGATCATCTGTAAGTGGTTGGTCAGAACGAATAATATGATGAAGATCAGTGTCCATCAGTTCATATACAATGTACACATCATTGAAGGCCTCCTTTTTGGGTGGTCGAATGATGTCCTTGATGGCGATAACCTGTGAAGGGTGAAAAGGTGAAAAGATGAAGAATAATTCCAAGTGCACGCAAAATAAAATGTGAGATTATGTGGAGTCACTTCCAGACAAGCATATCAGGGAAAACCTACAAACTAATCTAAGGGAAAGTGTAATGATAGAAGCACATGAATTAACTGGTTCTGACCAAGAAAAGTAAAATAAGATAACAATCTCGACATTTTATACAAAATGTATTTTGCAATATAAGTTATATCCTAAGTTGAATACCGTGCAGGTTGGCATTAGTCCATCTTATGCAAAATGTATTTTGCTTCCTTTTTCTTGGGGAAGCAACCTGGTTGAATGGTCAGCAATTGAGCCACCTGGGAAGGGTGTGGTCTCTCATGACAATATTCAAGGGGTTCACATACATGAGGAGGAACAGAAAATTCCTACATCTAAAGATGGCCATAACAAGGTGCACAAGAGATTGCTTAATTAAGCATGCTCAAGCCTATACGATAGCCTTTCATTCCGCTTACTGATTGGCCGTAGCCTTAGATGATGCTAAAATAAAGCACTTGTGAACTCTGCCATGCCCTGAATTGAATGCACCTGTGCACTTGATTGGCCGTAGCCTTATTTTACTACAGATATATTGCCACATTCCCTGTTTTATGCCAAATGGCACAGGAAAAGATGGTAAAAAATCTTTCAACTTGTCTGACCTCCACATCTCCTCCACCAACACCTCTCCCCCCCCCAACCAAACAAAAAACCCAAAAAGAAAAAGAAAAAGAAAGTTACTGTATACTAACTATTCAAAAATATTTCAGCATGCAAACCCAGAACTGAAGACTTTGAGGAAACAAGAAATCTAGGTTTATTTAGGCATTATTAAATAACCATCCTTACATTTTCATGGTCCATATGGCTGAGAAGCTTGATTTCTCTCAATGTCCTTTTAGCATCTATTATGTTGTCAAATGCATTGCCGATCTTCTTTATGGCCACCTCCTCATGTGTATCTGAATTCACAGCAGCGCTACAAAGAAAGATATGATGTTACCAAAAACTCCCTTAATAAATATTAAACTTATCAAGTTAATAAATTAAGAAGCACTCTTTTGGCTTTCTCAAGCATCAGCTTGATTGTGCAAAGGGGGAAGAACCTATCTGCAGAAGTTGCCATTCATAAAGAAAAAGATGATGAGTGCGAGCAGGGCAAGGAAGCTACATTTACCAAAATTTCAACTTTAATGCAGCAAATAACATAAAAGATAACTTATAAGAGTAACATTTTATTTGAATATGGAATGCAACACAGTAGACCAGTAAATACTGATAAAATCAGATAACCAACTATCCAAAGCAAAATTGACATCTAGATATCATGCTAAAAGCACCCTAGCTTGCACATAACACCACTCCTTGACTTCAAACCAAGATATTAAATCATCTCCACAGTAAAAGATAAAAAATTAGCCCAATAATACATGAAGATCCACAAAATCACCAGTAACAACTGAGATAAATGTGAGAAGTGGAAAGAACAATACATATTACTTCACAACGACAATACTATTACAAGTGCATAACATTTAGTAGGATTTGCTACTAGGGACGAGCACAGCTTCACCCCATCAATCTCATTCCCCATTCAACTTCTGCAGATTGGCAGAACGATAGGCCCTTAACTAGCTAATAATTTCATAAACACACCTCACAATCCTAACCTCCAAACCCAAGGTCTAAGCTTAGGTGTAAGATAGTAGGATTTTACAACACCGAAAACAAAATTCCACTATATCACATCATTCATTATACAACTTCTGCAGATTAACAAAAATATGTTTCTCAAAGACGTAATCTGAAACACACTTGAAATTGATGTACAGTATTTCCAAGAAATGAGACCCTTACCTCATACAACCTTGAGTCTTATCAATCAAAAATACAACCTTGACAACTCTAGAAACGAAAAAAAGAAATAACCCAGCAGAAAAGAATAAACTTGGAATCAAAGATCAATCACAAATCTTACCAGACAATACCATAAGCCCCTCTACCGATTGGGCGAATGGGAGGTACGTATTTTGCGGAGACCTCGAACAAGTTCCCGTACACATTGTATTGAGCGTATCGACCACCATGCGTGAGCACCCTTTTGATCGCACCTCCCGTTGCAGCAGAGCTTGACTCCTTGGCAGCCATGTCCAAATTCCAAGTTCAACGTTCAAAGTTCAGCACCAACATATGAAGCTCCTCACGTTTTCTCTCTTTGTTTTTTATTGTTTGTTTTGGTCTTCAAAAACCCACTTGTGGGTTTTCGTCCTTTAAGTATTTGGTGGCTAAACTATGGCAAAGTGTGGATGCAATGCACCAGTAGAAAGTTCTCTTTACTGAAGCTTTTCATCTGAAACGGTCTGAAAATCCGTGAAGTGAAGGAGACATTTTTCAAAAAATATTGGAAGGATTAAAAAATAAGTTATATAATTGCAAATTGTCATGCAATGAATGAGAGACGCCGCAGCTAGCTACAAACACCGTTCTAATAAGGTTTTCTTTCTCATTTTCATATCTGAACTATGAATTTAAACAAGTACACAGATTATGCGGATTTTAAGTCCAAATCTTCATTAAAAAGGCAAATTTGGGAGTCACCAACCAATTGTTATGAACAAATATGTTTAAAGCTAAATATTTTCTGAAGAAGAGAAAGAAAGAAAACCTCGTGTATCCTGTGATACTCAATCAAAGAGAAAGAAAGAAAACCTCGGGTCGTTGTTAATATGGGTGGAAGGCAACCCCAATCTCAAAGCTGCCAATACACAAGTCAGAATGTGATCACAGTCTCATCACCAAATGATTGGTCAAAAGAGATAATATATCTAAATTTCTAACAAGCAAATTGTTATATAACTGGTTGGGTTATGTTTTCAAAACCTTGTGCGTTGAATAAGTTGAAATCGAAATGAAAATAAGTAAAAACGAATGTTGGTAATGCATCTCCTCTTTTGCTTTTGACAATCATGCAGGCTTGTATAACAAGTTTTTTTTACTTGGTCTTCATTGCAGTACTATATTGCCTCTGTCCCTTGTCCTTGTGCCAGTCCGTAGGTCATCAGCGGCCATGATATTTTAATCGATGTCAAGGTGAGACGTTTTCCTCTTCATGCTTTCTCACAATGTTTCCATGGAAGGAAAAGAGTTGAAATAAGCCCACCAAATGATAAACCACAGTAATTAGTTGCCATCTTCTTCTTTTTCCTTTTCTTTTTGGTTTCACGTAATTGCTTGACCAGCTTCACAGGTACAAAGGTGGTTTCTTAACATATCACAAGACAGTGCTCCAGAAGGAAACGAGCATTATCCGTGTCTGATCCCTTTCCGGAGCAGGTGGTTGTAGTCACGGGATATCTGGTCACTTTCTCTCGTGTGCTCTGAGACTTCTTTCAAACCAGGCTCCGGACAGGTGGTATCATTGCGATGGGTTTGCTGCAGCGCCACATACTGCAGGTTGGGACTCTAGGTTCCTTTCCCCTTAAACGTTAGCCATAAAAATAGCTTGGGCAGTGTGTGAATCATGTTAAATATCGTTTCTCCATATATCTATTTATTTCTCTTTTAATATTTAATTTTAAGGAAATAAAAAATTAAATATTTTTAGCATAATGTCATAATTTAAGCTTAAGTCCGATTTTGTCTCATCACTTGACTTGTCAACATTCCAATCAATATTTGAAATAATAGACAATGTTAAAAAGTAATGATTATCATATATTGTTAATATTTTGATCTAATAAGGCTGCCTTGAGGAAATATTTTGCATAAGGAATATGTAATTATGACCGTACAAAAGTATGTGGCCTCATTTGTAACTTTTTGGATTGGAAAGTTACTCAAGCTAATAACTTTCTCAAGCCTAAAAAGCGTTTACTTGTCACCAAACAATCTATGTGGCCTCAATTCCATAAGCAGTGTTGAAAACTAGTTTTATTGAGAATCATGACCTTGCATTTAGTTGTTTGGCTCAAATAGCTTTTATGAAATCATGTCAATTTTACAGATCAAGCGATAGAGAACTGTGGAAGGAGATCGGCGACAAGGTTGTCCTTTTATAGCCTTACTGACTTTGGAAGCATCAGTGGAAAGTACAACATTTAATGTTATAAAGACTATTCTTGTTTAGTCAATTCTTTAGAAAACTATCTCAAGTTTCAAGGTTTTGCAAGGCTATAACTTAAAAGGCTTATTCACTTAAAAGAACTTTTTGTGTTCCACATAAATATTGAAGACCCATTCTGGAAATTAAAAAAGATTCAACTATGCAATTATGGATCTCAATGTGTCTTTCTAGGTGCTCATATCAATCCATTTAAGAATTAGATATTGCTACCCATAATTTTTTGTTACTACCCATAAACTATTATACGATATTAAAAAGATGTGAGTCTCTTTTTGACAAGACCAAGCCATCTTCATAAGCTTTTTCTAAATTCTTGGGTTTGTGTTGGTTTTTGTCGTGTTCTAAACTAAGGGTTGTAGAAGGAAGTGATTGGCGGGTTGAAGCTTGAACTTGTGTTTTCCTTGAATCTCTTGTTGGTTGGTTGTAGTGTGTGATTGTGTATTGAAAGATTGTTGTCATGACTTGGACTCAAGGCTCATTTTCCTTGAGAGAAGCCCATTTATGAACAGGCCCACATGAAGGAAAATAGTGGAAAAGAGGGAAGAGCATGGGAAGGAACCACTTTTTTGAGTAGTTGAACCCTATTGGTGGCATGATCAGCTTGATAGTTAATAGTTATTAGTGTAATTTGTAGCCAGTGTACATGTGGATTTGTAGTGTAATGCTATAGTATAATTTGTTATGAACATTGTTATAGAAAAAGAAGTATGTTCTTGTGAATGTGAGTTATGATGTGTGTTATGAGGAAGCATAAGCCTATTTGTGTGTGATTTTCGAAAGCATGAGTTGTGATCTTAACAAGTGGTATCCAGAGCAAGGTTCTGGCACTTCTAACTAGAAGCAAGTCAAGAGCAGCCATGGAATCTCAAGTAACCATGTTGGAGGAGATACAATACTAGATGACGGAGAATCAATGCCGAATGATGGAGAAGTTAGAAATGCTACTCTTGGACAACGGGAAACGACTCTAGTCTCCACCAACAACCAACTTACCAATGGCCAGCTCCCCACTAGCCATAAGGGATTCAGGTGAAGGAGTGGCCAATAGCAACCACTACCAAGCTGAACCAAACCTAGTTAACCTTCCCCCTCATTGGTACGAGCCGAAGGACCCTCTAACCATACATGGGGGCAACATGCTATGTACATTCTTGCACCAACAACCCACGCGGGAAACCTACTACTTCGTGTAATAGCTGTCTAACTTTGGGGATGAGGTGGGTGCCCACTACAAGGTTGACCCTTCAGAAGGATGAGATGACCATCACCAACCATTTTCTGATAATTCCTAACTATTTACCGACAATTTGCACCTAAAGCCAGCCTCTTGGCTTTACCAAATCCAACCACGATCAGCCTCATGTTGCCAATCGGCCACCTCCCAACTATGGCTTACCCCACATTGGTTGACCCCAAACACATTCCAACCTCTAGTAGGATTCCAGCCACCATTGATGATGTTTTCTAACCACTAATGGGATCAAGCCAAAAATTGTTACAATGCTGGTAGACATGGTTTTAACCAAACTTTTTCCCCTAGGTTTACTCTTAGATGGAATTTTAGGCCTCATGTGAGACAACCTTTTAAGCCATACTATGGTCATTCTTTTAAAAGACCTTTTAGGTAGCAAGTAAGCTATTCTCATCCACCTCGTATGGATTTTCCTAATTTTACTGGAGTTGGTCTTAAAGAATGGTTAGTATGTTGTTAAAACTAGTTTAAATTGTTTGACGTGGTTGATCACATAGGGATCCAATGTGTTGCGATAGATATTGAGGGTATTGTAGGGGAATGGTACACATTTTATATCGCAGAGAAGGGCTATGTGAGTTGGAAGGATCTTATATATTATGTGATGGCTCAATTTTTAAATAAAGAATGAGTGAGTGAATTAGTGTAGTTCTTTTCATTAAAGCAAGCATCAACCATGTTAGAGTTTGTGAAAACATTTGAAAAACCAAAGCCATGGGTGACCATGTAGAATGTTGGAATGATTGAGGCTACCTTTATAGCCTTCTTTTAACATACCCTTAAGGAAAAGATTAAACTAATAGTTCAAATTAGCAATCCCTCTACATTAAGTGAGACCATTAGGCTTGCTTTTTTGGGCAAAGACAAGACAACTTAAGTTAAACCAAAAAAAGGATTAAAAGCTTGATTGATCAACTTCCTTGGACCCAACACTCTTTAGAAATCAGACATTCCTGTATAACCTATTAGTGCAAATCAAATGCAAGAAAGACGAGATAAAAGACTATGTTACAATCGTGATGAGAGGTGGGTTAAAGGTCACAAATATTGAAAGCAATAAATTTTCATGTTACAAGATTAAGAAGGGGGAGTTGAGACAAACATAGTGCAAGAAGAGGAGTTTGTAGAGGCACTAGGGTACTTCTACCAATAATTTATGACTTTTGAATTACCCTAAAGTGAGGAGAATAGTAGAAAAGAGAAAAGAGCATAAGAAGGAACCATTTTTTTTAGTAGCTAAACCTCAATTTTTGTAACATGTTGTTGGTGGCATGATTAGCTTGATAGTTAGTAGTTATTAGTGTAATTTATAGCTAGTGTAGAGATAGATTTGTAGTGTAGTATTGTAGTGTAATATGTTATGAATGTTGTTGCAGAAAAGGAAGTATGTTTCTTATGAATGTGAGCTATAATGTGTGTTATGAGGAAGTATAAGCCTATTTGTGTGTGATTTTCAGAAGTAGGAGCTATGATCTTAACAATTGTTTTGGTGTTGTACCTATTATTCTTGTAAGAATTTTGGAGTTTGACTATGTGGAGATAATTAAATCATGCTGGATGCATGTGTGGATTGATGGATTTATTAAGAAATGCAAATGTGGGTTGCTTAGGTTGATGAGTGAATGTTTGGAGTTGAATGTTGTTGCATAAGTGCTCGATAATTAATTGTTGTTGGGTTGTTCTCCTTGGTCATAGCTTCAAGCGAAGGAAATGATCAATTAGGGGTATCTGGCAAAATGCCCACAAGACATTTGATGTAAGGCTTGAGAGGAAAGCTTGATTGGGGTTATTTGAGAAACCCAATTGTTGAGAGCAAAGTAGTTGGGTTAAGAGAGAGTAATTGTATATTTAATTAGGAAAAGAGCATTGCCACATCAATTGGTTTGATAATTATATTTTTATAGAGTTATTTTGAATATTTTAAGATATAAATAATACAATTTTTTGTTAGATAATATTTGAGTTTTCATGTATTGAATTAAATCTTTATTATTTATGCATCAAACCCCAAAATAGCATAATAAGCAAAGGAGAAATGAAGCAATAAGCAAGGAAACATGTAAAATATAGGGGAAAAGGCAAAAAGGATGAGAAAGGAAAAGAAAAAAGAAAAGAAAAAGCAATGTGCATTATAAGGAGAAAGCTAGGGCATGCCATACAAGAGGATATAAAAAGAGGTGAAAATGTGAAAAAAGGGAGCGCCACACAAGAGAGAATAAAAAGAAGGATAAGAAAGGGAGAAAAGTGTGTTGTTGGAACCAAGACCAAGGAGGAGAGAAAAAGAAAAGAAAAAAAAAGAAAAAGAAATGAGAGGGGCGATAGCTTACCTCTACTTTTTACAATTCCTGATTTTGGATTGATTTGTAGGAGTTTTGCAAAAAATTCTTGAAGAGAAGATAATGTAGTGACAACTTTCATGTTTTTCTTTATTTAAGATGTTTTGCTTAATTTCTACCATTATTTTAGTTTATTATTACATTATGTTGTAATTTTCTTTTGTTAGAGTGATGATGTAGCCTAATTATGATGATGTGAACTTTATAAGTTTTTATGTTTTGCAAGATATTTTATTTGTATGAGTTATATATTATTGTGCTTAATGCTTTTAAGTGATTGGGCACCACTTGAATGATTTGATTTACATATTTGAGATTGAAATAAGATTATATGTTGTTGCTTCTTATAATATATAACTATAAATTAAATATGGATAGACATATACCATATTGTTTGTGTGATTTTTTGTGATAAGATGATCAAAAAATTTATTATAAATTAGGAATGTCTACAGATCCTAATGCACTTTTTTTTATTTCAATTCACATAAAAATATAATGAATTAATAAATGAAGTAGATTTACTATACCTAGACATAAGATAGTAAATAAATTAAGAAGTTCCATAATCACATAGATATTATCATTCTTCCAGGTATAAACTATGAAAATTCATATATAGTAGTTATGATGAAATCGAATGCTCTAACATGTTTTTCATGTTGATTTTTCTTACTTATATTCATTTTTTTTTGGTTGAAATGTAAGTTTGCATTAATAAAAAGTAGTGTACAAAAGTAGAGGAACATACCTCAACATTACAAATTTCAACAACTATGAAAAGATTGAGGTTGGAAGCCTCCAAATCTCACTTAAAATGACATTTCTCTATGAGAATTTTACATCTTAAAACAAAGAAACTCTCTCTGGTATAATTTTTCTTACTTTAGCTAATAGGATGAGAATGTCAACTATTCTATTTTAAAATCGTCTTTTATTTCATTCTGTCCATATGCAATAAATACAAGCTAAAAATGATATTTTAAGAAGCTTTACAGCCAAATCCTTTCCTTTAGTTGCTTTAATCATCCATTACAGTTCTTCATACCATCTTCTAATATGACTTATATTCAATTTCAATTAGTCTTGAAATTTTGTTTTCGAAATTTTGAATTTTAGTTCATCATTAACTGCCTTTTAATTTGTTAGGTAAATTTTAAGATTAATTCATTGTTAATACTTAATTAGTATAGTATTCACCAATCTTTGTAAGACGATATACTTTCATATCATTATATTACTTGTTCGACATGTTCACTTGCATTTGAAATTCACCAAACATGGTTCTTAGGAGGATAAAGGCCGATTGAAATCTTGACCATTTCAGGTTGGGTTTAGATTGGGTTTTATCAATTAATAGGCCCTTCTCAAGGTTGCAAGCCTACATACGTTCCACACACATACACAAATTGTTGTAAAATGACTCCAACTTATATACTTAGTTTGATTGCGTTAATTTTTTTTCTAGACCTTCACATTCCATCATTGTTTACTAAGACCTTTTACTAAGTAAAGTAAAATACATTATATAACAAAAGGCAAACCTTTTTCATTGTATGAATATTTCATCTTTCCATTAATTGCTAATCTGAATAGTTCCAAAAAATGTGCTAGTTATTCTACAAGTTACACCATGATAGAAAGCAAACATGGCCTATACAAAAATAGGAAGAAAAAATACGTTTATTGGGATAGTATTTATTATCTTCAAGTTACCTTGCTTGAGGTATTAGAAAATCAACAAACAATCCTATCAAGAAACTACAAGAGGTGAGGACTAATTGCTGAAAGCTTGCTTAAGAATGCTAAAGTTAAATCTTGAACTATTTTGATCCCAATAAAATCCATCTTCATCATCTCTATTCAGACCCCTTCTCTTCACAAATTCCTTGGTCCAATTTCCAATAAGGACATAGCTTTCGCTTGGCTATTGCTTGAAGAGTAATTGATGTTTAGACTTTGTATCACAATCCCAAATAGAAACTCCTATGTCATTCTTAATCTAGTTTATGCATTATGGGTTCCAAAGTAAGAAAATATGCTTCTTCACGAAGTCAACCCTTAACAAGAGCCTAGCCAAATGCCCAACGTCGCTTGTCATAATTGTCTTCTTTATAACTCAAGGATTATGGCCAGACTTCATCTCCAATGGAAAATCATGATGCCTCTGCTTCATTGACCACCTTGCAACTTTATTTCAATCTTTTGGTTCTACAAGTAGTAGATGAACACAAGATCTTGGAAGAATTTCTCTTGCTTTTCTCTTTTTGGTGATATGAGAAGCAAAATCCAACCTTAATTCCAAATTGATTCATGTTCCTTCCAAGTCCCTAGTCCTTCAAGTTGACCAAGTTGACCAAGTTGACCAAGTTGAACGTGATCATTATGCAAAGTAGCTAAGAAATCATAGAAGATGGGTTCCTTCCCTATCTTATTCAACAAGAAACTAATCTCATCAATTATTTTGGTTTTATGAAAAAAAGACAATTCTAATGAAAGTTTGCTATTTTCACTATTATTTCTTCCTTGATTTTCACTCCTTGGCTCCATGGTTGAACCAATTAAGCATTTCTCATTGGCAAAGTCATGAATAGGATTGTGAGCAAGCTACCACCACATGGCCATCATGGTAGATTCAATATCAGGTTCATAAAAAGAACCAAACTCTTCCTTCACCTGTGGATCAACAAACAAAGCACATGAACTAAGTCCTAAATACATTGCAAGATCTTCTACAACACCACAAGAAAAAGTAGAAAAAGAACCCCATTCGTGGTTGTGTTTCTTGGAGGTTTTCTTGAAGTAATGATTTATTTAGGCGAGAATGGTATTGGTATGAAACCCTATCCGGTAAGGATTGGTATTTCACCTCAAATAAGGATTTGATAATTCAAAAACGGGCGCTGGTCACCGTTGGTCCTAGCAAAGGCTTTAAGTCGGTGGAGAATGTAAAAGCCTCTCCCACTACTTCCATACTTCCGCTCTCCCTTTCTTCGACGCTTCCTGGGCAGCGAGCCCATAAACCCGTCCACCCCTCGCGTGGGCTGGATTGGCCCGAGGTCATGGACCACTCCACGTGTTTTACTTTATTAATTTCTAAATTTCACTGGCAAATGAATTTAATTCTACAAGGCATTTTTTAATTATTCCTACCCTAAAGAATAAGTTTTAAATATATGATATGTTATAGTGTAAGATCAGATTGTTCTGAATTAAATAGTTAAAATTATATAAATGCTGGTTTAACACTTGAAAGTGACTTTAAAATTTAATTTTGAAAAAAAAAACATACTATACTAGAATGTCATTGTTGTTTTAATTACCAGTGCGAAATATAAGATTTTCAAAATTATATGTCTCTAGCTTGAGTTCCTAAGTTTCATTATCATGTCCTAATTAAAGTATTGTGAAGCAAAACTAAAAAGTACAAGGGATATGATTTAAAGAAATAATTCAGAAAGAAGATCATTCATTTGACTCGTTGATATTTTGATAGAACTTTTTTATTGATAATTTTTCTAACTCCTTACTTTATAGGCGATATGACTTGGTGTGGTTGCATTTTTTGCCAACTCCCGTAGACATAATCTTTCTCCTTTTTCTTTCTATTTACTTTTGTATTTGTCACTAGTTTTCCATCTGTTGTTATGAAATAAGTCATTCCCTTGCTTCAATTCCTTCCTAAGCACAAAAGCTCTGTGCCACATCCCAATGATACTGGGTAGCAAGCATGCATTATTCTCCATTTATAAAATGATATCAGTGCCTAGGAATGGCCAAACATGGTCCTTGACAAAACTGTTTTGCAGCAAGAGCCAGCTCAGATAACCTACACCATTGTCACGATGGAAGCAGAGTTCATTTGGGTTCTTGGGGCGAAGTAACAGGAGCTATCAAAGTTGCCAACACGGGTAGATACCTAACAACACTTGCTGCATGCTGCACTGATCTCTAGTATTAGTTGGTTTTCTAGAGTAACAACATTCTAAACCTAGAATCAAACATGTCAAAGGTAATAATTGTTTTATATTTATCAATATTTTAATCTAATATCTTTCTTCTATGTTTAAGTATCTTCATTTCTTGACAATAAATTTTAAGAGAGGATTTTACAGTTGTAACAAATGATAGAACCCAAGTTTAAGTATGTTATTTTATTACTTGTACAGTAATAAAAATCCTTAGAATTTCATCACGTTGTTCATTTTTTAAACACTTATGAACTAGGTTCTTTGTTCACATCCGAAGTAGACAATATGCTAAAAACAATAGTTACCCAACATAGAGATTTCTTAACGTGATATCATCTTTATATGTTAAAGTGTCTTATTCACTTAATTATTAATTTTAACGGAGGATTTGGCATTTCAAACATTAAAACGACAAGAAGCTAAGCTAAATCCAAAGTAATATAAATAATCACACAAATGCAGCAAGGTTGCAAAGTGTAATTGGTTCAGAAGACATTGCAAGTGGGTATACAATATGATTACTTTGCAGTTTTCCAAGCGGCATTTAAACCCGTATATTCGTAACAGAATATGATAGCAGCAGACAGGATGTAAGCCAAGAAACAGCTATAGTAGGTGACAAGAATGCCTCGAGCTGATGTCGATCGACCTATTTTCTAGTGCTTGTCTTTACGAGCCAGCCATCCACAAACAGACATTGCCAAATTAGCAATCACCACAAGCAAATTGACATGCACAAGGCAACAAAATAAAGTAATAAAGAAATCGTGGCTTCTAAACCAGAAGGTATGGCCTAGTTTATTTCCTTAATGGGAAACATTAGCTTCCCAAAATTTAGTATGGCCTAGTTTATTTCCTTAATGGAGCGTCCAACTTCCCAAAATTTATTACGACTTATTTATATCACCTTTGCAACCAAATGAACTGCAGTGACATCCAAATTTTTATATATTAGATCGAGCAACTGAGAGATAAGTATATAATTTCTTATACTAACCCAAGTTTGAAGGATGTAGCCTCCATCTGTATTGTTTGCAACAAGCATTTTTATTCTTGATGACATGACTTGATATTCAACCTTTGGAGATCGATAGAAGTACATTCATTGTCACCTAGAAAACCAAGTTTTCATAAATCCATCAACAGTTTCAACAACCAACTGTAATTAAACAAGGTTTTCATATTGATGTTTAGAATTCTGACTTGCAACAAATGATTAAAGTAAGTAAATGAAATGATTTAGTTGTAAAATTTTTTAAACTTTCTTTGTTAGCATGTATTTATTGTATATAATTAAAATAAAATTTTAGATATTTTTAAAATAAGGTTGTCAAAATACTAATCTTATTGGCAAAAATTAGAAGAATAATATGTGGGAAATTATCTTTATTTAAGAACATTAAATCTTTTTAAGTGAATATTTTATTATGTTATAGTTAGAGAATTTTAAATTTAATTTCCTTTTAGATTAATATTAATACTGAAATATGCCTTTAAATCTTTGTATTTTCTTATTTTTGGATGAACAAAGTCATATATTTATTAAAAAAAAACAAAGTATTCCTATGGAATGTCAAATCAGATTACATCGACTGTGTACTTGTCAACTAATGAAAATTTGTAAAGCACTTGAAAGAAGGCAAACAGAGAGCAGAAAAAAGAAGATCTATGAAGGGAACAAAGTTCTTTCTGTTTTTCTCGAGCGTCTTTCCAAAACAACAGATCTATGAAGGGTGCAAAGTTCTTTTCGGTATGAGTTGCAGGAACTCCTTCAAAGACCGAAACTATGGAGCCCGCTCCAGAACGCAAAAAATGAACCTGGACTTGGAGATATCCCAGTAAATTCCAATGACATCCCCTTGCTTTAAGTTCCTCCTTATCACAAAATCTCTACGCCACAGCTGAATGAAAACATAACTCTTCGAGGTAGCCCACTTTTTGAAAACCAACTGATATTCGGACTCAGTATCTTGATCCCAAACTGTAACAGGCATGCCGTTACTCTCCACTTCTCTGATGCGATCGGTGCCCAGGAATGGCAAAACATGGTCCTTGACCAAACTGGTTCCCAACAGGAGCCGGTTCAGACGATCAAGGTCACTACCCGTGAGTGTCTTCTTGATTTTCCAAGGATCCTCGAACGGACTGATCGTCTTCCCTTCAGTGCAGCAGCGTACTCTGATGCTCGCAGGTTTGGGGGCCCCTCTCATTGAGAACGTTTCAGAGGGTTTGTAGCAGATGGTGCTTTCAGCCTTTGCATTTAGTTCATGACTTTTCATGATCTTTCTCTTCTTGGAATTAATCCACGATTCATCATACAGAACTAGTTCTGTTGAAACTTCTTCTTCATGGGGCTTCTCGTTTGGGAACTCATTGCTTGTAGGCAAAGCAACACATAAGCAAGTAGTCGTACTTGTTTGCGCCGCTTGTGTCTGGTCAGCACCCCATTTTAATTCCATTGAAGCTTGGCTCTGAGGCACCCAAAATAGTGTTAGTTGTCTTGAAATTTCGTTCTGATCATGTTCTGAGTTGTGGGGGGTACTTGCAACCATGGCCACTATCACGATGGCTCCACTCTCGTGGATCCACCGGGAGGCTGCACTGCGTAAGAGGAACCTCCACCAGGAAAAACGAAAGAAAGAATACTGCAAGTAGTTCGGGTGTTGGTGCACTGAATGCGGACTTTCTTCTTCTATTAATTATATTCTATATGTGATATGAAGACAAGCTATTCTAGGAAAGATCGTGATAAGGACATGATTATACAGAAGAAGAATAATATAATCATGTAGTAGTACATTTCACAGAAACTTAATCCACAAGTAAAAAGATACCTTACTTCAAACTTAAGTTTTAATATTATGTTAAAAAAAATTTCTTCTTAAAATCGATTATAAAAGAGGGGAAACACATCCACATATAAATAGCAAAATAGGCCAAAATATTGACAAAACATATCGACCATAGATGTGTCTTCCACTTCGAAAGCTTCATAGATTTAAGGGACGCCTTGGGTATAGAGAAAAACCAAATTTGTGACGTTGAAGAGACCCTAAGAGTTGAGAGACACAGATCCATCTTGTTTTTTCCACCATGATATAAAAGTTTTCTTCTTGTTACTGTGGGTGTAGAAATCATCCCAAACCACCTAAATTCTATGTTTTCTACCTTTATTGTCCTTTATTGTTTGTTGTTCCCATGGTATTTTTGTTTGGTTTGCTATCTTGCTTGCTTTGATTTCTCAGCAAAGTGTACCAGTGCAAGGTCAGTTGACCTATAATTAAAGTCGCAAAGGTTGGCTAATTCTAGTTTTCTCAGAAACTTCTTTCAAAAACCTTATGGTGCTGCTTCAAGGTAGCACGTTTGAGTAAGCAAAACCACTAGGTTGTTTCGTAGAACACCCCATATACAAAACATTCTTGTGGACTACAGATCACTTTGCGACTTCATCACCTAATGAGCATCCACGTTTGGCATCGCCAGCAAGGAAAATCTTTCTTTACTTTGGGTGGCTAGCTCAACAGCGACCCGGCGAGGTTCTCCCTCATCACGGTTGCACCATGGAAGTGAGGTAGAGTGGAGAAAAAAAACCGATCAAATCAAGGATTTCGTTTGTTGAAAAATCGGGTATCGTCGTGCGACATAGCAAGAGATTAGCACATTGATAAGGGTTGGGCTGCTACCCAACTTATGTGGAAGTTGACAAGCAGCAGTGTCTTTGTTGGCCAATGAGAAGCACGTATTGGCTAGAAAATCGAAGCAAAACCCACGTTAGCGTTTTGGTGATCGCTGAAAGATGAGGAAAAAGAGAAAGAAAGGGAAAGGAAAAGAGCTTAGGGAGGAGATCGATAACCTACGAATCGTTTGGGTGGTTCATGGAGAATTTCAACAACAGCGTGCATAGAAACATTGTGGCCAGGGAGGGACATAAGTCTATTGCCTAATCTGCTAGTTCAATAGTGAGCTAATATAAACTCTAACTATGAGGTTTGTGATTCAACACCTAGTATGAGTGAGTTTGGATTCATCAATTGTAATAATTTTTTTTAAAAAAAAAAGACATGTGAGTCTCATGCATAGTTTGTAAATCAACATGTGGATCATGTACAAGAAGTGTTTTAGATGGAGTTTTTGTACTCAGTGATCATAAGACACCTGAATATATGGTGTTTCTATTCAAGAAATTGGTAAATCTAAGATATACTAAAAGAAGGTCAATGTCTGAACATTTGAGGGAATTTCAAAACCTAACAAAGTAGTTGTCTAGTGCAAAGATGGTGATAAAAGATAAGAAGCTAGCAACATTACTATTAGACTCCTTACTTGATAGTTGGCAAACAACACTAGTTCTTGCACTCACCAACATAGCCGTTGATGATGTAGTGCCTATGAACGGAGTCAAGGATAGCTTGTGAATGAAGAAATCTGATAGAAGAGTAGGGAACATTTGAGGGAAAGGCAAAAAGTGTTATTATCATAGAAAGCTTGGCCATATTGAGAGTTATAAAATTAAAGGATGAGTGATCCGAGAATGAAAGACATACAATGGAAATTGTATTCAATGACGGAGATATCATAGTCTCGTATGATGGCTTGGTCAATGTACCATGCTAGGGTTCAACTTGGGTTTTCTACATAAAAGCCTCTTTTCATATTACCCTAATTGATAAAAAATTTCACATCCTATGCGAATAGTGATTATGACCATGGTAAGATAGGCAATTGCATAAATGTAGAGATAGCTAGCATAGAAGACATAGTTTTAGAGATTGGTGTTGGATGCAAGTTAGTATTAAAAACATTCAAGCATCTCCCAAACACTTCTTTCACTATAATTTCTGCCAACATCTTTGATGATGAATGATATCATAAGTTCTTTAGTGAAAGAAGATGGAAATTCACCAAAGATTATCTCATTGTTGCAAAATGACAAAAGAAAATCACCTCTATAAAATTAGAACCAACATTCAAAAGAACAAAGTGAATGTAATTGAAGGTGGGTCTATGAAGCTATGGCATAAAAGGTTTGAATATTTGAATATGAAAGGATTTCATAATCTAGTTACGAAGCAAGCCACATAAAACACAAAATGTTTGCAAAATATTTGCTTAAAAAATAACAAAGAGTTACCTTTAATAGAATCATTCTATTTAGCGGAAGCATGTCATCCATCTTGAAAATTAGATTATTGATGATCTTGAAAAGGTTGAATAGGTAGAATTTGTCAATGAAGGCTTATATGATATCCCTTTATCTCCATCCTCTATCGTAAGAGCATATAATGAGGGAGCTACATAGGGAAAAGTAATTAGGAATGAAGCCCATACAATTGAAGGCAAGACTGCCATTGACGAGATAACCCTTGACAAAGCATTTCAAGGACGGTGGTGAAAATATTCCAAGCTCGCGACCAATTGAACTTCTATTGAGGAGATCCAAGAAAGTGCAACAACCTTCACAGAGGTACTCTTTAGAAGAGATTGACATATTGGCTGATAGGAGAAAGTCTGAAAGCTATAGGGACTATCAAAGAGAAGTATAAGAGTTAATGGAAGAAAGCTATGAAAGAGGAGACGAAATCCTTGCATAATAAAAACTCCTATGAATTGGTGGTATCCCTCAGTGGAATAGCACCATAGAAAAAATATAAGCTCAAACTATAGTTGCAAGACATGCCCTCACACTTAAGGAAGAAGATGCGACTGGGATTTAGTGTAGAGAGGGGCATTGATTTTGGAAAAAGCTTCTAACCTAGGATAAAAATCCATAATGATGGCCATGGACTTGATATCTCGAGGAAACTACTGACAAGGGACAAACTAAAAGTCTACCAATGAATTGTTAAGAGGGATTCCAAATAAAGTCATCGTTCAAGGGTTAAATTTGTTGGGTTTCGATGTAAAATTCGTGTACAGGTATATGTGTCTTATCTACTAGTAGGTAACGGGCTAGTTTATAATTAGCCATTTTGGATTTCATAATGTTCTCCGCCTATTTATTTAAGGAAAATCAAGTTTTGTGAGAGAAACCCTGAGAGTTGAGACACATAAACCAATCTTTTCTTTTCTTTTTCTTTCTTTTTTCCCCTCCTATAATAGAAAAGCCTGCCCTTGGAGTAATGGACGGAGAATTATTCCAAACCACTTTAATTTTGTGTTTTCCACATTTACTCTCGTTTATTGTTTGTTATCCTTGTGGTTTTCTTATTCTTGGTTTGTTATCTTTCTGGCTTTGATTTCTCAACGGCACTAGACTTGCTTGGTATGAACTTTAACTGGAGTTTCTCGAATTGATTATGACGAAGCGATTGTCAGGCACCCTCAACAGCACGTTGCCCGTTGGTACACTCTAGAACTCTTCTAGTTGTCATAGGATGGGAAGGAATTGGTTTAGACTCTCTTTGGATGAAGCCTATGGATTGAATTTCCTTTTTTTTTGAGTCACATATACAACTTCAAAAGTGGGTCTTGAAAATCTTATCAAACCAATGTCTGGACAGGTGTTTTTGCTAGTCAAAATACAAGGGCTTTGATTCAGGCAACATATGCTCTTGCTCCCAAGTTGTTGATTGCAATCCCTCTCTTTGTGCTTGAAGCTCTTTGTCTATATGAATTTTCTTCTAATATCTTCGTCCATATTGAAATTGAGATAAATCGTTAATCAAACTCCATATTAGTGCCGAAACTATGAGCTGCATGCATTCAAGGAAAAGAAAGAGAACAGGAAACATGGAAATGAAAGATCTTGCAATTCAAATATTTTCATTTTGAAATTCACCACTTTTTTTGTATTGATAAACATGATTTTATTGTCATTTTTCCAATTAATTAGTCATGGGCAATATATTAAACTGAACTTGAGGCCAGAATAACAATTTTTCCAAACATAATCTTATTGAAGAAACATCCTTAAAAAACATTTACTTAATTAATAAAACTTGATGTCTGTATAACACTTGGACAATTAATACTTGAACTACACTTGTAAGATGGCGCCGAAAGAATCATAACGACCAGGCAACAGTTTTTGTGTATAACTACCTATGACCATTCTGCCATTGAAGTAGCCCCTCCTGTCCCGTTATCCCTCCTAGGGATAAATGACTACGTCTTTACACCTTCACCACAGTCCTAACTCTTTATCCAACATCGAGTGACAAAACTAGAGAAACTGTGAGATCAGGGGTGAAAGGACTCATACAAAACATAGACCAAACATTGGAATAGTCGTTTTACAAGTTAAAAACGAAACATAAAATAGAGAACGCCTAGATAGAAAATGGAAAAAGTAGACACAGACTAAACTAAAATGTGTTCTCTCTAAGCTTTCGAGCTCAGTGGAAAACATTTTATTAGATTAGTGCTAGAAATTGTTAGAGCAAGATTCAAGTCTACTGCATTATCCGATTGATACTTCAAGGAGGGGTGATGGTAAAGTTGAAATTATGTCAGCTACCCACAAAAACGAAGCTAAAGGAGTGCGGCCCGCTATACACGGTGCATATGACGGAAAATTGCGCAAAATTGTCATAATGGAAGAAACAAGTTGTTCTTAGTAAGGATGAAGCCGCCTGGGCGGGGGCCCTGGCTCAGTGGCGTTCTCTGAGCCTAACCCTGACCGGGGCCGGTCAGGGTTCGAATCCCGTCCCTCCCCTTCCCCCGGGTGTGTGAGTTTATAATAAAAAAAAAAAATTTAAAAAAAAAAAAAAAAAAAAAAAAAAGGATGAAGCCGCCTGACCTTGAAGAATATGCCAAGCCAACCTTTATAAATCATTACCAGGTTCCACCATGGAATGATAAAGGTCCACTGCACATGATGTCACCTTCAACGACGAACGATAAAGGCTTTGAAACCTTGACAGCACACAGACAAGCCTCTTGTGGTATAACGCCACGTCCAATTGTAGGATCAAGCCACCCACAATGCCTCAGGCGTTAAAGGCAAAACGGACTAAGGAGCATAAACCGTGATGATGACACTTGAATCAACAATGGAGCCTTTTACCCTTGAAGAAAGTGCCAAACTTGATAAGCCGATCATGATGCCAACCCAACAAGCAACATGTAATTGTTTACATTAGAAAGCATGTCAACTCCTTTTATAAACTCTTGTACAATCAACCAAAATTATTGTATGAGTTTCTTGTTTATAATAGGGGGTTTAGGCCCTATAATTATGATTTTCAAACTGTTTATAATGTCATTATGTTTGCTTTATACTTGTCTATCTTTAAGTTGTTTCTACTAAATCCATTTCTCTTGTTTGTGTTTTCGCTATAGTATTATTTCTTTTATATCTTTTGTTATAGGCATGTTGCTTCTTTGGTTCAGTTTTGTCTAAATTACAGAAGGTTACATACTGAAGTCCAATGCTGCCATGTTGAATAATACAACAAATTCTTATTTTTCTTAGAAATTTAAAAAGAAAACTTAAAGAGAGAGCATTAATCATGATCCCATGGAGTCCAAAAATGATCTCATCAATTCATGATAGTTAGTTTTTGGGTTGGACTTTGAACATATTTACATATTATCATATTTAAGTTAATATGCTCTAACTCTACTCAACTTTAAGCCCTTAAATATGCTTGTAGTGAAAGGAAATATCAAGGAGAAAATTTTCATAAGAGCAAAATATGATATTTATTTAATATTTAAATGTAGAATTATTCTTCATTATTTGAAAGCTAGATTTTGGGTTGGAATTTGGGCTTTCTAGTATATGAAGCCCTTGCCCCCTTTCTCCTATAATTTAATGTTTTTTTGAGGACTAATTATGAGGAATACGAAGTAGAGAGGTATAAATCCTTCTCTTTTTCTCTTTTCCTTTTCCTTTTCTTACTTGTGTGTATACGGTAATGGCTTTAATGCAACATATAAGATTGTCATGATTTTGTCTCTAATGAATTTATTTATTTTTTTGGTTAGTTGTGTCTAATGACTTGAATATCTTAGTTTTGAAATCTTGGATTTGTAAATGAGGGGTCACAATATTAAAGAAAGTTATTAATATAATTATTCTAAGCCAAAACTAAGAATTACAAGTGCGTGATATGTTAACAAAAAGATAAAATCAAAGTGAACTATCCATTTTAACCATTCATGTTTCGATAAATACTTTTCTCTACACGGTTTTTATAACTTCTTACTTATTGGCTTTGACAAAGGAACTATTTTTTTTTTTTTTTAAAAAAAAAGAAAGAATCCTGTTCCAAGGGATAAAAGAAAAGGATGAAAAGATGTCAAGATTAAAACCAAAATTAACATAAAATTCGAACTCAAAGACACAAAAGCAGCAAGAAGGGAAGTATAGTTGTTTGGAATCTTTTGCGTGCTCGTTCGGATGCAACTTAGATCTGCGGCGTGGTGAGCAAATCTTGTAGGTTTTGGATGGATTTTGGATCTTCATGGGACGGACATGAATATTGTGAGACTATGTCTTTTCAAGTGTCCCATGTCAACAAGCACCTAGCTTAATGATGAGTAGTTGCTGTTTGGGACCTTGGTGCCAAGTTCGATATCTTGAGAGTACATAATTAGGTATATGAGTTAAAAAAGAAAAAAAGAAAAAAAAGGTATGGCGTACGTCATACTCACCTTATTCCTACCTCAGCATTTAGTTAGGTCCTATGAACATGAGCGTATTAGAATCCTAACATAAAAGTCAATTGCTGGTAGCAAACAACTAGAATACCTCGGAAGAGTAAATGACAGCAGGATACAGCAAGAAACCACATTCACCAAAGTTTCAAAGTACCAAATGACATGAGACCGAATTTGCCAAAGCAACATTAACCAAGCATGCTGCAACAATTAGACTTGTTAATTAAATTGATAGTTACATCACGATCAGGTGATAGAAACAAGGTTAAGTAGAAAATAACGTATGATCGTCACTTCCTAAAGCCGGAACGCTTGACCTTAGTTTGTTTCTTTTATTAAAAAAAAAAAGATCTAGATAAAGAAAGTTAAGTAGAAAAACTAAACATTCTGTGTTTGTCGACTAAACACTAAAGGATATCCGAGTATCCTCATTTACACTCGCCGGCTTCTGCATCTTGCATCTCCGCCTTCTTTTCTGCTAATTTTTTCCTCGACATGATTTAGGATTTGGGTTTCCTCAAGTCAAAATTATGCTTTTGGTAGTTTTCTTCCCCCTTGATCAATCAATGCGGGTGAGTGCTTACTCAACGAAAGCAAGCTGTTTCGTCTAGAGAAGAGATTAGGAGTAATGCATGCAATTTCTAGCTGCATGGAAAACTCCAAGCAAGTTTGACAAAAAGCGACACCCTGGATAGAAATAATTTAAATATATATATTTGTGTCTGTGTGTGTATTTTGCTTTTAAAACAAAAGCAAGGTACAAATTCGATTTTTTTATTATATATAAGTTTGTCCCTCCATCTATTGGACTGACTTTTGAGGTCAATATGAGTTTTTGTTTTTTTTAATGATATTAGACCCCTAATTTTGCTCTTAGCAACCTTGTAGACATCTGTAGAGCACAAAGTCCACATAAAAGATAACATTGCAAGATATTCTGGATCAGATCATTATAGTGAAGGAATGTACTATTGGTATAGATATTAAATCTTATAAGGTGCGGATTGAAGTTCTTAGTTATATATAAGTTTATCACTCCCCTTCTTGGATTAGCTTTTACAATGAAATATGAAAATCCAATTTGTCTAATAGTTTTTATATATGTAAATAATTTTATTCGTTTAAAAATAAAAGAATACAAAGACTTAAGAATATACTTTGACATTACAAACTCATCTAAGAAAAAATCAAATTTAAAATGCTCCAATTATGACACAACAAAATGTTTGTATAAGAAGGTTTAATATTCTTACATAGAAATGTTTTCTAACATACTACTTTTTAAATTCTAGCTAACAAGATTGGTGTCTTAACAACTTTATTTTGAAAATACTTATAGTTTCCTCTAGATCATATGTAATGAATATATGTTTAGAAAGAAAATTTAAAAGTTTTGCAACCAAATCATTTCATCTAATTGTCTTAATTGTCTATTATAATTTAGAATTCCAATCATTATTGATCCTATGAAGGCCATGTTAATGAAGGCCAATTTGTCTAACAGTTAATAGAAACATTATCTGGAGTTCCTGGTTTCATATTACACTTCTAGAGAAAAGAGTTTAATCAATCTCATTCCCTGCGGGTGATCAACAAGTGTACAGTAATTTATCAATCAGCCTTTTCATTCAACAGGTTACCCTCTCTTAGGAGAAGAGTAAAAGGACGAGAGAACCACTTCGTGTTTTTTGCTTGAATTTTCTTCTGGTATGAGTTGCTGGGACTCCCGCAAAGACTGAAACAAGTGAGCCCTCTCCAGGACACAAAAATTGAACCTGTATTTGTTGTTGTCCCAGTGAATTCCAATGACATCCCCTCGCTTCAAGTCCCTCCTAGTCACAAAATCTATGTTCCACATCCCAATGAGCACATAACTCTTCGAAGTAGCCCACTTTTTGAAAACCAACAGATGCTCGGACTCCGAATCTTGATCCCAAACGGAAACACGCATGCCATTACTCTCCACTTCTCTGATGAGATTCCAGCCCAAGAATGGCAGAATATGATCCTTGACGCTCTTGGTTTGCATCAAGAGCCAGCTCAAATGACCAAAGATCACTACATGTAAGCCTCTTCTTGATAGTCCAAGGATCCTCGCGATTCAGCGTCTTCCCTACATGATCATCTATGGTGCAGCACACTGACCTACTGGTTGTTGCCGTGGGGCTACCAGCGACGGAGTACTTTTCCTTTGCATGGCTACCTGAGCTTTCCACTGTTTTTCTCTTCCTTGGCGTATTTCATGATTCTTCATGTGGGTTCTGGGTCAAGACCTCATAGTTCCTAGCAAAAGCGACGGAGAAGCAACCAGTTTTACTTGTGCTTGCTGCATGCATGTGGCCAAAATCGGTCATTAATTCAGTTGAAGACATATTCTTAGACACTTCAAAAAGTTTTAACTCTCTCGAAATTTCGTTCTGTTCCGGTTCTGAGTTGTGGGCAGAATCCGGCTCCATGGCCCTCATCGCGGCATCTCCACCTTCTCCTTTACAGAATAAGCACAACTCTCTCCCACTTGATCGACGACGAGGCAACCCATATGAACTGGATGTGAAGTGCATAAGAGGAAGCGGCATCATATCCTGAGAAACAAAGAAAGAAATCGTGAGATCAAAGTGCCGGGAGATTACGTGAGAGAGACTTTGTGCAGGAAAAACTGCAGGCACCTCAGGACTTTATTTGCTGTTCGTCAACGACAGTTTCCTTAATTGCATATTATTGGTGAAATTTCCACGAAAATTCCTAGGTTAAACGTCGCTTTCACAATTCGTTTGCTCTGGAATAGACTTTTACACAGAATGGTCAATCCTGATTCCCTTGGTTTCCTCCGAATACCCAACCACGAGCTTTGGAAGAGAATGACGCTAATTGGTATCCAAACTTAACACAGAATTGTCAATCCTGATTCCCTTACGTTCCTGGGAATATCAAACGGCAAGCTTTGGAAGAGGGTGACACGCGAATGACACTAATTTGTATGAAATTCTGGTAGATAACCAGTGTCGGCCACGAGGGTGTTCTTGTGGACGTTCAGATTTGATAGAGCTGTAGACGACATCTCCCAAGCTACATTATTGTCTCTTGCTAAATCATTCAACAAGTAGAAATGGCCCTAGCTCGGTGGACATAGTGTCGTTTGGGGAGTTAGAATGGCCTTCCATTTGAATAAGCTCACTGAGATGCCATGTACTGCTTTATCGATAACCCTGCAAGTGGCTGGTATTGGGGAGATTGAAAAGGAGCAACCAGCAAAAATCTATTCCCATCTTCAACAAAATCAATCAGAGAAGTACATCAAATTAACGTGGCTAGTATTGTTCTGACATTTTTTTTTCTAAACCTAGATAGAGAAAAGAAAGTCCCAAAGCAAATAGATAGATTATTTTTCTTGCATTTGTAGCAAATTCTATTTAACCACTTTAATTTTATGTTCTTGTATGAATGATGTTTGTTACCAATCTTTCATTTTTCCTTCCGCCAACTAACCGATAGGTATCTATGTGCAAATCGTTTTATGAAATGAGTTTCCACATAGAATTCCGCTAGATGTTAGTTACATTAGAGAGGAGAGTACTAATAATATGTCTTATAAGCTTGTATAACACATCTATTCGATAAAGTCTTTTGAGAAGAGACTACAAGAGAAAATTGGATAATAAATTCCTGTATTGGACAAGAAAGCATTTGTAATGTGTATTATAAGCTTGAAAAACCATTCCTCTTCAAGTTAAGTAATTTTACTTTTATTTTGTAGGCTAAAGGTTGTATGAGCTAGTAAAAGATAAGTTTGTGTAATTCCTAAGCTCATAATCCATTATGTGGGAGTTCAAAAGTTTTTTGTTCTCTTTCATTTCCTAATGTGATTTTCTTTTCGTCCTTCCCTGATGGTATTACATCATTAGCCATCACCTAGGTTGACCGAACATATTAATCTTATTAGAACATGTGTCCATATGCTTGATTATGGCTACTAAATTCGAATGTCAAAACTCAGGTTCCGATGGAGCTGACTAATAAGAAGGATGATCTATTCCTAGTTTGTTACTAGTGGAAGGCGATTGATAGCGACCGCAGCCTTTCTTCTCCCTTTCCTGCTCAAGTAGCTCCATTGTCCAATGAGAACCTAGGTCCTTAAACTTTTATACCTTTTTGGGAACATATATCATGGGATTCTTCATTACCCTTTACTTCTTGTGGGAAAGTGCACGAGCAGCTTATAGTGCCTTTGCATTTGCTGGAATTTAAGGGATGTATTAACTGGTATGGAGTGTCCACTTGGTTTAGTGGTAAGTTAGGTAGTCCATTACTTGTGAGTCTACCAAGTCAAGGGTTCAGCACTTACTTCCTCTTTCATGTGGGTACATTTATTACAAAAAATAAATAAATAAATAAATAAATTAAGTGATTGCTTTTAAGGTTTTGGTATAGAAAAATGTATAATACTTTTTTTTATATTAACTTTATTTTACAAATATTGGGTCACATTTAAAGGAAAACAAATGGTTTGGAGGCTACAGTCAAAGCTGACAATGCAACATTGGTGGTAACGACTGCCTTCGAAGGCATCAGATAAAACTACCGGATCAAGCTTTTAAAGAAGTCTCTTGTTGCTTTAATACTCTAAAAAACAATTCTAAAGTCCACTTTCAAACGCTACAACTTACCGTTTCCTTTCCATTTGAGGCGGCTTTCATGTAACTGTTGGAGAATCACGCAACGGACAGCTAGAAAAGGTAGCCTACTTTGTTCAAAAACAAGAAAGGATTCTATTATGCGATCGTCCTTACCATAATTTGAAACCTTGTTCTGTCCGATGAAGGTTGTATGTCTAAGTGACTTTTGCAAGAACGATGGTCATAAGCTGACAGTAGGAATCACGATGTCACAATCAGAAGCACGTTTTATGGCCGCTAGTGGTACTAAAACGATGACGTCCTGGAGTTACTTAGATGTAACTCCACATTCAATCCATTGCAAACCAATCTTCCTGAGTCATTTTCGAAAGTTTTTGACACTCAGTTTCCATAGGAATGCAAAATTTGGAAAGGCTTCTAAATTTTGATCTTGATCAACACACTAAATCACTTTTCAACTAAATTTTCTCAATGTGGTAAGATTCATCTATATTGAATTATTGAATTCTAATCTCAAAATCTTTGGTTTAAATCCCTTTACTCCCATCACTTATCATAAAAAAAAAAAAGGGATTAATTTGGGTTTTTAATGGCCTCGGGATAGAAGGGTATTCGGCCGTTTGGGGGGGGCAGGCTTCATCATGAAAGGGCTTTTTACAAAGCCTTTTACACCCAAAAACACAAATATCGGCATATACACTAGTCAAAAAAATATTATCTACGAGTAAGATGGATTAAAATATTTGCCTTTTTTTTTTTTCTTTTTCTTGTTACTTTCCAATAGCTGGGGTTATTGGGAGGGCCCAGAGTGTTAGGTCTGGGGTTTGAGACACAAGCGACAGACACCCACCCCCCCCCCCCCCCCCAAACCATTCCTCTTTTATCTAACGGAAACAAAAATTATCTACATTTTTTTAAACTAACAAAAAAGGAAATCCACAATGCAGACCCTTTCTTAACATAATTTTTTTTTTAAGAAATAACTGAGCAAGCCAAGATACAGCATAAGTATTGTTTACTTCTCAGGGAAGTGAGAAATAACCTTTTGACATACTTTTTTTTCATCAACGATCTATCTGAGACTCAAATTCTCCCTCTGAGCAATAACAAGAAGCTGAACTAGTTTTATTACCCAACAAAATGGGAAATACACATGGCCTATAGAAAAAGGGACTTGGATCAATCTAAAGAAAGATTATCTTCATCTATTGCAGAGAACTCCATTACACTAGTGTTTAGAATTGTAAAAGAGAACAAGCTCAAGCGAGGATCAATCACTTACTGCTCGCTTGAGAATGCTAAAGTTAAATCTTGAACTGTTTTGATCCCAGTATAGTCCAATCATGTCACCCCTGTTCAGGCCCCTTCTCTTCACGAACTCCCTGGTCCAGCTATCAATGAGCACGTAGCTACCACTTGACCATTGTTTGAAGAGCAACTGGTGCTCAGACTTCGTATCACAATCCCACACAGAAACTCGCACCCCGTTCCTGATCTGTTCGACGTGCTCCGCATCCCATGATGGCAGAACATGCTTCCTTACCCAGTCCACCGCCAACAAGAGCCTGGCCAGATGCCCAATATCACTTGTTTCCATCACCTTCTTGATGACCCAGGGATCGCTGCAAAGGTTCATCTCCATTGAAACACCGTGCTGGCTCTCTTCTCTTTTGATCGCACCTCTCATTCTTTTGATTCCACCAGCCCCGGATGGACGACGGACGCTGGAAGATCTTTCAGTTGATTTTTTCTTCTTTGTGATGCAAGTAGCACAGCCCAACCTCAATTCCAAAGACACCTCCTCCGGTTGATGTTGGCTCCTGGTCGGAAAGAAATCAATTTCTCCGACTTGGACATGATCCTCCTTCAGAGTTGGAAAGAAATCAAAGAAGATGGGCTCCTTCCTACTCTTGTCAGAATATGAGGAGTTAGTCTCATCACGAGAAAGCGACAGCTCCAGTGAAAGTTCGCTATTTTCGCGGTCGTTTACTTCTTGATTCTCTCCCATCACCTCTGTGGTTGCGCCGACTGAGCTTTCCTCCGTCGCAAACTCACGTACCAGCATCATAGCAGTAGTTGGCCCGGCGGACATTGGAGGATCAGGAGACAAAACAAGTGATCTGTGTTGTGAAGAGATTGGAGGACCCTGCATCAAACCCACAAAGAAAACCAAGAATGAAAGCGTTTGTGCTGTGTTTCCGGGAAGATCTTCAAGTGAAGGGAAAGATATGGAAGACGGCAACGTAATATAGTGGCAGAAAGCCATTGACAAGAAACCCAATCCGAAAAGGACTGGTGTTTTCTAATCCGATGAGGAAACGTACCAGCATCTTTTGAGATGGATTCTCCCGCCTTTGGGAGTTCCAAGTATCGAACTGGGATTCTATGGCGGTCTGTTATAGTCGGTGGATATAGCATCGTCCGGAAATAATATAAAAAAACAAAGGAGTTCGACCAAAAATCAGTCGGTTAGGCGTTTTGGATCAAACCTTTTTTTTTTCATATTTAAAAATTTTCAAATAGTGAAATTTTCTTTTAAGAAATTTTTTAATTTTTAATTTTTAATTTTTTTAATATTACAATGCATGTTCGTACAAAATGTTAAATCTCAAACCTCATGTTGAAATTCATATTAACTTACCATTAAGCTAATTGGCTAAGCAACTTAAAAAAAAATTATTTACGAGGTTTTTTTTATAACTTGGAAATCCTACAAAAAAATTTATAATTATGTCCTATATTGATTATTTTTAAGAAAAACTTTCTTTGATTTTGAAATAGTTAGAAGGCCAATGACTCACCTCTAATTCTATTGGTTCATATATATCTTGATGTTGACTTGATTAAAGACATAAGAAAAAATTTTGTAGCTCATAGGATCTTGGGCTTGGATGTAATTCATAGGCTAATTATAAAGAATAGATTATTGGGAAGATAAAATAATAGTATGAAAATGATAATGGCCTTAGAGCCAAAAATAAAATTCTGAAAATTAGGTGCTTCGGAGCTTGTAAATATGAGGCCACATTTAAAATAAAATAAGTGATTGATTTAATTTATTTCAACCAAAACGGAGAATTAAGAAATGGCGGGAAAATTAATAAATAAAGGCCCCAAAAAAAAAGAATATTATCGACTTTAATTGTTCATGCTTAGATGTTCTCTCTCGTGATCATTTTGTTAACTTCCTGGTTAGTTGCGTTACCAAAGCCATTCTTGAAGACAGTATTAGTTTGATAGTAGCCCAAGCCACTCCAAAAAAATAATAAGCAAATTTATTATATAATAAAATCCCCTTTGATGGATAAAATAAGTTGATAGAAAGTTGCCAAGTTCCAGAGCAAAAGCAGCATACGTTGATCAATACTTTTAGGCTAAAAATCATGTTGTTTCATTTGTTGTCAAAATCGATCAAATCCATTTACTTATTTAAGGCCATGTTATATTTGACTTAATGTTTTATATAGTCTTGATTTAGGAGTAGACTCGAAATGTTATCATGTACAGTTATATACTATATATATAACTTCATTTACTCCTGAAAAAGAAAATAAATTAATATTTAGTTCCTCACGTCCTAATCAGCTTATGTAAGTTCCTGAAGTCCACTCTCTCTCAGGCCTTGAAGCTGAGAGTGGATGTGGTGCTGGGCAGGTCATCTTTGGCTTCACATTTTCTCCATCTTGATTTTTAAATGGCCCACAAATAGCTTCATGATAAGGATGTTTCCATTGTCTTATATAGATAATCATTATATATATATATAAATTTTATTTAGTTTATAAAAATATATCAATTATAATGTCCCATAGAATACCTGTCCTATGGGCTAACGAGTCACACAAAGGATATTAAGCAACTTCTAGGACAATTTTTTTCATTTTTTCATGTTTTAGAATGAAAATTCAAACGATTATATCTCACAATTCACTCAAGGAAATCATTCAACAGTTGAATTATCCAAATCGTTGTGACAGCACAATTGTACTGGTTAATGGTTAACTGTGAGAAACTTGCTGAAGAGTTTTCAGAAATGACAAGCCAAGGTGACTCGAAACTTCTTGGTTTCAAGAAGTACCCGTTGTTTTCATATGTAACTTTGCTTACAAAGTTTATGGTTCCTCTTTCTTGCAGTCATGTATGGTCATGCATAGGGCAAGTGTTTTGGTTTCCGTACTAGTGAAGCAAAAGTGTACGATTGGTCCCAATCTCGAAGCAGAGCCATGAGTGGATGGTTCTGGGTTGTATGACAATTGTTTTTCTTTTTTTCTTTTCAATTAGTCATAGGGTTGTGGGGATTCATATTGAGAACCCTCAAGAGAGATCAAAAGCCAATAATACTGCTTCTGAACTATTGGTTCCAATTCTCCTTTTGACAATTGTTACTGTAATCCATGAAAGGTTTTTGCACTCGTTGAATCAGGTAAGCAAAATTCTAAAGAGCCACCATTGAAAAGGATAAAGAGATTAAACGACAAAAAAACCTAATTAAGGGAAGTTATTTTTCTGATGGCAGGTTCTAAAAGTTAAGTGGGACTCCCAAAAAAAAAAAAAAAAACTCTTCTTCGAATTCTTTTTGGCACTATTTCGTACCGAAGCGTCAGGATAATTGTTTTTTTTTATTTAATTTTTATTTTTGGGTCTGGTGATAGGAATCAACGGCAGGACCACCATTCTTATCGTGAACGCTGGCAGTGAATGATGCAACTGTGAAGTCTGAGGCAAGGGATACAGAAGGACAAGAGAGATAGCATAGCTTGACTGCAATGTATCATGGAGGTGCTGCCGCTGCCATCATCGTCTATGATATCACGACCACAGTATGATCTCTCTTCCCATTGACATGTAAACCTACATTTGTTAGACAACATCTTTCTGTGGTCTCCATAGCTAAACTTGTGGGGTTCAGTCTAGAAATAATTTAGTCAAGGCGCTTTCAAAGTTACTGTAATGGAGCGTTGTTGACATGCTTTGGCTTTCAGTGGAGATGTGTTGTCTCGTTGGGATATGGAGCTCTTGACAGCAAACATACATATGTTAGAACTGTGCCTGTACTAAGTAACTACAAGCAATTCTGATCAATTCTGTATAAGCAGCAAATGTTAATGAAATACAGCAAGATGATTTTTTTATTTATTGAATTGATCTTTTCTCTCTCTCTTTTAGAGAAAGAAACAAAACTCTCATGCGGCAAATAAGTTCTCACAGGTTCAAGTCATAAACTTTTGCAAGAAAGATTTTGACAATGGCACCTTGTTTTGTAGGGTTTGGGTGTGGTGGTGCTTAAACCTTTGCTATTCTTACTGACGGTTTGCACATCCTCCGAGGGAGAGTTTATATAGGAATACAAAGATTTCTTGTAAAGCAATTCGGTTTGAAAACGTGAATCATTGAGTGGTAAATAATTTAACTCTAAATAAGAATTAAATAATTTTGTTAAATGGCCAAAAGCTCTAAATGTAAATTCATAAGTTAAAAAAATAATTCTTTTTTTTTAAATTTTATTTCAGGATTGTAACTCTTTGGCGTGGAACTACAGTTATCAATACTTCCTTAGACACCAAAAGATTATCTTAAGTTCTTCATGCGTATTGAGATGGCCAAATCTCATAACAAAGTCTACCTTGAAAATTGCAAATATGTCTTGGAACTCATATTAAATTTTGGATTATGTAGGTCCCAACCTATCATGGTTCCCATGGAGTAGTATGGAAAACTTACCTCCACATAATTTGACATTGGCATTCATTTTAAGCAAGTTTATCCCCATTAGATGAACCTTCCATATATCTGCATTTGATATGACAAAAATATTATCAACGAGCAAAAGAGGGGAGAGAGAGATTTAAAAGGAAATATTCAATATTATAGGTTACAAGCTCAGAAGTGGGGCTACTGCTTTGTGGGATCAATTGGCTTCACATGAGTTACTCAATGCAATTTCTCAATTGGTTTATATTGGTTTATGCATGCCTTGAATACTTCCATATGAAAGCAACAATAAGAGCGTTAAGGCATATTAAGAGCTCTCTTCAATTTGAAGCCTACTTGGCCTATGTTAGGGAGTTCCATCACTGTTTCAATGTCTACCTTAGTTGGTGATCCATTAATTTCTTGAAAGATTCAAAATTTTCCTACTATGTCTCAATAATCTACATAAGCTATTTGTGGAATTAAGGTTTTTCATGGCTTGTGAGATTACATGAATCATGAGGTTACTAAAGACCTTTATTGAAAAATTCCCTTGTTTTGTAATAAATAGGGTAGACAGATGTAGCCTTTTGGGGTTGTATTTGAAATAGTAAAGATAGCTCATGTAGTAGATTTTGCTAAGCAAGTATCTTAGATTTGAATTCTTTTGACTATATTTATAATTGACTAGAGCATGCTTTAAGACAAATTGTTACTATTTAGTTTAAACCATCAAACAAAGATTAGTGAGGTTCTACCAACAAAAAGAAAAAAAGAAAAAAAAAAGGCAACTATATTGCTACTAATTCAATTTATCATGAGAGGATCAGATACTAAAAATTAATTATCACCTCATGAAAAAAAAAATGCAAATGGAGTTTTCAAGTCATGCTATTCCAAACTATCAAGCAACTACCAAAATCGTTGATGAAGACATTATGTAACAAACAAGCTTGAACTATTTAATTTATGTAAGTTTTTAGCTCTAGGGAAGTATCAAAATATGAGCCCAGTGGAACATGTGATCCTTCTCTACCTCCCGTCTATGTTGCTAGAAAAGGAATACATGCTTCACTGAACTACTACATGCTGTAAGCTTATTAAATAGGAAACTAATTTATTTCTCATTTATTGTGTAGCTTCCTAATTTGCATGCTCTTTGCCCTATATATGTAGTCCATCTACATTAATAATGCAAGGGAAGCTATACCGTACTCGGGTGCTCCCTTCTTCTTCCTCCCTCCTCTTTCTTCCTTATCCTCATATCACTTTCTTCACAATTAGCTGTCGATTCCATGCCCTGTTTTGCCCCGACGCTGCCTCATTTTGTATGATTCACATGGTCTCGGACAGTAATAAATTATTAAAGATTCGCCAATTACCGTAAAGAAGAAAGTGAAGATCAATTTTAAAATCAAGACTAGAGTTTTTAAACATGTAAAACCATCTGCTTATGATTCTTACTAAATTTTTAATCACCTAGCCTGTCCGGCCTAATCGCTTTATGTCACCGTAATGTCAACTAACACCTGCATTATTTGGATTTACAAACCTTTTCAACCAACACAACTTTTCCACAGCCTAGTCCAACGATGGAATACATCCCCTTGGTATGTGAGAGGTGCTGGTTTTGAAATTAAGAGTTTTATATCATGTTGAAAAAACCTGTTTCTTCCCTAAATTTGATTTGTAAAAAGAAATATATATATTATTTTAATAAAAATCTCAACCTCAAACAATAAGATTTTAGAGTAATCTCAAACAGCTATTTTTTTCCATTGAAAATCATTTTGTTATTGTAAAATATGCTAGTGACTTATAAGTTAGTTTGTAAGGAAAAATGAGTTTTCCTAATATGATATTAAAAATCAAATTTTAAATGAGATATCCCTTGTGAACGGAATCTACCGTCCAAAATGATTTGGAGAATATATAGATGTCGCACGATCCATATTAGTTACAAGAGTGTATTAAAATAATATATGAAAATCTTATATTACTTCTATGTAAGCTTTTTTATCAAAAAAGAAAAAAAAAGAAATCGATAAAGGACTGTGAAGCTAGTCCCCATCTTGATAGTGCAATCTGAAAAAGGTGAAGCAACCCCGTAGCAGACCTGCTGATACAGACAGAGAACGTCAGACAACCCTTTACATTGATTGAAACAGTAGAACGAAATATTTTAAACTAGTTATTGCTGTTCATCATTGATGCTGTCACCGGGACCTCTTAAACCTCTACGCTTTTGCTTGGTGCTTGGACCCCGTAATCCTGTGATTCTTTGCTCTGCCAATTTCTTTCTTCAAAAGATCTGCCTATTTAGTGCACCTTTGAACGAATTCTTGACCATCCTTGGTGAGAGTGCGAAGACTTCGTAAGGCTGCCGACACAATCATCTGGCCACCAATACGGCTTGTCATGCTCACAAATTTGCACATATCTTTAATTATTTTCTGTGCTCAAAGAGGTTTCACCATTCTTTTTTTTTTTTTAGCAAGATGGGATGAGGGATTTTAAGAGATTTATAAGCAAAGGAGAAAACTAAAACCCCTGCCTCCTATACAGCAGAGTTTCCAAATGTCACTAAATTGTCGAGGCTTGCTTTTTCACCATATTGGCAAGACAAACTTGAGTTGATCCAAAAAGATTAAAGGACAAATGTCATATACAGGACTAGGAGGGCAGGAAAATTCAGTCGCAACGCAATGTGATCTGAAGTTGGGGATAATCTTCTTTAGTTTTATTTTGAGTTAGTGTTTAAATATAGCTTTAAAGCTAAATGTTTTTGCTTGGTGCTGGACTACGTAATTCCTGTGATTCTTTATAGTACCACCTTCTTTAGTCAAAAGATCTGTCTATTTAGTGCACTGAATCCCAGACCATCCTTGGTAGAAAGGACTACCACTTCGTTGGGCAAACACAACCATATGGCTCCCAACACGGCTTGTCTGCTCAGTTAGTTGCTGACATCTTTTATATTTTTGTGTGCACAAATTGTTCTCTCGTGTTAGCATGTGTTAGTGTAAGAGTTCCATTTAAAATCTTAAAATTATAGGTGAAAACATTTCATTACTTATAAAATTAAAAGTTTATTTTTACACTTTGAATGCACTGTCCAAGTACGAAGTTCAACTTTGAAGCATAAAAAATTACAAAGTGAAAATCTATCCATAACTCTAATATTATGTGAATGTTTATTTTAAAATTTCAAGACAATAAATAAGAAGATTCTCATCGTTTATAAATCACACTTTGTAAGTGAAACAACACCCACCTTTAAAAAAACATAATAAGTGCAAGTTGATAATATGGAGAACAAATGTCATATCCGACTGGAGAATATTTTGGACACACAGCATCCACTAAACAGTTAACATGAGCTCACAAACATTCACAAGCCATTCTCTTGGACTTGGAGTAACTCGGACGTCCGTACAAGCAAACAAATTTACCCCATTTATTTCGAGTTTAATAGTACTTTCAGAGACGGGAAAAGGCCTGCACAGGCTGGGTGCTACATGGAGGCGTTCGTTGTGGATTAACATGGCAGGACAAGGAGACAACAAGGTCTTTTGCTTTAGCTCTCAGTTCAATTTTCAGAATCTTCCCTGTTGAGTTCTTCGGCAGCTCCGGCAAGAACACCACCTTATTTGGAACCATGAAATGGGGAAGATTTATCCTGCAATAGGAGAGAATGTCGTCCTCTCTCACCCCATCGATTTCTCCGGTGGCGTTCTCCCTGAGGGCAATGAAAGCACAGGGGGTCTCTCCCCAGTAAGGGTGCGGCATTGCCACCACTGCCGCTTCCATGACTCTCGGATGATTATACAGCACTGACTCCACTTCTACACTACTGATATTTTCGCCTCCAGAGATAATCACGTCCTTGGATCTGTCTTTGATTTCCAAATATCCATCAGGATGTACAACACCAACATCACCGGTTAAGAACCAGCCGTCCTTGAACGCTTTGGACGTGGCCTTTCGGTCCTTGAAGTAGCCCTTCATGACGCTGCTTCCCCGCAGTACTATCTCCCCCATAGTTTTGCCATCATGGGGTACGCTGGCCATTGTTTTCAAATCCTTTACTTCCGCGTCGTCTAGCATCAGTATGCTAATCCCTTGACGTGCCTTGAGTTTGGCCTGATCATGGCTCGGTATTTGGTTCCACTTGCCTTGCCACTCGCACACGAGGGCTGGTCCGGTGGCCTCTGTGAGGCCATATGCATGCGTCACGTGGAACCCGAGCCCCTCTATCTTTTCAAGCAGTGCTGCCGGCGGAGGCGCTCCTCCAGTGAGTATCTGGACCGGGGATGTCATCTCAGGCCCACGCTCGCTCGGTTCTGCCTGAAGGAGGATGTTGAAGATGACGGGTGCGCAGCACATGTGTGTGACCTTGTGCATGGCAATGCTCGGTAGATGTCGGGGGCTGTGATGTTGCGGAGGCAAACGTTGGTTCCACCGCGTGCCGCCAGTCCCCAAGTGAAGGTCCACCCGTTGCAATGGAACATGGGAAGCGTCCACAGGTACACAGGCTCACTTCCCATTTCCCATCCCAGAATCAGGCTGAGGGTGCTGAGATAAGCACCTCTGTGGCTCGACACAACTCCTTTGGGTTGTGATGTTGTTCCCGACGTGTAGTTCAAAGCAATCGGATCCCACTCGTCGTCGAGCTCAACAGGAACGTATCTCGGATTGCCCCTGTGAACCAGTTGCTCATACTCCAACTCCCCCAGCCGGACGCCGGTGGGTGAGTTGAAGTCATCGATGACAATCACTAAAGGAATTGACGACTTAGCTGCCGGAGAACCCTTTGCGTCACCCATAAGCATCCGCAGAGCCACGCCTGCGACCTGCGCATACTGGTAATCCACAAACAAGACCTTAGCTTCAGAGTGGCGGAGGATGGTCGCTATGTTCTTAGCATCGATCCGCAAATTAATAGTGTTAAGCACAGCCCCAGCCATTGGCACTGCAAAATGCATCTCGTACATGGCTGGAATGTTAGGAGCCAACACAGATACCTGTACAAAATAACGAAAAACAAGTAAATTTCTTTAACCAAATAGCAAGTTCGTCCTTGCTCGGAAGGCAAACTTACAACATCCTTCTTGACAATGTTGAGGGCACGAAGAGAGGAAGCCAGTCTGCAGCAACGCTGGTATGTTTGCCTCCATGTAAAGCAAGTACCCTCGAATATCACAGAGGTTCGGTTGGCATAAAACTTAGAGGCTCTCTTCAAGAAAGTAATAGGGGTAAGAGAGTATAATTGGCTCCACTCTTCGGTAACTGATCCATTCTAAGTTTGAAGGATATGCGTGGGCAGAGAAAAAGAGAGATTAGAGAGAGGGAGCTGCCAATGGACGTAAAGATCTTCTTCTGGGGGAGAGTTTATATAGAAAATAAAGGCCTTTTCTCTTTTTTCTTTTTCTCTTTTTCTTTTTCTATACATTCCTATTAATACAACTTAATTTTTTATTATAAAACAAAAACAACAAAAATACTCATAATTAAGTCGGGGGTTTTGTTAAAAAAAAAAAAAATACCGACTAGAACATCCAAAAGAAGTTTGAAAGTACGAAAAAGCAAAAGAAAGAAGACAAAAACCCAGTACCGATGTAGCTGGCAACCTTTATGGCTCTCTACTTTAGTGTTATGGTCATTGAAATGCGCAGTGGAGTAACGTCAGCAAATGTGAAGGCCAGTCTGTATGATTGTTTTGTGGAGGAGAAAACTTTTCTATTAAAAAATAAAATTTTATTCAAAGATGAGAATTGGGTGATTTAAAAAATTTATTAGGAGAATAAGAGATTCAAACCTTGCCCTTCTATATAATAGATCTCCTAAATATTACTAAGCTATTAGGGCTCAAAAAATATATATAGATCTTACAAATGAAAATTAGGTAGACAAATTTCTGCTTTAAAGTTAAGTATCATGGCCAATTAGAAACGGATGTCATATTAAAGTACATGTTTCTTCTAGTTCTTTTATATATATATATCTAACTTCAGTTGCTCTTTGTAATGTATAAGAATATGCAAGATGACAAATTACTTATAATTGAATTATGTATATGTATATGTATTATGTAGATGGAGATTGATTTGCAATAAAAGAAAATTAATTGCCTTCACCTAGAAATTTTGGTCAACCTATGTTCAATTTCACACATCTTGTCTTTTTTACTAAAGTTTGACCCATTCTCTCATCAGTTTCATTTAGTTGCAATATTCAGGTTACTATAAAGTGACGAATAAATTTCAATAATTTCACAAAATTCTAAGTATTTGTTTATTAATAATTTTAGTTTGCTACAACATACTTTTGCTATAGATCCACGACTAAACATGTAAGATTGTACAAGGCTCTAAGAAGCTAGAATGTTTATTCTTTAGTCTAAAATGTGAGATCACAGAGACATTGTTTTCTAAACTCTTTATTTATTCATTTCTTGGCAAAACAGGTTCTTATGATTTTATATTGTTCCAAAAATCATGTGAAATTTATAAATTAAAAAAAAAAAAAAAAACTCCTCTGACATATCAACAACCTTGTGTATGTATCAATCAAGTCAACTTCTACGGCATATAAAAAGAAATAAAAGGAATAAAATATATATAAAGGTCCATTTCTTACCTCAAAAATCGATTCAAAAATTGGAAAGGCAAGCATACATATAATTAAAAATTCTAACTCATTGTCCAATAAGCCAATAGCCCAGTTTGGCTATTCACTGCACAAGACCTAGGCTTGGTGTCCTATACTCGCAAACCCTTTTTATTAAAAAAAAAAAAAATGTAGGATTGTAACATGGCTCCCTTACCATGATGGTTGGACATAGATCAGTTTGCAGTGCCACTTATAAAAGTATTAAAGAAAAACTTTAGTTTTAATATTATGTAAAGAATCTCGTAATGGACGACAAGCATACATAGGGATCCATTTAGATAGAGCTAACCTTAATAATCTTATGTACAATTTGCCTTTTAGTAATCAAGTTAATACAAGCTCGAATTGTAAAGATCAATTTATCAATATTTTACAGAAGTTAATATAACCAATTAATCGCCGTACTTTCCTTCCACTGGTCTAGTCTTGCTCTAATCTTGTTTCTTTAGTTGCACCAAGATCTCCATATAAAATCTTCATCCTTATAACAAAAAAAAAAAAACACTTAATTCAAACCTTATAACAAACACTTAATTCAACATCAATACACTGGGTACACGTATTTAGGCAGCATAAAATTACAAAATTAGAGAAAATTTTATGTTGACAGAGGAGTGGAACATTGCGAACCTATTCAAAATCAGTGGCATCTTCAGCGACCCGACTGACATACCTGTGCTCGTTCTAGAACAGAAAAGTTCAGCCTAGACCTGCTGGAATCCCAGTAAAGCCCAATTAAATCCCCTTGCTTCAAGTCTCTCCTAGTCACAAAATCCTTGTGCCACATCCCAATGAAAACATAACTCTTCGTGGAAGTCCACCTTTTGAAAAGCAAATGATGCTCGGACTCTGTATCCTGATCCCAAACGGCAAACTGCACACCCTTACTCTCCACTTCTCTAATCAGATTGGTGCCCAAGAATGGCAATATATGATCCTTGACCAAATTGGTTTGCAGCAACAGCCGTCTCTGATTACCAAGATCACTAAACGTGAGCCTCTTCTTGATTTTCCAGGGATCCTCGAAATGTCCCGGTGTCTTCTCTTGTTCATCTCTAGTCACCATGAACGTCGCTACAGGGTCCTCAGACAGCCAACTTCTTCCCTCTGCGTCACAAGCACAGCTTTCCATGGATTTTCTCTTCCTGGGACTAGTCCATGATTCATCATGGAGTGTTAGTAGCGTTGAAACTTCTTTATGGGAGTCTTCGACAGAAACCTCATTGTTCGCAGCCCAAGCGACCAAAAGGTAACTAGCTTTGCTCGTTTGCACTGCTTGTGCGCGGTCCGAACCCATTCTACTTCTGTTGGAGATTGATTCTGAAGCACCCAAGAAATTGTGATTCTGTCGGAAACGTCGTTCTGTATCGTTCTTGATTAAGCTTGGAATTTATAGAACAAACTAAGGCTCCTCGTATTCATCGACCTACGATGACCCATATGAGTAACTCCAAACTCTGTCAGGCGGAAAGATGGTGAGAAAACAGAATGCAAATAGTAGGATTCCGCCGTCAATTGCGAAAATTCAAGTAAACATAATCATAGAAGTTCTCGGAAGTTGACCGTCCATTTCTATGCATCTCCGCAGAATGGACAAATCCAACATGTTTCGTATCTCGGAACAGAAAAGAGCATTCATCGAAAGAGCCATTTGTGTCTTAGATTATGTAACTAGCCCATGACAAACCATTAGCAAACATATTTAACAGGAGGGAAAATGTCAACTGTAAGTCGGAACGCAGCTAAGACGAGGATTAGGACTTAGAGAGATTTGTAAGACTCTAGCTGGAATTAAAATCAAGTGACAATTCCCAAGCGCTTTCTCAACTGTTTCGAAGAAGTTCCTGCAACTAACAAGGAAGGAAGGCCATGTCATTTAACTAGTTAGTTCAATAATGAACTAGTAGGGACTTTAACTATGAGGTCTTCGACAACTTGTGTGGTGAGTTGGGTGTATGCCTTGTAATATTAAAAAAAAATTAAAAATTAAAAAAGAAGGAAGATTATAGCTCCAATGGGAATTGTCATTTCAAGAAAACAACAAAACTTCTTTTCCAAGTGAATAAGATCATTGAGAAGCCCACATATGTTAACTAGGGATCAATAAGCAGACAAGTAAACATAACATAATCATGTCTTTGTTAAGGGCACAAATGTTGAAACAACATTGATCGAGAAAATAAATATGACAAAAATCCTAACATGGTTGAATATCTTTTTGTTTTGCAAAGGGTATGCAATATCAAGCAATTGATTAGGCAAACTTATCAAAATAGCTACTTCTGCAAGTGATCTATGAAGGCTCTCATGCACAGACCAAAAGCCTTACAGCTCTTAATTTATTCAATGCAATCTTTAAGCAAGTGTAGAATCATCCTACATGTACCTTTTTTTATATATTATATTTCAAGAAAGAGATACAAAATTGTTCAATTACATTATCATCATTTAGGCTCAAAAATTATATTTAAAAGATATTAAAGTTCTTGCAAAAACTTATTATAAGTTATGATTGTATACTCCTAGATTAATGAAACCTTACGTCTCACATTCTTGAGTTTTGCAATAATAGTCAAGTTGTCTCAAATTTTACTATTGAATCTTTTTTTATTCCTTCCATTATAAATGTTATATAATATAACTTCGAATAATATACTGAGTAGAATTGCTGCAAAACTCTTATATTTAACAATCTTAACCATTCATGTATTTTTTTTCTCTCTATTGCTCAATTCTTTGAGATAGTCCATTCATACTTAACAATGCTCTCCAAATGCAATTTGTGAACCTATTATTAAGGAATAAATGTCTTTGTAATTCTTCTTATTGTTGGCAAAGTTTACATTGTAGGTCTATTGAGTCATTTCATATAGCCACTCAATCTACTATGGTTGTATGAAATGACTTTTTTCTTTTAAGTAAAGAGAGTTTTAAGATATGGGGTGCTAAATCTAAGACTTAAGTCTTAAACAGTTAGTAATAGCCAATAGAGCTACTTACTTGTTGATCGTCCTACATATACTTATTCATTAAAAGCTAAACTACCAAAAGCTTAAGAAAACCTTCTGCTTGCATAACAATTGGACAATAACTAATTTAAGTTGCTACAAATCTCATTTTGAGGTTCATACATTGCACATAGAAAATCAGGGTAGAACTACATTGCACCAGTATTTGGAAGCGCAAAAGAAAATTCAGGAGGTGATCATCAATCCTTTGGACCTCGCTTGAGAATGCTAAAGTTGAATCTTGAATTACTTCTATCCCAATAAAGTCCAACCTCATCACCCTTATTCAGCTCCCTTCTCTTCACGAATTCCTTGGTCCAGCCCGCCTTGAGAACGTAGCACCCACTTGTCCATTGCTTGAATACTACTTGATGTTCACTCTTGGTATCCCAATCCCAAACAGCAACTCCTTCCCCATTCTTAATATTCTCAATGCGTTCTGCATCCCAGAGGGGAAAAATATGCTTCTTCACCATGTCCTTGCTTAACAAGAGCCTCGCCATATTCCCAGTATCGCTTGTCTCGATCCTTTTCTTAATAACCCAAGGATCAAGATAAAGCTTCAAGTCCGATACAACATCGTCATGACTTCCTTCTTCGCCAGCTTCATGGCAGTGGCCTTTCATTCTTTTGGCACCGCAAGTTGCAGATGGACAGAGCTCGGCAGAGCATTCACTTGTTTCCCTGTTTCTGCGGATGCTATCAGCGTTCCCTAGAGTCAATTCCAACGAAATCTCCCCCACTTCATATTCACTTGATTTCCTGTTTCTGCAGACGCTATCAGCGTTCCCCAGAGTCAGTTCCGAGGAGATTGGAATCTTGTTTTCTTGTCCTTCAGCTTCACCAGCTTCAACTTGATCGATCCTCAGAGTATCGTCTGTGTTTTTGGCATCACAAAAAACCAATAATTCGTTCCCCTTCTTGGCATCTCCGGTTTTGAATTTAATGAATAAACCCAACTCACGTGGAACAGATGAACGTGATTTGGAGGACTTTGGGGAGCCCTCCATCAAACCAGAAAGAGAAAACCAAGAGAAGAATGAAATTTTTATTTCTTGGAGACTTGCGGAATGGAAAGAAAGTCGTGAGATGGGAGTCTATATATAGGAAAGTATGGCGGTCTTTGAAGAGTTTTCCCTCCTTTGAGGATTTTGGTCAAAAAATTAAATTTTATAATTTCTAAATTATATTTGAGGATGTAAAATTAAAGTTTTCCCTCCTTTAAGAATTTAAAATTAAAATTTTAAACTTGATTGGTTACAAATTAATCTCAAAACTTTTACTAACTCCTTCCTACTTCTATTACAAACATTGAATATAATTGAACAACTACTCTTATTAAGAAATATGGCCTCAAAATGTGCCAAAATCAATTACGCACTCAAATAAACTACTTGAATACTAAAATTATTAGTCACTATAACTGCCTTCTTAAAGAATGGCTAACTACTCAACTCTTAGGCCTTTTAAATAATGTTTTCTTATCCTCATCATATCTTTAACTATCCATAATCTTTATCTAATTCTTATATATTTAGAATATTTATCCTATCTTTTAGTCATATTTTATCTTTTTGAAAATTATATCTCATCTTTTTAGGAATCATATCTTATTTTAATCTCTTATATTATCCTTGAATCATGACAATCCACACTGTGTTAAAGAATCCTTAAGGATCAAGTATCGGAGATTACAACTGTTATAAATATCTATAAAAATATATCCTAACAAAAAATTATAGCCCAAAATAGAAGGTAGGTCCATTCCTTTAAATTTGGTGACCGGAAAAGCTTTGGCAGCCAGGGGTGGAACGTCAAAGGCTTCAAGTAAAACTTTCGTCTTCAACATTATTAAAACTTCTCCTCGTGGATTCTCGAACCCATTCGGTCCTTCGGGCAAAATATAAGGTCAGTAACGTTTGCAAGTAACATATCTAGTCTGAACCCATTCGGTCCATTGCCATGATCATGGTATCTGTTCTGGATTTGCAGAGGAAAATCATCTCTCCCCTTATTGATCGACTTAGAAGGAGACCCATATGAACTGGGTTTCCAGTTCCTAAGAGAAACCTCCACCCCACGTCGAAAGAAATAAAAAGAAATAGGAGCACGCGACTGAGGGACCTTGCATGCAGAAGCTACAGGCGAGTCAGAAAGCGCCAATTGTAGGAGAGACAATGTGGCTTCTTTATTTGTTAAATAATTTCATCCTTTGACAGGGAAACTTTCCACGAAATTCAGTGTACGTGCAATGTTCCTTTCACTCATTCATACATAAATGCATCCATTGACAGAGTTAAAATTTTCCAGCTAGAACGTTACTCCCCAAGAAAGTGAAACTTTTAATCTCCTTCGAAGTCGATTCCGACGACAAACAACGAAAAGCCCAGAAAGCCCTATGGCTCACCGTCTTCCGAGTGAATAAGCTAGCCGAGTAAGCGGCAAGAGGATGGTTAAGCATGATAGAATCACTTCTTGAGAGCAGTACTTCATTTTGGACTCTGAACTGGCCTAATGTAAACTTCAATGTGATTTTCAGAACGTGAAGAAGCAATTGTGAAGCAAACAATTTTAGACTTTAAACCGAGGAACCATGGCTCACAAAACCCTAAATAATAACCTTATTTTTTAAAAAAAATATTACAACACACACGTGCAAATCATCTCGCGCATTGGATGTCAAACTCCAAGCCTCACAATTGAAAGTTCTGCTAACTCACCATTGAGTTAACTTCTTTCTTTCAACAGAGGATATCAAACATGTAGAATTGTTTTATCAACAAACTGATACACAAGTAAGATTTTTGGCTTGAAAACCAAAAGATTATTCATTTTAATAATTTTTTGAGAGGCCAAGAGTTTCTAAAAAAAAAGGTAGAAACCTAAACCCCAATCCCAAACCAGAATATGCAAAATAACATGTTCCAAATCTAAACCAGGTTTAAGTATATCGTGGGTTATGTTTCTTTTGAATCCCTAAGGTTGGAGAGACGGTATCTTGAAAAGAAAAAGCCCCCTTTGCTTTTCTCTTGAATATATGTTTTCAAAACCAAAGAGTATTAGGGCGTAAAGTTCTTTCAGGTAAGAGGGCCTTGAGCTTCTTCAGAAAGCAAACTGACATACCTTAGCCCGTTCCAGAACAGAAAAATTGAACCGAGACTTGTAAGAATCCCAGTAAAACCCGATGACGTCCCCTTCCTTCAGACCCCTCCTGATCACAAAAATCCTGGTTCCACATACCCATGAAGACATAATTCTTCCAGGTGCACCACTTTTTGAAAACCAACTGATGCTCGGACCCATAATCTTGATCCCAAACGGTAACAAGTATGCCACCGCCCTCGACTTTTCGAATAAGATCGATGCACAAGAATGGCAAAACATGGTTCTTGATCAAATTGGTATGCAGCAGGAGGCGGCTCATGTTTCCAAGATCACTAACCGTGAGCTTCTTCTTGATTTTCCAAGGATCCTCCAAAAGACTCCGCGTCCTCTCCTTTGTTCACCTCTGCTGCAGCGTACTTTCGTCCTCGCAGCTTTCCTGTCAACTGTTGGTGGAAGTGTGGAAGGTTCAAACACGAAGCTTTTCCCTTTTGCTATACTGGCAGAGCTTTTCGTGCCTTTTCCCTTCTTGTAATTACTTCATGATTCATCATACAGTTTGAGTAGAGTCGAAACTCCTTCATGCTGTTTATGGATCAAGACCTCGTTACTCGTCGCCACAACAACAGAGCTAGATGTACTTGTTTGTGCTGATTTCTTCTGGTCTGTTGAAGCTTGCTTCTGAGGCACGAAAAAAAGTGTGATTCCTGTTGAAATTTTGTCCCGGTCCACTTCCGTGGCTATCATCATGGTATCTCTCCTTTCCTGTTCATAGAACAAGCCCAACTCTCCCCTTATTGATCGAACCGAAGGCAATCCATGTGAACTGGGGTTGGAGTACATGGTATAATAGGAGGAAGCCCCCACAACACTCCGAAAAATGAAAGAAGGAACTGACACGACAGCTGGAGAACAAGATATGGTGTGAGTGAGACTTTGAGTGGGAGAAGCTGCAAGCAATTCAGGACTTTGCAGGAGAAACGAGGCAACTTTTTAATTTCAGTTTTTGCATTGCGTGCAGTTTTCAAGAAGTTCCCGATGACTTCCCCTGAAACTTAGAATTCGGTCTCTCTTGAAAATGACTTTATCCACAAGCTTACAACCAGAAAGGACAAGTCTAATATGCTTCAGATTTCTTAGAATTAACGATTGAGCATTTGAAGTAATCTGATATTGTAATTGAAACATGCAAGAACGAGAATCAATACCCGGAGAGGGCAGGAATTGGAGGCCTATACGTTGGCCCATCACTTCGTCTCTTGATTTGTCTTAATCTTTCGTTGGCCTCGGCCGTGATGTATGTAAATGTATAAAATGGACGTTTTGTAATTCTCTTTTCTTCTGTAATTTCTAGGTTTTCTTCACCCTAATTCTTAACCACTTTATATAGAGCTTCCTCACACTTATCATATCTATTACTACCTAGAATCTTTTATTTAATTCCTATCTATGTAGAACATTTATCGTGTTTTCTAGCCATATCTTATCCTTCTGCAAGCCATATCTCATCAGTCTTCTCCTCTGTTATCCTTGAATCATGGCACGCTCAAATTAACAAGATCATTAATCGAAAGCCTCTTCTTGATTTTCTAAGGTTTCGTGAAAAAACCAATCGTCTTCTTTACTTGTGAACATTACTGCGGGGTTGCTGGAACTGCAGATTTTCCCTTTTCGTTACTAGCAAAGCTTTTCATGGTTTTCCCCTTCTTCTCTGAACTCAAGTTATTGCTATAAATAAGTTTAAAATTTAATCTAAAAGCTAGCTTATAAGTTTTGAGATGTTTTTAATATTTACATACTATCAAAGAATCTACATTTTCAATGTGTAAATTCTATCTCTAACCTTGGACTCAAGGTTGAATGCAGTGGAATGGATACTTCTTATATACAGAACATATTAAAAGGTTAAAATTAAATGACAGTTGTAGTAGATTAAACTAAGCTATACTATCATATCATATATAATCAAAAGTTCTTCTTCACGTAACATATCTTGTCGGAATGTGGTGGAGGACCCAGAAAGAGTGTTCATTCTGTTGAAGTTTCGTGCTTATCCTGTTCTGGGTTATTCAGAGAATTGTTTCTCCATGGCCATGATCATGGTATCTGTTCTGGATTTGCAGAGTAAACTCATCTCTCCCCTTATTGATGGACTTAGAAGGAGACCCATATGAAGTGGGTTTCCAGTTCCTAGGAGAAACCTCCACCACACATCGAAAGAAATCAAAATAAAATAGGGGCACGCGACTGAGGGACTTTGCATGCAGAAACGGGCGATTCAAAGAACTGCGGCTTCTTTATTTCATAATTAATTTCATCTTTTGATAGAGGAACTTTCCACGAAATTCAATGTACATTCAACGTCCTTTTCACTTATTCATACATAAATGCATCCATTGACAGAGTTATAAGTTTACAGCTAGAACGTTAGTTCCCAAGCAAGTGAAATTTCTAATCTCCTTCAAAGTCGATTCCGACTACAAACAACGAAAAGGCCGAAGCTTGATGGAAACCGTGTAGCCTCGGGAGACCAGAAAGGCCTATGGCTCACCGTTTTCCAAATGAATAAGCTTGTCGAGTAAGCGGGAGGAGGATAGGTAAGAATGATAGAATTACTGAGTAGTACTTTATTTTGGACTGTAGAGTGGCCTAATGTAAACTCCAATGTGATTTTCGGATTGAACACGAAGAAGCGGCTGTGAATCAAGGAATTTTTTACTTTAAACCAAAGAACCATGGCTCACAAAACACTAAATTATAACCTTAGTTTCTTCCCTTCAATAGAAGATAGCTAACATGCTGAATTCTGAATTCTATGCAGTCGAGTAAGCTCTAACGACACCCAAATACCACAAATTCCCAAGTAAACTCTTGATTAATAATTTTTAATATATTTAAATTTTACTCAAAAAAATAAAAAATGAAAAACAAGTGAATCTCCTACCAGAAATAGATAAAGTGAGGGAAAACCACTACATAGTTTCTTCATATTTGTGCTAGCATTCAAGGGCATAACGCCCACAACAAGAAAATTTTGACCATAGAATATGATTTAATACTCAAATTATGGAGATCAATGAAACTATAATTCAACAACAAGATTGTAGATACACCCATTTCTCCAGCATCAAATTGCTAATTGGAGAACATAGAATTGCAATTTCTTTGACTGTTCAACAAATGATCAAAGTAGTGTCACTTTTTATAAGGGGGGTGGAAAAAAAAAAAGAAAAGAGAAAGAAAAAGAAAACTGATGATGGCCTTATAGAGCAACCTAGAGTTTCAAAATGGAATTGTTGTATCAAAAGTAAGAAGAAATGTGCTAACTAAATTCGTCAATAACCAACATATTTGTGTTGATTTTAGAATAAAGACTCATAGTGAGAAACTATTACTTCGAAAGACTAAAGCCAAAAGCTCCACCAATGCTAAAATCATTGAGCTTTTAATACCAGATCATGATATTGTTAGTCAAGAATTGGCCACTTATGCATTCTCTCCACAAAGAATTGATGATTCATCATCAAATTCAAAAGTAATATATTTGATTTTGATATGGATAATTCTTTGAAGACATTTTTAAGACGGAAAATTTAACTATAGATTTGCACGTTTATGATCCTCACTTGGAAATTTATGTGGGGTTGGTTACACCTATTGTAATATGGGCTTGTCATTTTCCTTTTCCCTCTTCAAGGACATGTAATTGTTGGGTTATACTATACCTTGCCCCAACTTTTCTAGATTTCAATTGAATAAATGGGGTTGTGCCAAAAAAATAAATAAATAAAGCTACGCCCTAGTTGGAAACATGGTTGAAAATCTGATTCTTGGCTCTAAAACCAAAAGATTATTCATTATAGTAACTAAGAGAGTGGCTAACAGTTTTTTTAAAACAGGTTTGTGAAGCCTAAACCCTAATTCCAAACCAAACTATCCGAAATAAGATGATCCAAATCTAAACAGATTTATTGAGAGAACGTTTTCGTTCTAAGTGCGCAAATGGTTGAAGACAAACAACGTGAGAGATATAGAAACAAGAGCAGACACAACAAGCTGACTATATTATTATTACACGCATACAGTCCGTGAGGCCATAAGAGCACCCTTTTGTAGTATGGGGTCTTAGAATAAGGCAAAAGGTGTCCGGTGGAACAAGACAAAACAGGACAGAAACTTCATAATTCTACAAACAAAAGCTTTTACATGGCATTCCATGCTTGAGTCAACTTGGAGATTGCTTTGATCATTACTCCATGTTATTGTGGGTCGTGTTTCTTCCCATTCCCTAGGGTTGGACAGACAGTATCTTAAAAAGAAAGGTAAGTCCCCTTTCGTTTTCCCTCGAAAATATGTTTTCAAAACCAAAGAGTAATAGGGTGTGAAGTTCTTTCTGGTGAGAGGCCCCAGAGCACCTTCAGAGAGCAAGTTGACGTACCTTAGCCCGTTCCAGAACGGAAAAACTGAACCTAGAATTGTAAGAATCCCAGTAAAACCCGATGACATCCCCCTGTTTCAAACCCCTCCTGATCACAAAATCCTGGTTCCACATCCCCATGAAAACATAATTCTTCCAGGTGCGCCACTTTTTTAAAACCAATTGATGCTCGGACTCAGAATCTTGATCGCAGACGGTAACAAGTATGCCATTGCCCTCGACTTCTTGAAGAAGATCGACGCCCAAGAATGGCAAAACATGGTTCTTGACCAAATTGGTATGCAGCAGGAGGCGGCTCATGTTTCCAAGATCACTAACCGTGAGCCTCTTCTTGATTTTCCAAGGATCGTTCAGAAGACTCCACGTCCTCTCCTTTTGTTCGTCTCTGGTGCAGCGTACTTCCACCCTTGCAGCTTTTGGGGCGACTTTCTGAGTAAGTGTGGTGGGATGGTCAAACACGAAGCTTTTTCCTTTTGCCTTACTAGCAGTGCTTTTCGTGCCTTCTCCCTTCTTGTAATTACTCCATGATTCATCATATAGTTTGAGTGCAGTTGAAACTCCTTCATGGGGCTTCGGGATCAAGACCTCGTTGCTCGTAGCCAAAAGAGCAGAGCTAGTTGTGATCGATTGTGCGGCTTGTCCCTGGTCTAGAATCCACATTAATCACGTTGAAGTTTGCTTCCGAGGCGCCAAACAAAGTGTGAGTCCTGTTGAAATTTCGTCCCGATCCACTTCCGTGGCTATCATCATGCTATCTCTCCTTTCCTCTTCATAGAACAGGCCCAACTCTCCCCTTTTTGATCGACCAGAAGGCAACCCATATGAACTGGGGTTTGAGTACATGGTATAATAGGAGGAAACTTCACAACCTTCTGAAAAACAAAAGAAAGAACTGGCAAGATAACAGGAGAACTCTAGATTATGCGAGTGAGACTTTGTATGGGAGAACCTGCAGTCGACTCAGGCCTTTATAGGACGAAGAAAACAGCTTTTTTAATTTCAATTTTCGCATTGCGTACAGTTTTCTAGTTGTTTCCCATCGCTTTCCCTGCAACCTAGAATGTGCCTTCTTTCACAAGCTTACAACTAGAGAGGACAGTCTGATATGCGTCGGTTTTCTTAGGATTCATCAAACAAGCATTCACAACAAACCCGTGTTTGTATTTTGGGGTTTCGGTTTTCGGATTTCTTATGATTTGTCTCTTATCTAGAAAGATAAACCGCATCCATGAAAGAGTCATTCTTTTCGAAGTAGAGGGAATTGAAACATGTAAGAACCAGAATGAATATCCGAAGAGGGCAGGAAATCGGAGGCCTACACATTCGCCAATTACTTTGTTCCTTGATTTGTTTTACTTCTTTCGTTGGTTCTGGCCGTGATGCATATATATGTATAAAATGGACGTTTTGTTATTCTACGATAACTGTGAATTTCATGTGTTCACAGCAAACAGCTGGCTGCCTTCAGCCATAAAAATTCCTATGCGAGAGAACGCCAACGGTAGTGTTGGTGTTGGTGGTGTTTGGGCTGTTGCGTTCATTTTGTTTTCACTGTATTACTTCCCTAGTGTTGGACGTTATGTACAAAATGTAGAGACTACGTTGTATTCATTAGGAATTTTGAATAGATCATGTTCCTCAAACATTCCGCCGTACATCATCCACTTTCAATAACATCATCCAGTCTCAATAATTGCCCTTGGATTCTACTGCATTAAATGAGAATTTTTGCTCTTCTCTTTAATCAAGAGGTAGGAGCACAATCTAAATGGGGTTTATGTGAGTAATTAAGGTGATAATTGAGATTTGAAAGATTTGTAAAGACTCCACCCGGAAACAATACGTCCCAAGCAACATTTCCAAACTTTTCTGAAGCCGATCCCAACATCAATCAAGCGGAGAGGACCTGAGCTGAGTAAAGTTGTGTTGCTTGGGAGACATATGAAGGCCTAAGTCTCACTGTTTTCCGGGGTAACTTCACTTAAATTGAAAAAAAAAAATATCTATAACCCTCAAATTGGTTTTTGAATTGTACTTAAAGTAAGATTCATAAAATGAAGTTTAAATAAATAAAAAATAAACTTAAACTAACTTTTGAAATGAATTTTAGACTTTCTATGGCTATAATATCTAAAAAGTTAAAAAGTTTTTTTGTTTGAAAGTGTTTCTGGAGCATCTTGTTGCGTCAATTCCCTCCAAATCATAAAGGCATTGTGCCACATCCCAATGAAAAGGTGCTCTTCAAGGAAGGCCACCCTTGATAAGCAACTGCTTGTCGACTTAATGAAATCGATACCCAAGAATGCCAAACATGGTCCTGGACCGAATTGGTTTTCAGTAAGATCTGTTTCATTGATAACATATCTATCTATAAGCATGTGCTATGATTGTCCAAAGATCCCAAAAAAGACTAGTGTTTTCTCTTGTCATTTATTTTTACTAGAAAGTACTTTCACCTTCACAAAGTAGCTTGGCAAATTGTTTGCTCACTGAAAAAGGAAGGAAAATTAGGTTTATCGAATCTGAAAATTTGGAATAAAGTCCTTCTAGGACGTATGCTTTAGAATCTCATAAATCTCCCAAAAGTTTCTTTATAAAGTAAATGGATTCACAATACAAAATGTAATAGAACTTCAATAATGTAGTTGGACATAAAAGGTACCATGGTTTGGAGTTGAAATGGTCTTCTCAAGTTAAGGCTTACACTTATCTTTGTTTTCTCGAGTCCTACATATTATTGCAAAAATATATATAACGATCTTCTACAAATTGATAAAGTAGTGGATTGGTATGACTTAATTTGGACGAATGGCATTAGCAAACATAATTCCATTGAATGACTTGTGTGTTGAGATAGACTTTCTACAATAATAAAAATTGTATGGTGGCTTCCTTTAATAAATATTTATTGTGATTTCTATCAGTCTCATATAGAAAATAAAAGTCATCTCTTTTTTGAATACACATGAATTAGGATTATTTGGAAAAGTATTCTCGCACAGAATGGAATCAAACGTGACATTGGAGGATGGAATGAAGAACTACAGTAGATGATCAAAGTTATTAAAGGTAAAGATTTAACTGGCTAAACTTTTCAATATATTCTTTTGAGCTTGTACCTATTATATATAGGTTGAATGAAATAAATGACATTTTTAAGGAAAAGCAATTGATATTTCTATTTTCTTAGCAAAAATAAAGAGTAATACGAGGGAGAGCTTATTTGTTTAGAAATATATAACCCTCTTAAGGAAATGTAATTTTGAATGAAATTTGGAGGCTTCAAATCTCCATTTTTTCATAGATATAGTGTTTTTTGTAATGTTGAGTATGCTCCTATGCTTTTGTACTTTAATATTTATTAATTAAATTTACATTTCCACCAAATAAAAAAAGTACTTTCACCCTTAAGGTTAGAGGCCAAAGTCACTGAGCCTTTTTTACCCTTTAAATTGCTAGGAGAGTTATTCATAGTTTTCCTCCTCTTGGAATAAATCCTGGGCTCATCATACAGTTTGACAGTTGTTGAAAATTCCTCTTCTTCATGTGACCTTTCTCTTAAGAACCCACCACCTTTGTAATCTATTAAAATCTAATATGTACCTCACATTATTGACATAATGATTATGCTGTATTTTTTATATATGAAAAAGTTTTACTCCCTTATGAGCTAGTTTAAGGGAACAAGTGTATCTTTTAATATAGTATCATAACTCTAGTTTCAAGTAAGACATTTATTCATTTGTGGAATAAAATTGTATGAAAAGTGTGCTTCTCCACACTCAAAATGAAATTACATATCAAAATATAATATGTGTCTCACATTATTAATAATAATTGTACAATACATTCTTATATAACACTTTTTTACAAGCCGAAAACAAGTGGGCTCTCTAACATATTCAAGGCTACAGCAAAGTAGCCAGTCTCGACTACTTGAGCATTTTGGTTCCAATCTAAACCCAACTAAACAGGACTAATTCTATTGAAGCTTTATTCTAAAATCCACAAGAAGTCTAAGTTCCATCAAAAGTTCGTCCTAATCATCCGATTTTGAGTTGTGGTAAGAGTTTGGCTTCACAGCCATGGTGTTAATGGTGGTTCTATCTGTAGAAAGCAAAGCATATGAACTAGGTTTCAAAGATGGTGGAGGAGACCTTATTGTACTTATAAAAAAATAAAAAAATAAAAGGATCTGTGTTTCTACTTGTTGAAGATTATATTAAGGTATTTTTATACAGATTTAATATATTAAGAACTAAGATAAGTCTTTTGGAGTATTGATAGTATGATAGAGTGAAAATATAATAATAAACTTCAACAAAAAATGCAATATTTTTTAAACAAAACTTACCTGATCAATGACAATAACATCTCAAAGCTTCTCTTACATGTTCTATAATCTAACATGATATATTATGCTTTATTCTTCGATGATATGCTTTGAATATTTTTAAATGACTTAAATTGAACCTTGGTTAAATATTTTACCCTAAAACTTGGAGCCAAAAATGTCCTTTCACTCCAACAATTCCAGGGAAGCTTCATCATACAAGTCCAGAAACTTATTACCCAAAACAATCCCGCAACCTTATTGGCTCCCATTACTTAATCTGCCCCAATCCTCCAATCACCACCGTGCTAAACTTATCCGTCAACCACACAATTCGTTCTCGTGGAATAAGGTCAAACGAATACGGTGTACACCACAGCACTGGAACTTTCCTCGTAATTTCCACCCTGGCTCACGATAGCACAGGTCCTTTTCGGAATATTAGAATATTTTCAACTTGACGACGAAAAGAGAGAGAGGCGCACTTTAGCACATATGGTTTGAATTTATGCGCTGCATAATTCTTATATAAACCCACTGGATTGTGCTTGAACCCTAAGTCCACCGAGTTTTCCCACCAGATTTTCTCGGGAAAATGAATGTCAGGACAACTGATGATCTTCTGTCTTGCGAACCATCGCAAGTTTCGAGGTTTCGCTTCTTAAAACTCTACAACTACATTTGTTTTTTGGCTATGAAAGCTTGAGTTTCTGTTTGGTTGTCGAGAAAACTGAGGGAATAGAGCCAGAAGAAATTACTTACTGCTAAATATTTGAATCAGTCCAGTTTCGGTTACGGCATTTGTTTTGTTGGATTGTAAAATGTTTGGATTATTTTTCTTTGCCTGCACCTTTTGAGCAGTCAAACGGTGCATTACTTAGATTTCTGTGATTCTTTTCTAACTATGACAGGCTTATTTTTCAAGGTAATGAATTTGGAATGTATGTGTTTAACAGTTCTATATGTGCTAGAAATTTGTTTTTTCAGTCCGAAGGAAACACCAAATGTTGCAGCGTAACTGTTTACTAAATTGTTTATGCTTTGTGAATTGAACTTCATTGTGCAAGTTTGTTTTATCTGGCTGCAGTGCTTGTGTAAAGTTCAAAATTTCATTTTTTTTCCCTCTTCCAAATAAATGTTTGAAGGTATTCGTCTGTGTAGTTTTAATTCGTGACTGAATCTTCTTTTCACATCAGGGGTTCGATAATCAGTCCGTTGTATTTCTGTGGATCAGAGGATTTGATATCAGTAATTTTGGCTTAATCTACATCAAATAGAAATGGGAGGCACTTGACTGGTAAATGAGTGACATGCATTTCTACCACTGTTTTAATTCAAGATATTTCACTTTGAATTGATCAGGGTAAATAACTGTCTGGTTTACTTAATCCACTGTGAAGTCCTACCGTTGATATATTTTGGGTTTGGTAGCCAATCTTGGCGTAGAGAAAGATAGTGTTTTTTCTTCTGCAAACCCTTATAACAATAAGAAACGGAAAAGAGAACTTTTGGAAATGTTCTTCCTTTCTAAATACGGACAGTGATTGAGAGTCACTTGAACAAAACATATCCACGGAGAAGCACAGAAAATACAAGAAAATGCTCAAGGATTGCTAATGATTGACTACAAAATGCTACATGCCTTTTCAATCTCTTAGAAAATATTTCGATGCCCTTTTCTTTTTTTGTTTTCCTTAGATTATCAATTATGATAAGATTGAGATGATCTGATTCAATCATTAATCACTGGTTCAGTGTTTTCTTTTACAATTTCTTTGTTGTCCTTTTTTTCTTTTTCCTTTTTTACTTTTTTTAAACTGATAATAATGGTCGGAAGAGCATTTGTAAGAAGCTGAGAAGTTGCTAAGGGTCAGACCTTATGTTTTATTTTAAGGGAAATGTCGTTCTATTGTTCAACATTCACATTTACGCTTTCCTATATCTCACAAGTCTTTCTAGAGAAAAGTGGTTTGACTGACCTGTTTTTTCTTCACTAATATCTGGTTTTTTGGTGAAAATCCTGGCCAAGCTTTGAGATCTTTAAAGTTCACTCCGCAGCCTAGTATCTGATTGGAAATTTGTATGTGTTGATTCACATTCATTGGCCATAATACTGATGTAAGAAACTAAAAGAAAAGAAAAGAGAGTATTCATTATTTTTAACCCCCCTTACTTCTCTCTCAAGACTCCTTTTCATTTTGTGAAGGCATTATTAGTTTGAAGTTTTATTTCAAATAAGTGCGCACTTTTTCATGAGACGTAATGGTTCAGAGGTTCACTTTATATATGATACTGCAATACCTGGTTGTGTTTATCCTGTCTTTTCTGCTATGGACCCCTTTTCTCCTTGTTTGTATTTTTCTACTTATCTTATCATTATATAATCTATACCAATAATAGATTATGGCTATGTGGAGTTTAGTTGATATTAATGTCTTAAGATCTCTGTTTTCATTTACATGATGATTTTAGTAAATTGTAACTAAATGGTCTTAAGAATTCCTTGCTATTTCCATTAAATGATGCAATTTGTTAATTTCCATCTTGCAGTTTCTTTTCTATCCGGATATGTTTTAGTATTCTTATTCAAGATTTGAGAAAATGGCTGGGTGTAATAAACCACCTAGAAGTGATCAACCTTCAATCAAATACAGGTCTGTCCCACTCAAGGGGGTGTCCTTCGAGCTTGCTGATTGTGCTCAGAAAGGATATGTCCCCGCCTCCTATGATAACAAAAGTGTGCAGTGTGACAAAATATCTGCACCTAAGTCCCCTAAGATATTGAGTACAGGTCAGCTCATCACAGCAGTTGGTCAGATATGGGATTATGCAAGTCATACTCATGCTTTTCTCCAAGCAAAGAAGAACTTGAATCACAATGAAAAAGATGCTGGAAAAGAGGAAATATTGGGCAGTTTGGGTGTGGAAGGAAATGGCCGGGTACCTACTTCAGCTGATGGTAATTGCTTTTGTCTTCAAGTAAGGACTGCTGGCCATATTTCACCGATGATGCAGCCAAACTTAGATTGTCCTAAAGGAACGCAGAAGATGTCAATATTTGAAACTTGTATTGGAAGTTATACCCATCCATTATTCTGGAGTTTTCTGACAGGTCATAAGAAGTCTAATGGGTTGTGCTGGGAAAATGGGCTTTCAGGTCTGAAAAATTCATATGAGTTGGGAAATATATATGGATGGATGAGGGATATAATTCCTGCTCGGGTAAAGCATCCTGTAAAACTCTCTGAAATTGAGAACAGGAGAACTGGTGAGAGCTTCATTTCAGGAGGTACAGCTAGCCTGGTTGGCAGCTGCAGTTCAGGAGATATGGCTAGTCCTTTGAATTCGACCAACCATAATTGTGATTTTCTGAACTATAAAGATTCACAATCACCTAATACCGTCAATTCGGCAGTAAATGCAACCTCTCTTTATGAAGATTATTTCCTTGAACCTATCCAAGATAGTTGGGCAGATGGCGGCCTTTCAAGGTGCCCAAGTTCTAGTATATATGCAGACTATCATATGACATGTATCAGCACATCTGAAGAATGCCAAAGACAGACTGATGGCAATGAACTGCCTCAAGAGAATAGAAAACAACCTCGAAATTCCATTGTAGTAGATGATTTTGAACTGGGAGTTCACACTTTAGCACCAGAAAAGCCTCAATTTGTCCTTGCTAAGCAAGAGCATGCCTTTGCAGGGGCATTGGCTGGTATATTTGTTAGCCTTTGTCTACATCCTGTTGATACAGTTAAGACAGTCATCCAATCAGGCCATATGGAGCATAAATCTATCAGTTATATCGGAAAGTCGGTTGTTTCTGATAGAGGTAAGTTGCTTTAAGAGACTTGGAGGCGATTGTGCATGATAGAATCTCATAGCACGTTGTTATTTTGTATGAGAACTAGGTCTTTCTGTTTTGATTTGTTGACTCACCTAAATGTCGATTAGACAACTTATATGGTCTGATTTCAGGTTTAACTGGACTTTATCGTGGAATTGCTACCAATATTGCATCTTCGGCTCCCATTTCTGCTGTTTACACTTTTACATATGAATCGGTTAAGGGAGCTTTGCTTCCTCTTTTCCCAAAGGTAGACTTTTGTCTCATAAATGTGTGTTTCCTGTCATCTTTTTTTCTTTTTTTTTGTGTGTGTGTGTGTGTGTGTGTGGTGGGGGGGGGGGGGGGGGTGTGGCGGGGTGTTGCGGGGGGGTGTGGCTGTATATGTGGGGTAGGGGAGAACAATCTAGTGGAACATTACACAACATGGTTTAGGTTCTTACTGTAGGTGTAATGTTATTGGATTTCAGTCTGACCTATTTCTCTGTGCAGGAGTATTACTCTTTTGCCCATTGCATGGCAGGTGGTTGTGCAAGCATTGCTACTTCTTTTATTTTTACTCCTAGTGAGCGAATAAAGCAGCAGATGCAAGTTGGCTCACACTATCAGAACTGCTGGTATATCTATAAGATCCTGGTATTATGTTTGCGTATATTACAACTTTAATGTTGCTTTTGGTTATGCGTGGATTTTGATCCCGTGTTTATTGAAGAATTCATTCAGCTATGAATAATTTTCGATTTTTGCTGAGAAATTGTGTATTTCTTGATTTTCTATGTGGCTATGCAAATTCCAAGTATAAAGTCTCAGGATATCTTGTTTTCTATGATGCTTTGGTTCTGCCATGAATTATCCAGTGAGACTTAGATTTCTTAGTATGCCTTTTCAATGTTACTAATCGTTCTACTTTTCCAGGAGTGCATTGATTGGAATTATTAGAAGTGGTGGCTTACGGTCATTGTATGCTGGCTGGGGAGCAGTGCTCTGTAGGAATGTTCCTCACTCAATTATCAAGGTCAGGTACTTTGTAGGGGGAGTGTCGTGGCTGGAAGCTAAGCACACAAACACAGACACATGCACATGCGCACACAGAGACCCATCTGTCTTTAAGCTGTACATGTACTATTGAGTTGGATAGTGAAATAGCAATATCATATTAATGGTATAGGAAATCTCTCTTCTTTATTGTATAGGACTAGTTGTTATGTTTTCTTATTCCATGGTAAGTCCTCTTCCTCAGGAATGTGATTTTTGAGGCTATTTTCACCATTATGTGCAGTTCTACACGTATGAAAGCCTGAAGCAGGGGATGTTGTCATCAAGACAAACGAAGGCTCCAATTAGCACTTTGCAAACGGTTTGTTTGCCCCTCCTTCCAGCCTCCACTTTTGAGTATCTTTTGTCATTCATGCTGTTAGCACTTTTGTCATCACTCAGTATATGCTAAGATGAGTTTTGCCATCCCTGCAGCTAGTTTGTGGAGGTCTAGCTGGTTCTACGGCTGCTTTGTTCACAACTCCTTTTGATGTGGTGAAGACGAGATTACAGACACAGGTCCGTAATTTTTTTGCTTGCAGAAATTTCATGGTGCCCATTCATGTAATTCTTTGTTACAATTGGCATTACTCGCGGTAACCATTGTCCAGGAACATTGTTTATGCTAGTTTTATGGAGTAGCTGTCTGAGGTGATTAAGAAGCTGGGTTAGTGGATTCTTTCGTTTGATGAGATTGAAATTCAGTAGACCCTAGAAAATAGTTTGAAAAGGAAAATTTTCTTTCCTCTCGGATTCAAATTTTCCTTTGATGTCACATCCCAATGTCCATCATTTGTGTGAATTGAGGACAGCAATAAGGCTTGCCTGGACATCCACGCAGTGTTGGATGGCAATTAACATTAATGGAATTCGTTGCACAGGACTCTTTCTGCTTCTTACCCCATTGATCTTTGCAGATTCCAGGATCCATAAGCCAATATAATAGCGTGTTTCATGCCCTTCAAGAAATAGGAAAGAAAGAAGGTCTGCGAGGCCTTTACAGGTATTATGTTACACTTTTTTATTAGTCCTTGCGTTTCTGTCAGCCAGGGTTGATAGTGGCTGCTCATTTCCTTCTGAATTGGTCTCTTTTTCATAACTATTATTCTAATATACTTCTGTGTCCTTGATATAATCCGCTTATTCTCACTCTTATCCTTCTAACCAGGGGACTGACTCCACGATTGGTCATGTACATGTCTCAAGGAGCTATCTTCTTTGCATCATATGAATTCTTCAAGAGATTATTTAGTCTAGAGGCGCCACAACAAAATGTGCAACGTATCTAAAACAGATAAAGCGTAGAAGATGTGTCACTACATAATATCCGAAGAACCAAACAGAAACACAGAGCACAGAAAGATTAAAATTACCTGTACATCATTCCTGATGATTCAAGAGCTCACATAACAGATTTTCTTTTCGGTACAACACAAGATTTTGTTATTTATTATGACAGTCGTCTGCTTCTTCAAGAGAACCTCCAAAATTGCTGGAGAGATTTTGTTTTGCCTGGAAATCATTATTGAGAAAAAGTAGGATTTAGAAAACCCTGGTTGTATCATTAACTGTAACAAAACTCGAATGAGGTTGTAAGCCAGAGGAAGCTTGTAATTGGTGCTGGGTGTAGGTAGCGTATCATTCATGGAACTGTAACATTGCGGATACTTTGTGTACATCAGAGAGAGCATTGTAGAAATTCTTGTCAAGAAAGTGCCATTTCTTTCAATGCAATTGCTGAAGTTTCTGAAGATGGCAACATTCATTTTTGAATGTGACATAGGTGCAATAAAGAGCCGAAAGGTGTTGTTGAAACTACGTTCCCTTTTACTCAAATGAAACCGTCAGTGGAAGTGAACGATGTGGAATTTAGGCAATAATAGTAGACAATTGAAAGAACTACTCAAAACTAACCTCATCTAACCGGTGTGTGCCCACCGAACCCTGCTTTCAGCTGTCTGTTTCCGCTCATCTTAATTCAAAACAAATGCTAGGTTTCTTTCATCATTATTTAAACCTTGATGCCAAGAAATTAAATTTGAAAAAAAAAAAAAAAAAAAAAAAAAGACTAATCGCCGTTGCCGGGGATCGAACCCGGGTCACCCGCGTGACAGGCGGGAATACTTACCACTATACAACAACGACTCAGATGTCTGAGTCTTCTACTATTATGATTAAGATAGTTATTACCTCACTGGACGGAATTGGACGACGGGGTTGTCTCATTTACTTAATTTGGAAGTTCAGTAATTAGAGAAAATGTTAATAAATAATAATAGAACACCCAATATCGAAGTCGTTGTAGTATAGTGGTAAGTATTCCCGCCTGTCACGCGGGTGACCCGGGTTCGATCCCCGGCAACGGCGATTAGTCTTTTTTAAAAATTTTGGACACTCTTCTCTAAGGATTTCATGGTAAATTCACGGGAGCTTATAAAAAATGGAAGAACGAGTATCTCACGCAATCATTGGTGAGTGTCCTTTTCTCTTTTTTCTTCAAGAGGATGATATGGGTAGTGCTCCGTTCTCCTGTGGTTTACATTAGTGAAGACAACAGATCTGTTGATCAGAAGGTTAAACCTTTCGATGGAGAACCCTGAGATGAAGCACAATCCGTAGTTGATCTCATAGAATGAGCGCTTCTGCACATGAAGTTGTGGGATGTATTCATGTATATTACAAAGACTGTGCTGACACAAGTACTTGTAAATGAAGCAATCTCTTTGGATGTAGCTTTAAACAGAAGCAAAGGAAGGCATCAACTATTCATTATTTTGGAGATACAAACACTCTTGGGGACTAAGTTTCGATCTACTCACTGTTACATCCTTCATAATACAAACTAAAAAAAAAAAAAAAAAAGGACGCAAAAGAGAACGGATTTGTACCTCTCGACAACCTAATGATTACTTCTATTCCCCCCTCTATCAAGTTACAATATGGACAATGTTGTGTGGTGTTTAGCTTTTGACTGTAGAAGTTGAAGAATGAATGTAATAATATAACAATAGGATTTTGGAACCCCTATGGTACAGACCCTCAGCCACGGGCAAGAGTCCTTGCTTGGTCCACTTCTCCAAACAGTCCCTGATATTCCAAGGTATCAGTTTAATTCATGAGCTTTTGCTGTTGACTGTGAACGGATTCAGTAAGCAATATGCAGAACCCATGAAGCTAAGTGGCAACCGCAGGAACTGGCACCCCCTTGTGGACATCTCAGGAGTATGTCATCCTCCATATTTCCATTGATTGGGGTCATCTCTATGCATATGCTGTAGAAGCCTTTACAGTGTACAAAGCAAGACGGTAGAGACCATATTCTATACTCGAGATATCGGAGAAAAGGGCGGGTTCAGCACATAAGACGATGGGATTTCTTTTACCATCTTAGTGACTTTCGTCTTCTCCTCTGTAGTGACTGCTTCAATTAAAAAGTTAACTCCATCGTCGATTAGCACTTTGAGCGTATTGCTTTGCGGTAACTGTTTGTTTCTTTCCGGCCTGGCATCTGTTGAAGCTTGCGTCCCATGCAAGATGGCAACACAAATGGAGAACGCTTGTAATGTGGACAATTGTGCATGAAAATCAACTGCATATTCTCCCTCTTCAACAAAAGTCATGGTCAGCGTTGGTGTACTCTCTTTAGCACCCTACACACAAATCAAAATCAAGTAATAAGTTGTGTGATGCTATTGTATATGCATAAGAACGTCTGAACAATGCTGCACTAGGAAAGAACAGTGAAGAAGGAATACTGGTGACACTGCCTTTTAATGGGCACAACTAGTATGTGGTATTGTTTTTTTTTTTTTTCACCTCAATTCTCGCAGTTTTGAATAAACAGCATACTGTCAATAAACAGCATACTAGTCCCAAGAATTACAAAGGGAGATATGTTCATTACAATCTTGCTCCTTCTTTTTCTCTCTTTCTTTCATAATAACTTGTTTTGATTGTCAGATGGTAAGCACCTATACAACATAGGGCTCCCATCTAGCCAGCAAGCATCTTGAAAACATAGTACCCCATTCCCACCATGTGGACTTAGCAATTATATTCAACGAATTCCTTAAGTCTCCTACAAAATTATCACTTCAACAAAAAAAGGAAAAAATGGAAAATACGCCAAACAAGATTCTGACCTGAACAAAAAGCTCCAAAGGCTGCTTCTGAAGTGATTGATCTTCAGAAAACTGAATACAAGGATTGCCTAAAACAGTGATGGGACAGGCCATGTCCCAACCACCACAGTCACATCCTCCACCTAATCTCCAGCGATCTAATAATGGTGAAGGGCCCCGACTTTCAGCACTTGGCAAACCATGGTTTCCAGTTGGAACTAACACCTTCACTTTTTCTGGACTTCTGCTATCCTGATGGTCCTTTTTTCTGGGCTCAATCATAGAATGATTAGGTAGGCTTGGGATGACTTTATCACCAACCTTATTCCCACTCTTGTATGTCAGGCTTTCTCTTTTCTCAAATGGGACTTGCATGACAATGGCAGCAATTTCAAGATCTGGATGCAATTCTGTAGATGGCCAAGGGTAAGAATTTGATGAACCAAAATCACCTTTATCAGAAGCTTGTCTCTGTTGTAGTTTAAGCTTCACTGGATGAGACTCATCCTCAGAACTTTCCTTAACCAAGCCTGGATCACCATTCTCTTGGGCTCCAACACTCTGTCTTGCATGTGCAATATCATACAGTACAAACTCGGTCACCACTGAATTGTCAACAACTCGATCACCTTTCAGTTCAGAACATAAATAACAGGAAACTTGCATCTGTCCCACCATGGAAGAATCCTTGTCGCTGTTGTTCCATCTCCATCCACTGGCATTGCTTTTCTTTCTACCATCAATTGAGTGAAATGTATATACCCAATTAAAAGCATCATTGGTCTTCCAGGTCTTGGCCACGAAAACTTCTTCCGGACACTTCAGAGAGAACTTGAAAAAGGGCACTCCATGTTTGTATTCCAACTTGAGGTAGCCATGTAGGTGAACTGGTGAACATCCAACAAATGATTGGTGGTTCTCTTCCCCCACATACTGAGGTTCGAGTTCCAATAACTTCTCTGCACTCACAAAATCAGAAAGCAAAGATTTCCTGGATGTTTTGCTGCTATTGTTTGTAGTCCCAGGTGTTTTTAGCCCACCAGATTCCACTACACAACCTAAAGGACTTCGTAAAGATTTGGACTTTTTGAATGGATCAAACATTTTTCTGATAGGACTGAATCTGGCCTTTGAGCTGAGCTTGAAGGAGTAATCACTTTCTGATGATGAAGGTGAATGGGGCATTTCCAGCTTAGCAGAGAATGACTTCTGGAATGTGCGAATCATGTCTCTTTCAAGGCCATTACCACCACTTAGAGGGCCAACAGCTTCATCACTTCCAAAATTTAGATGCGCCAAATCTTTCCTTTCGGCACCGGCAGGTTTATGAATGTCACTTGAATTGAGACAAATTCCATCAACAGTATCGGATGAGCATGGCTCTTCACAAGACTCACTAACAGATGTTGCACTTAAGTTTGGATCCAAAGATATCATGGAAGATCTCTTCTTAAGGCCTTCCTCATCTGAACCACATAAAGAGTCAACAATTCTAAAAGAGAAAGAGTTGTCACTACTACGAGACACTTCCATATTTGCCCCTCTGTCGACAATGCCTATTTTCTTCATTTTCCTTACCTCTTTGGAACTTTGATACATGGAACCTCGCTTGAGCTCAAGGTTACCTTCCAGCCCAACAGGTCTAGATGGAATGCTTTTACACGAAGAACTGCGGAACTGAATAAAGTTAAGCTCTATGAAGTCCTCCTTTAGGCTCAATATATCATCTCTACGCACAGGTTTCCCTCTTGTGTTTTCCTTCGCAACGTTGGAGCAATGTCGATGAGATGGAAGAACGGTGTTAGGACTCAGATCAATGCTGTAACTTTTATCGAAGTCCAACTCCATTTCCATTCCCATTAACAAGAGCCCAATCCTGAAAAAAATTTCAAAAAAAGAAAAAGAAAAAATCAATACCAAATATTTTGGTGCAGGTTCATGACAACATGCCAGAATAAATGCTTTTGGAAACAAATTTGCTGTCCAAACATGCAAATATTTGCAAGTACATCCCCAAACACAACATAAGCATCTGAAATTGATCCTCTAGAACAATGTATGAAAATTCACAGATGAAGCCTCAAACAAGATGGTAAAGAACAAATGCATATGAAGAGAAGCTCAGTGGCGAATGCATCTCAATTGGCAGAACTAAATCTGCGTCTATAACTTATGAAACGGACACATGAAATCAGAAAAGAAAAAAAGAAGGAACTTCGAATTTTTCAAGCAATGAATTTCAACAAGAGAAATTACCAGTACTTGGAAAGGCCTACACCCCATCAGTGATTCCACTCTTTTAAGTTCACAAAAACCTTAAAATTCTAATCTTGATCCCAAAAAACTGACACCCCTATAAGAACTTGGAATCCTGAGATCTATATAGACCTCAAAAAACAAGTAAAGTGACACTCACAAAAGGTACAGTTTTCTGATTAAAAAAAAAAACCAAAAAGAAAGAAAAAAAAAAGAAAAAAAGAAAGAGATTTTCTCTTGTATTCGAAGCCAAAATTAGAAGCAATGCTTGTTAGAAAAACGGTCATACCCCACTAGATCTCAGAGAAGTGAACTGAAAGAAAGACCCAACAAACTGCAAGCAGATGCAATCATATCCTCCAGTCTCTTGGGGTGAAAGTCACACGAATCCAAGAGCAGAACCCCACAACCAAATTTAGCCAACAGCGAGCTGTGACCCATACAACCCAAAGACTTCCCGAATAATCAACCCAAGTGTAAGCAAAAAGAAATATGCCAACAGAAGTAAAGTATAAGCTCAGAATGAACATGAAAAGCTCTAGAGAGAGAATGCATGCCTGATATGAGTGATTTGCCGAGACCAAAACCTCTTTCTCTTCCTCTCTCTCTCTCTCTCACACACGAGGAAGCGGTGCAACGAGAGACAAGCTGCTGATAAGCTACAGTTCCATGTCTAAAAAAGCCATCTCCTTCAAGTCATCATTTATGCTGCTATGTTAGTGTGTGTTTCTTTTTTAGCACCCTTTCCTGTTTTTAAATCCCTCTCTTTTTCAAACTTTTTGGACCTACCTTGGTCGGAGCGCCCCCATGAAAATCCGACCATACCCTCATCAAAACACTGCTAAGATCTGTTCTCAGCGGGTAATCTTGGCATTACATGGTCATCAACAAGGTGGGGGAACTGCACCATTAGCCAAAAGGAGAGTGTCCAAATCACTGCAACAAAATCATTATCTTAACGTTTCGGGAAGTGCAGGTATCAAGACCGGAATCCTACAATTAATTGTCTGTTTCCCAACATTTAACTATTGAATAAGATGTAACTTCTGAAACCTGCAGAGATCTCACTGAACTGAAGTAACTGAAGTTACTTCACTACCCTCGAGAATCCACCCACTTGACAGTGTTACCCTATCTTAATTATTAAGCTGACAAGTTTTAAAGCAGAGACATCACCATCGTAGGTGGTCCAAACGTGCTAAGGGCAAGTCTGTACAATGACTGGTAAAAGGGCTTGTAGCAGAGGGTCTTCGTTTGGATAGGACAGTCAATGAGAGGGACGTCGGACAATGTGCATGTGATTGGGGGAAGGCGGGAGGAGCAGAACTTGGGGTTGTCGGTCACATCGAACCTACGGAATCTTGTACTCGCGGTGGTCGCCACCAAAACAAGTAACAGCGACGCGATCCGACAGCATCCGACCTGATGATATATTTGTGTTAATTTGTTTAATGACGACGTTGCCAGATCTGATAGATACGTGGTCGTTCATGTGCACCCACAGTAACAGGGTTCTTCATCTACGGCCCCAACTTGGGATCTGCTGCCCCAATTTATGAGGTAAGCATGGTTGCGAGACAGGTGAGGGCTTCAGTGCCCTTTTTTGTGGAAGAGTCACGAGGATTTGGGGTTCAGCAATAATACAAGCTTTGGTTAGATACTAGTATTTAATCGGAAACTGTGGGGTCAGCAAACTGTAAAGGGCTTTTGAGGTTCACATGAGTACCGGGACTATTCCTAAACTTCAGTAGAAAATGTATGAGAGAGGAGCTTCTATTGGGTTTGAGGATATAGACAATAAGACTGGAGCTTAAACCTACAACTAACTGTACAAAAGAGGAGTTCCTTAAAAACTGCAAGATTAATTCTACTCGGCACTTCTTGCGGATTCCGGTTTTTCATCCTTTTTGGTCTTGCCGAATGATTTTTGGACGTCCAAGACCGGCATGTATGCTTCGCTGGTTTTCTTGAGAACGTCAGGGGCGGACTTTTCAGGTTCACGGGGACTCACCAGCGTCTTCTCCACATCTTCAAATTTGGCAGTGGCCCACGGCGCTGTGCCAACGCTTCTGGAGGTGCTTGGTCCATCTATTGTCAGTGTGGATGCCTCATCCCTAGAGGCGTACCAGGAATGGCCGCAGGCAATACACTCCAGCTGAATCCATCCAACCATAAAAAGAAAAAGAAAAGGAAAAGGGTCAATGGCAATTAAGAGAAAACCCACACGATTGTTAAGCAATGGTAGAAACAGCTTTGAATTTAAGGTTTTCATGGTCAGCGTGACCATTTATACAAATCTAGTCACATGCGACATTCCTGATAAAGATTATCCACAAACAATGACATTGTTCCTCATGCTGCTCACTTGATGGGCTTTGTTGTTTGCCCCAAAATGAGAATAACAAATTACAAGACATTCATATAGGTGTTGAAGGAATTTTAGAGAATGAACAGCAGCAATATCATCAGGCCACTGACTACACACATAGGAACTTTCATGTAAACACCACTCCATCCCCCCTTCCACGCACAGGCACAGACCGCACACATAACCAGAAAATATTATACGTATATACATGTTTGCAGGAAAGGAAGAAGAAAAAGTATTAGAACCTGATAGCGTTCTCCATGTCCTGCTTGAATAATGTCTCGTACGCCAACTTTAAACTCACTGCATCTCGAGCAACGAGCATCTGTCATCTGCTTCAGGAGCAACAATTAAACCAGTGAGCGTGTATCTAATGCACAAATAAATGACAACACTAATTACAACAACAATAATAAGAAACTAAATAGTTGAAACAAAATAGTGAAAACAAAGAAATGACCTGCATGCGCTCTGACTCATCTGGCTCCTTTCTTGCTGTTTCCTCAGCTGTTAAACCCTCCTGAAATTTATATGTTTAGTTGACTCTTGTTTTACTTGTACTTGGTTAAAAATACAAAGGCTCCAATGAAAATCGTGAAGCATGAGAAAGAATACATGTTCCATGAAAAGCATTTTTTCTTTTCTTATCAATTTTTTTTTTTTTTTCTGTTGATTCTTATGTTACACAACCACCTAGAGCTCATTAACTGGTTGGTGAAACGTTAAATTTGAAGGCTAACAGTGTCTGAACACTAACAACAGAGAGTGTGTCAGCTCCAAGAAATTCATTTAGAATTGTAATTCCAGTGCCACAATTGAAATATCATAAAAATCACACTAGATCACATCATCATATCTAAGTTAGGTGGAGGTGAAGGAAATCAAACCACTTCAGTTACTTTCTGCTTACTTACTTAAATAAGGCCAAATACTCATACAAAAGAAAATGCCAAAACTTCAATCAGTCGTAATGTTAGTTGACAAACGGAGTTTTGTTGCAAACCCACAGCCACACAATAAGGTAAAATTTCTGTATAAAAGATGTGGCCAATCTGCATAAAAAAACCTTTCTGTAAAACCACATACTAGCAAACTACAAAAGCAATTATGAGAAGGTTTAAATTTTTTGTGGAACTATATTGGCAAATCACATGCGATACCGCCAAACTTTAGCTGATTAAGATACCAGAAGATGAACCTTTCATTCATCTGAATGCTATCACTTAATACAGGATGAATAGGATACTTAGCATTAACAAATTAATGATGTGAAGTGCAACTAAACCCAGCAGGAGTTTCCCAGGTATCATCCTCTTCACTTGAGAAAAATTGTTGTCTAAAATGCACAAAAAAGTTGGAAAAACAGGTAGCATGCATGAAAATAGCATACCTTTAACTCGTTTGGTGACATGTTCAGTATTTTTGAAGGTTCCAACTCTCCATTTAGAAGACGCCGAGCCAGAAGTGCATTGTTCTATTAAGAAATAAAAGAAATGGATTAGAAAAAACTAACCGAAGTTAATCGATTTGCAAGATAGATATGACAACTTTTGCAGGAAAATGAAGCCATATCTAAAGCCACCTTCTGCTTCACTCTAATTCATTTAATATGCTTCGTCTATTACAGAGATTGAAGAAGAGTCCACTCCTCTACTATGTAAGCAGAGCATTTCCAACAGAGTTAAGGACTTCATATCATCCACCAACAATGGAAACTTCTTCAAACAACTAATAGTTACAACTTTCTATATCATTAGCCTCAATAGTGCAGACAAGATATATCCCACAGAAATTACTTCGTACATCAGAAATTTCCTCAGGTTTTACTACGTGTTACCCAATAAAAATATGCCTCTAAGAAGAAAAATATGGCCAAGGCTTCTTATATGTAGCCAGAGGTCCACGTCTAGCACCATCTTGACTCAGCCAAGTCCCAGTCCCCTTATTAAACAAGAAAACTTGTTCTGTGTTTCCGTTTGCACACATAATAGAATACAACCAAGATACCTTTATAGTTTCTTTCATCTTTCACCATATTTTCGATCCACTATTATTCAAATTTTTTTATTACCATAATTCTCATATCCTATCATTTTCTTGAGCAAAGCATATCCCCACTGATGGGGCCCTTGCTTTCATAGACAAAAGTACGTCCAAGCAAAAGAAGACAAGAGTGCAAAGCCTTCCACCAATGCAAACATAAAATAGGGTGCTGACAACAGACCACTTATCAATTCCCATCTATTTATCCCCTTTGAAGCCAACCATCCACTTATTTACCGTTTGTTGAGAGAATTCGAAATTTTTAAACCCATTTTGTTTGAGGCTTTTGTCATGGTTCAAGCAATTCAGTATCAAGTGTAACAAGCCCAAAGGATTAGGCTCTCATACATAAGCTGACATATTTGTAAATGCAAACATATAAGCAAAGAAGTGTGTCTGAACATATGCAAGTAGACATCATGCCAGCAGACTGACAGCCTACAAACCTTGAGATTAAACACTAGCTGTCGCATCTTTTGGTTATACTTCTGAAAGTCTGAGGAAAGAGTTTCATGTGCAGCCCTCTCTAGAGCAGTGACAGGTGGAACAGCAGCATCTGGCCAGAGAAAGGACTTGCTACTCTGAAGGGGAGGAAAAAAGAAGGAAAAAATTTGCATGGGTAAATCATTGTATTCCCTTAATCTTGACTTGCAGTTACCAAACATCTATCATCTGATGCTTACATACCTTTACACTCTTTTCTTGAGATCCATTTACAGTTTCTTGACACTTCTCTCTTTCATGGCTATTTTCATCAGAACCACCTTTTTCTTTGTCATTTCCATGCATGTGGTCAACAGGACCGCAAATGTACTGAATTCCTTGAAGAAGCTTCTCCAGGCACTTATCACGATGGTTGTCCCCGGTCAATGCCTTGAAATTGGCTAAAACACAGCGGTATTCCGAGTCATTATTTGTACAGCTTCCAGGAGTTTCAGCTTTTAGATTTTGATCAGGTCTTGCCGTTGCTTCTTCCTCCCTTGAAACGTCAAGAGGTGAAATGTTCTTTCTCCTTAAAGCTCGCTTAGTCTTAAGCGGATCCTCTTCATCAACAGCAGGAGCAACAGGAGCAGCAGGAGCAGCAGGAGGAGCAGGAGTGCCAGGAGCGGCAGGAATATCTTCCTCTTCAAGGTCAGGAAGATCCCCCAAACGTCCTAGAGTTTTCTGAACAAGAAGATCAATTTCATGCTGCTTATTATCTTCATAGTCCTTATCAGTTAGTTTCCATAGTTTCCGCTCAACAGTGTCGTACACTTTTTGCACAATAAAACCAGGATGCTGTTTACGACTTGGAAGCTGCTTGTGTATGGGAACAAAATGTACCACACACTTGTGCATCACAGATTCTGCTGGGACCTCATCTCGATGGAAACTATAAAATAGCTCTCTTGTATCACGTGATTGCCAGCTTCCACCACCTTTTCGCTCTGCCTCTTCAGGACGATAAAACCACTGCCCAGTGACCATCATGCTCCCATCTTTGGTCTGGCTAATATCCTACCAACATAAAAATTAAAAATAAAAAGATCATAACCGAGGCAAGTAGCCAGAGAGGCATAACAAAACCATTATGCCTACAACAAAGATAAGTCAAAGGAATTTTCAACTAGTATATCTGAAAAGAAATCAGTGTAACCCAAGTATCATATGTAGCTCAAACCACATCCACAAACAAGAATCATATATGAAATGTAATACAGAGGATAACATATTTTTCCTAAGTATAAATGGACAGCCATGTAACTTGCAAATTCCAAACACAGAAAATTTCTGCTGCCTTAGATCCAAATAGGAATAGCTGACAGGAAGAAATTTGAATTAGATATGTCCATGTATATGAGCAACTCTGTGCCTTTTCAAATCAATAGAATGAAGCACTTGTACGGATGCCATTGATTTGTGGACAAACAGAATTTTCATCTCTTTGCAACAAATTGTAGTGCTGAACATAAGACAATAAAGTAGCAACATCTTTCAAGGAATAACTCCTTGGCCACCTCATTACTTGAATATCCTCTAATTCCTGATTAAACATACCAGTCAACAAGAAATTCAAGACTACAACTCCAAGTTGACATGAAATGCATATCAAAAACCACAATAAGTATCCATAGAAGATTGTTGGAGAAATTTCACAGAGAAAAAACCTTTATTATTGCCACATAAGGCTTCTGCTCCTTATCCTCGGGAACTAGAAGTACAGGATCCTCCTGCAGGACAACCAAGATAGTAATAAACGATAACATAAGTAAAAGGAAGGTCATTCATTCAAGAAATTCTTATATACCCGAATACCAAACTAGAGCTTAGAATCCTAAAATTTCTGAATCACATGAATGCACAACTCAATCTAAAGCGCTACCAATCAAGTGAGGATACAAAAGGCCTAAATCTTAGCATCACAACATTATTGAGAAGGTAAAAATATATCACATAGAAAAAACCAAATAGAATGGGCTCCGATGATTTCTATAAACAACTTCTTTTGAACATGTCTGCCTACTCAGTCAAATCAGGCACAACATTGATAGCCAGTTAAAGCAAACCTAGATAAGGAAACCTCTTCTCTCGGACAATTTGCTCGTATATGATACACAATGGAGCCAAGAAACCCGCAAGACATATATTCATCAATGCAGATAACAAGAACATATTTAGCGCATGAAATCCCAATGAGTTCAAAATGTTAACACAGAGGATATCAACAAAGAATGAAGATCCCAAACTCTTTGGACTACCAGTTATCACCTCTCTGACTCTCATTTCATGGCAGCCGAACAGAACTTAGGCGTAACTAAACCCTAAGACGCACTAAAATTTCCAACACTGCTATTCACAATACATCCCCGCACCAAAAAATTGCAAGCAACAGTTGCAGTCAAGATTCAGAATCAGAACCCTAACCAATTTAACTAAAGGAACAAGTTCTCACCAGCTCGTATCGGTTGCCATCGAACTCAAAGGCCTCGTAATGGCTCCTCCGGCCTCTCCCTTTCCCGCTGAATCTAGACGGATCACCGATTGGCTTAGCGTCATCCTGCGGTGGCTCCTCCTCCGCCGCGTTGGCCTCTTGTTCGTCCTCCGACGCTTCAGTCCCTCTCTTCCTTTTTTTCTTCTGGCGCTTCTTCTCCTTCGGCTCTTCCTCCTGCGCCGCGACCTTCATGCGCTTCAGCCGCTTCCGCCGCGGCTGGTTCTCGTCCTCCGAATTCGTCTGCAGCTGCAGCAGCTGCTGCTGCTTCTTCGGTGGAAGCTCCTCGTCATCATCGCTCGTCGGGATCTGTGCAAACCTCCGATTCCCCATTTCAATGCCAATGCGACTCTCTCCCGCATGCACCGCTCTCCGCTTGGACCATCCGGAGGAAAATGTACTGCCCGCCAACCGGGCGGTTTCCGGGTATGTAATCGTCGGTGGCGGTTCTGAAATGGGCCTTCAGTTTGTCGGATTCACGAATCTACCACTGCAGCGCAATATTCCCGTTTTCAAATTATGGAGTTTTAACACGACACCGTCTCATTGGTCATTTTGAGATAATATATAAAATCTAACGAAAATTAGAAAAGTAATATTCAATCCGGAGATTACACATTCTATGAGTTTAAACTTTGATTCGCCATTCAAATTTATTTCTTATTTATGAGAATAAAAAAATTATCAAAATCGTTATAAATGAGATAAATAAATTAACAAAAATTTAAACATTTTTTGAACGCAACAAAGTAAGATTAGTGAATTACGAATTTTAAAATATTTATGGAAATTTTTAACAATTGAAGTTCTCATAGATCATTTGAAGCTTGCAAAACATGCTAGTTTATTATTTCAAAATAAGGGAGGAGGAATTGATCTCAAAGGTTAAAATCCCAATTTCATTGCAACAAAAATCTTGCCTATTTTCAACAAAGTTGATTTAAATCATTAGAAGGTTTACTTTGTTTCTTAAAATCAACATGTAATGGACTAAAACACTTCTATATATAAGGGTTCTTATAGAACTCAAAATGCATTTACAACATGGCGGCGCATCACAATGCTATGGACAAAGGGAAATTGTTTGGATTTGTTGAACTTTATTTAATTTTTCTTGGGCTTGGAGCTCCTGCTGGCTGCGAATTGGGTTGATGGACACTTGGGCTTGGACCTATTTGCCGAGCGGCAAAAAGACGTACATCAGTGAAGTCTACAATTTGTTCCCAATTCTTTAAATTGGTATATGCCCAATTTGTTTCAATTTTTTACTATTGTGTTTGTCTAAATTCACATATTATTAAGGTATGGAGTTGTGTATTTAGTTAAATATAATTATTTTCTCTTACCATATGAGTAAACTTTTGAGGTAAATTTAAACACTTCTAACATAATATCAGAATCCATATTTGGATAAGTTAAATTCGACACTATAATATGAATATTTATGTATAATCATACACTCCTAAAATATAAAGTTACATACTTTATTAAATGTAATTGTTCTCCCCTCCCATATTTTACCACTTAATATTTTAGATGAATTTAGGTCTTCTTAACATTGATATACTAAAAACAAAAGACCACATAACCTAACTTCATTCATTTTATTAAAAAAATGTTTTAAGTAGTTTAAAACCGTTCAAAAGATTTTATAGTTTACACATTTCATATACTCAAGCTTATCTAGTAAATAAATAAAAAATCTAAAATTAATTTCCTCATTGACATAAATAATTTTTTATCAATCTCGCACTAGTTACGTACTTCTCATTTCAAGAGAAGAATTTTCGAATTTTCTACAAAAGGTTAAGTAAAAATATAATCAATATTCATTTCGTCTGTTTTTATAATTCTTTTTGTAGATAAATATCCATAAAGGGGCAATAAGAAGAAAATAAAAAATTTCCGATCATTTTTTTCTATAATCTTTGATTTTATCAGCAGACGCTGGGCACGTAGCATTCGGTGACGTGGCTAAAACTGGATCTCTCTGAATTTTGTCGACATGGCTTGGCTCCGTCCTCGGACTGCGAAAGAAGAATCTGGAGGTCGCTTCTAGAACAAGCAGGATGGAAGGGTCTTCACGATTCTGGGCGTGCCACTTGGGTCGCAGCCATTGGTGGGGTCGCTTGTAGGTCGCCTGTCTATTTTTGGACCACACTTTTGTTCCACCAACCAAAGGGAAGAACTCGTCCTTGACAACCAATTGAATGAACCATGAAAGATTATTATTTTTAACTCGTTGTGGAATACTTATTGTATTGTAATCAGAATTAGATTATTTGGGAAATTAATTTGTACATAATAAGAAAAAAATTAATTTTTTGGTATGTTTTTCTTATTACAATTAAAATATAATACTGATCATAATCAGAGTATAATCTTATATGATAAATATGATAATCTTTGTAAGAAAAAAATATAAAACACAATCTAATTCTTAAAGTTTCTATCATTTCATATTATGTCATCATTAAATTCTTGGTAGCTGTTGTTTTTGAATTAAACTTTTGAACCTTCTAAAATAATATTAAAGTAAGATTAAATATGTTTTACTACATGAATAAAATATTTTAATTTTTGAGTTAATTTTTAAGTTAGATTTTTAACTTAACAATTATGATGATCTATACTTATAGTGAAACAATAAGTAAAATAATAAACGAATGATACTATTTTCTTTAATAACATGTTCCAATAATACGTTTGCATCTCATTCTTACATCTACCTGATAAAATTGAGTATTTATTTATTTATTTATTCTGGTATTTCTTTAATTAAATTGACTTTTGCTTTGTGAATTTCCTCAATACATAATATTCCTCTATAATAGTGTCTTTGTCAAGATTGTACGGCGGCCTTGTTTGACTATTGCCACGGACCATTTCGCTATTGCCAACCAAAGTTGAATACTCTAGTTTTCAAATATTCTTTTGCTTCTAATTATATTTAAGTGAGTTTCTATTATTTTGCGAACACAATCAAAACTTGGGAATTTTTTAATTAAAAAGTCAAAAAATTTGATTGTTATAACATAATTATGTCTTTCTAAATAACTACTTGACAAAGAAAAAACAACATTTTCTCAATAACTAGTTGACAAGATAAATATCCAATTGCTTGTTGCCAACTTGTCTTCTGAATCTTCCTCCAAATACAGGCTACATCCATCTAGGTCAACGAATCAAGACAAGGAATAGGCATAAAGTATGCAAGGAGTTTTTTTTTTCATAGTCATTCTTTCTTAATTACCATATAATGAGAAGAATTGCTCAATCATAACCAAAAAATAAAAATAAAATGGATATGTTATCTTTGGGGTACAATTCAAAAATATAAATAATGAGGTTTACTTAGATAAGATCAACAATGAACCAAAAGAAAAAAAAGTACATGGGATTCGTCATTATCCATAGAAATGTGTTCTAATAAAATAAGTTTATTGTCACCGTCAACATTTATTTTTTCCACTAACTATTTGATCACGTGGCATACATTTACAATATCTAATCGTTCTCTCTCTAAATGTCAATTATTGGACTATGCTTCTCAACAATATATCCATAATGCAAAATAGAGTAATCTTTCAACAAACACCAATTGTTTGCTGTAATTATCACATATAATTACGTGGGACACTTTACAAGGCAATTATTTTCGAGGAGTGACATCTTGAAAAATACAAATATGTTAAGTTTTAGTATAATATATTAATTATAGTACATTGATTTGTCTTTATACATGCATACAAGTATTCAGAATTTAATGTTTAGATGTTTATGTAAAAGATCAACTAGGTTTAGGTAATTATAGACCACCATAAGATTAAGAGAATATGCTACTCAATATATTTTTTGTATTTACTTTTAATTATATGTAACAGTTTAATATGTAAATGATTTATTTTTCTCTAAAGGTTATGATTATATCCTATTCATTATACTTATCAAATGTATGATTATTATATTAAATTTTATTGTTATTAATATAATTTGTAAGGTACCATCTTATTCTCTTAAAAAAAAAAAAAAGATATCCAAAAGCTTACGATGGCATGAGAAGGAAGGAATAGGAACTTGCACTCCTCAAACGAGGTGTAGGCATGTTGCTTGTACGGCACGAAATTAGACCCTATTGAGGCGTGCAAGTAGCAATCAAGTCCTCCCATTATGCCACCTTTCCATGCCTTACAAGGCCAAACATCATGAAAATGATGAAGCAACCTTTGTCCCTTGCGCATGAATGGCGTGCCCAAATTTGTTAAATTTTATCATGAAGTAAGCCTAAATTTCTTTTCAAGAAAGAGCGAAAATCTCACTTGAAATTATAATTATCGGGGTTTAAAATTTATCGTTCATCAAACAATGATTACACGTTGGAAAAGAGTATTAAAATCAAACAATTTGAATGGCTACCATGTCACCAGCACGACCATGCCACATTACCAAGCTTCATTCACCCACATCATCACAATTGCATCGGACCAAAATCTTGGAATTGATATACCATGAAGCAACAAAGGTATAAAAGTTTATCCAAGATATAGTTATTATGTCTAATTTTGTTGATATTAATAAAATTTATTAAAATATTCTCCATGTTCTCTTAAAAGAAAAAAAAAAAAGGTAAAAAGGTTTAGCAAAGACATGATATTTCAAAAAATGACAAACAAGTATAATCAAATTACTCTTGATTTGATTTTCAAAAATCATTCTGTAAAATATTTTCCATACTTTCAAATTCACCAACATTTATTATAAATTTGAATCAATTTTGATTGCCTTGAATCCAATTCTATTACTAGGTTTAGTTTATTCCTTTTGCATAGATTATTCATGACTTGTTTGTATAGAATATTTATTTAATATATAGATCCTTTTTTCATATTGCTATTTGTGTCCTAAGGTTCTTGACTTGTTCCTAAAATTGGTTCACGAAATCAGTCAATTTTGTGCAATTGAATTTTCTAACTAAAATATCACTTATAATTATACCTTATAAGTTTAGAAAATCTATTTTTTTCAATGAAGTCTTTTAAAGAGAAGTAAACTTCAACCCTTTACATAATGTAGGTGAAAAAGGGAGTTTTAGTTGAAAGAAAGAACACTTGTAATCACGTATTATAAATTTTGATAATTTATCTCTTTAATGATATTTTTTAAGAAGAGGTGAATCTCATAATAATCTAATAAACTATAAAGATGATTCAACCACATTTAATTAATATAGTAATAATTTCAAATATCTTTCTAATCGGGGTTTTCTTTTATTGTTTTTTATTCAGAACAAATTCTATATTTATAAAAAGTGAAATGGGAGATACGAATCCATCCTCCAATGGGAAAGGAATCAGGGACTTTCCAAGTTCATAATAATGGCCGTACCGTGAATAATCTACTAAAATCTGGGCAAAGTACTAACGACAAAAGTGAAGCTATTATTACAATCGAGTCACCCAAGGGGGGGAATACAATCAGTGTCGAAGACGGACACGTGTACCACCACCCCGTTGCTGTCACCGACACGACCGGTCTATCCCTCTCTCTCTCCCTTTCTCTCTCTCTCTCTCTCTCCGTGCTCGACTGTGAAATTATAAACCACAGAAACAGATGAAGAAGAGGAAACATACGTTGTTGTTCGTGAGAGAATTGGAGAGAGATATTCATCTAATCCTTCTCGGAGAGAATTCGACCCTCTCTCTTTCTCTGTTTGTGGGTTGTTGTTGGTCCTACTCTTGATCAACGGTCAGTTCTTTTCAGGTTTTCGTTGCTGTTTTCTTCTTGATTGCTAGCTGTATATGTAGAAGAAACTATAGAAGCTTTCTCTTTTGTTCTTATTTTGGAGGAAATAGGAGCTGTATATACTGTTCAAATTCTGTGTCTTTTGTGGGTTTTAGTTTTAATAGCTAAATTTAGTAGGTTGTTTGGTTAATTTGGGGTTTGAATTAATGGGTTTGATGGGTTACGCTTAGTTGTGCTTGAAGTGGTGCTTTTTTAAGTAGGAACTCCTGTTTTTTGTTGTTTGGGAAGGCTTCTCTTCAGCTGATTTAGGAGTTATGGTGGTAGTTTGACCTGTGAACAGGTTTTCTGTGGAGGAGGGTTGAAATTTTACTGCTGAATTCAAATTGGGTATATAGGTTTTTAGGTGTTTAGCTGGTGACGCCGTGGTTCGTATTCCTTTCAATCCTCCAACAGGTTGAAAGGGTCTGGTGTCCTTAGGAAAGCTTCTGAAAATCCTGTTTGGGTTGACCTTTTTTCAGTTTGTAAGAATGGTTGAATCAATCGCCACTACTTCTTTTCTTGGGCATCGACCGTTGTGTCGAGGGACATTTGTCAAGGATGTCTCGACAAAACGGAGATCTCAGGATAATTTGCGGTTCCCGTTTATAGAATTTCATGGCAGAAGACTTATTGCTTCGTGTACTTTAGCGAGAATGAGGGCTAATTGGATGGCGACCTCACCAATTAAGGCCCAAGCTATGGAGCTGACGAAAGAGGCGTACTCATACAGAGAAGAGAGAATTCCTAAGGATTGGAATTTTGATATTGATACCGACTTTGATAGAAAACCTGGTTTGTGGCCACCAGAGAATAAAGCTGACAACCCTTCACTACATAACCCACTGCTTAGACAAGAAAGGATGGGATGTGGTTGGTTAGGTGCCATATTTGAATGGGAAGGAGTTATAATTGAAGATAATCCTGATCTTGAGAAGCAAGCCTGGTTAGCTCTTTCTCAGGAAGAAGGAAAATCTCCTCCTCCAACTTTCATTCTTAGAAGAATAGAAGGGATGAAGAATGAGCAGGCTATATCTGAGGTTCTGTGTTGGTCAAGGGACCCGGCACAGGTGAGAAGAATGGCAGCGAAGAAAGAAGAAATTTACCAAGCATTACAAGGTGGGATTTATAGACTACGAGCGGGCTCAATAGAGTTTGTGAATGTCTTGATGCATTACAAGATACCCATGGCATTGGTTTCTACATGTCCTAGAAAAACTCTCGAGACTGCAATTGGGATGATTGGTATTGAAGGGTACTTTAATGTGATTGTAGCAGCAGAGGATGTTCATAGGGGGAAGCCTGACCCAGAGATGTTTGTCTATGCGGCACAACTTCTGCAATTTATTCCTGAGCGGTGCATCGTGTTTGGGAACTCCAATCTGACGGTGGAGGCCGCCCATGATGCGCGGATGAAGTGTGTTGCTGTTGCTAGCAAGCATCCTGTCTATGAGCTTGGAGCTGCAGATTTGGTGGTGAGGCACCTAGATGAGATTTCAGTGGTTGATCTGAAGAATCTTGCCGATATTGACTCTGCCGAATACAGGACTGAGCCAGAGTTGGAGCTGGAGGAGGAAGATGATAACTCGTCTTCATCAACCTTGGCGGCAGTTGATGATAGTTTCTGGTAACCCAATAAAACTGTACAGTTCACTATTCTTAATCTGATTCTAATGATGATAGTCCTATATTGGCCATGCTGTGTATAAGAAGGAAAAGGGGAGAAAAAAAGTGAAAAAAAGGGGAAAAAGGGGAAAGATAAAGATAAAAAGGTTGTCTGCATTGGACTGCCTTAGTGTTATCATGTATGTATTCGCTGTACTATATATCTATATATCTGAACTTTCAACATTCATCTTTTTCTACCTTGTCTTTCATCACTGAATGATTAACCACCTTAAATCTGATGAGAATATTCATTACTGAATGGTAACTTGCAAATAAGATAGACTGGTAGAAGGTGATGATTGTACAATTAAAGCCAACAGGGATGAGATTGATACCGTTTCTTTTCAGATAGATATACATTGACCATCGAAATTCCAGTTGGTGGCCAATCTTTGTCATAATCATGAGACGTCGAGTCTTGTCAGATTGCTTGGTAGCTTTCTCTGTTTGCTAAAATCTCTGATGGTGTCTGGATTTATCATTTAAAGATGAGTGTCTGTATTATGGTTCTGGATTTCCGGTACTTTAACTTGCCGATGTCATGTTGAGCTCTCATTATCTTGCTTGCTGAGCGTTGAACTGCATGGAGGTTAACAAAACTATAAATATTCAATACAAAATGTTAATAGTTGATGTCAAAGTGGAGGAATGCGTGAAAATAGCATTGTTCTTCACTTGAATGAACTCCAGGAACTGGTGGATTACATACTTGCACAAATCTCGTCCATTTCTTCCTCATGGGCATCATCCTTTTCCTCTTCTTCGCTTTCTGCTAATGCCTGGTGTCTTATTAAGTAGGCTTAATTCTAGACCGATGAAACAATCTTGAACTCTGGGTGAAACCTTGAGTTTTTCAGGAATTGATTAGTATAGAGAGTCGAAAGGTTCTAAACCAGAATCGGAACAACCTTCAGACTTCAGGGAACAGTCCCATCTTGCCAAGAACTTGCTTGAACCAAAACTCTCAAAGTAACCATCTCATATAGAAGCACCATAGTGACAAACAACTAGTTAATCTTAACAACATTCCCCAATTGCATTTTTACGCTTCCCCTTCATTCTTTGTGTCATACTACTAAACAAAAACATCATTGGTTTCATGATAAATGTTATTTAGTTATCGGGACATGATGTGTTAAAAGCAATTAGGACATCTGAGAAGCGCAGTATGGAAAGTCTTCCTGGAGGCCGTATCTTATATCAATAATGGATTCAACATTAGCAGGGTGAAAAAGCAGACGAGCTCTCTGATCAGTTGTACACACTAACATGAGGTATTGAACCCCACAATGCATGGAATTAGATTCCACATCAAAGGCTGCAGAAGATATCGCTTGCAAGTGTCAAAGACCAGGAGTTAAATGATACCGACATCTATGGCATTTTGACAGACGTCTACAAGTTAAGTGACAAAAGGATAATGAAGGTGATACGTCAATGTTGAACCCAACTAAGAAAGAAACTTGTCAGATGATATGACGTGTGCTAAACTTTTTGAAAATTACATGCAGCTCTGAGTTCAGTACGCATGTTAGGTTTCAGAACCATTTTAGAAAATTCTTGGTTTCGAAGTCAATCCTAGGCGCTGAAGCCTATTTTGAAACCGATCTTTGAACTGTTGAACATTCACCGAATGGAGGACTCACAATAACTCAGAGTACATTGATTGGCCATCTCGAACTTCAAAAGTCTTTTCTTTACAATCTAAAGATGCTGCTATGATTACTTTTTACTCAAAGATTACCTTTCTTCATGGGTTGATTCGCATATTGTTTAGATAGCTTACTATTACTTAATACGACTTTATAATCCATCTTTAACTTCTAAGTAAATGATCTTGCCGGACGTCGTCATCCAAAGCAAGAATATTATTCCAAAGTAGTATTATCTGGCTGCAAAGATTCTTGGAAAAGCTTGATTAGAAGTTGGAAGACGGTACCTTGTGAAAAAATAGCTGAAGTGCCATAATCTTGTCAAGAATGTAACATTTCTCTCTTGACAAAACATATTCACAGAAGATATACTTCATTAGAACAACATTAGAGCATGGACTTGTAAAGCTAAAGAAGATACACTATTTCCAAGATTTGATGGATATGTTGACAAAAGTGGTGGATAAAGACAAGTTGAGCTTTTGCTCAACTTGTCTTTGGCTCAAGAGGTAGAGCCTATAATGGGGGCAATACATAATATTGATATTTCTCATTTTTGTGGCATAGGGATGTTATACTTTTTATTCCAATGAAAAGATCTACTAATATTGTAGCGAATAGTACTATAGTACAAAATACTATTATCAGCAAATATATCATTTCACTAAATTGTAAGTAAGAGAACTTGTAATTGTTGTGAAGTTGGGAGAAGTTATGTTGTGAGAGTTATGCATGTAACTATAGGTAGAGAGATCAATACCTACATGGTGTATCAAGAACATCCAAAGAAACTTAGAGAAGAGAGACTACCTCCTAAATCCTTATGTTTGCATATGCACGTTGTGTGTTGGTGTGATCATTCTATTTCAACCTTTATTGCTAACCCTATTTTTCATGGTCAAACTAAGCATATCAAAATAAACTACCAACTCACCATTCATCTTATCTCCTCTATTGCTTGACTTAGACATTTTTACCAATCATTTCTTCCAATGTTTCACTATGCTCAAAGACAAGCTCACGATTTGTCCCAATCCATTAGCTTGTAGGAGGGTATCAAACCACAAAATTCACTGCTCGTCCACGTCAGCAGTACTGCCATGTCACCGTAAGTAATCCAAGTGAACTTACCACATCAGCCCAAGGTGCCACGTAGCCCTAATCTCAACAGTGCCCACGTCTCATCTTCTCCAAACATTCCACTGACCTAATTTCGAAGTTACACGCATTTTTCAACTAGGGAAGGAAAGTTCCCATCCCCGGTAATATCATCCAGCCTTCCCAAATTGTCAGATACCAGTATCCTTGCCAAAGCAAGATCGCATCTTTTTGAGAAAGTCTCGCCTCTTTATTTGTAAATTTTCCTTCTGAATCCGCAAATTTCCTTAGCACCACATTGAAAACAAATTGAAGAGTAATTGTAAAGTTTTACAATCTTGTTTATCGTACTAATCTAGGTTGTAAATTGTGAACAAACCGTTTTGTCAAAGGCTTTATCACGCCATAATAACCCATGCCATAATCTTCTCTTGCCATCGTATAGTCCATGACTTCACCTTATTAAGAATATCCAAAACCTTTGACCCCAAAACCTAGACTATTAGGGGTCTAGTTATAATGTAATTAGTTTTGTGGGCTTAAGTGTTAGGTATGGCACATTCTAAGGTGGACATGCTAAAATATCTAAAGCACTACTAAATTATAGAATATAACCTGTTATTTTGAATGGTCATTGCATCATAAGTTACATTGTTTTTCAAGTTTATGTAGCAAAAATAATAGGCACATTCTAATTTTGAAATAAAAATTTCAAACTAATTCTAACATAAGTATTAAGATTTTAGTTGTAAGAGAAAGTAAAAGAAAGAAAACAATAGAAAAGGAATATAAAAAAGAAAGAAGGTTAAGGGGCTGCTCAACCATCCTTGGAAGGTGATGTGGACACGTCCAAAGGCCAAGGTAACGAGAAAGCCCAAGTTTGTTGGTTCCTATGACAAGACATTGGGGCTACAATGTACTTTGGTGGGTCTAAGCCCAAACAAAAGAATTTTGACTTATTTGGAATTTCTATACCTATTAAGATTTGTATTGTTTTAAAATCCCTAATTTGTTAGGATCTTATCTTAATTTGGTTAGTTTGATTTTTCCTTAATTTTAGAATTTGAGTTCTACCAGGAATAGCTTATCTGAGTTCTACCAGGATTAGCTTATCTGAGTTATACTAGGATTAGCTTTTATGAATTCTAGATCCTTCTATGGTTAGTCTTAGTCGTCTATTTAAGGACATTGTTCTTTCAGTTATAATCAGAATCTTGAGGACCATGAAGATTGAAAAGTTATTGAATTTCATTTTCCTTTAAGCTTTGTCCTTTAAATTTCGTGCCTTTACTTTCCAGTCTTTTATATTCCAGTTATCTTAATTCCTGCACTTAAATTACTGCCTTTTACCTTTCAATCGTTTATTTTCCAGTCTTTACCTTTCCAGCCTTTATATTTCCGAATTGCCTTGTTATTATTCCATTCCAATCTCTCAATAATCAAAAGCTCACTCCGTTGCCCATCGCGATCCGCATTATAAGGATAGTTTTAATATCATACCCATTGTTTCCTTTGTTATATATATATATATATTATATGTTTATGCTCCCCAGAATTTGGATCTTCTACGTAAAAAATTGTAGCAGCTCATATATGTGGTTTTCCAACCTTTTAAAATGCTAAAAATGGTCCATCAAACATTTCTAACTAGAGTTGAATTCAACAAATTCTAAATCTTTCGATATAAACCCTTCACATCTCATCTGGAGAAACAGGTTTTAATGACTTCAAAATCATCAATAAAATGACCTCTCCGGAACTTAATTGCTAAACGAAGGTAATGTCACATAAAAAAATTATGAAGACAAGGTCGATAAACTTATGATCATTTTGATCACTCGAATAAAAGCAAATTTTGTTTAAAGAAAATGCCATTGATACAATATTCCCTTTTGCTTTGGTTAGCCATTAAAATCAATATATTTTGATTTGATGCAATATGCCCTTTTGCATTGGTTAGCCATCAAATCAATATATTTCATTTGTGTAAGTTAGCCATTAAATCAATATACTTTATTCCTACACAAAGTCATTTAGCCTTTATTTAATAGATCTTAGCTCTTCATGAATGATTGTTTCTTTAAGATAATACTATTCAATAACTCTTTTGTATTGAGAAGATATTCATTATTAAATTTTGTTCTTATTTAAAAGTCATATAGCCACTTGTAAGATGGGTAGTATGTTTTATTATTTTCAAATAGCCCTTAACTTGCAATTTCCTATTTTTCAATACTTGATTTTTTGATGAATACAAATTATTTAGTTATGTAGCCTTTCATAAACAAGTAACGGGTTGATTTGAATTCTTTACAATATAATATGAATTTTTACTGTACAAATTGTTGTTTTATCACCGTTTGTAGTTGTTGGTTCAAAAATAAAATTTTCGGTTGTATAATTAATGTTCTTTGAAAATCTGACTCCTCGTTAAAAATGTAATTTGAAATCTTTTGACTTAGGTCAAAAGGCACCGTTTCAAGTAAGTCACCTAAGTATGAAACTTCATAATCTCCATAATTCATAATCATTAAGTTACACTTATTTAATCAAAATAAACCTTATAGTAGAAGTGATAGATTATGCATTATCTTTTTAGAGAAAATGTGCCTAATCATTCAATTCCATTGAAAATATGAGGGTTTAAAGCCAAATTATTATCTAAATCAAACTTGAAAATAAATATCTTAAGGGATAGAAAAATCAATGATTAAAAAATATAGTACAATAATTATTTTCTAAACAATCAAAAATTGGTAAAAATAATGGATTTTAGAATTCAAAGTTGAACAACTAATTCAATTAATTTATAAACAATTAGTGCCTATTAGAAATAGTACATTAACAAGACAAAGACAATGGAGTTATGAATAGGCTTTTAAAGTCTAGGTAGAAATCACTTGGAAGCTTTTCAACCTTAGCCAAGGGACATAACTTAAAGCAAAAGTCACATAACTATAGAACCTCATAATCTCATAAATAGGAATTCTCAAGTAATGTTTATTCAATCAGTATTATATTCAAAATAAAGACGATTCGTAGATCTTTACTATCTTTAGAGAAACTGTGTCTATAGGTGTTTAAGCCTAATCTAAATGGAATTTCAAACAAAAAAAGTTTCTAAAAGAAGAGAAAATCAATGGCTACAAAATATACTAAGAGATACATAGTGACGACGATTGTATTACTTATCCTTATTTCGGTTGAAGGGAATGCTAATGACCTTGGTGAAACTGCCGAGGCCTTTTTTGCTTGCTTTGTAGAAAAACAAGACGCTTGCTGGGGAAAGACAGGGCGACGTGCTTTCAACACTACTCGTTTTCTGTTTTGTCGTTCCTGTGGCTTTTCGAAGTGTCTATCAGCTTATGACATAGATGCTCCTCACATTGCCGCCTACTGTGCTCATACTTGCCGTAACCTACTACTTAATTTTACAGGTTGTGTAAAGTTTTGTTATCGGAAGCGTATCCGCAATCGCAAGAACCTTTAGATTTCTTTCATCCGTAAGCCCCAAATCTAGCCACGGTAAGAGTTGCCTAACTTTTGTTTTTCTATTGTTTTCTTTGTTGTAAGAATGAAGAAATGGATCAATATATATGGATGTGTTTTGATTTGATACTCGCAGATTCCTGAATATAATTTTACAATTTTGTGATTTTTTTTCACGCCTACAATGGTACACAGAGAAAATGATTTATAGAAGCATGTGAAATGACTAAATTTGAATAGTATACCTTATGATAATTTGATAAACATGCTTACTTAATGGTTATGGGTATTTAGTAGTCATATATTCCAAGTTGAACCACAGTTACAATAAGTTTTTGTGTTACTTAGTCATCTATTGCACATTAAAGTTATTTTTATTATGATACTATTCTTCCATTCATTTAATAACAACCACGGCTTTCCATGTTTTTAATAATCAATTATTTACTTTATTCCACTTACAATTATGGCCCCTCAATATTTCAGGTTTTACTTAGAAGCCACTCGAGTTTGGTGCCAGAGTTAGACTTGTTAGCTATCTTTCCTTAATTATCCATTGTCTTGAATAATGCGTTTTAGATTCTTACAATAATATACATAAGGATCTCATGCTACTTATTTAGAGATCCCCTATCATTAAAATTGATAGTCTTTCATAAACAAGTAACGGGATGGTTTGAATTCTATACAAAATAATATGAAGTTTTGCAGTACAACTTGTTGTTTCATCACCCTTTGTAGTTGTTGATTCAAAAAAAATTTCAGTCATATAGTTAATGTTCTTTGAAAATTTGACTCGTTAAAAATTTAATTTGAAATCTTTTGACTTAGGTCAAAAGGCACCATTTCGAGTAAAGTCACCTAAGTATGAAGCTTCATAATCTCCATAAGTCATAATCATTAAGTTACACTTATTTAATCAAAATAAACTTTATAGGAGAAGTGATAGATTATACATTATCTTTTTAGAGAAAATGTGCCTAATCATTCAATTCCATTGAAAATATGAGGGTTTAAAGCCAAATTATTATCTAAATCAAACTTGAAAATAAATATCTTAAGGGATAGAAAAACCAATGATTAAACAATATAGTACAATAATTATTTTCTAAACAATCAAAAATTGGTAAAAATAATGGATTTTAGAATTCACAATTGAACAACTAATTTAATTAATTTATAAACAATTAGTGCCTATTAGAAATAGTACATTAGCAAGACAAAGACAATAGAGTTATGAATAGGCTTTTAAAGTCTAGGTAGAAACCACATGGAAGCTTTTCAACCTTACCCAAAGGACATAACTTAAAGCAAAAGTCACATAACTATAGAACCTCATAATCTTATAAATAGGAACTCTCAAGTGATGTTTATTCAATCAGTATTATATTCAAAATGAAGACGATTCGTAGATCTTTACTATCTTTAGAGGAAATGAACTACAAACAAAAAAAGTTTCTATATAAGGGTTTAAGCCTAATCAAAATTGAACTACAAACAAAAAAAGTTTCTAAAAGAAGAGAAAATCAATGGCTACAAAATACACTAAGAGATACATGGTTACGACGATTGTATTACTTATCCTTATTTTGGTTGAAGGGAATGCTAATGACGTTTTTGGAGGGCCTGGTTATGAGCTTGGTGAAACTGCCGAGGCCTTTTTTGCTTGCGTTAAAAAAAAACAAGACGCTTGCTGGGAAAACAAGAGAGTGGGTCACACTGTTCTGTTTCCGCATTGTCGTTCTCGTGGCTTTTTGGAGTGTCTATCAGCTCATGACATAGACGCTCCTCACATTGCCGCCCTCTATGCTGGTAAATGCAGTCACCATATACGTGGTTTTATAGATTGTGTAAAGTTTTATTATGGAAAGCATATCCACGATCACAAGAACCCTTAGCTTTCTTTCATCCGTAAGCTCTAAATCTAGCCACGGTAAGAGTTGCCTAACTTTTGTTTTTCTATTGTTTTCTTTGTTGTAAGAATGAAGAAATGGTCAATATATATTGATGCGTACTAACCACTTATTTGTCCTTTAAAATTTCTAAAAGAAAATAGTTTTATGCCGTCATTTTTATAAGAGCATCAGTTAAGAATAAATCTACGAATAATTTCTGTTTATTCATCACAAAATATTGAAAATTGTTTCTCCTAGCATGAACCTTCACTTGTGTTTTAATTTGATATTCGCAAATTCTTGAATATTAATTTCACAATTTTGTGATTTTTTTCACGCCTACAATGGTACACGGAGAGAAGGAATTATGGAAGCATGTGAAATGACTAAATTTGAATAGTATACCTTATGATAATTTGGTAAACATGCCTACTTAATGGTTATGGGTATTTAGTAGTCATATATGCCAAATTGAACCACAATGACAATAAGTTTTTATGTTTACTTAGTCATCTTTTGCACATTAAAGTTATTTTTATTATGATACTATTCTTCCATTCATTTAATAACAACCACGGCTTTCCACGTTTTTAATAATCAATTATTTACTTTATTCCACCTACAATTATGGCCCCTTAATATTTCAGGTTTCAATTGGAAGCCACTCGAGTTTGGTGCCGGAGTTAGACTTGCTAGCTATCTTTCCTCAATTATCCATTGTCTTGAATATTGTGGTTTAGATTCTTACAATAATATACATAAGGATCTCATGCTACTTATTTAGAGATCCCCTATCACTAAAATTGATAGGACTTACATATTTAAGCTTTTATTTTTTGTTGATTAAACCTATGAGGCTTGAAACCAGTGTAACTTTGTATTTGAAACTTATGTAAAAGTTGTTGATCTTGTTTTCTTATCTTTCGAGTGTGCATACAATTTAACATGAGATGCGATGTGTAGTCCTTGCAAGTTTTAAAGGCTTGTCAAATATTAATAAAACTCATACACATGTCAATGTGTTTATTGCAAGATGGATTGTGTGTTGCTTTAAGAACATTTGGGGTGCTTAGCTCTTGCAAAAAGACTATATAATAGTTGATATTATTAATAAGCATGTAGTTATAATAAATAAATAAAAGAATCTATTGTTGGATCCAAAGGTTCCAAGTTCAAAGCCAAAAACAATTGGGATTCCCCAAAGTATACCATACAAATGAAGGAGGCTAATTTAAATCTTGTACAAAACAGATATATAAATATCTTAAATCTTTATAGAGGTACTTAAGGTAGAAGAGAATGAAGAGACTTTAATAACACATAGGAAGCAACCAAGATGATTCATTATAAAAGATGATTTAAAGGATACTTCATGAGGAGGAACAAATTGTAAGAGGAAGAGGTGCAATCCAACAAATTGCAAGAAGAAAAGGTATTAAATTTTCTTTGCCATTTGATTGATTCCAATTAATATGATTTTAGAGAGTGGGAGGGAGAGAATTTACTTGATAATTATTTCAATACTTAGATGTTTACCAAAGGATGATGTTGTCTTAAACAAAATATAATATGAGAAACTCATTTGACTTATGGCCACTGTGGTCATTCCGTTCTAAGTTACCATTTGTAAATTTTTCTTATTTAAGTAAAGATTTTCTTACGATAAAATTATATTATACAGCATTTAATCTAATAGACATGAAAGATTAAAGGTGTGAAAACTAGTTTTTCTTTTTCTCGTTACAGTTTTCAGTGGTATTATAGGCCAAACGCTTAAGTTATTTCTTAACACTTTGGTTTACTGACCAAGTTACTCAAGCAACTTTGCTCTGTAACGTGTACCAACAATTCCACTTCTAGCAACGTGGAACCTATAATCTACTTTGATACTAATTATTAAATCCTCAAATGTTACTACTAAACTAATAGTTTAGGTTATTAATTAAATCATATGCCATATTTATTAACATTCCAATTGTGCTAGCACAAGCTTGATGCACATGTCACCGAGATAACCACCTTTACGACATACACTAACAATTCCCTTTTGTTTGCAGCATAAGCCGCCACCGCCCCACCGAAATGTAAGCCGCCGCTGCCGCCCTATTGAGATTTACCCCCCAATTAGCCTGTAAATTGTATTCCACTGAAGTTGGCGGCCTTATATTTAGAACTATCAGGCGATCAACCAAAGCCGATTCCAAGTGTCCACCTATTACATTTATTTGATTTTAGCTTATTTAGATAACCAACTTGTTTGGGAGTGTGTTTGATGTAGTATCGTAGCCTTTACCGCCTTTATTGATGTTGGATTATTGGTTGGTACATTCAAATGTTGTTGGAAGTGTGCTGTTAGACCATTAGAGGAAGTTTAGGTATTCATCATGGAAAGTTTGAATGAAGGGAATAATCAATTGAATCTTGTAGATCTCACACCAAGGGTTGTTACGTCGGAGGGTAAGAATCTACTCAGCAAATAAGTAAACGTGGTGCAGAATGAGGATGCTCTGAATGTTGACATAGATGGGAGAAAAGGAAGGGAGAATATCCCTATGAAACCGACCAAAAAACGGGTAGATGTTGCAAAAAGCGTTACAAGGCATGAACTGAACTTTACGCTGAAATATATAGAACCGACCACGAAGGATGGAAGGATTCTTGTTAATCTCCCACTTTCTGTGGTTGCAACAGGGGAAGAGAGAATGAGGCATGCATTGGTTGGGTATTTTTTGGACTCACGTCTTCCCTTGATTGAGGTGCCAACGAATGAGAAATAATTTTATTTGTTCAAATTGTCTTTAGTACAAGCCCTAAAGAAATCATGTGTGAGTGTGGTTATTGCAAATAAGTAATTGATATTAAAAATATGGAGGGCTGGAATTATTGTGTAAGGAGGAGTTCAACAAAATATCTTTGTGGGTTAGGTTTTACAATGTGCCTCTAGTGTAGTGGAAAATGGAAGTTCTAAGTTACGTTTCCAATACAATTGATATACCATTGTATGCTCATATAAAACAAATGAAGAAGTTGAATTATACACAAATTTGCATTGAAGTGGATGCTACAAAACCATTTATTGGTGCACTTAACCTCTTAAACAAGAAGAGGCAGATGATATTTGTAAATGTGGAGTAGCAATGGAAACTTGAAGTGTGCAAGAATGTGAGGTGTTTGGCCTTTTAAAATGCTAAAAATGGTCCATCAAACATTTCTAACTAGAGTTGAATTCAACAAATTCTAAATCTTTCGATATAAACCCTTCACATCTCATCTAGAGAAACAAGCTTTAATGACTTCAAAATCATCAATAAAATGATCTCTTTGGAACTTAATTGCTAAATGAAGGTAATGTCGCATAAAAAAGTTATGAAGACAAGGTCGATAGAGTTTTGATCATTTTGATCACTAGAATAAAACCAAATTTTGTTTAAAGAAAATGCCATTGATACAATATTCCCTTTTGTGTTGGTTAGCCATTAAATCAATGTATTTTGATTTGATGCAATATGCCCTTTTGCATTGGTTAGCCATTAAATCAATATATTTCATTTGTGTAAGTTAGTCATTTAATCAATATACTTTATTCCTACACAAAGTCATTTGGCCTTTATTTAATAGCTCTTAGCTCTTTAGGAATGATTGTTTCTTTAAGATAATACTATTCAATAACTATTTTGTATTGAGAAGGTATTAATTATTAAATTTTGTTCTTACTTAAAGTCATATAGCCATTTGTAACATAGGTAGTATATTTTATTATTTTCAAATAGCCCTTAACTTGCAATTTCCTATTCTTCAATACTTGATTTTTCAATGAATACAAATTATTTAGTTATGTAGTCTTTCATAAACAAGTAACGAGATGGTTTGAATTTTATACAATATAATATGAAGTTTTACTATACAACTTGTTGTTTCATCACCCTTTGTAGTTATTGATTCAAAAATAAAATTTTCAGTCATATAGTTAATGTTCTTTGAAAGTCTAACTCCTCGTTAAAAATGTAATTTAAAATCTTTTGACTTAGGTCAAAAGGCACCCTTTCAAGTAAAGTCACCTAAATATGAAACTTCATTATCTCCATAAGTTATAATCATTAAGTTACACTTATTTAATCAAAATAAACTTTATAGGAGAAGTGTTAGATTATACAATATCTTTTTAGAGAAAATGTGCGTAATCATTCAATTCTGTAGAAAAATATAAGGGTTTAAAGCCAGATTATTATCTAAATCAAACTTGAAAATAAATATCTTAAGGGATAAAAAAATTAATGATTAAAAAATATAGTACTATAATTATTTTCTAAGAATTCACAATTGAAAACAACCGATTTAATGAATTTATATACAATCATCGCCTATTAAAAATAGTGCATTAACTAGACCTAAAGACAACCAAGATATGAATGGGCTTTTAAAGTCTAGATAGAAACTACTTGGAAGTTTTATAACTTTGGCCAAAAGACATCGCCTAAAGCCAAAGTCACATAACTGTAAAACCTCATAATCTCACAAATACAAACTCTTAAATAATATTCATTCAATCAATATTATATTCAAAATTATACGATTTGTGGATCTTTACTTTTTGTAGAGAAAATGTGTCTATATAAGGATTTAAGCCTACTCTAAATTGAACTTCAAACACAAAAAAGCTTTTAAAAGAAGAGAAAATCAATGGCTACAAAATATACTAAGAGATACATGCTGATGATTGTCGTATTACCTATCCTTATTTTGGTTGAAGTGAATGCTAATGACCCTGGCAAAACTACTGAGGCGTTTTTTAGTTGCGTTGGAAAAAAACAAGAAGCTTGCTGGGAAAAGAGAGGGCGACGTTATTTCGGCAATTATCGCTTTCTACGTTGTCGTTTTCTTGGCTTGTTGAACTGTTTCGGAGCTCATGATATAGATTTTGCTAACTATGCCATCGACTGCGCTCTTCCTTGCAGTCCCAAAATTTACGATTTTACAAATTGTGTAAAGACTTGTTATGAAAAGCGTATCCACGATCGGCAGATGGGAGATCCATAAGCTCCAAATCTAGCCATGGTAAGAGTTGCCCAACTTTTCTTTTTCCATTGTTTTCTTTGTTGTAACAATGAATAATACATGAATCTATTCGATGTGCACAAAACACTTATACGTCTTTTAAAAACTATAAAAGAAAATGTTTAACACATTCATTTTTATAGAGCATTAGTTAAAAATAAATCTAAGAATAGTATATGTTTATTCATCACAAAATGTTGAAAATTGTTTCTTCTAGCAGGAATCTTGACTTGTACGTTAATTCAATACTTGCAAATTTCAGAATATTATTTTACAATTTTGTGAATTTTTTTGTGCCTACGATGGTACACAGAGAAAATGGTCTATGAAAACATGTGAAATGATTAAATTTGAATAAACTAATTTATGATAATTTGATAACATGCTTACTTAATGATTTGGGTATTCAATAGTCATACATGCCAAATTGAACCACAATTACGGTAAGTTTTCATGTTTACTTACTCATCTTTCACCCATTAAAATTATTTTTATTATGATGTTATTCTTCCATTCATTTACTAGCAAGCATGTTTTCCACGTTTTTAATAATCAATTAATTACTTTATACCACTTACAATTATGGCCTTTAATGTTTCAGAATTCAACGGGAAGCCACTGGAGTTTGGTGTTGGAGTTAGACTTGCTTGTTATCTTTTCTTGATTGTCCGTTGACTTGAATAATGTGTTTTAAGATTTTAAAATAATATACATAAGGATCTCATGTTACTTATTTGAGATCCCCTATCAGTTGAACTGATAGGGTTGCATATTTAAGTTTTTATTTTCTATTAATTAAACCCTTGAGACTTGAAACTAGTATACCTTCATATTTAAAATTTATGTAAGAGTTGTTGATCTTATTTCCTTATATCTCGAGTGTGCATGCAATTTAACACAAGGTGTGATGTGTAGTCCTTGCAAGTTTTAGAAGCTAGTCAAATCTCAATAATGCCTATATAAATGCCAATGTGTTCATTGCAAAATGGATCGCGTGTTACTTCAAAAACATTTGGGGTTCTTATCTCTTATAGAATAGACTACATGATAGTTGATATTATTAATAGACATGTTTATTTGTACATGGTGTCCATTACATTATAATAATAATAAAACAAAATAAAAGTCTATTGTTTGACCAAATGGTTTTAGTTTCAAAGCAAAAAACAATTGAGACTTTTTGAAGCATATTAAACAAATTAAGGAGACAAATTTAATTCTTGTACAAAACAAAGATATAAATAGTTTAAATTTTTTGTAGAGATACTTAAGGTTGAAAAGGAAGAAGAAACTTTAAAAACACATGAGATGTCAAAGATTATTTATTATAAAAGATGATTTGAAGGATACTTCATGAATAGGAGGAACATGCATGATGCTTGGAGTAAAATAGACAAGAGATTTGGGCAATAATGCAAAGAGATGCATTCATGTCCAACAAAGTTCCAAAAGAAAAGATGTTAAATTTTCAATGACCTATTTTATTCTTAACTCCAATCCCATGTATTGGTCCATCATATTTATTAAAGTCATGTAGGAAAAGTTTTGTCAAAGGAAATGGCCTGAAACATTGTGAATGAAATATAATCTAAACATATTATCATTAAAATGTGAAAAGATAATTAAAAATGAAGATTACTCAAAGATGAATTTGTGTTATTAAGGAAAACTGTGTAAACCATTTTGAAATAAATACAAGAAAAACGATTGCCTTTTTTCTTATAGCAAAAGGGTGTGGAATGTGGTGTCTCAAATCCGGGACCAAACCTAGGACCTTTTTGGTCCTAAGCTACCTTGGTTCCAATAGAGCCAAGTTTTCTTGATCAAGAAAAAACATTGTTTATGAAATAATAAAATAAAAAATAAAAAAACACAATTGAATGAATTTGAGGGTATACTCTGAGACTTACTTGAATAATCAATTAACTTCATTGTGATGCCACCTTTGATATAAATCCTTGTTTTACTCCCAAAGGAGAAGATAATCTCATCAATCCACAACCTTGAAGGATTTCAACTTCATTTTCTTGCGTCATGCATGTGACTACTTGCGTCAAGAGCGACTGATATTATGCACATCTCATCCATTTAATGGGATCATGTGTCTCATAACAATCCTCAACCAAAGAACCAAAAGGGCGGGGGCGGGCGGGGGCGGGCGGGGGCGAAAGAGTAACCGAAAATGCATAAAATAAAGAGATTGTTTGAATTTCTGATGCTAAATGAAATTGATTTACTTAAAATTGAACAAAAAGTTTCTGTGATTGATTTAAGAAGTACAGAAGTTTTCTATAAATGTTGGTTTGTGGGATTTTGTTAGAATACATAAAGGAAAATTTTGCTTTAATATTATGTAAAAGGTGTAAATTTGCCTTTCTCTAAAAAATCTCATTGAGAAAAGAAATTGTTTAAGTTTATAAGATACATCACAAGTATCTTTTTCTCTTATATGAAACTATATTATTTAATATTGCAAAGATTTTAAAAGCATTAATTGTTGATTCAACTGCTGAACAAGTTAGCTCTTAAAACTCAAGCATGCAAAGTTGGATTGTTGGATTGGGCTCATCCAATTATCATTATACCTAGAAAAATAAATCGAACTAGAACTTATGGGTCAAACTATCTAACACAGGTTCAAAGCTCTCCCTACTGTCACAGCTGGATGTTTTACGCTTGCTAGAAGCTAAGTATTACGGTGCCTCGTACCTCGTAGCAAGCGTAATATGATACCTCATAGCAATTACGTGTTAAGAAACATGTTAAGATTTTTTTTATGTAACAATAGACTTGATTTTTCACAATTCATTACACGAACAGGTCAGCATTGATGTTATAAGAAATAACAGGGTTCTGTTGTTCATTTCTAGCCTACATGTTCCCAAGCATGATGTCTTGATCATGAAGTCAATACATGATGAAATAATGGGGTACAACATTGTGGAGCGTTGGACAATTCGTGTTTTGTATCGATGATCTGATGCCAATCTCATGGATAGTATCTGTGCTTTGTTCATTTTTATTTTTATTTACTCCAACATGGATTGAAATATAAGAGAAACATGTACTCAAACATTGTAGAATATTGTAATAATGAATGAAGAATCAAGTTCATAACTTTCTTCGTAAGTTATATATTGAATATAGATAATAATTTAACATAAATATTAGAATAAAAATACTAACATGTGAGGTATAATTCTCATTTCCTCTTAAGTAGGGATCAAGTACTAATTTATTATAATTTGAATAATAAATTTAGTTATCAAAATATTATTTAAACACTCTTTCTCATAAACATTATCCTTTTATACTTCGTTTAGCTTTTAATGGATTAGCCTTCGTTAATTTTCACAAATGATAAAATTATATTTCCGTATTATGTGTTAAAGTCATCAAAATGGGTAATATAGTATTGACGAAATATAATATTCACAAAATTTGATATCTTAAGCTTTCGCGACTCCCTCAACACTAACAAACTTGAAACTTGGTGTCCAATAGTTGTAGCTTAAGACATAAATAGAAGCGCTTTAGGAGAAAAAACAAGTCTCACGGTTGAACAAACTTAAGAAGTTATAACAATTCTTCCAGCTTAGCATAACCCAAGATAAAGAGGTAGATACTTCTCAATAACCGCTACTTCGCCGAAGTCAAAGCTGCAACCCTCCTTATTCCCTTTATATATTTTTCTTCCTACATCCATATCCAAGGAAATGCTCACACAAACAGCAAAAGCAAATAAAGCAAAGATTAAGCAAGGGATTTGGCCAACAAGTTTCTTGCGGTGCTTCTCATGTGAAAATCATCTTGACAATCGATGATACAGAGGTGGCTCGACCGGGGGTCATTCCGGCTATCCGCTCGTTGGTCAGGCCAACCACCGATGCAAAGCACATCGCTGTTAATGTCGAATGCCATAGGAATGATCATCCACATGAGAAGCACTACAAGAAACTTGTTGGTCATTTTCCTTGCCAAGAAACTATCATGCTATCTGTCAGCATGTTAAATGGGAGAATCAGTGTGGAGCAGCCAAAACAGTCACCTATGTGCAATCATTCGGCACATTTCTGCAGTAAGTGACACGACCATCTACTCAATTTCATGTGCGTTAGATGGATGGCATTGCAGTGGGTTTTTATTGAAGTACTTAAAATCCTCAAGAAAGAAGTTTCACATTGTTGTTGATGTTTTATTCTTCAGGTTTTTTATTGGACCTACATCCTAAATATGTGGAAAGACTCAAAGCTTCATTAAAATGGTTCATGAGGGTGGCTCGTAGGGAAGCAGCAAGTGCTTCGCCTCGGAAACAGAGTAAAGAAAGAAAGGAAAGGATCTCCTCTTCCCCCTCGTTTAGAAAATAAAGATTACTTTGTATATGTGTTGGGTCGGGTAAATATATGGATTCTAATATTGACTTTTTTAATGAGATGAAGGTAGGGTTTATAAGCAGTTTGGCAGAAACGAAGGGATATCATATTATAAAACTCACATCTAACCTAAAAGTTAGCTATAAGAAAAATGACAGTTATTGAAATTGTGTTGCATCTACTTCAACATGTTACATGTCTTGATTGTTGATACTCTATACTTTCACTAGGATTAGAGGAGGGTTCTTAAAGGCTTAGGGTACTTACCATCTTGATAGTAATTAGAGGTTATTTTTCTAGGGTTTTAGCTTACAAGATGAACGAAGATGGGCACAAATTTTGGATATAAAATGGAATTAACAATGGTCTCATTTGATAAAAAAAATATTGATATCTTATGCTAAAATGGTAACTTTGTTGTGTAGGTGTTAACTAAATAATCTTAAATTAGATTGAGGAAAAATGTCTCAACCAAAAGGAATAGAAGAAGAAAGAAACATAAATAGAAAATAGGATTTGGAATGATACGCTTGGAAAAAAATATTTTAAAATGTTAAAATGCCAACTTGGTACTATACTTTACCTAAGTTGTCAAATCCTAAATTGAATTGGAGAAAATCTCACATGAAAAGGTTACTATTTCACATCACATAGCTTATATTAGCTTTAACAATTTTTTTTGTTTTTTTTTGGCTTCTATTCCCCACGGAAGATGCAAATATACTTATAATGCCTCACAAAAGCATTAGAAGGTAACGAACACTAAAGTATGCACATACCTAACAATTGAAAATTGTAATTAACCTTTTAATCATATGGAAAGAATTTTTTTTTATGTATTTTATAATTATTTGTGTTTCAACCAAAGGTTTTAGAACCCTTGATAGTCACAAAAGCAAATTTAGTTAATAAATAATTCAACCATAAATAGATCTCATAATATGTTTAAGTCTAAGCTAACTTTTTTAGCCATTAAAGCAAAAATGGGGTTTAAGGTTTCTTATCCATGCATGTTCTTGCTTGTATGTTGGCTACCGTCTCTACATGCAAAATCGATCCCATTGAAGAGGACAACATATGTTGTTCATATGGACGTGTCCGCCATGCCCAAAGTCTTCACTGATCCCCAAAGTTGGTACTCCTCCACCATTGATTCTCTTAAGTTAACAAATCCTGCCTTGTTCGACAATTTATCATCACCATCACTCGTGTATTCTTATGATCATTTTAGTGGGTTTTGGGTTCTCGTCTCCTTTCATGAACTAAAGGCTCTAAAAAGGTCACCGGGGTTTGTCTCAGCTTCTAAGGATAGGAGTTTGACGCTTCATACCACTCATACTCCTGAGTTCCTCTTCCTCAATGCTTACACAAGCTTATGGCCTGCTTCCAAGTATGGAGAAGATGTAATCGTCGGTGTCATCGACTTTGGTGTGTGGCCGGAGAGTGATAGCTTCAAAGATGAAGGAATGCCTAAAACTCTTCCAACAAAGTGGAAGGGAATCTGTCAACAAGGAGAAACGTTCAATTCCTCCTTTTGTAATGCAAAACTCATAGGAGCCAGGTACTTTAACAAGGGTTTAACCTCTCGTAACCCCAACATCAATATTAGCATGAATTCTGCTAGGGACACTAGAGGCCATGGAACCTATACTTCTGCCATTATCGCTGGAAATTACGTACATGGTGCCACCTTTTTTGGCTATGGTTCTGGAATAGCCAAAGGTGTCGCACCACGAGCTAGGCTAGCCATTTACAAGGTTTCTTGGGATGAGGGAAGGTATGCCTCTGATGCTCTTGCAGCTATGAACCAAGCCATTTCTGATGGTGTTGATGTGATTTCCATGTCTATGGCTCAGTCCAAGGAAGTGCCATTGCATCGGGATGTTTTAGCTAGAGCTTCCTTTGCTGCTATGGAGAAAGGAGTGTTAGTTTCAACTTCAGCGGGAAACCATGGAGACTCAGGCAGTAACATGATAAGAAATGGATACCCATGGGTCTTAACCACCACAGCAGGCACCATTGATCATTGGTTTGCCGGGACTTTGGCTTTGGGAAATAGGTTGGTCATTACTGGATGGACAATATACTTGGGCAGACCATTAAGCCTGCTACCGTTGGTTTATGATGAAGGGCGGTTGACGTGCGACTACAGTTTCTCAAACGTCCCCTACGGCATAATTATCTGCCATGGATCTCTTCCTCTTCGTCTTCAAATCAAAAACATTGCAGACTCAATTGCTCTTGGAGCTATTCTTATAGCGAACAATTCTGTGTCTTCTGAAATTGAATTGATCACAGACACACCATGTGCATGTTTCCTAATTAGCTCAAGTGATGCAATGGCTCTACTAAAGTACATAGAATCCACTCAGAAGCCTTTGGCAGAGATGACATTCCTCCAGACCATTGTAGGGATAAAGCCTGCTCCATCTGTAGCTGCCAATGCATTGAGGGGTCCTTCATGATTTCCAGGGATCTTGAAACCAGATGTAATGGCACCAGGTTCATTTGTGTTGGGTGCATGGCCTCCGATTATCAAAACGAATAAAGGTCTGAAGAATAAAGGTTTGTACAGTCGTTACTACCTTTTGTCCGGGACGTCCGTGGGCTGCCCACATGTAACTGGTGTAGCTGCACTTCTGAAAGGTGCACACCCGAAATGGAGTCCGGCCGCTATCAAGTCTGCCATTATGACCACTGCAGACCCATTTGATAATACCATGAGCCCAATCAAGGACAATGCGGATGACTCGATTGCTTCACCTTTAGCCATGGGAGCAGGTCAGATTCAACCAAACCATGCACTTGATCCAGGTTTCATCTACGACGCATCGCCACAAGATTATGTGAATCTCTTATGCTCCATGAACTACACCGTGGAAGAAATCTTGAGCCTTTCTGCATCAAAAAACTATAGTTGCTCAAGTCCATCTCATGATTTCAATTATCTTGCGTTTCTTTTAAGCTATGGTAGTAGAACATCAATTGCTCGTAAGTTTCAAAGAATTGTAACTAATGTTGGAAAAGGTGCTGCGACTTACAAGGCGACGATGACACCACCGAAAGGTGCAACTGTTAAAGTTTCACCACCCATATTGATCTTTACAAAAAAGTTTGAGAAACAATCATATCAAGTTTCTATAAGTTACAAAAGAAGAGGTAGAGAGGAGGTTGCATTTGGTGCACTCGTTTGGGTTGAAGAAAATGGAAATCGTACAGTGAGAAGCCCCATTGTCATATTACCTCATTGAATTAGTAGCAATAAAGGATATGATTGTTTTATTATAAAGAAATTTAGGAACCTCAGCATTATTGTGTTACCATAATGAAACCTCTACATAGCCTCCATTAATGGTCTTTTTTGTACATATTATATAAATAATTAAAGCATAGTCAATACAAAAGCTTCTATTTATTCTTCTTCTACTTCTCTCTCTCTCTCTTCAACTATAAACAAAAATGAAGGACATTTATTTTGAGGAGAACCAAACGTATGGTGTGACAGCTTTCCTCATGTCCTTGCCTAGGATCGCTATCAAACAACTTTAATGCCCCACACTTTGTGAAGAATGATTCCATACTTTTTTAAGTTAGAATTATTAATAGGAATTTATTGGTACAATGTATAAATAGTAACCTACATAAAATGCACATAATGAGAATAACATGATTTATTAAAAAAAAAAAAAATCTTAACACCTCTCACACTTTCTATGTAAAACAACACTCATCTTTAATAAAAAATATTTTACTAAAGATGTCTTAGATTGGAGTTAATAAATAACTTTATCAATATTTTCTCTTATTTATCCTTGGTGAATCATCTGAAGTTGGTAGGTAATGAAATAAATAGATTGATTTAAATATAGATTTGGACTCAAATTAAGAATCAAAGATGAACTAACTTTAGAAGAATGAGTTAATCTTGGGATGAGATTACCCGTCACATCCCATGTCATTTAATAATCAAATATTTCCTCCATTGCATGGATTGAGTTTTAAGAACAAGAGGGTTATCTTAAGTTCTTTTTAAAATTAAAAAGAAAAAAGAACCAAAATAAATAAAGAGGTACTCATTAACTTATGAATGTATCAGATTATTTGGATAACATTGGACTCTAAGTTAAATGCTGATTTGCTCGCTAACCATTTCAGTGTACAGTACAATGCATTTGTCGGTATCATGGAAAAACAATATGACTCCAAGAAGTGAATGAATTTGAAATTTAGGTAGTAATTAATGTCATTATCGGGCAACACACTTTATGCTTATTGCAATTACGTTAGTTAGTTAAAATAACAAAGAAAGGTAAAAGGATCACTATTCCAAAAATCCTAAGTCCATCATAAAGTATTATAGTATCTTCATAATTTGACTATTATGACAAGGATTGTGTGAAAATTGGTTGACATTGTTAAAGTATGAGTTTTTAGAATAGTTTAAATTAAAAAAAAAAGTTCTATCAACTCCAAAGTCAGTTTAAATTGAATAATAAGTATTTTAATATCTTAATAATAACTTTAACCAAAAAATATGATAAGTTACCTTCAAATAAAGCTTGAGGCTAAAACATACCTTGTGCAATCACATGGAAGATTACACGTTCTTCTATGGAGGCAAGGATAGCGAATGGGTTAAACAATTTTCTAAGAAAGTAAATGTAGTGGCAGAAGATCCCATCATCAAGGAAGCACTCATTTCCATAGAAATGTTCCCCATTGAAAAAGATCACAAATGGTGGTGTTGTTGTAGACACATGAGGACTCAGCAGAAGTATAAGGAAGTTCAAAAGATATTGCGTTCTTTTAAGAAGGAGAGAAGGTAGGCTGTGTTGATCAAATGGTCAAGAAGGATAGTTGGTGATCATGGTCCAACACTTCTGAAGGTCTTCAAGACGTTTGATGAGTTGAAGAAAGATGTACTTGAGAAAGGGTTTGAGATTTGCTTCAAAGGATACCATGCCAAACTTCGCCGAATTGATCGCAATCCATCGACATCCCAGCTACAATGAGGATCCCAGGATGATAAGGTGCTACCACATTGACGGTGCTATTGACGATGCATGTTTGTTGCCAGTATTAGTAAGTTTGATAGGACAGTTCTTGCCAGTATTAGTAAGTTTGATAGGACAGTTCTTTAATGTTTGATAAGACAGTTCTTTAATAAAAGTTTGTTGGGGTATGTTGGTAATTTGGTGCCAATGTCATGGATGGTATTTATACAATCTTTCATTTACGTCACAACTAAAGGAAGTCCTTTGCTACAATAGTCATATTATTTACCTCTCACTTAATTATTTTATAAAAAATGAACTTAAAAATTTTTAGATTACCAAAATAACAATTAGATGATGAAGTTTACTATTAAATCAATTGAGATAAATACAAAATTATGAATTTTGTCAAGGAACAACTATTTAGAAACTCTTCCTCATATCTAATTTTGTTCATCATTTTTAAATTATTTACAAGTCAACTAGCTTTTTAATAAATGGCCTTTGTGCCTTGTTACAAAAGATAAATAATGGGAGACTACCAAATGCTAATTGCTCATATCATGATTTGCTTCAAAAACTAAATCCAATAAGTCGAGATTTTTTGTTAGACTCTATTAAGTTTAATCTTGTATTAAACTTGAGATTCAATGAAAATAAAGGCACCTAATCAGGTTAATGGATGTTTATAAACTGAATTGCTGCTTTATTCTTCTTTTCAACCTTATCTCGATGGTGTAAAATAAGATACATGGTCTTAAAGTCTATTAAGTAAGGGGTTAAATGGTTTGTAGCATGCAGATTACAACTTATTACAACTTAAAGTATCGCATGAGGAAACATACCCATCAATCATACTTGCCAGTAGAATAGGGCACATTACGAATGGTCTAGTGGCAATGTCTTCTATGGTTTATCCTGTAGTGGTGTTACTACGGGGTCGATGCTGTATTTTGCAAGAAGTCCATCCTATGTGTCTGGTGGAACTGATTTTTGTACTTCTCATCAACAATGTCGTGGAAGAAAAATTAATAAATGAAAGAATTGGAGTGCAAATATTCAATTGAAAATAAAATAAATTCAAAGAGAAGTGAATGCATCACTAAAAATTTATAAGTGCATTCAATGCTTGGACTACACGCATCCCATTAATTGATTTTTTTATTTTTTATTTTTATTTTTTTATAAACATACATACCTATACATATAATTAGTATTGAATCTAAAACCAAAAGATCTAAGACAACACTTATTCTCAATTGAGTTAAGTGTTTGTTGACATCTAATCAATTGATGACTTTTAATTACTATTTCTTCTATTCAATACTTATATTTATGAGTAGATTAGCTTCTACTTTTGTTGATTTTTAGAAATTGAGCTGTCTTTTAGTGTTGTGACACATTTAATGTGTTTAGTTGTCCGAACTGAAGAATCTTTCTTTATAGGCTGTGCCAATGGTACAATGCACTCCATCACCTAGCTTACAATTCTTCTTGAACAGTTATTGAGACTTTCCATAATGCATGCTTGCACCTGTTAGTTAATTAGATGGTTCCTTCCATCCTTCTCTCTCACTCTAAGACCTTCCCTTTTAAACGTCTCAATCCCATTCATTTCTCCTAGATTTCTAGTTCAACACTAATTGGAGTCTCTTTATAACCCTCTTTTCTTCTTCATGTCTATACACAAAGATTACGAAACCTAATTTGTGTAATTATAGTAGCGTTTGGTTTTGGTTTGGAACATTTTTTCTTTTTGTTGCATTTGTTTAAGAGTTGGGATCCTTGGGGTATAGTTTATTACTTGAAGAGTCACCCGTGTGAAAAGGTCATGGGTAGCATTTTATGGTCCAAAATTCAATATTCCCAAAACAAAAAAATAAAAACCCTAAAAAGTGTAAAGTATTTGTCAAAGTTGAACACATTTTTTAAAAGCTTTATAAATTATTTTATAGGAATCGTTTGAAGATGTAAAAGTTCACTTATTATTTTTTAAACATAATACTAATTGGAATCCCTTTATAACCCAATTTTCTTCTTTAAGCAAAAAGTCTATTCTAATATCTAGAAAAATGAATGAATGTTCTTCTTTTTTTTTTTTTTTCTTCTCAAAGGAAGTAGGTAAACTTTTTTTATTTGAATACACTAATCCTACAAAATTACCAAATAATTTTGTGTGTGGATTTAATAGACAATAATACTTTTTAAATGTGAACCCCTTTGAAAATATTTTAATTTTGTATATCATCAAAATATTTTACATCCATACATAAGATCAACGTTTAAAATTGTCATCCAAACTAGTCACTTTTTTCATCTAAATGCAATGTCTGTTCTAGAAGATTAACAACAACATGTTGAGAAATATTACTATTATTGCCATTACAATTGAAAATGAGACAACGAAAAGCATAGTTTGTCGAGTTGCCTTCGTGCTCTCATGTTTGCGTCTTATCTCCCTAATACACTGGTAAGGATTGGTGATGGGAGTGCATCCTATCCCAGTCATTAATTATTGAAGTTATGTCTATCGAGCAACGTGCATGGTATGGGACTAATGAGTTGAACCAGTAAAAATTAGTCATGTCGCTTTTTTTGACACATTAGCAAAATTTGCTCTGTTAAAATATATAAAGATAATACAAAAATTAGATCAAACTTGCTTTGATTGAATCCCAAGATCTCATGTATAGCAAGCTTTACAAATAAAATTGAAAACTCAAAGACGTCCCTTCACGCGTGCTCTGCTTCTCGGGCTAGCCCTTGCGTGCTGGAAGAGAGAAAATGACCAGCACGCTATGATAGCTAGCTGGTTGTGCAGCTGTGCAGAGATTGTGTCAGAAGTCGTACGTGGCGACCACTTCGTCTCGGAACATGCTCGTTCGTATTTATCTAAGTTGCAGGTCCTTAAATCTCCTGACAATGCAAGAATCTTCAACGTTAAAGATAATTGACAGGCGATTCCCAATTTCAAGGGACACAGCATGCGCTACAGTTTCACGGTGGCGGTGCTGACCGTGAAATGATTACACAAAGAAAAGATGAGACATCGACGGCTGCATGGTACCCCAACTGACATGCATAACTCGACGGCTGGCTTGCTCTTCGGGGCATAACGGGCATAGCAGTCTAAGCTCAGCGCTGGTTAATGTTTAAGAATAACATTTTCCTCCTTCAGTTCCTTCCAGAGAAACACGGACACCAGTGCTTCTATCTCTTTTCCTGAACAAGTTCTAACCTTTCAAGACTCTCGCTTTCCTTCCTTTCTTTCTCAAAAAATCTCACAATGTAATGGCTCTTAAGCATCTGTCTGATCCTTCAACTGCTTTTTTTTCTAAAGAAGAAATAGAAGAAACTTCAATTTTTGAGCAAGAAGAGTGTTTGAAGAAGAAAAAGTCTCTGTTTTACCGACAAAACTCACTCCAAACACAACACTCACGTTGAAAAAGCCAAATATTATGCCTTGTTCTTCGTCGTCGGAATCTGGGTCAGATTCCGATGATGACTCAGGCTCTACTCTAGGCAAGGCCTCAGAGCCTAGGGAAGATCCGAAGTCGAAGGCCATCATAAAGCCCAGAACCAAACCGGCCTTTCGGCCGCGAGATCAGCAGTGGCAGGGACTAAGCGGAAGGCCTTAGAGGTCGACGGCAAGGCCTCCTTCAAGCAGGCAAGGAGTATCTGGAGTAGCGCCGGAGTCCTCATCGGAATCTGACCCAGATTCCGAAGACGATGAATGAGGTTAGTGTTTGGCATTTTTGAAGTGGGTTTCTTGCGGGTGTCTGAAGACCTCTTCTTCTGCATCTTCTTCTTCTTCTTCATGGCAACCCTTCTTGCACGTAGTCTCTTCCATTTCTTCTTCAGATGAAGAAGCTGTTGGGGGATCAAATGGGTGTTTAGGAGCCATTAAATTGTGAGATTTTTCCGAGAAAAAACGAGAGGAAAGCGAGAGTCTCGAAATGTTAGGATTTTGTTTGTTCAGGGGAAGAAATAGAGGCACCGGTCACGTGTTTCTCCAAACAGATCTGAGGGAGGCAAATGTTATTAGTTGAAACTAGAAGTTGGCCGGAAGATACATCAGCCGTAGAGAGAGAGAGAGGAAAGTGCTCGGAAATTGTTCTCTCTATGTATTGAATACCGTGTAGTTTACAGCATTTTGTATGCAAAGAAAAAAAGGCTACGATTACAAGTTCATCCCGATGAGTATAGAGCAATCAAATGTCTTGGTCATTGTGCAGAGTGATTACGTTTGCTGCAGAATAGGTGTAGTGTGCTGTGTACCATTCAGCCGTCGATTGTTCATGTTTTTTGTGTAATCGTTTGCAATCAAAATGACAAATAAGAAACAATATTATGCTCAAAAATTTGCCAAATTCAGCTTTCAAATGAACGAAATCGGCCCAGTGCCCACCCTTCTGGATTGTGGCAAATTCGTAACTGACAGGAAAAACAATGGAATGAATTTGAGAGGAATTAAGTTTTTTTAAAGAATTGCTACAAGTTTGCTTTACCAAGTAAATATATTAAAACATTATGATGGCTAGAAATCTTATAAATATTTTCATTTGCAGTAAAGGACATTGTACGTCACGATCTCCTAAAAATGAAGAAAACAATTATCAAAAAGAACAAGAGTTTAAAAGTTTATATTAAAAAAAAACGTGATTATGAACAAAGCTTGGAATGAGGAATGAGTTGTCAAAGTCTACGGATAATTGCAAGTTTCATTGTTTTGTTCTCGAATTGGAGACACATAGAGCCACCCGCACTCATATCATGATTTGCTTCATAAACCAAATCCACTAAATCGAGATTTTTTGTTAAGTAACTTTATTAAGTTAAATCTTGTATTAAACTTGAAATTCAATGGAAATGAAGGCACCTTATCAAGTTAATGAATGTTTCTAAATTAAATTGCTTGCTGTTTTGTTCTTCTTTTCAACCTTATCTCGACTCGCACGAGGAAAAATACTCGTCAATCATAGTTGCCAATAGAATTGTCTTCTATCGTTAATTTTGTAGTGGTGTTACTATGGGGGTCGATGCTGTATTTTGTAAGATGGCCATCCCATGTGTCTGATGCAACTGACTTTTGTACGTCTCATCAACAATGTCAGGAAAGAAAAATTAATAAATGAAAGAGTTGGAGTGCAAATATTTTAATTGAAAATGAAAAAAATTTAAAGAGAAGTAAACACATGGCCTAAAAATTTATAGGTGCATTCAATGCCTGGATTACATGCATCCCGTTAATTGATTTTTTATTTTTTATTTTTTTATTTATTTTATTTTTATAAATATACATATCTATGCATATAATTGGTTTTAAATCTAGAATCAAAAGACCTAAGATAATGCTTATTCTTAATTAAGTCAAGTATTTGCCAATGTCTAATGATGACTTTTAGTTACTATTTCTTCTGTTCAATACTTGTATTTGGAGTAGATTAACTTATTTTTTCTATGTTTGTTGATTTCTAGAAATTGAGCTGTCTTATTCCTTCAATACATGCTCTCACGTGTTAAACCACGTCATCTTATTTCCCTAATACACTAGTAAGGATCGGTGATGGGAGTGCATCCCCTCCCAGTCATTAACTGCTGAGGTTATTTCTATCGAGCAACGTGCATGCTATGGGACTAATGAGTTGACTCGGTAAAAATTAGTCATGTCGCTTTTGAACACTACAGAGATGGTCACATTCCAGTGATGGATTTAAACTATTTTTGACACATTTGTCAAATTTGTGGTGTTAAAATATGTAAAGATAACATAGAAATTGGATTAAAATTCTTTTTTTTTTTGTGAAAAGGTAAATTGTATTAAAAATTGAGGCCAATTTAATTCTTGTACAAAACAAAAATATAATAGCTTAAATTTTTTGTAGAGATACTTAATGTAGAAAAGAAAGAAGAAACTTTAATAACACATGAAGTGCTCAAGATGATTTATCATAAAAGCCAATTTGAAGAATACTTCATGAATAGGAGTAACATGTATGATGCTTGGAATTTAAAAAAAGAAAAAGAAAGATTTGCACAATAATGCAAAGAGATGCATTCCAATACTTCCTCTGATGTCCAACATATTCCAAGAAGAAGAGGTGTTAACATTTTATTCACAGTTGACACATCAAAAAACTATGTGAATCCCTTATGCTCCATGAAGTACACCGTGGAAGAAATCTTGAGCCTTTCTATGTCAAAAAACTAGAGTTGCTCAAGTCCGTCTCATGATTTCAATTATCCTGCGTTTCTTTTAAGCTATGGTAGTAGAACATCAATTGTCCAAAAGTTCCAAAGAACTATAACTAATGTTGGAAAATGTGCTACAACTTACAACTTACAAGGCAACAATGACACCACCATAGGGTTCAAATGTTACAGTTTCACCACCAATATTAATCTTTACAAAGAAATATGAGAAGCAATCATACTAAGTCTTTATAAGTTATGAAAGAAGAAGAGGCAAAGAAGAGGTTGCATTTGGAGCACTCGTTTGGGTTGAAGAAAGTGAAAATCGTACGGTGAGAAGCCTCATTGTCATACTACCTAAAAGCCATTGAATCAGTGGCAATAAAGGATATGTTTGTTCTATTATTAAAAAATTTAGGAACTTATCATTATTGTGTTACCATAAAGAAACCTCTACATAGCCTCTACTAATGGTCTTTTTTGTACATATTATATACACAATTGAAGTATTGTGAATATAAAAGCTTCCATTTATTCTTCTTCTTCTCTCTCTCACTTCAACTATAAACAAAAATGAAGGACATTTATATTTAAGAGAACCAAACTTATTGTGTGATGGCTTTCCTCATGTCCGTCCCTTGGATCGCCATCAAACAACTTCAATGCCCCACACCTTGTGTAGAATGATCCATATTTTTTTAAGTTAGAATTATTAATAGGAATTTATTATCAGAATGTATAAATAATAATCTAGATAAAATATAAAAAATGAGTATAACCTGATTAAAAGAAAAAGACATCTTAACACTTCATCATTTATAAAGCTAAGAATTTATTTAAGCTTTTAATGTAAGACAACACCCATTTTTAACAAAAAATATTTTACTAAAGATGTCCCAAATTGGAGTTAATAAGTACATTTGTCAAATTTTTTTTTAATCTATGGTGAATTGACCATGAGTTTATACATAATAAAATAAATAGATGGATTTAAATATAGATTTGCACTCAAACAAGGAATTGAAGATGAACTAACTTAAGAAGAATGAGTTAACCTCGGGATGAGATTGCCCATCACATCCCAAGCCAATAGACAGTCAAATATGCCCTCCATCTTGTCATGGATTCAGTTTTAAGAACAAGAGGGTTATCTTAATTTAAAAAAAAATAAATAAATAAAGGGGTAATTCATAAAGGTATGCATGTATCGGATTATTTGGATGACATTGTTCTCCGAGTTAAATGTTGACTTGCTCACTAACCATTTCAGCGTACAAAGTACAATGCATTTGTCGTTATCATGGAAAAGCAATATGATTCGAAGAAGTGAAGGGATTCGCAATTTAGATAGTATTAATGTCATTATTATGGCAACATTACACTTTAAGCATTCACTTAAGCACTACACTTGGCGTGTTTGTCTTTAAAGGCCAATGCCTTTTTAACTCACTGTATCCTTATTGTAATTACGTTTGTTAGTTAAAAAAAAACAAAAGGATCAATACTCCAAACAATTTTGCAGTTATGTAGCTCTAAGAAGTGAGTTAATATTCTAAATCATTATTTTTTCTGCATACTTTATTTGTTTCAATAGGCACTTGAAAAAGAACAAAATGTTATATTCAATAACATAAATTATCATGAAAAGTTTTTTAAAAATAAAATAAGAATGAGATACTTTTTTGTTGTTGTTATTTATATATTTTTAAACAAAAAATTAATTTCGGAAGGGCAAAATGAGATGTTAACATTTGATTGGTTTGTTTGCTTACCAATTATGGGTAGATTGTAGAATGATGGTTGGATTTTAAATAATGACTTTTTGTTCATGTAATAGCATTTGTCTCAACAGTTTCATCAGTAAAATTTAGTCTACCAGCACTAAGAATTTAGTTTGCTTGACCTTTCATATGATCCATCTCTTATGTAGAGTTTTTCTAATTTTCACTTTGTCATTCGATAAGTTAAACCAGAACTTGTATCTCTTGATTACAAGAAAAGCTAGGAGACAAAGCTTGGAGAAACATAAAAGTATTTATGACAAAGCAAACGTGTACAGCACGAGTTACACGAACAATGGCTCCTCCCGTTTTAAGGTGTTTTGACTAAAAATTCAATCAACTTGTACTTAGCCTATCTAATTACTTTTGGTATGTATTCCAGATGATTTAAACCAATAAGCCATGATAAGTGTGGATTACGTTCACCGCACATCCAATTGTTAGTCAAGATGTCTTCTCTTCTCACACAATGGCCCCAGCAGAGAAAGAAGAAGAGTAAAGACGAAGCAGTCAACTCTTTTCCCTGTCAAGCAATTGCATAAAACGTATGGCCGTCTCAAAATGACTCTATGTCTGATGAAGAGAGCAAAATGGAAGGAACATATGCTTTTGAAAGGCCAGAAAATAAAGCAAAATTGTAATGCAGATTGACTTGAAAAATATAGCTAGACAATAAACACAAGTACAAAGTAGGCTTGTATTATATTATCAAAAGGAGGCTCGAAAATGACTCACATATATCGAGCTAGTACAAGCCATATATATAGGCAAACCAACCAACATTTAAATAATATTGTCTCTTAGATATAAAGTCAAGCTGGACGGTTCAGTCGGTTTCATTATCTGTTTCATCCCAAAAGTCATCTCTTCCCATGTGCATCTTCTGTTTGTTGTCGAGGTCGGCAGCCTCCCTCCTTATCACATTTTCTGGATGAGTGGGCGGTGGAGCGTTGGTCCTCTGGATGATTTCCCTTGACATTTCTCCAGGATGATAATTCATGAATGCTGAGTTCTTGCTTAGCTGGAATCCATGCTGCCTTGTAAGCTTGGGTTGATATACCTGTCTGTACCGAGCACGTGGGGCATGCAGTGTGAGTTGAGTATTCTTCCTTCCTTCATTCGACGTTAAGTCTGAATGTGCTTCCTGCATGGGCCTCGCAGGTTTAGGCAGAGAGTCAAGCAATGCTGCCAGTGCTCGTTTGCCCCTATTCTCAATCTCCTTATTCTTTCTCTCCACTTCTTCGAGCAATGTTCCAATAACACCAACACTCCCCCGCAAGATTGGTGGGGTGACACCGATCTTGTTCCTCAAGTCTTCATATCTGTCTCTTGGCAGTGGCTTGGTGAGGATGTCCGCCAACTGTTCGCTAGAAGGTACGTATGTCGTAACAATGGTACCTTGAGCAACTTTTTCTTTCACAAAGTGAATGTCTATTTCCATGTGCTTAGTTCTATTATGTTGCACTGGGTTAACTGACATATGTAGAGCAGACAAGTTATCGCAAAACAAGTGTATGGGATGGTATTGACTTACCCCAAGTGTCCTCAGCAAGTTCATCAACCACACGGCTTCTGCTGTACCTTCTGCCATGCCTCTGTATTCTGCTTCAGCAGATGAACGAGACACTACGTCCTGCTTACGTGAAGACCATGAGATAAGGTTAGCTCCCATGAACATAAAGAAGCCTGTGGTTGATTTTCTGGATTGATGACAGCCTCCATAATCTGCATCTGTGAAGCCGTAAACTGTGGTAGGGCTTTGACGGTGAAATTGCAGACCATAGTTTGCTGTACCTTGTAGGTACCTTAGAATTCTCTTTAGCTTAAAGAGATCCTTGACCCGTGGAGCAGTCATTTGCTGGCATAAACGGTGAACTGCTTGGCTAATATCTGGCCGAGTTTGTGATAAATAGTGTAAAGATCCAAGTATGCTACGGAAGATGGTTGGTTGTGGAAGAAGATTTTCACCATTAGATACTGTCTCATCTTTCACGGCCATGGGTGTTGAGATAGGTCTGCTATATATCATTTCAGCCCTTCTAAGAACATCTAGAGTGTACTGATGTTGTGACAAGAATAACCCAGCGTCATTGTATGTAACCTGCAAACCGAGAATGTAGTGCAGTCTTCCTAGATCTTTAACCGGAAAACCACCACTAAGTTCATCAATAAAATCATTAATTAATTGTGTGGTGTTTCCGGTAACAATAATGTCATCAACGTAAAGTAAAACCCAAAGTTCATGAGTCCCTTTCTTGTATAAGAAGAGAGATGGATCGAATATGCAACAAATAAAGCAACGTTCCAGCAAGAAGTCAGAAAATCTTTCAAACCAAGCACGAGGCGACTGTTTTAAACCATAGAGTGATTTATGGAGACGGCACACATGATCAGGGAATCTTGGATCAGTGAATCCCTCAGGCTAAAGCATGAAGACAGGTTCAGATAAATGACCGTGCAGGAATGCGTTTTCTATGTCCAGTTGTTTAATATCCCAGCCACGGATTATAGCAAGAGATAAAACTAACCTTATGGTTGTTGGACGCACCACAGGACTATAAGTTTCAAGATAGTCTATTCCGGCTTCCTGGTGGTATCCCTTTGCAACCAGCCGTGCCTTCAATCTGTCTAGAGTTCCTTAAGGTGTGAGTTTGGTCTTAAAGACCCACTTGTTTCCAACCACGTTCATGGAGGACAAACGTGGGACAAGAGACCAAGTTTCTGCCCTTTGCAAGGCTCTCATTTCATTCAACATGGCTGCTCTCCAACCATCATGAGAGAGGGCATTTTGCACACTAGTGGGTGTAGGGGGAATATTTGTTGTTGTGTGAAGGGCATATCGAGTGTTAGGACGCCTGATTCCAGCTTGGCTCCTTGTCGTCATTGGATGGATTCTAGCTGGATTTTCAGTTGAAGTTTGGCTGGTGGTTTCTTGACTGGTAGTTGTGGGAATTGAAGGTTCGGAAACACTAAGGTTCTTGTCGGGCTTATAGTGGAAAGATGGAGAAGAAGAATAAGGAGATTGGTGGGTCAAGAACTGAGTAGAGCTTGGTAACACGTGATGTGTCTCTTGTGTTGGGTTTGTATTTAAAATGATGTCCTGTACTTCTTCATTAATTGTAGGATCAGAAATTTCTTCACTTCCCGATTCTTCCTCATGAAAGTCTGCCAGATTTTGTGGTGTCCTTATGTACCGTGTAGTGGGTGCATTAATTTCATCAAGGTACCGATTGCTAGGTGTAGCAATCTCTTCGGTTTGGACAGCCGTATGGTGATGGAACGGTTGTACCTGGGAAGTACCTTGTTCGAAGATCATATCTTTGTGTTGTACTTGAGAAGCTGAAGTTGAGTTCATTTCCTGAAGTGTCCTTGCGTCGGGAATTATTTGAGTAGGAATCAGGTCACTTTCTTGTGGAGTTGTATAATTGTTTTTCTCCGCATGCTTGCTGTCTTCTTCAAAAGGATAAACCTGCTCATTAAACATTACGTGTCTAGAGATAAAAAGTTTTCCCGTGTGTAAGTGTAGACACCTGTAACCTTTGTGACGTGTGCTGTATCCTAAGAAGACACACGGGACAGATTTTGAAGTAAGTTTATCTGTCATGGTAGATCTTAGACAAGGATAACATTGAGACCCAAAGACCCTGAAAGTTCCATATTCAGGGACCCTATTATAAAGGGTTTCAAAAGGTGATTTTCCATGCAGTATTCTCGTTGGTAATCTATTTATCAGATAAATAGCGGTAGAAAAGGCCTCTACCCAATACTTACGTGGAACTGAAGCTTCTCTTAATAATGATCTGCCGAGCTCAACAATATGCCTGTGTTTTCGTTCGGCAATCCCGTTCTGTTCCGGTGTGTAAGGACATGACATTTGATGCAATATTCCATGGTATCGCAGCTCCACTTCCAGGTCTTTACTTGTATATTCACCACCGTTGTCAGAATGAAGAGTTCTGATTTTTCCGTCAAACTGTCTTTCTATCATGGATTTAAAATCAACAAATATTTTGAAGAAATCGGATTTTCTTTTCAAAGGGTAAAACCAAGTATACCGTGTGCATTCATCCACAAATATTGCATAATATAGAAAGTTTTGGCATGACTTCTCTGGTGACGGACCCCACAAATCACTATGTATGCGCTCAAAAGGCACTTGTGATTTATTTTCTGACGAATTAAAAGATAAACGGTGGCTCTTTGTCTCTGAGCATATATTACAGAATTTAGGAATGTCACCTCTTAAATCAATAAGTTTTTGTTTATGCAAATCACTCAAAATACGTAAGTTAGAGTGTCCAAGGCGTTTATGCCAAGTGTTACCATCTGTTGCTTGTTGGTGAAGGGTAAGATAGGCTTGTATTTTCTCATTGGGCAATACGTACAAGTCTCCTCTTCTAGATCCCTTTAGCAGGCTCTCCTGTGTGTTCAGGTCCTTAACAACAAATGAAGTTTTGTCAAAGACCACTATGCATGGATTATCATCTGTTAATTTTGAAACAGACAATAAATTTTGTTTGATAGCAGGAGCTACCAAGATTGAATTTAATTTCAATTTTCCTTGGCTGAGACGTCCCTAGCCTATATGTGTAATTGGAATACGTTTTCCGTTTCCAACAAATATTGTGTCAGAACCTGAATAATTTGAGTATGATGATAGGATACCTATAGATTCCACGATGTGAGAGGAGGCTCCTGAATCAGCTACCCATTCATCGTTCTTAGGCTCATTGATGTGTAATGTTGCCAGAGCCTTAGGTATATTGTCAGCTTGAAAGGTGTGATCAAAACGTCGCCAACAATCAAGACCTATGTGACCTTTCTTTCCACAAATTTGACAGGTAATAGGATGTTGTGTAAAAGGTTGATTTTCGTCACCTGAGGTATTGTTAGGATTATTTCCTATCAATCTTCCTTGATTGTAGGTTCCTCTGTTGTTGTTGTAGGCGGTTGGTGTGAAACCACGTCCTTGAGAAGTAAATCTTTGTTGGGTTCCTCTCCCTCTATTGCTTCGTCCGCCACGATTGTATCGTTGAGCTGTATATGCTGCACCTTCTATTGGAGTTCCAGAAGTATTCTTTGGATACCTAGTGATTCGTGATTCATATGCTTGAAGTTGTGAAATCACAGTGCTAAATTCAGGTATTGGAGGGCGAAACATAGCAGTTTTGAAAGATTCATATGATGCATCAAGACTTTCAAGTAGTCTAAATGTTTTTGCAGAATCTGAAACAGGTTTTCCAATAGAGCTTAATTGATTCAAAATACCTTTGAACTCTGTCAAGAAATTTGACAAAGTTTTACCTTCTTTCCGAATGTTGTTGAGTTGGGAAAGTAGGTCGAATTCACGGGATTCTGTTTTCTGAGCAAAATGATTTGCTAGCTCATCCCAGACTTGTGACGATGTCTCTAGTTCAAAAATATGACCTAGAGCTTCTTCAGAAAGTGTGCTAATTATCCAGGATTTGACTAATGCGTCACTTTGTGACCAGGAGTCAAAATCAGGATTTGGTGTTTCGGTATCTCCCATGGTCTGGCTAGGTTTGGGTACTTCGCCCGTGATGAAACCTGTAAGTTTTTGTGTTTGGAGGAGTGACTTTATCTGAGTCATCCAAGACAGGTAATTTCCTTCTGCGAGCTTGATCGTAACAAAGTTGCTCACATTAATGGAATTGGGAAAAGGGTAGGTGTTGTTTCGGCGGGCCATGTTGGCTCTGATACCAACTTGAAAAATATAGCTAGACAATAAACACAAGTACAAAGTAGGCTTGTATTATATTATCAAAAGGAGGCTCGAAAATGACTCACATATATCGAGCTAGTACAAGCCATATATATAGGCAAACCAACCAACATTTAAATAATATTGTCTCTTAGATATAAAGTCAAGCTGGACGGTTCAGTCGGTTTCATTATCTGTTTCATCCCAAAAGTCATCTCTTCCCATGTGCATCTTCTGTTTGTTGTCGAGGTCGGCAGCCTCCCTCCTTATCACATTTTCTGGATGAGTGGGCGGTGGAGCGTTGGTCCTCTGGATGATTTCCCTTGACGTTTCTCCAGGATGATAATTCCTGAATGCTGAGTTCTTGCTTAGCTGGAATCCATGCTGCCTTGTAAGCTTGGGTTGATATACCTGTCTGTACCGAGCACGTGGGGCATGCAGTGTGAGTTGAGTATTCTTCCTTCCTTCATTCGACGTTAAGTCTGAATGTGCTTCCTGCATGGGCCTCGCAGGTTTAGGCAGAGAGTCAAGCAGTGTTGCCAGTGCTCGTTTGCCCCTATTCTCAATCTCCTTATTCTTTCTCTCCACTTCTTCGAGCAATGTTCCAATAACACCAACAGATTGGACCAATTCATTTTATGTAGTTTGCAAAATCTTGTGTTTTCTTTTAATATAAGTATTTCCATTTATACTTAATTATCAGTCAAATGTAGGAAGATCAGATGGAAATAGGTAGCCATAACTTGGAAATTTTGTAATGATATTCCCCTTTATTAAGCTTTAGCTATTTGTTTGTCCTTATTGATAAAAGTATGAAATTCTATTTCTATATAATTTGATAAGTAATTAAATTTATTATTTTCTCTAAATTTAAATGTTAATATACCAAACAATGTAACACGGTGTTAAATCTCACCTAATGATTGAGAATGTTAAACTCAAATTTTTTGTCAACTTAAACTTTAGTTATTTAATACCATTTTCTTCTTTTAATTACCACAGTTTCCAACCTTTGGGTTATATGAGAAGCAAATATATTTTAGCCCCTATGTTGACAATTTTTGCAGTAGCAATCATTGTTCGTGCCGGAAGATTTACTCTCTGTTTTACCAAACATTGGCCATTAAATATATTTCGTTTTTACTTTTTCCTTTTTTTTTTTTTTGAAGAGAAAGAAGTGGGGGTGTGTTGTTGGTGTCCCTTCTGTTCTGTCGATTCTCTTTGCCTTATGTTCATCCACTTTATAAATTGATCACAATGCCATTCAACTCTACACAGAAGTCCTGCTCCTGAAGAGAGCAATGGAGTTTCTTAATGGAATTTCTTTCCTGTGTCCTTGTTAGCTTCCCATGCTGAATCAATGTCAATACAGAGGGCCACATGCACTGCTTGCATGGGGATATCCCTTATGCCTGAGGCCTTCACCGACCATCCTATCTGGGATTCTTCCGCCATTAACTCCTTCAAGTTTACAAATCTTGCCTCTGTAAAGAGTCATCAATCATCGCCACCACTTATATACACTTCTGATCATGCTTTCCAAGGCTTTACTGTTAGAAAATATTGCCTCAACAGAGACTGTTTATAGGATCAAAACATCAATCATGGAGAGAACTTGTGGGTTTCGTAATACAATGCATAATATAATTGATGACGTACCATATATCTCCATTTCTTCAGCTCCAAGTAGGCCCTAGTCTTCCTCTCTATTCTCTTCTTGGCTCGATGAGACAGCCAAAGCTGCTACCAGAATGGGAGAGTGGCTTATGGACTGCTAGGGCTCTCACTCACTCAGTTGCAAAGAGAAGTGTCGTGTGTGTTTATTGTGAGCAAGCTTTTGTCTTTTAAGCAAGTGAAAATGATGACATGGCGAAAATGCCCTGTGGGGCATTTTCCCATTATTAAGTGCAGTAAGAAATCATTAACCAAACTTAGCCAATCTCTCCCTGTAGCAAGCTATATTAAATTCATAAGGAGAGCTAGAGAGGGGACTTAGCCAATAATTAGATGTGTCCATACAAATAGATCGACTAATCACAAACTATAAGATGGACAGAAGGTTCACACCAAATAATAACAAATAGGCAATAAGGGCAATACAAATATGTACAACATGTGTACAACCATAATGAACCAACAGACTACATTAACTAACCACGGTAGGGAATATTAGTTTATGCTCATTGATATAAACCCACATAACATGGACTCATACAATGAGCCAACAATCTCCCACTTGGGCTATAGCAATGATCATAAAATCAATTAATATTAATAATAGATTTCTTTTATATTAAAATAACTTTAAAACATTTTGATTTGTGCTGGTTTGAAAGCATAGCAATAAAGCCCTTATCGCTGATCTCAACACAGGGTTTCAAACCCTCAAACAATGGCAACAACTGTGTCATTTAAAGACACAGCCCTACCATAATCATAAGAGTTTTCCACCCTACAACAGATCAAAACTGGTGTAGTGAACAAGCAACACCTTGAAAGAAAATTAAGTGGTGTTGTCTCTGTTAGTCCCATTCTCCTAGTGACTTATGTCACTTCCAAAACTGTCACAGGGAAATGTCTCTCCAAAGTGACCAATGTCACCAACAAAATCATGTCATGAGAGCATCCCTAAAGTGACAAAACGTCATAGACAAAACGTCTTAGGAGAATACAAAATGTCTTGCATAATTTACTCGAGTATAAATACATATGTGCTGCAAGACATTACAATACGGCCAACAAATATGCCCCGGCCAAATGCTTAAGGTTGCACCTTCCTTAAGACTTTATAACATGCCTTAGACAAGCACGTACGTGTCTCACAAGCTTGAAAAAATCAAACAAGCAGGCAGCTGGGATGTATATACATCAACCAGATTTTACATAACATTAAACAAAATAGATGCTGTAACAATATATGATAGTAAGGGGAGCAAAAGCTCCCACTGAACAAAAGCATCTAATAAGGAGTAATAGCTCCCACTGAGCAAAAGCATCAAACAAAGAGCAAAAGCTCTCACTAAGCAAATGAATTAAACTAAGAATTAGGGCCCATACTTTTAACATGCTTTTGCAACTCCAAGGGCTTAACCCTTTAATAGGTGGTTCAATTAACATGACACCTATAACAACGTGCTTCACTACAAAATTGTCACCATCATTTACTTTCTCTTCAATGGTAAAAACTGTCAAACAATACAGATGCTCTTTCATATCAAAGTAGATACTTTAAAAGAGCTCCCACTGAACAACAACATCTAATGATGTTGTCAAGCTTATACGTATGATATGTCAATCAAGAATAAAGGGTCAAAACCCAAACAGTGGGATGATCAACCACAACAGTTGTGAAAACATAAGGGTAAAAACTATAGCATCTGTATTAATAGTTTACACAACGTCACCTATCTTAACCTTTCAATAATGGTTAAGAATTAAAATTCACTTGTGCTTAGACCTTGTGATACAACCATTGTTGTTTACAAATGACATAATAATTTTTAATGTCATAACATAAGTAAACAGGTCTAGCACTCAAAATAAACTCTAACAATTTTCTTACGAGTTCAACGACTCTTATGAGTTTGTAAATTCCTCTACGAGGTTCATTAATTAAATCAGTCAAGTAGCTGCCCTACAACACGTTTCAATGTTGACAGCAATAACATCATAGCATAGTCCTCATTATCATCAAAAGCTACAAAACCTTAACATCCAAGTAGTTCCCAAATATAAGACCATGTCTTATTGGTCGCAGGCTAACATGATTACATGTATAGAGGTCAACTATCAAACCTTATATCCATTCAAGAATCCCATGATATTCTAATAACAACCCAATGGTTGAACCTAAGGTTTGACTAATGTACTCCAAAATATTATTCCAGAAGCAACATCTATCTAGTGTAGCATACATACAAATGGAGATTACAAGTACACTATTTAACGACACTTTCTTTCAACATTTCTTACATAACTCAACTTTAGGGCACTATTATAAGTTTGGCTTGTCTCTCATAAGAATCGAATTGCATCTAGATTTATAACCTCAAATGCCAAACATTGTCAAGAATATAATCATCATGTGCCCTCACCAAATTCTATGCATCAATTACTTCAACAACTAATAATTCACCTAAAGAAGCAATATTTAAAATTGCTTATAAGCTAAACATTATCCTCATAGAGAATCAAGAAAACTCAGTATGCTCCCACTGATCTTTGTAAATCAACATATATAATGTGATTTATCACATTACAACAAAGTTATCCGAACTTATAAAACAATAAAACTTTGGCTGCCAAAGTTAGGGAGCTTACTCAGAACCCATGAATAGGTTCAATAAATGCATATACAATTGAATTTGTATCAAACGCCTCAAAACACTTAGGTTGCAATACATAGAAATCTAATATAGAGTTTCATTAAGAAAGGTAGTCTTGATAGCTAACGGCCAACTATCATGGCAACGCATTAAACAAGTGATCATATGATGGTCACTATAAAATGAGCTTTTCAGCTACCAACCAAACAAGACCACTCAAACTTTCTTATGAAGACTCTCTTGGTTTTATGCATACATTCACAAACAACAATCTTGCAACCTTGAGGCAATACAGTAAGCTCCAAATACTAATATGTCTAATCAAAATGTCCTGTTTATAATTATATCAGCATAGATCCTACATATGCTAGAAATATTACTTACACAAGCAATTGGATTAATACCAATGTTACAATCAAGTTCTCCCAAGAGACCAAGTAGTATAAAACAAAGCTTGTCAGCTTTCTTTGGTGGAACCTCTAAGCAGAGCCACCAATCCCCTGAATAGAGCCCTCATAAATGAATCTTGAACCTGCAGAACCTCAGCCAAGGCTGTTTCAACAAATGGTTCATATACTATAGCAGGTTTAAATTATGGCTCTTCTGATTTTAACTAAATATTTATGGGGTCAAACGAATGACATAGTCATATGAACCTTACTACTATTTCAAGTGGTCGGAGAACAATTACATTTCTTTGTTACATTATGTTTCAGATACTCTATTCTCTACAATTTCACAATTCTAGTACTCTTCAGGGATATAAACCAATACCAGTTTCTAATAATCTACGCAAAATACAGGACATTCAATTTTACCTTTTATAGAACATCTCAAAACATTTCACATGATCCATACATTCAACATATATATGAGAGTCTAGTATCATATATTGACTACACTATGATGCTTAGAATTCCTAAGCATAATAGATTTATTAGTTACCTCAAAGTCATCTCCTGTAGTCAAATAAGCTTTTACAAATATTCAGAACAGTCGCTCTACCATGATATTCTCCATATTAAGCAAATCACACGACATGTTCTCTTTTCTATCTGTCAACATCTATCAATTATAAATTACTATGGTGAGAAGATCAATTATAACTTTAAAATAAAATTTTAGCACAATAACCTCATACATGGCCATTAACGTTAATATGTATATCCTCAATGGGCCAAAATAACATACCACAAATCACCTTTCATCTTGACCACTATATTTCCAGATCATCTTCAATGTTCCAGCTATAACTCTCTAAGAGTCATAAATATCATGGAAAGCCAAACACAACAAGTGTAAACCATAAAATGTGGTGTTGTTGCTAATATCATTTGAGATAAATGACATATTGATTATACAATTCGCCACCCCAAAACAACCACCACATATGTTCATCCCTGAACCAAATTTCCTCAGAAAAACTGTACCCAGGTGTACAGTATAAGGTCATCCCAAAACAATTTCGAAAATAGGATGACATATCTAACAAACCCATAAAAATTTTCATATTGTATTTAAACAAAAGTTTACACCAACTTGGCTTTCCTCTACATGTGAATCCAAATGATAAAATATCATAAGTCACAAAATTATACAACCACCAATAATCAAATGTGACTTCTAACAAGAAACCATTCTATCAAAGTATAGTTATCGACAACTCCTTAACTACCATACCTCAAGTGAAAATCTCTATTAACAATTATTATCAGAAACTCTAAATTCCTAATAATTCTTCAATAGTGCACTCAATATATGAATCACAAATAAGGTGATCCTAAGTTGACCTTTAATGGGTAGTAAACTAATGCGACCATAATTCAATAATGTGCCTCATGAAGCAACTCAATATTCAAATTGTTGCAACCAATGAGATCCATGTTTAATCATTGATAAAGGTAGAGTTATTATCCAGCTCCTCCACAAAACGTTTTAACTTTGAAATTAAACTTCAAGTGAACCTCAATGAAGACTACATTGCAGTCAACTTAAAAAGGTAAGCAATAGGCAAATGGAAGCCATTAGCTGATGTAGCCAAACCAATGAGAGCTAACAAACATTGTCATACAAACACTTGTAGGCACAAAGTATAACATGATATCTAGAGGCTCTCAATACAGTAATAACAACAAATTGACATAGAATGTGATTAATGAACAAATGTCAATCGTTACTTAAAGCATGATCCAATCAGGACTTCTATAATGACAATGCAATTGGTGACAATAAATGTGAATGCAATTAGCATCACACAATTGGAACACAATGTGAGTAGATCAAAAGAGAGTCGTACAAGCAATATCACATAAACACCTGTGGGCAGTAAATATGACATGCCATTTAGAAACTCTCTACACATAGCCAAAACCAATCCTCACAATCCATCACCTGTGGGTGTATGAACTGTTAAGACCAGCCTGAAACAATGTTGACTTTATGCAACATCCAAATCCTAATACATAGTCACCTCCTGTGGGAGTATAACCATGCACCAAGACCAAACAAAATCACAGTGCAAGAACAAAGTCCTATAACCCAATCAAATTGCACCACTGTGGTGGTCACAATCTAACTGAATCACAAGACCCCCACGCACTTGACCAATTCCCAAAATGCACAAGACCTCAATCTCATGACTCAATTGAGATATGCCACTGTGGTGATCACAACCCAACCAAACCATGAGATTGGCTTAATCTGTGGGATACAAACCACATGCTACTCACAATTAAATGTGCAACTCAATTTTGGAAGACTGGGGCACTAGTCTTTGAGTCGCACCCAAACAACACTAAAAGTGTCGCATGAATTGTATGCTAAACAAATATGGCCTAATTTAAGCTCAAACAAGTGCACAACATTGGCAAGGCCATAAAATAGATTTCATACAAAATAATATAGCTTCACAGCATACAATTATTGAATATAAAAATTCATTAAACAACGAATAAAGCATTTTTTTTTAAATTCAAAATTGTCAACCAAGAGGGACAATTTCCAGGAACAATTGCATCAGAAATTAGAGAATAAAACTATCTAATTTTTGGCGTGAAAAGCGGTTGAATACACGCTGCCACGCGCCTCCACGCGCCGCCAAAAGCGGCTGCCAGCGGTACGGCCGGTTCAGGCGAAACGGCCGAGTTAACCGACTCGGCCGACTTGGCCGGTTCAGACCGATATGGCCGGTTCGGCGTCCGGCCGATCGAGACGCGGTCGAGATCGCCGGCACATGGCCAACGCCCGACGCCGCATACGGTGACCAAACAAGGCTCACCGGTGGCTAGATCTGGATTAAACCAGATCGGGTCAAAATCGGAAAACCCGATTTGACCGATTCGATGTCCGACCGACCGGTTTTCCGGTCGATCGTGACACCGTTGAGATCGTCTTTCGACGATCTATCTCCCACGCCACAGACGATAGCGCACGGAGTCCTCAGGCGGGCCAGACCCAATTTGGGTTTATTCGGGTCGGGTTCAACCCGGTCAGAAAATCACCAACTCCGGTCGATCGTGACGTCGCCGGAAACACCTCGCCCTGCTGATTCCGAACCTGGTCTCAAACCGTGACTGTGGCCAACGGTCGAGCTCAGATTCAACTCGAAATGAAGAACGAAACCCACGACTTAAAAAAACCCATTTTTGAGCTCAAAATCTCAATTTTTAACTCGTTTTGTTCTCCAGATTGATGCTAAGATAGCTCCGATACCATTGTTAGAAAATATTGCCTCAACAGAGACTGTTTATAGGATCAAAACATCAATCATGGAGAGAACTTGTGGGTTTCGTAATACAATGCATAATATAATTGATGACGTACCATATATCTCCATTTCTTCAGCTCCAAGTATGCCCTAGTCTTCCTCTCTATTCTCTTCTTGGCTCGATGAGACAGCCAAAGCTGCTACCAGAATGGGAGAGTGGCTTATGGACTGCTAGGGCTCTCACTCACTCAGTTGCAAAGAGAAGTGTCGTGTGTGTTTATTGTGAGCAAGCTTTTGTCTTTTAAGCAAGTGAAAATGATGACATGGCGAAAATGCCCTGTGGGGCATTTTCCCATTATCAAGTGCAGTAAGAAACCATTAACCAAACTTAGCCAATCTCTCCCTGCAACAAGCTATATTAAATTCATAAGGAGAGCTAGAGAGGGGACTTAGCCAATAATTAGATGTGTCCATACAAATAGATCGACTCATCACAAACTATAAGATGGATAGAAGGTTCACACCAAATAATAACAAATAGGCAATAAGGGCAATACAAATATGTACAACATGTGTACAACCATAATGAACCAACAGACTACATTAACTAACCACGGTAGGGAATATTAGTTTATGCTCATTGATATAAGCCCACATAACATGGACTCATACAATGAGCCAACATTTACTGCTCTTCTCTCTCAATATGGGATGGAGGTTCCAGAGAAGCCACCAAGGTTTTCCTTGGCTTCTAATGAAAAGATTTCCATGCTTTACCCCGCCCACCCTTCTAAGTTTTTCGCTTTCAGTCCTTCACTCGGCATCCGGCCTGCTTCGAGTCACTGTAAAACTGTGATAGTGATAGTCGTTGGCATTCACTCCAGGGTTTTGCTGGAAAGTGAGAGCTTTAAAGATGAAGGAGCAGGACAAAACTTATGTTCCTCCATGTGCAGTGCCAGGCCTATTGGAGGTAGGTTCTTCAACAAGGGTAAGATCAGCAGGGATTCTGCAGTGGCCAACGATGAATTTGTTGCATTAAGTGCAAGATCGGCCATTTCCCAAGTCTCTTCGGGTTGTGTTGATGTGATTTTGCTATTTTTCACTTTTTGTACATATGAAGTGCCACTGGAGATAGATCTTTCAGCAAAAGCTTCTCTTTCTGGCACGAAGAATCGGGAAGAGTTTCTTTTAACTGCAGCTGAGAATCAGGGCCAGGGTGCATAAGGGTTCCATGGGTTAATCATTACTTGATGGACCACCTTTCCAATATGTGCAACAAGGTCAAGTGAAGAGCTCCTTTCCGTAGTGTCTTAAACCCTAGTGGATATCTCCATCTTTCCTATTTGATAAAGCTTATCATAGCTTTATGCTTTAAGGGGCTATGTTTTTATAAACAGTATAATATTTGATTTGACTATAATATTTTTCTCCTCTTGTTAAAGAGATTAATATCTTACAGTTTTCTAATAAGTTCATAATAACATATTAGGATACGCCTTGGTGTACCATGTAACCATAGATCCATTTGTTATGCCATAAACAATCATGGAAGCTGGTAAGATCTGTCCTAATCAATCACTTACTCAGGTTTGATTTCTGAACATGAAAAAAAAACCTGTCCTATGCTCTTGTTTACGGACGACATAGGCCATCACATCATTGCATGCGTACAAGATCTACTCCTTAAGAATTCATCTACCACGGCGAAGTTACACTTGAAACATCTACTGTGTTAAGGATGTTATATATTCCTTTGAAAGTAGTGATACATAAACTTGGCTTTATTAATGATAGAGGTTTACCACCTAGTGCATATGGTTTTTAAGATGGACCTCTCTACTTTAACCTAGCATCAGAGTCATTGCATGCTCTCTAATATGGCTCTCCACACTTCAATTATCATCCACACTATAGGCACAAAAGGAGTGTGTTAAGAATGTTGTATCTAATATCAAAATTAATGATACATAGACCTAACTTTATTAATAATTAGAGTTTATCGCATATTACTCTATAGTTTTAGAATGAACTTATGTACTTTAACATATTGTGAAATATTATCTATCTATTGTGATCTTTTTTCCTCGCACTTGTAAATTTGGATTTTGCTTCTCTTCTTCGTGCTCAGAAGAGATTAGAAAAGAAAGATAAGCCAAATCGAAATTTATGGATTTGTTTGGACGGCAGTGGATGCTGAGATGAGCTCGGAGGTCATTGCTTGCTTGCTCACCAACCATCCCCTGACTATTAAGTGCAATTCTTGTCCTTTTCAGCGACAAAGCTATCTAGAAAGTACATCTGTCGCCATGTTCAGTGGGAAAACACGTTCAAGCAGCATGATTTATACCTCAGAGAAAATTTGTTTAACTTGATGAGATTTCATGATGATAAAGATGTGTTGGAAGGTAGTATAACTCTACATTGTCAAAATCTATGTTTTAAAGTGGACACCTCATCATGGAATGGATTCTCCTAATGTCCATTTCATTGTTTCTTTTCATCATTCTTGAATTGGTTCATACTTAGAGCAGTAAGCAGCCACAAGTTTAATATTGCCTATATCTTATTTGAAGATCCTTTTTATATTAAAAAAATTACACCAATTATTGAATTTACTTTTGGAGAGACATGAATTTTCTATAAACAGTTTTATAATCACCATCTCTCGTGAAAAGGTGGGCCTAATCCTTACCTGTGATCCCCACCCCTTCATCACATGCAACATGAAAAAGAATAGTTTATACCAATTTAATAGAAGTAATTTTCTTTAATCACTTAGGAAATAAATAATAAAATGAGAAATACAAGCAAAACCTAAACAGTTAAAGATAGATTGAAATCCTACAAAATTTCAACTGTTATGTTTAGAAACAAACCCATATTACCTTGGATAATAAGACATAAGAGTAGTTAATCTTATAACGTTAGTGTTTGGGACTTAGTAAGATTTTGACAACACGTGATTGACAAAACATATTCTAATGCTTTGAGAGTGAGAATCTTTACAACTTGTGCCATGTGCTCCTTGGGATTCCCATTGATCAATCTCCACACTTTGCTTTCTGGTCCTTCCGACCAAAAGAGAAAAAGCAATGGCTGGATTTATTCTAAACAAACCCTAGTAGTTTAAGGTTTAAAGATGTTTTTGCTTTTGGCCCACAAAAAATTAAAAAAATAAAAAGCATGCATATACACTTCCCTATTGAGGTCTATGACGAGGCCTCAGGTGATCCTCTTAGAGCATTTACAGCTAGAAATTAAATGAAAAAATAACTAAAAAAATTATAGTAGTTTAGCATCTCCTAAAATAAGAAAGAAAATTAGGATAATGTATTAAACTCTTTCCATAATTAAACCAATAATGGAAATAAAAGGAAATAAAATAAAATAAAACTTTAGGGATCGGAATATAATTGAATTACAAAAACTAGTGAGGCATGCCATACAATAATCAATTCAAAGCTTGTGAATATTTGGGAAAGACATCAAACTAACTATGTTTGTTATGAAGAGGAAAAGTTTTATAGACACATCAAATAACAAAATTCTATTTTGTCAATTAAAATATTAAGTCAAATATTGACCTACAAAGTCAAGATGATAGTCGTTTATTAATGGAAAAGAGCCAAAACTACATCTCAAGTTGATGCCACAAAACATAAATTAATGTGCATTAATTTCTCAAAAATGAGTACGTATTGTTGTCGCAATATATTATGAGTGTGACATAATAGTTGTCCCCATGTAATGTTAGACATGTTATTTGGCTTTGTGTGATGAAGTCATCATTACCCAACAGTATAAACTATGTTATGTGAAGTTAAGAAAAGTCAATTTTTATGGGGTTGGGAGCTTTTTAGAAAATTAAATTTTTTTAAGTTAGTAAATACTTATATTTATTTGGAAAATTCAGTTATAGTTATACAAAAAAAATCTAAAATATATTATATATAAAAGAAGGAAAAAAATTATAGCTTAAAAATTTTTAATAGATGATGGAGGGTTGATGTTACGTGCCTATTTTAGTGAGCATATAACTAGACTTTAGGCTTAGAATTAAGCCTCATTAAAGAAGAGACTTCATCTCATAAGCCTTGTTAAAGTAAATACCTCAAAAAAATTGAAAACAATTCAAAATATATTTTTTCTGATTTTTTGAATAGTCTGTTCTTGTTACAAGCTAAGAGTGAACAGTGGAAAGAACCAAATCCAGAAGACCAAAGCTTTATCCACCATCTTGAAGGTTATAGCTTTCCCACTATTCAGAGGTAATGTCTTTATATATTCTTCACAAAGTCGTGCTCATCTTGGGTTCCTTTCCATTTCCTTGACTGTGAGCTGCTTTTGTGTGTTTTCTCGATTTCTTTTTTTAATACGATGATCATGATTGTTTGATTTATGTGGAAGTATTTGGATATTCGTATCAGCATGCCAACTTCTTCGTTTGTGTTTTATATGGTTATTTGTTTCCAATCATTGTTGTTGGTTTAAGTTCGAATTTGCTTTGACACTGCGGATTTTCGCGTAACAGTTGCTTTTTAATGGTTTCTTGGTGATTCTTTCATTTTACGAGTATAAACTGGTTCATGTTAGGTGATTTATCGTGATTGTAATTGGGTTTGGAAATCATAGACTTGGGCAAACTCTATCTTTCGTTGGTGGGAGTAAAAACTTGTTACAAATCTTGAATTTGATCAATTCAAATATGGATTTATGAAAGATTTCAATATTCTAATAGAGAGAGAAAAAAGATAAAGAAGGAGAGAAAAGAATCAAAGAATCAAAGAATCAAACTTATAAATTACCACTTAGGTTTACCACAGTTAAATTGAGTGAGGATGTTTGGTATGAACCTCGAATTTTGAAATCCCCCATTGCGCTTTGTATCGCTGCACCACTTGCAAAAATTGGAAACACCATGATCTCAAAGGATAATTAAAACTAATCAACTGATTTTTCTCTTCAAATTCGGTTCCCTGTGCTCATGTCTTATGATGGTACTGGTATTGGCTGGTTTCTTGTTTGATGCATGCAAAGCACAATGGAAGAATAAATTTTCATGGGATTATGGTGCATAGCCGTTCATCTTAATTCAGTTGCATAATAAAATCTTCTAATATTTCATTGTTGGCCAAGAGGAAATTTATCTATGCAGGAATCAATATGTCTATTTTCCTTTAATTTTGATCTGTAACATATGTACATGACGCGTGGAAACCAGTTTTGGTAGTAATAAGTCATACTGAAAAGTCGTGAATGTGTTCTGGTAGGGGCACATGATGGCACTCCTTCCGCAGATAAGTCCATCGTATTGCACCCATGCTGAAGGAATAAGATTTAAAGCAGGGAACAATGCAGTATTTGGTATGATAAACATTGGGGAGGCATCAAAAATAAAGGGATTCCGTGCTGGTTTCTTGTCCTTATTTAGTAATTCTGGCAAGAAGACACAGATTATGCGCATAGATGGCTTTGGAATTGGACGCAAACAAGGTCATCAAGTGATTGTTGCTGCAAGCCCTCCTACGGAAGATGCTGTTATTGCTACAGAGCCATTGACGAAACAGGATCTTGTAGACTACCTTGCCTCTGGATGCAAGCCTAAGGAAAACTGGAGGTAGAGTTGCTGATTCAGCTTTTGCGATAATCAGAGTGATATGCTTGAAGCATGTGTCCTATTCCAAATGCTACTGTGAACTTTTTAATTATTCACTGTGCATTATATTATAGTTTGTTGGACTAGAATAGTGTGTAACATGTGTTGTGCAATTGATTAATAACTGGGTTCTCCATTTCTCCAATTGTCATGTTGCTTTCTAGTTTTGTTTCATGAGCTTCTCTTTGGCCTTGTATAGGTGATTTTGTAGGTTCTTCTTGTGACTACAGAATTAATCACTCTGAGCTTTACGAGATTGATTGGCAATTCATTTTACTATGGTAAAAGATCAAGAATAGTGGTTGGGACTGTCTTTATTTGGTTTTCAGTATTTTCTTTAATGAGTTTTTTGAGGCATTTTCGAATGATCTATCCCTAATCATTTTACTAATTGCTTATCCTCATGCAATATCTAGGTGTCCTAGTCTGAATTTTGTGCTGCTCATTTCTTCTTTCAAGTTAACCTTTTTCTTTCCTCCTTTTAGATAATTTCTTGTATCAACACTAGTAACTTTTACTTAGCCATGTGGTCCTCGCAGAATAGGAACAGAACATGAGAAGTTTGGTTTTGAGCTTCAAACTCTACGTCCCATGACGTATGAACAAATTGCAGAGTTGCTGAATGGGATTTCTGAGAGATTTGATTGGGACAAAGTAATGGAAGGTGACAAGATTATAGGACTCAAACAGGTAAGCTGCTTATCATTTGTATGTTTTGTCATTTTTGAAATTTGTGCGTATTGTTGTCTATTTTTATCATGTGCTGGTAATGGTTGAGAGTTATTTTGGAGATGCAGAGTTTTTCTGATATTGTTTTCTTAAACATATCCTTGTGAAGGAAACTACCAAGAAACTCTTTGATTGTTGACAGTGAATTTGATAAAAAGACAAAGAAACTAAATTACATTTTTCTGGCCCAGGGAAAGCAAAGCATATCACTGGAGCCTGGGGGTCAGTTTGAACTTAGTGGTGCTCCTCTTGAAACCTTGCATCAAACTTGTGCCGAGGTTAATTCACACCTTTATCAGGTTAGTTGAAACAATTATACTTTCTCATATGCATAGAGGGGCATATGGCAGTTTTCAAGTATGGTTTTTCCTTTTGATTTGACATCTAGTGGCCATCATTATCGCTATCTTCTTTTCCTTTGATACTAATATAACTTCTTTTGCTTATAGTGGTATTATCATGGAACATAGCCGTGTGAGTTTCTACAGTATCTGATAAAACCATAGTTTTCGTTTCTTATGTTTTGTTTCTTGGGTTCACTTAATTCCTTGCCCTGTTAACACAATTGGAGAGGAAAATGCTTAGAGTTTCAAGAGCCACGAGCCATCAGTTTTGAATATCAAAATCCAGTTTTTGAGAGAAATTTTGGCCGGATGGCTTTTACAAACCCTGTTGAAACCTATAAATCCTGGAATTTAATCTTAGCTTTCCAACTTATATATTTATAGATTATTTGCTATGGTTGTGTAATTGCTTACTAGAAAACAAAAGGGAAAAAGAAACGAAATTTATTTTATCTACTACATACAGGAACTTTGGAAATATTTTCATCTTTGGAAATATTTTAATCTTTGCCCCTTGCATCATAACGTGAAGAAATTTGAATTTAGGAGGGCATTCTTTTGCCTCGTTTTTAGGAGATCTCATGAAAAATATCTACCTATATGCTCTTGAACTTATTAATTGTCTTCAAATGCTACATTTTAATAGGTTAAAGCTGTTGCAGAGGAAATGGGAATTGGATTTCTGGGAATTGGTTTCCAGCCTAAGTGGGAACGCAAAGACATACCTATAATGCCAAAGGTATTTTAGTCCTCTTTCTGACCATTTGATTACAATGAAAAAAAAAGAAAAAAAGGTTCCCCATGGAGGAGAAAATAGCACCTCTTGAAAGGAATCTCGTTGACTGAGGTAGTAGAAACAGATAAGACAAAAGTCTTCCTGAAGCACCTTCTTGTGATTAATTTGGCCTTGGGAGCGGGATTACCACATGGTTAAAGTTTGCAATAAACAATTAGATGATCATAAAAATGGGTTCATGTAATTACTGCTAAAATTCTGTAGCTCCTTTTATTTTTTATTTTTTTCCCCCAGAATTTGGCCACTTAGCACTCGTATCTTGTGGTGTCATCCTCTTGAGAGTTGATTAATTTTTCTCTTCTAGGATTGCTTCTTGAATCATTTAGACTCTACCATTTGATCTGAAGCTTTGATATCTACGAGTTGCAGACTTCAGAAATTTTGCTATTAGCTTCTACTATTATTCAAATCATTTGGCACTGTTACCCAACTTTCCAACAGTATTTATTCTTCTAGACACGTTAATCAACATCTCCTTGTTAGTCATCATCCTGTGATTGACTATAATTTTTTGGCTTGCTGATATGTAAGCGCACTCATACTAGCCAACTCACCATTCATTTTATCTCCTCTATCGCTTGACTTTAGACATTTTTACCAAAGTCATTTCTCCCTATGTTTCACTACGCTCAAGACAAGCTCACGATTTGTCCCAACTCATTAGCTTATAGGAAGGTATCAAACCACAAAATTCACTGCTCGTCCACGTCAGTAGTACTGCCATGTCACCGTAAGTAATCCAGGTGAACATGCCACATCAGCTCAAGGTGCCACGGTAGCCCTCATCCCAACATTGCCCACGTCTCATCTTCTCCAAACATTCCACTGACCTAATTTCGAAGTTACACGCATTTTTCAACGAGGGAAGGAAAGTTCCCATCCCCGGTAATATCATCCAGCCTTCCCAAATTGTCTGAAAACAATATTCCTTACCAAAGCAAGATCGCATCTTTTTGAGAAAGTCACGCCTCTTTATTTGTAAATTTTCCTTACGCGTGAAACCGCAAATTTCCTTAGCACCACATTGACAACAAATTGAAAAGTAATTGTAAAGTTTTACAATCTTGGTTATCATACTAATCTAGGTTGTAAATTGTGAACAAACCGTTTTGTCAAAGGGTTTATCACGCCATAATAACCCATGCCATAATCTTCTCTTGCTATCGTATAGTCCATAACTTCACCTTATTAAGAATATCCAAAACCTTTGACCCCAAAACCTAGACTATTAGTGCCTAGCTATAATGTAATTAGTTTTGTGGGCTTAAGTGTTAGGTATGGCACATTCTAAGGTGAACATGCTAAAATATCTAAAGTACTACTAAATCATAGAATACAACCTGTTATTTTGAATGGTCATTGCATCATAAGTTACATTGTTTTTCAAGTTTATGTAGCGAAAATAATAGGCACATTCTAATTGTGAAATAAAAATTTCAAACTAATTCTCACAAAAGTATTAAGATTTTACTTGTAAAAGAAAGTAAAAGAAAGGAAACAATAGAAAAGGAATATAAAAAAGAAAGAAGGTTAAGGGGCTGCTCAACCATCCCTGGAAGGATAGTTTTAATATCATACCCATCATTTCCTTTGTTTAATACAAAAAATCCCCAAAATTTGGATCTTCTACGTAAAAAATTGTAGCAGCTCATATATATGGTTTTCCAACCTTTTAAAATGCTAAAAATGGTCCATCAAACATTTCTAGCTAGAGTTGAATTCAACGAATTCCAAATCTTTTGATATAAACCCTTCACATCTCATCTAGAGAAACAAGCTTTAATGACTTCAAAATCATCAATAAAATGACCTCTTTGGAACTTAATTACTAAACGAAGGTAATGTTGCATAAAAAAATTATGAAGACAAGGTCGATAGATTTCTGATCATTTTGATCACTCGAATAAACCAAATTTGGTTTAAAGAAAATGCCATGATACAAGATACCCTTTTGCGTTGGTTAGCCATTAAATCAATATATATATTTTTTTTTTTTTTTTTTTTTGGATGAATATGTGAGTTTATTCATCGAAGAATAAAAGGTAATACAAGAGCTTAGGGGCATACCCCAGCATTACAATTCATCTAGGAAAAGATAGAGTTTGGAATTCTCCAACTAAGACTCAACAAAACATTTGCTTGAGAGAGTTTAATATTTCTAAATAAGGAAGCTCTTCCACGGACTACTCTCCTGATTTTAGCTAACAATATTGAAATATCATTAGACTTATTCTGAAAACGTCTACGATTACGTTCTAACCATATACAATAAAGACACGCTAAGAAAGAAAGCTTGAGAAGTTTTGCGGCTAAATCCTTTCCCTTAGTTGCTTTAATCATCCATTGCAATTCAGATTCCCAATCAAGGATGACCTTACGAATACCTTGTTGAGCTAGAATACTTCTCCAAACCTGGTTAGTCCAAGTGCACTGAAAGAACAAATGAGATCTATTTTCATAGTTAGATCCACAAAAATCACAATGCAAATCAATTGAGGGAAGCCATCGGGAAACCACTGCAGCCGTAGGTAGTTTGTCTCTACATATGAGCCAACCAATGAAGTTATGTTTGCTGATTCCTCCTGACCAGATCAAATTATACCATTCAACCTCAGAGCTCACTTGACGTAACTCCTTGTACGTTTCCTTACAGCAATAGGAAGGCTTGGATAGAGTAGAGGTTAAAGTTTGGCATAACTTTAGAAGACCTCTCCAACTCCATGCCATAGTTCCCTTGATGTCAAGATCCATAATTGAATTTCCCCTGCATTTAGTACTATGAATCCACTTACTCCATAAGGATGAATTAGGGCAATTTATGAGATTCCAGAGAGATCGTCCCAACAAAACTTTATTCCATACTTTAAGGTTTAGTAATCCAAGACCCCCTTCCTTTTTTGGTGAACAAACAACTTGCCAAGCAACCTTATGAGTTTTATGATCTTCTGAGTGGCCTGCCCAAAGAAAGTGTCTTATCTTCTTCTCAATCTCATAGATGGTTTGTTTTGGGACAGATTAAATCAATATATTTCATTTGATGCAATATGCCCTTTTGCATTGGTTAGCCATTAAATCAATATATTTCATTTGTGGAAGTTAGCCATTAAATCAATATGCTTTATTCCTATACAAAGTCATTTGGCCTTTATTTAATAGCTCTTAGCTCCTACAATTATGGCCCCTCAATGTTTCAGGTTTCAACTGGAAGCCACTCGAGTTTGGTGCCAGAGTTAGGCTTGCTTGCTATCTTTTCTCAATTATCCATTGTCTTGCATAATGCGTTTTAGATTCTTACAATAATATACATAAGGATCTCATGCTACTTATTTAGAGATACCCTATCACTAAAGCTGATAGGATTTACTTATTTAAGCTCTTATTTACGTAAGAGTTGTTGATCTTGTTTTCTTGTCCTTTGAGTTTGTATACAATTTCACACAAGATGCGATGTGTAGTCCTTGCAAGTTTTAAAAGCATGTCAAATATTAATAACGCCCATACACATGTCAATGTGTTTATTGCAAGATGGATTGTGTGTTGCTTTAAGAATATTTAGGGTCCTTAGCTGTTGCAAAAAGACTATATAATATTTAATATTATTAATAGGCATGTATTTATAATAAATAAATAAAAGAGTCTATTGTTGGATCTAAAGGTTCCAATTTCATAGCCAAAAACAAATGAAGGAGGCCAATTTAATTATTGTACAAAACATATATATGAATAGCTTAAATCTTTTATAGAGGTACTTAAGGTAGAAGTGAATGAAGAGACTTTAATAACACATAGGAAGCAACCAAGATGATTTGAAGGATACTTCATGAATAGGAGGAACAAATTGTGAGAGGAAGAGGTGCAATCCAACAAATTGCAAGAAGAAAAGATGTTAAATTTTTCTTCACCATTTGATTGATTCCAATTAATATGATTTTAGAGAGAGTGGGAAGGAGAGAATTTACTTGATAATTATTTCAATACTTAGACGTTTACCAAAGGATGATGTTGTCTCAAACAAAATATAACATGAGAAACTTATTTGACTTATGACCATTGTGGTCATTCCATTCAAAGTTACCATTTGTAAATTTTTCTTATTTAAGTAAAGATTTTCTTACGATAAAATTATATTACATAGCATTTAATCTAATGGACAAGAAAGATCAAAGGTGTGAAAACTAGTTTTTATTTTTCTCGTTACAATTTTCAGTGGTATTATAGGCCAAACGCTAAGTTCTTTCTTAACACTTGGGTTTACTGACCAAGTTACTCAAGCAACTTTGCTCTGTAATGTGTACCAACAATTCCACTTCCAACAACGTCGAACCTATAATCTACTTTAATACTAATTATTAAATCCTCAAATGTTACTACTAAACTAATAGTTTGGGTTACTAATTAAATCATATACCTTATTTATTAACATTCCAACTGTGCTAGCACAAGCTTGATGCACATGTCACCGAGATAACCACCTTTACGACATATACCGACAATTCCCTTTTGTTTGCAGCATAAGCCGCCACCGCCCCACCGAAATCTAAGCCGCCGCTGCCCCCCTATTGAGATTTACTCCCCAGTTAGCCTGTAAATTGTATTCCACTGAAGTTGGCAGCCTTATATTAAGAACTATCAGGCCACCAACCAAAGCCGATTCCAAGTGTGCACCTATTACATTTATTTGATTTTAGCTTATTTAGATAACCAACTTGTTTGGGAGTGTGTTTGATGTAGTATTGTAGCCTTTTACCGCCTTTATTGACGTTGGACTATTGGTTGGTAAATTCAAATGTTGTTGGAAGTGTGCTGTTAGACCATTAGAGGAAGTTTAGGTAGTCATCATGGAAAGTTTGAATGAAGGGAATAATCAATTGAGTCTTGTAGATCTCACACCAAGGGTTCTGATGTCGGAGGGTAAGAATCTAATCAGCAAATAAGTGAACGTGGTGCAGAATGAGGATTCTCTGAATGTTGACATAGATGGGAGAAAAGGGAGGGAGAATATCCCTATGAAACCGACCAAAAAATGGGTAGATGTTGCAAAAGACGTTACAAGGCATGAACTGAACTTTACGTTGAAATATATAGAACCGACCACCAAGTATGGAACAGGGGAAGAGAGAATGAGGCATGCATTGGTTGGGTATTTTTTGGACTCACGTCTTCCCTTGATTGAGGTGCCAACGAATGAGAAACAATTTTATTTGTTCAAATTTTATTTAGCACAAGCCCTAAAGAAATCATGTGCGAGTGTGGTTATTGAAAATAAGTAATTGATATTGAAACTATGGAAGCCTGGAATTATTGTGTAAGGAGGAGTTTAAGAAAATATCTCAGTGGGTTAGGTTTTACAATGTGCCTCGACAGTAGTGGACAATGGAAGTCCTAAGTTACGTTTCCAATGCAATTGGTAGACCATTGTATGTTGATATCATATAAAACAAATGAAGAAGTTGAATTATACACAAATTTGTATTAAAATGGATGCTACAAAACCATTTATTGATGCACTTAACCTCTTAAACAAGAAGAGGTAGATGATATTTGTAAATATGGAGTAGCAATGGAAACTTGAAGTGTGCAAGAATGTGAGGTGTTTGGCCTTTTAAAATGCTAAAAATGGTCCATCAAACATTTCTAATTAGAGTTGAATTCAAGATATTCTAAATCTTTCGATATAAACCCTTCACATCTCATCTAGAGGAACAAGTTTTAATGACTTCAAAATAATCAATAAAATGACCTCTCCGGAACTTAATTGCTAAACGAAGGTAATGTCGCATAAAAAATTATGAAGACAAAGTCGATAGACTTCTAATCATTTTGATCACTTGAATAAAACCAAATTTTGTTTAAAGAATTGCCATTGATATAGTATTCCCTTTTGCGTTGGTTAGCCATTAGATTAATATATTTTGATTTGATGCAATATGCCCTTTTGCATTGGTTGGCCATCAAATCCATATATTTCATTTGTGTAAGTTAGTCATTAAATCAATATACTTTATTCCTACACAAAGTCATTGAAAAAATATTAGAACTTTCCTTTGGGCAGGTAAATCTAATGGACGGTGTGTAGCGAAAGTGGCATGGAAAGAAGTTTGTTGGCCTAAAATTTCTGGAGGACTAGATTTTATAGACATTCATACTTAGAATAAGGCAGCAATTGGAAAACTCTTATGGTCTCTTGTGCACCCTAACTCAAACTCTTTATGGGTTAAATGGATGATAACATTGAAGGGAAAGAATATATTAGAAGTTGAGATGAAATGATCACTAGTTTGGAGTTTTAGGAATATTTTACAAGTAAGAAGTGAACTCACACAACTAGTGACAGACTCAGCATACAATATTGCCAAAAGTTATGTAGCATTAAGAAAGATCAAAGAAGATATTGAATGGGTAACACTTGTATGGAAATAAGGAGTACCAAAACATAATTTTATTTACTGGATCACTTTGAAAGACAAACTATCCACAGCAGATCGGGTGGCTAAATGGAATAGTTCAGTGGATCTACAATGCAACCTCTGCCAACAAGAAAAAGAATCACAAGAGCATTTATTTTTTAGATGCATGTTCACAAACTACATCTAGAAGGCTCTGTTAGGTATGAATGGATTAACTTGAAGGATTGAACTGTGGAAAGCTGAAATATGTTGGATGATCAAGACTGTCAAGAGGAAGAGTTTTGCAGCAATTTTGCTTAGTATATCTTTCAAGGCCGTATTGTATCACATTTGGAGAGAAATGAATAGAAGAAGATTCAGCGATACAAGTCTAGATAACTCAACCATTATTGCTAAAATCAAGAAGGATGTGAGAAGGAAGATTACATCTACTAGAGGAGTCAAGCTTACAAATTGTAATAAATTTTTACAAGAGCTTTGGAATTTGCCAACTACAATGTTTGAGCTTAGATGATGATATTTTGTAACCGAACAATCTTGTAAATTTTTTTACGATGATATATAATTTGACCTTTCACACAAAAAAAAAAAAACAAAGTCATTGGCCTTTATTTAATAGCTCTTAGCTCTTCAAGAATGATTGTTTCTTTAAGATAATACTATTCAATAACTATTTTGTATTGAGAAGGTATTAATTAATAAATTTTGTTCTTACTTAAAGTCATATAGCTAGTTGTAACATGGGTAGTATATTCTATTATTTTCAAATAGACCTTAACTTGCAATTTCCTATTTTTCAATACTTGATTTTTCAATGAATACAAATTATTTAGTTATGTAGTCTTTCATAAATAAGTAACGGGATGGTTTGAATTTTGTACAATATAATATGAAGTTTACTGTACAAATTGTTGTTTTATCACCCTTTGTAGTTGTTGGTTCAAAAATAAAATTTTCGGTTGTATAGTTAATGTTCTTTGAAAATCTGACTCTCATTAAAAATGTAATATAAAATCTCTTGACTTAGGTCAAAAGGCACCCTTTCAAGTAAGTCACCTAAGTATGAAACTTCATAATCTCCATAAGTCATAATCATTAAGTTACACTTATTTAATCAAAATAAACCTTATAGGAGAAGTGATAGATTATACATTATCTTTTTAGAGAAAATGTGCCTAATCATTCAATTCCATAAAAAACATGAGGGTTTAAAGCCATATTATTATCTAAATCGAACTTCAAAATAAATATCTTAAGGGATAGAAAAATCAATGATTAAAAAATATAGTACAATAATTATTTTCTAAACAATCAAAAATTAGTAAAAATAATAGATTTCAGAATTCACTTGAACAATTGATTTAATTAATTTATAAACAATCAGTGCTTGTTAGAAATAGTACATTAACAAGACTTAAAGACAATGGAGTTATGAATAGGCTTTTAAAGCCTAGGTAGAAACCACTTGGAAGCTTTTCAACCTTACCCAAAGAACATAACTTAAAGCAAAAGTCACATAATTGTAGAACCTGATAATCTCATAAATAGGAACTCTTAAGTGATGTTTATTCAATCAGTATTATATTCAAAATGAAGACGATTCGTAGATCTTTACTATCTTTAGAGGAAATGTGTCTATATAAGGGTTTAAGCCGAATCTAAATTGAACTTCAAACAAAAAAAGTTTCTAAAAGAAGAGAAAATCAATGGCTACAAAATATACTGAGAGATACATAGTGACGACGATTGTATTACTTATCCTTATTTCGGTTGAAGGGAATGCTAATGACCTTGGTGAAACTGCCGAGGCCTTTTTCGCTTGCTTTGTAGAAAAACAAGACGCTTGCTGGGGAAAGACAGGGCGACGTGCTTTCAACACTACTCGTTTTCTGAATTGTCGTTCCCGTGGCTTTTCGAAGTGTCTATCAGCTTATGACATAGATGCTCCTCACATTGCCGCCTACTGTGCTCATACTTGCCGTAACCTACTACTTAATTTTACAGGTTGTGTAAAGTTTTGTTATCGGAAGCATATCCACAATCGCAAGAACCCTTAGATTTCTTTCCTCCGTAAGCCCCAAATCTAGCCACGGTAAGAGTTGCCTAACTTTTGTTTTTCTATTTTTTTTCTTTTTTGTTGTAAGAATGAAGAAATGGTCAATATATATTGATGCGTACTAAACACTTATTCGTCCTTTAAAAATTCTAGAAGAAAAATGTTTTATGCCGTCATTTTTATAAGAGCATCAGTTAAAAATAAATCTAAGTGTAATTTCTGTTTATTCATCAAAAATTGTTGAAAATTGTTTCTCCTAGCATGAATCTTCACTTGTGTTTTGATACTCGCAAATTCCTGAATATAATTTTACAATTTTGTGATTTTTTTCACGCCTACAATGGTACACAGAGAAAATGATTTATGGAAGCATGTGAAATGACTAAATTTGAATAGTATACCTTATGATAATTTGATAAACATGTTTACTTAATGGTTATGGGTATTTAGTAGTCATATATGCCAAATTGAACCACAGTTACAATAAGTTTTTGTGTTACTTAGTCATCCTTTGCACATTAAAGTTATTTTTATTATGATACTATTCTTCCATTCATTTAATAATAACCACGGCTTTCCACGTTTTTAATAATCAATTATTTACTTTATTTCACCTACAATTATGGCCCCTCAATATTTCAGGTTTCACTTAGAAGCCACTCGAGTTTGGTGCCAGAGTTAGACTTGCTAGCTATCTTTCCTTAATTATCCATTGTCTTAAATAATGCGTTTTAGATTCCTACAATAATATACATAAAGATCTCATGCTACTTATTTAGAGATCCCCTATCACTAAAATTAATAGTCTTTCATAAACAAGTAATGGGATGGTTTGAATTCTATACAAAATAATATGAAGTTTTGCTATACAACTTGTTGTTTCATCACCCTTTGTAGTTGTTGATTCAAAAAAAAAAAACAAAATTCAGTCATATAGTTAATGTTCTTTGAAAATCTGACTCCTCGTTAAAAATTTAATTTGAAATCTTTTGACTTAGGTCAAAAGGCACCATTTCAAGTAAAGTCACCTAAGTATGAAGCTTCATAATCTCCATAAGTCATAATCATTAAGTTACACTTATTTAATCAAAATAAACTTTATAGGAGAAGTGATAGATTATACACTATCTTTTTAGAGAAAATGTGCCTAATTATTCAATTCCATAAAAAATATGAGGGTTTAAAGCCAAATTATTATCTAAATCAAAATTCAAAATAAATATCTTAAGAGATAGAAAAATCAATGATTAAACAATATAGTACAATAATTATTTTCTAAACAATCAAAAATTGGTAAAAATAATGGATTTTAGAATTCACAGTTGAACAACTAATTTAATTAATTTATAAACAATTAGTGCCTATTAGAAATAGTACATTAGCAAGACAAAGACAATGGAGTTATGAAAAGGCTTTTAAAGTCTAGGTAGAAACCACTTGGAAGCTTTTCAACCTTACCCAAAGGACATAACTTAAAGCAAAAGTCACATAACTATAGAACCTCATAATCTTATAAATAGGAACTCTCAAGTGATGTTTATTCAATCAGTATTATATTCAAAATGAAGACGATTCGTAGATCTTTACTATCTTTAGAGGAAATGTGTCTATATAAGGGTTTAAGCCTAATCTAAATTGGACTTCAAACAAAAAAAGTTTCTAAAAGAAGAGAAAATCAATGGCTACAAAATATACTAAGAGATACATAGTGACGACGATTGTATTACTTATCCTTATTTCGGTTGAAGGGAATGCTAATGACCTTGGTGAAACTGCCGAGGCCTTTTTTGCTTGCTTTGTAGAAAAACATGACGCTTGCTGGGGAAAGACAGGGCGACGTGCTTTCGACACTACTCGTTTTCTGTATTGTCGTTCCCGTGGCTTTTTGAAGTGTCTATCAGCTTATGACATAGATGCTCCTCACATTGCCGCCTACTGTGCTAATACTTGCCGTAGCCTACTACTTAAGTTTGCAGATTGTGTAAAGTTTTGTTATCGGAAGCGTATCCGCAATCGCAAGAACCTTTAGATTTCTTTCATCCGTAAGCCCCAAATCTAGCCACGGTAAGAGTTGCCTAACTTTTGTTTTTCTGTTGTTTTCTTTGTTGTAAGAATGAAGAAATGGATCAATATATATCGATGCGTACTAAACACTTATTTGTCCTTTAAAATTTCTAAATGAAAATTGTTTTATGCCGTCATTTTTATAAGAGCATCAGTTAAGAATAAATTTAAGAATAATTTCTGTTTATTCATCACAAAATATTGAAAATTGTTTCTCCTAGCATGAACCTTCACTTGTGTTTTAATTTGATATCCGCAAATTCCTGAATATAATTTCACAATTTTGTGATTTTTTTCACGCCTACAATGGTACATAGACCATAAGGTTGCTTGGCAAGTTGTTTGTTTACCAAAAAAGGAAGGAGGTCTTGGACTACTAAACCTTAAAGTATGGAATAAAGTCTTGTTAGGGCGATCTCTCTGGAATCTCATAAATTGCCCTAATTCATCCTTATGGAGTAAGTGGATTCATAGTACTAAAAGCAAGGGAAATTCAATTATGGAGCTTGACATCAAAGGAAATATGGCATGGAGTTGGAGAGGTCTTCTAAAGTTACGACAAACTTTAACCTCTACACTATCCAAACCTTCTTATTGCTGTAAGGAAACGTACAAGGAATTATGTCAAGAGAGCACTGAGGTTGAATGGTACAACTTGATATGGTCAGGAGGAATCAGCAAACATAACTTCATTGGTTGGCTCATATGTAGAGATAAACTACCTACAGCAGTAGTGGTTTCTCGTTGGCTCCCCTCAATTGATTTGTATTGTAATTTCTGTGGCTCTCAATATGAAGATAGATCACACTTATTCTTTCAGTGCATTTGGACTAACCAGGTTTGGAGAACTATTCTAGCTCAACAAGGTATTCGTAAGGTCATCTACGATTGAGAATCTGAATTGCAATGGATGATTAAAGCAACTAAGGGAAAGGATTTAGCCGCAAAGCTTCTCCAGCTTTCTTTCTTAGCTTGCCTTTATTGTATCTGGTTAGAACGAAATCGTAGACGTTTTCAGAATAAGTCTATTGATATTCCAATGTTATTAGCTAAAATCAGGAGAGTAGTCCGTGGAAGAGCTTCTTTATTTAGAAACATTAAACTCTCTCAAGCTAATGTTTTGTTGAGTCATAGTTGGAGAATTTCAAATTCTATATTCTCCTAGATGATTGTAATGCTGGGGTATGCCCCTAAGCTTATGTATTTCTTTATTCTTCGATGAATCAACTCACATATTCATCAAAAAAAAAATGGTACATAGAGAGAGTGATTTATGGAAGCATGTGAAATGACTAAATTTGAATAGTATACCTTATGATAATTTTGATAAACAAGCTTACTTAATGGTTATGGGTATTTAGTAGTCATATATGCCAAATTGAACCACAGTTACAATAAGTTTTTATGTTACTTAGTCATCTTTTGCATATTAAAGTTATTTTTAATAATCAATTATTTACTTCATTCCACCTACAATTATGGCCCCTCAATATTTCAAGTTTCAATTGGAAGCCACTCGAGTTTGGTGCCGGAGTTAGGCTCGCTTGCTATCTTTTCTCAATTATCCATTGTCTTGAATAATGTGTTTTGGATTTTTACAATAATATACATAAGGATTTCATGATACTTATTTAGAGATCCCCTATCACTAAAACTAATAAGGTTATATATTTAAGCTTTTATTTTTTGTTGATTAAACCTGTGAGGCTTAGAACTAGTGTAACTTTGTATTTGAAATTTGTGTAAGAGTTGTTGATCTTGTTTTCTTATGTTTTGAGTGTGCATGCAATTTAACACGAGATGCGATGTGTAGTCCTTGCAAGTTTTAAAAGCTTGTCAAATATTAATAATGCCCATACACATGTCAATGTGTTTATTGCAAGATGGATTGTATGTTGCTTTAAGAACATTTAGGGTGCTTAGCTCTTGCAAAAAGACTATATAATAGTTGATATTATTAATAGGCATGTATATAATAAATAAATAAAAGAGTCTATTGTTGGACCCAAAGGTTCCAATTTCAAAGCCAAAAACAATTGGGACTCCCTGAAGTATACCATACAAATGAAGGAAGCCAATTTAATTTTTGTACAAAACAGATATATAAATAGCTTAAATATTTTATAGAGGTACTTAGGGTCAAAGAGAATGAAGAAACTTTAATAACACATAGGAAGCAACTGAGATGATTTATTATAAAAGATGATTTGAAGGATACTTCACGAATAGGAGGAACAAATTGTGAGAGGAAGAGGTGCAATCCAACAAATTGCAAGAAGAAAAGGTGTTAAATTTTTCTTTGCCATTTGATTGATTCCAATTAATATGATTTTAGAGAGAGTGGGAAGGAGAGAATTTACTTGATAATTATTTCAATACTTAGACGTTTACCAAAGGATAATGTTGTCTCAAACAAAATATAATATGAGAAACTCATTTGACTTATTACCACCGTGGTCATTCAGTTCAAAGTTACCATTTGAAAATTTTTCTTATTTAAGTAAAGATTTTCTTACGATAAAATTATATTACATAGCATTTAATCTAATAGACAAGAAAGATTAAAGGTGTCAAAACTAGTTTTTCTTTTTCTCGTTACAATTTTCAGTAGTATTATAGGCCAAACGCTTAAGTTATTTCTTAACACTTGGGTATACTGACCGAGTTACTCAAGCAACTTTGCTCTGTAACGTGTACCATCAATTCCACTTCCAGCAACGTCGAACCTATAATCTACTTTGATACTAATTATTAAATCCTCAAATGTTACTACTGAACTAATAGTTTAGGTTATTAATTAAATCATATGTCATATTTATTAACATTCCAACTGTGCTAGCACAAGCTTGATGCATAAGTCACCCAGATAACCACCTTTACGACATATACCAACAACTCCCTTTTGTTTGCAGCATAAGCCGCCACCGCCCCACCGAAATCTAAGCCCCCGCTGCCGCCCTATTGAGATTTACCCCCAAGTTAAGCCTGTAAATTGTATTCCACTGAAGTTGGCGGCCTTATATTAAGAACTATCAAGCGATCAACCAAAGCCGATTCCAAGTGTCCACCTATTACATTTATTTGATTTTAGCTTATTTAGATAACCAACTTGTTTGGGAGTGTGTTTGATGTAGTATTGTAGCCTTTACCGCCTTTATTGACGTTGGATTATTGGTTGGTAAATTCAAATGTTGTTGGAAGTGTGCTGTTAGACCATTAGAGGAAGTTTAGGTAGTCATCATGGAAAGTTTGAATGAAGGAAATAATCAATTGAATCTTGTAGATCTCACACCAAGGGTTGTTACGTCGGAGGGTAAGAATCTAATCAGCAAATAAGTAAACGTGGTGCAGAACGAGGATGCTCTAATAAGCAAAACTAGTTTTTCTTTTTCTCATTACAATTTTTAGTGGTATTATAGGTCAAACGCTTAAGTTATTTCTTAAAACTTAGGTTTACAGACCAAGTTACACAAGCAACTTTTCTCTGTAACGTGTACCAAACAATTCCACTTCCAGCAACGTGTACCAACAATTTTCATATAGGAAAATTTGGTCAAAGGAAATGGCGTGAGACATTGTCAATGAAATATAATCTAAGCATATTATCATTAAAAGGTGAAAAGATAATTACAAATGAACTTGACACAAAGATGAATTTATGTTATTAAGGAAATCTGTTTAAACCACTTTGAAATAAATGCAAGAAAGACCATTGTGGTGCTAGAACTTAGAACCTTTTTGTTCCCCGGCTAGGTTTGTACTCAAAGAGAGTACTCTAAGACTTACTTGAATAAGCAATTAACTTCATTGTGATGCTGCCTTTGATATGAATCCTTGTTTTACTCCTAAAAGAGAAAATAATCTCATCAATCCAAACCCTTGAAAGACTTTCAACTTCAGTTTCTCGAATTCCAAAAAAAGACTGATAGTTATGTGTAAGGCATGTGCCTCCTTGCGTCAAGTGCGTGTGATGTTATGCACATCTCATCCCTATAATGAGATGATGTGGTCTCATAACAATCCTCAACCAAAAAAAAAAAAAAAAGGAAAAAGGAAAAAAGAAAATAAGCAACCGAAAATGCATAAAATAAAGTGATTGTTTGAATTTCTAATGCTAAATGAAATTGATCTACCTAAACTTGAATAACAAAAAGTTTATAGATAAAAAATATTTGTGATCAATTTAAGATGGAATGATAAAAAGTATGGATTTTTTCAATAAGCGTCGGCTTTGGGATTGGGTTTGAACATATAAAGGAAGAATCTATTTTAAAATTATATAGAAAGTTTAGATCACCTTTCCTTAGTCTTATTGATAAAAAGGATTGTCTAAATTTATAAGATACATTATAAATGTCTTCCTCTCCTATGTAGGACTAAGATTTTATTATCCAATATCAACAATGTTGGTTCTTCAGTAGAATTGGTTAGCTCTTGTAGCTCAAGTAGGCAAAGTTGGTTTGGAATTCTTCTCACATTTCACCGCATAAACTTGCAGCATTTCTTTTTCACTTGAGCAAATAAATAATACCAAATGAAATTTTGAGCAAGATATTTCCTTTTTGGGCCAATCCAAATCCTATTAGGCCTAGAAAAATAAATCTGACACAGGTTTGAACGCTCTCCCTTCGGTGATGGCTGGATGCTTTACGCTAGCTACAAGCTAAATATGGTACCTTGTAGCAATTATGTGCAGGAAACACGTTAAGAATTATTTTATGTAACAATAGACTTGATTTTTCACAATTCATTACACAAACAGGTCAACATTGACATTACAAAAAATAACAATTCTGTTGTTCATTTCTACCCTACATATTCCTAAGCATGATATCTCGATCATGAAGCCCAATATATGATGAAATAACGGGGTACAACACTGTGGAGCATTGGACGATTTGTGTTTTGTATCGATGATTTGATGCCAACTTCATGGATAGTATCTATGTTTTGTTCATTTTTTATTTTTAGTTAGATCCACTTGGATTGCATTATAAAAGAAACACATACTTGAACATTGTAGAATATTATAATAATAACTGAAGAATCAAATTTATAATTTTCTTCATAAGTTATATATTGAATATAGAAAATAATTTAACGTAAATATTAGAATAAAAAAAGATACCATAATAACCCATGATTCAAGAGTACAACCTTCTTTGGTTCTCTTAGAGTCCATAACATCACCTCATCACGAATACTCAAAATCTTTGACCCGAAACCCAAGCTGATACGGGCCTAGTTATGATGCAATTAGTTTTGTGTGCTTAAGTATTAGGTATGACACATTCTAAGACGAACATAACCAGTTATTTTGAATGGTCATTTCTTTATAAGTTACATTATTTTTCATGTTACAATGTAATGGTCTACATTGCAAAAAAATAGGCACATTATATTATAACTTGAAAATAAAACCTTCAAAGTAATTCTACAAAAGTTACTAAGATTTTGTATCTAAAAGAAGGTAAAAGAAAGAAAACAATAGAAAAGAACCTAAAAAATAAAGAAGGTTAAGGGGCTGCTTAACCATTTTTCGAAGAATAGTTTTAATACCATATCCATTCTTTCCTTCTTTTTTTTATATATATAATATTATTTTATATGTTTATGTTCCCCATAATTTGGATCTTCCGTAAAAAATTACAAAGAGATAGATGCTAGACTTATGATCATTTTGATTACTTAATTAAAACCAAAATTTGTTTATATAAAATACCATTGATGCAATATACCCTTTTGCGTTGATTAGCCATGAAATCAATATACTTTATTTCTATTCTAAGTCATTTGGCCTTAATTAAATAACTCTTGGCTCTTCTTGAACGACTATTTCTTTAAGATAATACTATATATTACAATATTTTGTATTGTGAAGGCATTAATTATTATATTTTTTCTTATTTAAAGTCATATAGTTGCATGTAAAATGGGTAGTATATTTTATTATCTCCAAATAGCACCTAATTTGTAATTACCTATTCTTCAATAATACAAATTATTTAGTTATGCAGTCTTTTCATAAATGAATAACGGGATGGCTTGAGTTCTACACAATATAATATGAGGTCTTGATGTATAATTTTTTATTTCATCACTCTTTGTACTTGTTGGTTCAAAATTAAATTTTCTAGTCATATAGTTAATGTTCTTTGAAAATCCAACCCTTCCCTAAAAAGTTAATTTGAAATCTTTTTTTCTTTTGAGCATGAAGAAATTTTCCTTTCAATTTTTTATTAAAATTTTAACCTTTTTAGTTGCTTTATTTGAAATCTTTTGATTAAGGTCAAAAGGCATTATTTAACATAAAGCCACCTAAGTATGAAACTTCATAATCTCCGTAAGTTGTAATTATTAAGTTACACTTATTTAATCAAAATAAACTTTATAGGAGAAGTGATAGAAATAAATTATATTTTTAGAGAAAATGTGCCTAATCATTCAATTCCTTATAAATTAGAAGGGTTTAAATTTAATTATTGTCTAAATTAAGCTTCAAAATCAATATCTTAAGGGATAGAAAATTAGTGGTTGGAAAATATAGTACGATAATTGTTTTCTAAGAATTTACAGTTGAACAACTAATTTAATGAACTTATACACAATCAATGCCTATTAAAAATAGTACATTAACTAGACGTAAAGACAACCAAGATATAAATGGGCTTTTTAAAGTCTAGATAGAAACTACTTGGAAGTCTTATAACCTTAGCCAAAAGACATCGCTTAAAGCCAAAGTCACATAACTGTAAAACCTCATAATCTCATAAATACAAACTCTTAAATAATATTCATTCAATCAATATTATATTCAAAATTATACAAATTGTGGGTCTTTACTTTTTATAGAGGAAATGTGTCTATATAAGGATTTAAGCCTACTCTAAATTGAACTTCAAACACAAAAAAGTTTTTAAAATAACAGAAAATCAATGGCTACAAAATATACTAGGAGATACATGGTGATGATTGTTGTATTACTTATCCTTATTTCGGTTGAAGTGAATGCTAATGACCTTGGCAAAACTACTGAGGCGTTTTTTAGTTGCGTTGGAAAAAAAGAAGAAGCTTGCTGGGAAAATAGAGGGCGACGTCATTTCGACAATTATCGCTTTCTACGTTGTCGTTATCTTGGCTTGAGGAACTGTGTAGGAGCTCATGAAATAGATTTTGCTCACTTTGCCATCGACTGCGCTCTTCCTTGCAGTCGCCAATTTTACGATTTTACAAATTGTGTAAAGACTTGTTACAGATGCAAGATCCATAAGCTCCAAATCTAGCCATGGTAAGAGTTGCCTAACTTTTCTTTTTCTGTTGTTTTCTATTGTTTTCTTTGTTGTAACAATGAAGAATACATGAATATATTCGATGTGCACAAAACACTTATTCGTCTTTTAAAAACTATAAAAGAAAATGTTTAACACAGTCATTTTTATAGAGCATTAGTTAAAAATAAATCTAAGAATAGTATATGTTTATTCATCATAAAATGTTGAAAATTGTTTCTTCTAGCATGAATCTTGACTTGTACGTTCAATACTTGCAAATTTCAGAATATTATTTTACAATTTTGTGAATTTTTTTGTGCCTACGATGGTACACAAAGAAAATGGTCTATGAAAACATGTGAAATGATTATATTTGAATAAACTACTTTATGATAATTTGATAACATGCTTACTTAATGATTTGGGTATTCAATAGTCATACATGCCAAATTGAACCACAATTACGGTAAGTTTTCGCGTTTACTTACTCATCTTGCACACATTAAAATTATTTTTATTATGATGTTATTCTTCCATTCATTTACTAGCAAGCATGTTTTCCACGTTTTTAATAATCAATTAATTACTTTATTCCACTTACAATTATGGCCTTTAATGTTTCAGAATTCAACTGGAAGCCACTTGAGTTTGGTGTTGGAGTTAGACTTGGTTGTTATCTTTTTTTGATTGTCCGTTGACTTGAATAATGTGTTTTAAAATTTTAAAATAATATACATAAGGATCTCATGTTACTTATTTGAGATCCCTTATCAGTTGAACTGATAGGGTTGCATATTTAAGTTTTTATTTTCTATTGATTAAACCTTGAGACTTGAAACTAGTGTGCCTTCATATTTAAAATTTATGTAGGAGTTGTTGATCTTATTTCCTTATATCTTGAGTGTGCATGCAATTTAACAGAAGGTGTGATGTGCAATCCTTGCAAGTTTTAGAAGCTTGTCAAATCTCAATAATGCCTATATAAATGCCTATGTGTTCATTGCAAAATGGATCGCGTGTTACTTCAAGAACATTTGGGGTTCTTAACTCTTATAGAATAGACTACATAATAGTTGATATTATTAATAGACATGTTTATTTGTACATGGTGTCCATTACATTATAATAATAATAAACCAAAATAAGAGTCTATTGTTAGACCAAACGGTTTCAATTTTGAAGCAAAAAACAATTGAGACTTTTTGAAGCATATTATACAAATTAAGGAGACAAATTTAATTCTTGTACAAAATAAAGATATAAATAGTTTGAATTTTTTGCAAAGATACTTAAGGTTGACAAGGAAGAAGAAACTTTAAAAACACATGAGATGCCAAAGATTATTTATTATAAAAGATGATTTGAAGGATACTTCATGAATAGGAGGAACATGCATGATGCTTGGAGTATAATAGACAAGAGATTTGGGCAATAATGCAAAGAGATGCATTCATGTCCAACAAAGTTCCAGAAGAAAAGATGTTAAATTGTCAATGACCTATTTTATTCTTAACTCCAATCCCATGTATTGGTTCATCATATTTATTAAAGTCATGTAGAAAAATTTGGTGAAAGGAAATGGCCTGAAACGTTGTCAATGAAATATGATCTCAACATATTATCATTTAAATGTGAAAAGGTAATTAAAAATGAAGATTACTCAAAGATGAATTTGTGTTAATAAGGAAAACTGTGTAAACCATTTTGAAATAAATACAAGAAAAACGATTGCCTGGAGTTTTAGGAATATTTTACAAGTAAGAAGTGAACTCACACAACTAGTGATGGACTCAGAATACAATATTGCCAAAAGTTATGTAGCACTAAGAGAGAACAGAGAAGATGCCAAATGGGCAACACTTGTTTGGAAAGAATGAGTACCAAAGCATAATTTTATCTGTTGGATCACTCTGAGAGACAAACTATCCACAGCAGATCGGGTGGCTAAATGGAATAGTTCAGTGGATCTACAATGCAACCTCTGCAATCAAGAAGAAGAATCACAGGAACATTTATTTTTTAAGTGCAGGTTCACAAACTACATCTGGAAGGCTTTGTTAGGCATGAATGGATTAACTCGAAGAATTGAACACTGGAGAGCTGAAATATGTTGGATGATCAAGACTGTTAAGAGGAAGAGCTTTGCAGCAACTTTGCTTAGTATATCTTTCAAGGCCGTATTGTATCACATTTGGAGCGAAAGGAATAGAAGAAGATTCAGCAATACAAGTCTAGAAAACTCAACCATTATTGCTAAGATCAAGAAGGATGTGAGAGGGAAGATTTCATCTACCAGAGGAGTCAAGCTTACAAACTGTAATAAATTTTTACAAGAGCTTTGGAACTTGCCAAGTGCAATATTTGAGCTTAGATGATGATATCTTGTAATCAAACAATCTTGTAAATTTTTTTTACGAGTGATATATAATTTGACCTTTCACTAAAAAAAGAAAAACGATTGCCTTTTTTCTTATAGCAAAAGGGTGTGGAATGTGTTGTCTCAATCCGGGACCAAACCTAGGACCTTTTTGGTCCTAAGCTACCTTGGTTCCAATAGAGCCAAGTTTTCTTGACTAAGAAAAAACATTGTTTATGAAATAATAATAAATAAATAAAACACCATTGAACGAAATTGAGGTTTGACTCAAGAGTATACTTTGAGACTTACCTGAATAATCAATTAACTTTATTGTGATGCCACCTTTAACATAAATCCTTGTTTTACTCCCAAAGGAGAAGATAATCTCATCATCAATCCAAAACCTTGAAAGATTTCAACTTCATTTTCTTGTGTCATGCATATGACTACTTGCGTCAAGCACGAGCGATATTATGCGCATCTCATCCGTGAATGGGATGATGTGTCTCATAACAATCCTTAACCAAAAAAAAACAAAAGGGGAAGAGGGGGGGTTGGGGTGCGCGAAAGAGTAAAGGAAAATACATAAAATAAAGAGATTGTTTGAATTTTTTATGCTAAATGAAATTGATCTACTTAAAATTGAACAAAAAGTGTTTGTGATTGAATTAAGAAGATGTAAAGATAAAAAGTGCAAAAGTTTTCTGTAAATATTGGTTTATAGGTCCAATTTTCATCTTTTCATAGATATGGTGACTTTTGTAATACTGAGGTATGCCTCTGTGCATCTGTATTTTAAAATTTATTAATACAATTTACATTTTCACTAAAAAAAAAAATGTTGGTTTGTGGGATTTTGTCAAAATACATAAAGGAAATTTTTGCGTTAATATCATGTAAAAGGTGTAAGTTTGTCTTTCTCTAAAAAATCTCATTAAGAAAAGAAGTTGTTTAAGTTTATAAGATACATCACAAGTATCTTCTTCTCTTATATGAAACTATATTATCTAATATTACAAAGATTTTAAAAGCATTAATTGTTGATTCAACTGCTGAACAAGTTAGCTCTTAAAACTCAAGCATGCAAAGTTGGATTGTTGGATTGGGCTCATCCAATTCTCATTATACCTAGAAAAATAAATCGAACTAGAACTGATGGGCCAAACTATCTAACACAGGTTCAAGGCTCTCCCTGTTGTCATAGCTGGATGTTTTACGCTTGCTAGAAGCTAAGTATTATGGTGCCTCATGGCAAGCATAATATGATACCTCATAGCAATTACGTGTTAAGAAACACGTTAAGATTTATTCTATGTAACAATAGACTTGATTTTTCATAATTCATTACACGAACAGATCAGCATTGATGTTATAAGAAATAACGCTGTTCCGTTGTTCATTTCTGGCCCACATATTCCCAAGCATGATGTCTTGATTATGAAGTCAATACATGATGAAATAATGGGGTGCAACATTGTGGAGCATTGGACGATTCGTGTTCTGTATCGATGATCTTATGCCAATCTCATGGATAGTATATGTGCTTTGTTCATTTTTATTTTTATTTACTCCAACACGGATTGAAATGTAAAAGAAATATGTTCTCAATCATTGTAGAATATTGTAATAGTGAATGAAGAATCAAGTTCACAACTTTATATATTGAATATAGATAATAATTTAACATAAATATTAGAATAAAAATACTAACATGTGAGGTATAACTCTCACTTCCTGTTTAGTAGGGATCAAATACTAATTTATTATAATTTGAATAATAAATTTAGTTACCAAAATATTATTTAAACACTCTTTCTCATAAACATTATCCTTTTATACTTCGTTTAGCTTTTAATGGATTAGACTTCGTTACTTTTCACAAATGATAAAATTATATTTCTACATTATGTGTTAAAGTCACCAAAATGGGTAATATAGTATTGACAAAATATAATATTCACAAAATTTGATATCTTAAGCTTTCGCGACTCTTTCAACACTAACAAACGTGAAACTTGGTGTCCAATAGTTGTAGCTTAAGACATAAATAGAAGGGCTTTAGAAGAAAAAACAAGTCTCACGGTTGAACAAACTTAAGAAGTTATAACAATTCTTCCAGCTTAGCATAACCGAAGATAAAGAGGTAGATACTTCTCAATAACCGCTACTTCGCCGAAGTCAAAGCTGCAACCCTCCTTATTCCCTTTATATATTTTCCTTCCTACATCCATATCCAAGGAAATGCTCACACAAACAGAAAAAGCAAATAAAGCAAAGATCAAGCAAGGGATTTGGCCAACAAGTTTCTTGCGGTGCTTCTCATGTGAAAATCATCTTGACAATCGATGATACAGAGGTGGCTCGACCGGGGGTCATTCCGGCTATCCGCTCGTTGGTCAGGCCAACCACCGATGCAAAGCACATCGCTGTTAATGTCGAATGCCATAGGAATGATCATCCACATGAGAAGCACTACAAGAAACTTGTTGGTCATTTTCCTTGCCAAGAAACTATCATGCTATCAGTCGGCATGTTGAATGGGAGAATCAGTGTGGAGCAGCCAAAACAGTCACCTATGTGCAATCATTCGGCACATTTCTGCAGTAAGTGACATGAGCATCTACTAAATTTCATATGCTTTAGATGGATGGCATTGCAGTGGGTTTTTATTGAAGTACTTAAAATCCTCAAGAAAGAAGTTTCACATTGTTGTTGATGTTTTATTCTTCAGATTTTTTATTGGACCTACATCCTAAAGACGTGGAAAGACGCAAAGCTTCATTAAAATGGTTCATCGGGGTGGCTCGTAGGGAAGCAGCAAGCGCTTCGCCTCGGAAACAGAATAAAGAAAGAAAGGAAAGGATCTCCTCTTCCCCCTCGTTTAGAAAATAAAGATTACTTTGTATATGTGTTGGGCCGGGTAAATATATGGATTCTAATATTGAGTTTTTCAATGAGATGAAGGTAGGGTTTATAAGCAGTTTGGCAGAAACGAAGAGATATCATATTATAAAACTCACATCTAACCTAAAAGTTAGCTATAAGAAAAATGACATTTATTGAAATTGTGTTGCATCTACTTCAACATGTTACATGTCTTGATTGTTGATACTCTATACTTTCACTAGGATTAGAGGAGGGTTCTTAAAGGCTTAGGGTACTTACCATCTTGATAGTAATTAGAGGTTATTTTTCTAGGGTTTTAGCTTACAAGATGAACAAAGATGGGCATAAAGTTTGGATATAAAATGGAATTAACAATGGTCTCATTTGATAAAAATATATTGATATCTTGTGCTAAAATGATAACTTTGTTGTGTAGGTTAACTAAATAATCTTAAATTAGATTGAGGAAAAATGGCTCAACCAAAAGGAATAGAAGAAGAAAGAAACATAAATAGAAAATAGGATTTGGAATGATACGCTTGGAAAAAAATATTTTAAAATGTTAAAATGCCAACTTGGTACATATGCTTTACCTAAATTGTCAAATCTTAAATTGAATTGGAGAAAATCTCACATGAAAGGGTTACTATTTCACATCACGTATCTTATATTAGCTTTAACAATTTTTTTTAATTTATTATTATTATTTTTGGCTTATATTCCCCACGGAAGACGCAAATATACTTATAATGCCTCACAAAAGCACTAGAAGGTAACAAACACTAAAGTATGCACATACCTAACAATTGAAAATTGTAATTAACCTTTTAATCATATGGAAAGAAAACTTGTTATGTATTTTATAATTATTTGTGTTTCAACCAAAGGTTTTAGAACCCTTGATAGTCACAAAAGCATATTTAGTTAATAAATACTTCGACCATAAATAGATCTCATAATATGTTCAAGTCTAAGCTAACTTTTTTGGCCATTAAAGCAGCAATGGGGTTCAAGGTTTCTTGTCCATGCATGTTCTTGCTTGTGTGGTAGCTGTCGTCTCTACATGCAAAATCAATCCCATTGAAAAGGACAACATATGTTGTTCGTATGGACATGTCCGCCATGCCCAAAGTCTTCACCGATCCCCAAACTTGGTACTTTTCCACCATTGATTCTCTTAAGTTTACAAATCCTACCTCGTTCGACAATTTATCATCACCATCACTCGTGTATACTTATGATCATTTTAGTGGGTTTTGTGCTCTCGTCTCCTTTCATGAACTAGAGGTTCTAAAAAGGTCACCAGGGTTTGTCTCAGCTTCTAAGGACAAGAGTTTGACGCTTCATACCACTCATACTCCTGAGTTCCTCTTCCTCAATGCTTACACAGGCTTATGGCCTGCTTCCAAGTATGGAGAAGATGTAATCGTTGGTGTCATTGACTCTGGTGTGTGGCCAGAGCGTGATAGCTTCAAAGACGAAGGAATGCCTAAAACACTTCCAACAAAGTGGAAGGGAATCTGTCAGGAAGGAGAAACAGTTAATTCCTCCCTTTGTAATGCAAAATTCATAGGAGCCAAGTACTTTAACAAGGGTTTAACCTCTCGTAACCCCAACATCAATATTACGATGAATTCAGCTAGGGACACTAGAGGCCATGGAACCTATACTTCCGCCATTGTCGCTGGAAACTACGTACATGGTGCCACCTTTTTTGGCTATGGTTCTGGAGTAGCCAAAGGTGTCGCACCACGAGCTAGGCTAGCCATCTACAAGGTTTCTTGGGATGAGGGAAGGTACACCTCTGATGCTTTTGCAGCTATGAACCAAGCCATTTCTGATGGTGTTGAAGTGATTTCCATGTCTATGGCTCAATCCAAGGAAGTGCCACTGCACCGGGATGTTTTAACTAGAGCTTCCTTTGCTGCTATGGAGAAAGGAGTGTTAGTTTCAACTTCAGCGGGAAACCATGGAGACTCAGGCAGTAACATGATAAGAAATGGATACCCATGGGTCTTAACCACCACAGCAGGCACCATTGATCGTTGGTATGCAGGGACTTTGGCTCTAGGAAATGGGTTGGTCATTACTGGATGGACAATATACTTGGGCAGACCATTAAGCCTGCTACCGTTGGTTTATGATGAAGGGTAGTTGACGTGCGACAAGAGTTTGTCAAACATCCCCTACGGCATAATTATTTGCCATGGATCTCTTCCTCTTCGTCTTCAAATCAAAAACATCGCAGACTCAATTGCTCTTGGAGTTGTTCTTATAGCGAACAATTCTATGTCTTCTGAAATTGAATTGATCACAGACACACCATGTGCATGTTTGCTAATTAGCTCAAGTGATGCAGTGGCTCTACTGGAGTACATAGAATCCACTCAAAAGCCTTTGGCAGAGATGACATTCCTCCAGACCATTGTAGGGATAAAGCCTGCTTGTTGAACATAATGCATTTTTCAACAGAAGAACAAGAACACGGAAGAAAAGGCTAGAATACTCTAGAGAAAATATCTCTAGCAAGCTCCAGAGAATTCTCCATGCAAGGATAAACACGGCTGAAGAAAAAATCTGTAAAGTTAGTCAACAATAGTGGCTTGTAATGTCAACAATAGTGGGTTGTATAAGTCGGTGGTTTGGTTATAAATACCACCGTGTGTGTTGTAAATAGGTGTGCCGAAAACTCTAAAACTTTCCAAGTCTTTCAACAAAGAGCTTCCTTTCTTATCTTCCTTTCAACTATTTTGGAGACACAAGGGCTCCACGTAAAACTTCTTTCAAGCCTTCTCTTTCAAACCTATCACAAACTCTTCCGCTGCAAACAAACAAACTTTTCATCTAAACCAAACAGCTTTTCACCTAAACCAACACTGCTCCATTTGTAGCTGCCAATGCATTGAGGGGTCCTTCACGATTTCCAGGGATCTTGAAACCAGATGTAATGGCACCAGGTTCATTTGTGTTGGGTGCATGGCCTCCGATTATCAAAACGAATAAAGGTCTAAAGAAAAAAGGTTTGTACAGTCGTTACAACCTTTTGTCCGGGACATCCGTGGCTTGCCCACATGCGACCGGCGTAGCTGCACTTCTGAAAGGTGCACACCCGGAATGGAGTCCGGCCGCTATCAAGTCTGCCATTATAACCACCGCGGACCCATTTGATAATACCAGGAGCCCAGTCAAGGATAATGCAAATGACTCGATTGCTTCACCTTTAGCCATGGGAGTAGGTCAGATTCAACCAAACCATGCACTTGATCCAGGTTTCATCTACGACGCATCGCCACAAGATTATGTGAATCTCTTATGCTCCATGAACTACACCATGGAAGAAATCTTGAGCCTTTCTGCATCAAAAAACTATAGTTGCTCAAGTCCGTCTCATGATTTCAATTATCTTGCGTTTCTGTTAAGCTATGGTAGTAGAACATCAATTGCCTGTAAGTTTCAAAGAATTGTAACTAATGTTGGAAAAGGTGCTGCGACTTACAAGGCAACGATGACAACATCGAAAGGTGCAACTGTTAAAGTTTCACCACCCATATTGATCTTTACAAAAAAGTTTGAGAAACAATCATATCAAGTTTCTATAAGTTACAAAAGAAGAGGTAGAGAAGAGGTTGCATTTGGTGCACTCGTTTGGGTTGAAGAAAATGGAAATCGTACAGTGAGAAGCCCCATTGTCATATTACCTGAAAGCCATTGAATTAGTAGCAATAAAGGCTATGATTGTTCTATTATAAAGAAATTTAGGTACCTCAGCATTATTTTGTTACCATAACAAAACCTCTACATAGCCTCCATTAATGGTCTTTTTTGTAAATATCATATAAACAATTGAAGCATAGTCAATACAAAAGCTTCTATTTATTCTTCTTCTACTTCTCTCTCTCTCATTTCAACTATAAACAAAATGAAGGACATTTATACTGAGGAGAACCATACGTATGGTGTGACGGCTTTCCTTGTGTCCTTGCCCAATGCCCCACACCTTGTGTAGAATGATTCCATATTTTTTTTTTAAGTTAGAATTATTAATAGGAATTTATTGCTACAATGTATAAATAGTAACCTACATAAAATGCATAGAATGAGAATAACATGATTTATTAAAATAAAATATAAAAAAATCTTAACACCTCTCACACTTTCTATATAAAACAACACTCACCTTTAACAAAAAGTAGTTTACTAAAGATGTCCTAGATTAGAATTAATAAATAACTTTGTCGATATTTTCTCTTTTTTATCCTTGGTGAATCATATGAAGTTGGTAGGTAATGAAATAAATAGATGGATTTAAATATAGATTTAGACTCAAATTAAGAATCAAAGATGAACTAACTTTAGAAGAATGAGTTAATCTTGGGATGAGATTACCCGTCACATCCCATGTCATTTAATAATCAAATATTCCCTCCATTTCATGGATTGAGTTTTAAGAACAAGAGGGTTATTTTAAGTTCTTTTTAAAATTAAAAAGAAAAAAGAACCAAAATAAATAAAGAGGTACTCCTTAACTTATGCATGTATCAGATTATTTGGATAACATTGGACTCTGAGTCAAATGCTCACTTGCTCGCTAACCATTTCTGTGTACAGTACAGTGCATTTGTCGCTATCATGGAAAAACAATATGACTGGAAGAAGTGAATGAATTTGAAATTTAGGTAGTAATTAATGTCATTATCGAGTAACAAACTTATGCTTATTGCAATTACGTTAGTTAGTTAAAATAACAAAGAAAGGTAAAAGGATCAATACTCCAAAAATCCTGAGTCCATCATAAAGTATTATAATATCTCCATAATTTGACTATTATGACGAGGGATTGTGTGAAAATTGCTTGACATTGTTAAAGTATGAGTTTTTAGAGTAGTTCGAATTAAAAAGAAGTTCTATCAACTCCAAGTCAATTTTAAATTGAATAATGAGTATTTTAATATCTTAATAATAACTTTAACAAAAAAATATGATAAGGTACCTTCAAATAAAGCTTGAGGCTAAAACATACCTTGTGCAATCACGTGGAAGACTACACGTTCTTCTGTGGAGGCAAGGATAGCGAATGGATTAAACAATTTTCTAAGAAAGTAAATGTAGTGGCAGAAGATCCCATCACCAAGGAAGCGCTCATTTCCATAGAAATGTTCCCCGTTGAAAAAGATCACAAATGGTGGTGTTGTTGTAGACACGTGAGGACTCAGCAGAAGTATAAGGAAGTTCAAAAGATATTGCGTTCTTTCAAGAAGGAGAGAAGGTGGGCTGTGTTGATCAAATGGTCAAGAAGGATAGTTGGTGATGATGGTCCAACAGTTCTGAGGGTCTTCAAGACGTTTGATGACTGGAAGAAAGGTGTACTTGAGAAAGGGTTTGAGATTTGCTTCAAAGGATACCATGCCAAACTTCGCCCAATTGATCGCAATCCATCGACATCCCCTCCACAATGAGGATCCCAAGACGATAAGGTGCTGCCACATTAAAGGTGCTATTGACGATGCATGTTTGTTGCCAGTATTAGTAAGTTTGATAGGACAGTTCTTTAATAAAAGTTTGTTGGGGTATGTTGGTAATTTGGTGCAAATGTCATTGATGGTATTTATACGATCTTTCATGTACGTCACAATTAAAGGAAGTCCTTTGCTACAACAGTCATATTATTTACCCCTCACTTAATTATTTTATAAAAATAAACTTAAAAATTTTTAGATTACCAAAATAACAATTAGATGATGAAGTTTACTATTAAATCAATTGAGATAAATACAAAATTATGAATTTTGTCAAGGAACAACTATTCAGAAAATCTTCCTCATATCTAATTTTGTTCATCATTTTTAAATTATTTACAAGTTAACTAGCTTTTAATAAATGACCTTTGTGCCTTGTTACAAAAGATAAGTAATGGGAAACTACCAAATGCTAATTGCTCATATCATGATTTGCTTCATAAACTAAATCCACTAAGTCGTATTTTTTGTTAGGTGACTTTATTAGGTTTAATCTTGTATTAAACTTGAGATTCAATTGAAATGAAGGCACCTAATCAGGTTAATGGATGTTTATAAACTAAATTGCTGCTTTGTTCTTCTTTTCAACCTTATCTGAACGGTGTAAAAGAAGATACATGGTCTTAAAGTCTATTAAATAAAGGATTAAGTGGTTTGTAGGATGCAGATTACAACTTATTACAACTTATTACAACTTAAAGCATCACATGAGGAAACATACTTGTCAATCATAGTTGCCAATAGAATAGAGCACATTGCGAATGGTCCATCGGCAATGTCTTCTATGGTTTATTTTGTAGTGGTGTTATTACGGGAGTCGATGCTGTATTTTGCAAGAAGAAGAATTGGAGTGCAAATATTCAATTGAAAATGAAACAAATTCAAAGAAAAGTGAATGCATCACTAAAATTTTATAAGTGCATTCAATGCTTGGAATACATGCATCCCGTTAATTGATTTTTTTTTCTTATAAACATACATACCTATACATATAATTAGTATTTAATCTAAAACCAAAAGGTGCAAAACAACACTTATTTTTAATTGAGTTAAGTGTTTGTTGACATCTAATCAATTGATGACTTTTAGTTACTATTTATTTTATTCAATATTTATATTTATGAGTAGATTAGCTTATCTCTTCTACGTTTGTTGATTTTTAGAAATAGAGCTGTCTTTTAGTGCTGTGACACATTTAACGTGTTTAGTTGTCCAAACTGAAGAATCCTTCTTTACAGGCTGGGCCAATGGTACAATGCACTCCATCACCTAGCTTACAATTGTTCTTAAACGGTTATTGAGGTTTTTCATAATGCATGCTTGCACCTGTTAGTTAATTAGATGGTTCCTTCCATCTCTCTCTCTCTCACTCTAAGACCTTCCCTTTTAAACTTCTCAATCCCATTTATTTCTCCTAGATTTCTATTTCAACACTAATCGGATCCCTTTATAACCCTATTTTCTTCTTCATGTCTATACACAAAGATTACGAAACCTAATTTGTGTAATTATAGTAGCGTTTGGTTTTGGTTCAGAACATTTTTTCTTTTTTCTTTTTGTTGCATTTGTTTAAGAGTTGGGAACCTTGGGGTGTAGTTTATTACTTGAAGAGTCACCCTTGTGAAAAGGTCATGGGTAGCATTTTATGGTCCAAAATTCAATATTCCCAAAACGAAAAAATAAAAACCCTAAAAAGTGTAAAGTATTTGTCAAAGTTGAACACATTTTTTAAAAGCTTTATAAATTATTTTATAGGAATGGTTTGAAGATATAAAAGTTCACTTATTATTTTTTAAACCTAATACTAATTGGAATCCCTTTATAACCCTATTTTCTTCTTTAAATAAAAAGTCTATTTTAATATCTAGACAAATGAATGAATGTTCTTTTTTTTTTTTCTTCTCAAAGGAAGTAGGTAAGCTTTTTTTTATTTGAATACACTAATCCTACAAAATTACCAAATAATTTTGTGTGTGGATTTAATAGACAATAATACTTTTTAAATGTGAACCCCTTTGAAAATATTTTAATTTTGTATATCATCAAAATATTTTACATCCATACATAAGATCAACGTTTAAAATTGTCATCCAAACTAGTCACTTTTTTCATCTAAATGCAATGTCTGTTCTAGAAGATTAACAACAACATGTTCAGAAATATTACTATTATTGCCATTACAATTGAAAATGAGACAACGAAAAGCATAGTTTGTCGAGTTGCCTTCGTGCTCTCACGTTTGCGTCTTATTTCCCTAAAACACTGGTAAGGATTGGTGATGGGAGTGCATCCTATCCCAGTCATTAATTATTGAAGTTATGTCTATCGAGCAACGTGCATGGTATGGGACTAATGAGTTGAACCAGTAAAAATTAGTCATGTCGCTTTTGAACATAAAAGACAACATTCTAACGATGGATTTAAACTATTTTTTTGACACATTAGCAAAATTTGCTCTGTTAAAATATATAAAGATAATACAAAAATTAGATCAAACTTGCTTTGATTGAATCCCAAGAGATCTCATGTATAGCAAGCTTTACAAATAAAATTGAAAATTCAAAGACGTCCCTTCACGCGTGCTCTGCTTCTCGGGCTAGCCCTTGCGTGCTGGAAGAGAGAAAATGACCAGCACGCTATGATAGCTAGCTGGTGGTGCAGCTGTGCAGAGATTGTGTCGGAAGTCGTACGTGGCGGCCACTTCATCTCAAAACACGCTCGTTCGTATTTATCTAAGTTGCAGTTCCTTAAATCTCCTGACAATACAAGAGTCTTCAGTGTTAAAGATAATTGACAGGCGTTTCCCAATTTCGAGGGACACTGCATGTGCTACAGTTTCACGGTGGCGGTGCTGAACGTGAAATGATTACACAAAGAAAACATGAGACATCGACGGCTGCATGGTACCCCAACTGACATGCATAACTCGACGGCTGGCTTGCTCTTCGGGGCATAACGGGCATAGCAGTCGCAGTCTAAGCTCTGCGGTGGTTAATGCTTAAGAACAACATCTTCCTTCAGTTCTTTCTCAGAGAAACACGGACACCAATGCTTCTATTTCTTTTCCTGAACAAGTTCTAACATTTCAAGATTCTCTTTCTTTCTTTCTCAAAAAATCTCACAATTTAATGACTCTTAAGCATTTGTCTGATCCTTCTAACTGTTTTTTTTTTTCTGAAGAAAAAATAGAAGAAACTTCATTTTTTGAACAAGAAGAATGTTTGAAGAAGAAAAAGTCTCTATTTTATTAATAAAAGTCACTCCAAACACAAAACTCACGTTGAAAAAGCCAAATATTAAGCCTTGTTCTTCGTCATTGGAATCTGGGTCAGATTCTGATGATGGCTCAGGCTCTACTCTAAGCAAGGCCTCAGAGCCTAGGGAAGATCCGAAGTCGAAGGCCACCATAAAGCCCAGAGCCAAACCTGCCTTTCGGCCGCGAGATCAACAGTAGCAGGGACTAAGCGAAAGGCCTTAGAGGTCGACGGCAAGGCCTCCTTCAAGCAGGCAAGGAGTATCTGGAGTAGCGCCGGAGTCCTCATCGGAATTTGACCCAGATTCCGAAGACGATGAATGAGGTTAGTGTTTGGCATTTTTGAAGTGGGTTTCTTGTGGGTGTCTAGAGACCTTTTCTTCTGCGTCTTCTTATTCTTCTTCTTCATGGCAACCCTTCTTGCACGTAGTCTCTTCTATTTTTTCTTCAGATGAAGAAGTTGTTGGGGGATCAAATGGATGTTTAGGAGCCATTAAATTGTAAGATTTTTCCGAGAAAAAAGAAGAGGAAAGCGAGACTCGAAATGTTAGGATTTTGTTTGTTCAGGGGAAGAAATAGAGGCACCGGTCACGTGTTTCTCCAAACAGATATGAGGGAGGCAAATGTTATTAGTTGAAACTAGAAGTTGGCCGGAAGATACATCGGCCGTGGAGAGAGAGAAAGGAAAGTGCTTGAAAATTGGTATCTCTGTATATTGAATACCGTGTAGTGTACGGCGTTTTGTATACAAAGAAATAGAGCTACGATTACAAGTTTATACCTATTGAGTATAGAGCAATCAAGTATCTTGTTCATTGTGCAGAGTAATTACGTTTGCTGCAGAATAGGTGGAGGGTGCTGCGTACCACGCAGTCGTCGATTTTTCATGTTTTTTATTCTAATCATTCCAATCAAAATGATAAAAAATAATATTATGCTCAACAATTTGCCAAATTCAGCTTTCAAATGAACGAAATCGTAACTGAAAGGAAAAACGATGGCATGAATTTGAGAGGAATTAAAAGAATACTCGTATAATATTATATTTTTTTAAAGAATTGCTATAAATTTTCTTTACCAAGTAAATATATTAAAAAGTTATGATGGCAAAAAAATCTTTAAAATATGTCATTTGCAGTAAAGAAGGTCATTTGTACGTCATAATCTTCTAAAAATGAAAAAAAAAAGTAAAGAAATTATCAAAAAGAACAAGAGTTTAAAAGCTTATATTGAAAGAAAAAAAACGTGATTATGAACAAAGCTTGGAATTAGGAATAAGTTGTCAAAGCCTACAGACAAGTGCAAGTTCCATTGTTTTGTTCTCGGATTGGAGTCATACAAAACCACACCCAAGTGCTTGAAAGGGAATACCAAGACTAATTGCTCACCATTGACATGAAAGGTAGCCTGTAAGTCCCACTAGGACCGATCGTTTTCAACGACGACACTGAATCAGCTTCCTTTCCAATCAAACTAATTGTTAGCCTCAATGCTAATTAATATAAGCCTTGTGTCAGCCACATTAAGGAAAATAATAAAACAATAGTCGTGCATGATTCCTCTTTATCCGTATATATTTCATGTTCTTGTTATCTCTATGCGTGACTCTTTTTTTTAATAATAATAATTATTAGAAGAGAGTGTTGAAATCTCATGCTTATCTTGGACAAAAGGAGATAAAAAAGAATGGATTAGATAACAATGACAACTTTTATCAACTATCTTGGCACACGTACCTATATTCAGCCATGAGCTCCCAATGCCATGATCTCCTTGGTATGGTTGGGTGGCATCCTTCGACAGGATTATCTCATAGCTGCTAGTGTTTAGCTGATTCTCACTTACATATAAACTATATATTCTATCATTATATTCAAGTCGGTTTGAGTTGGATTCTCCTTTTTTATTGTAAATTTAAGATATATGACTGTCTTAAACCCTTTCAAAAGGTGGAAACGATGGCGAGGGATAAGATAGTGGAAAAACATTGAAACCTTGTCCAATACAATTTCATACTATAACAGTTCTTTTTATTTAAGTAAATACCATAATAATTTATACAAACTTTAAAGATAAATGCACTTAGTCCGAGCGCGAAGAGGCCAACCGCAGCGATCTCACAAAATAGAAGAAATTGTAGAGAACATGGACCTTACAGCCGGCCTAAAAAAGCGTATAAACAAGAGGAAATCAGAAAAGTAACAAATATGTTATTAGCTTCTCCAATGTGGTCTCTTCAAGTTGAGCAATTATTCGCCTCTTGGTGAAATAGCTCGAGACCTTAGCTCCTTATCTGGAACCACCAAAAGAGTGACTCTTTAGATCTAGAAACGATAAACTAATTTCCTTTTGCTAAACAGCCAAACGAATCCTAATGGTAACACTAAAGAGGGATTGAATAAATTTGATCCAATGATAGATCAGTTCGTCTACAAATTTGAAGCTGTTACTAAGCTGGAAATATTCTCTCCAAACACAACCAAATAAATGATGAGTGAAAAAGAGATGATTCATAGACTCAATCTTTAAAGAATATTTCATACTAAAAGAGATAGAGAAATATGAGATTTCCTACTTTGTAGAGAGAAATTCCATCCCTCCTTCCAAAGGAGTTCAAAAAATTGATGCATCTTAATTCTATAAAGAATATCACTTTACCTAAGAAGGTAGCTTGAGAAGTTGATAGGAAAAATCAAAATTTGCGAGAGGAAACTCCATCCTACTTTTAAAAGTACTTGAAATGCCAATGCATCTTAAATTTGTAAAGAAGTTGAACTTATTGATTGAAATGATAAAGCATACAGTTTGTATGAAAGTGTAAATCAACAAGGTAATAGAAGTTGTGGTAGAAGCTACCATCCATGGAGTGCCTAGATAATCCCATCTCAAGGAAGCCAACCAACCATGACAAGACATATTTATTATAACTATTTTTTCAAGCAGCTCTTAGGATTCAACGGTTGCCATGATGATAGTTAATCTAATAGTAATTACGTTTGCTGCAGCCGTCGATTTCTCATGACAAATGAAAAGCAATATTATGCTCAACAATTTGCCAAATTCAGCTTTTAAATGAGCGAACTCGGCCCAGTGCCCACTTTTTTGGATTTTGGCAAATTCGGAACTGAAAGAAAAAACAATGGAATGAATTTGAGAGGAGTTAAAAGAATATTCGTATAATATTATAAATGTTATTAAAGAATTGCTATAAATTTGCTTTACCAAGTAAATATATTAAAAAAATATGATAGCAAAAAAATATTTAAAATATTTCATTTGCAGCAAAGAAGGTCATTGTACGTCACAATCTCCTAAAAATGAAAAGAAAAATAAAGAAATTATCAAAAAGAACAAGAGCTTAAAAGCATATGTTAAAAAAAAAAGGTGATTATGAATAAAGCTTGGAATAAGGAATGAGTTGTCAAAGTCTACAGACAATAACAAGTTCCATTGTTTTGTTCTCGGATTGGAGTCATATAAACATGTATTATATTGTCACGTGGTGTCAGTCACGTTATAATAATAATAGGCCAAAATAAGAGTCTCTTGTCAGACGCAAAGGTTCCAATTTCGAAGCAAAAAATAATTGAGATTCCTTGAATTATACCATAAAAATTGAGGTCAATTTAATTCTTGTACAAAACAAAAATATAAATAGCTTAAATTTTTTGTAGAGATACTTAATGTAGAAAATGAAGAAGAAACTTTAATAACACATGAAGTGCCCAAGATGATTTATCATAAAACCCAATTTGAAGTAACATGTATGATGCTTGGAATTTAAAAAAAAAAAAAAAAAGATTTGCACTATGCAAAGAGATGCATTCCAATACTTCCTCTAATGTCCAACATATTGCAAGAAAAAGAGGTGTTAAATTTTCAATGAACTATTTTATTCTTAAGATCAGTTCTATGTATTGGTCGAACATATTCATTAAAGTTATGTAGAAAAGTTTAGTCAAAGAAAATGGCATGAAATGTTGTTAATGAAATATAATCTAAATACATTATCGTTAAAATGTGAAAAGATAATTAAAAATGAACTTTAGGTGAAGATAAATTTGTGTTATTAAAACAAACCATTTACACCATTTTGACATAAATACAAGAAAAATAGTTTTTTTTTTGTGAAAAAATGGTGAAAGGGTGGGAGATGTGGTGTCTCAAACCCAAAACCAAACCTAGGACCTCTTTTGACCTAAGCTACCTTTGTTCTGATTGAGCCAAGTTTTCTTGACCAAGAAAAGACAATGTCCATGAAATAAAACAAAAAAAAAAAAAATTGAACAAAACTTAGGGTTGATTTTAAGAGAATATTCTGAGACTTACTTGAATCATCAATTAACTTCATTGTGATGCCACCTTTGATATAAAACCTCCTTTTACTTTTATAGAAGAAGATTCACAGTATTAAATGTAAAAGAATTTCATAGTACTAAATGCAGTAATTACTCCAAAAAATAATCATCGATACAAAACACAAACCCTCCTTTTAATCAATAACTTTTGTATGGAATAAATAGATTCATAGTATTAAATACAATTACTTCATATTAACTTCATTGTGATGCCACCTGTATCAAATCATTGATACAAAACACGAACAACAGTGTTCCGTTGTTATGATTAAGTAACAGGGTACAACATTGTGGAGCATTGAAGGGTTTGTGTTTTGTATCGATGATTTGATGCTAATCTCATGGATATTATTTGTGTTTTGTTCATTTTTATTTTTATTTACTCCCATTCGAATTGAATTATAAAAGAAACACATACTCAAACATTGTTGAATATTATAATGACGAATGAGGAATCAAATTTATAATTTTCTTCATAAGTGATATATTGAATATACATAATAATTTAACACAAATATTAGAATAAAAATCCTAAGAAGTGAGGTAAAATTCTCATTTCCTCTTAAGTAAGGATCAAGTACTAATTTATTATAATTTGAATAATAAATTTAGTTAGCGAATTATTATTTAAACGCTCTTTCTCATAAACATTATCCTTCTATATTTCGTCTAGCTTTTAATGGATTAGCCTTCGTTATTTTTCAAAAATGATAAAATTATATTTCTTTATTTTGTGTTCAAGTTGCCAAAATGGGGAATATAGTATTGACAAAATATAATATTCACAAAATTTGATATCTTAAGCTTTTGCGACTCTTTCAACAGTAACAAATGTGGAACTTGGTGTCCAATAGCTGTAGCTTAAGACATAAATAGAAGGGCTTTAGGAGAAAAAAAAAAGTCTCACAGTTGAACAAAATTAAGAAGCTATAACAATTCTTCTGGCTTAAATAACCCAAAATAAAGAGTTAAACACTTCTCAAAAATCATAACTTTGCCGAAGTCAAAGCTGCAACCCTCCTTATTTCCTTTATTTATTTTCCTTCCTACACCCATATCCAAGGAGATGCTCACACAAACAGAAAAAGCAAGTAAAGCAAAGATCAAGCAAGGGATTTGTCCAACAAGTTTCTTGCGGTGCTTCTCATGTGACAATCATCTTCACAATCGATGATTCAGAGGTGGCTCGACCGGGGGTCATTCCGGCTATCCGCCCGTTGGTCAAGCCAACCACCGATGCAAAGCACATTGCTGTTATCTTAGAAACATAACCGGATCATGGAAAAGGTTAAACGCAAGATCTCAAGTAAAATCTTCTCTGTATACACTTGCTCAAGTGAACAATACAAAACGTTCGAAAGGAATAATAGGCACCGGCCGATCACCGGTGCCCACGAATGGGCTAGGTTTAACCTAGCCCATCTCACAAACAATAAGGCCTAAGGCCCTAATTACAATAAATGATAAATGTGGACCTAATGCCCAATACACGAATATTAACAAATATTAATAACCCCCCTCAAGCTGGTGATTTGTACACATCAAATACACCAAGCTTGGAAAGAAGATAATTATGCTGTCTACTACCCAAGGCTTTGGTGAGTAGGTTGGCAGGTTGATCATGAGTCCGGATACTATGAGTCTAAATTAAGCCCCGCTGTTGTTTCTCATGAATAAAGTGACAGTCGATCTCAATATGTTTGGTCCGCTCATGAAATATGGGATTGTTCGCAATGTGAACAGCGGTTTCATTATCACAATAAAGAGGAATGGGCTGAGGGACAATCACCCACAAATCACCAAGGAGACCATAGAGCCAAACAATTTCACAAACAGTGGTGGCCATGGCTCGATATTCTGCCTCAGAAGATGAGCGAGAAACTATAGCTTGTTTCTTGGTCCGCCAAGAAATCAAGGAACCACCGAGCTTAAAGCAAAAACCAGTGAGAGAACACCGCAACATAGGGCAAACAGCCCAATCTGAATCACAGAAACCTGTTAACCGAAAATCCTTCTGAGAAGGCATGAAGATCCCTAATCCTGGAGTGCCTTTCAGATATTTGACAATTTTAAGGGCCATATCCATATGGGAGGATTTGGGAGCATGCATAAACTGGCTGAGGACCTGAATTGGATAGTTAATGTCGGGCTGAGTATGTGTAAGATAAATCAGACGTCCAAGAAGTCGCTGATAAGGACCCAAATTAGTCAGGAGAGGGTCATCCAGAGAAACTGGTGCGCTCTCATCAAAGTCTAAAGAAGTGATCTTAAGATTTTGGTCCATGGGAATTTTACAAGGTCGAGCTCCAGAGAAGCCAACTTCTGAAACCAACTCCAGAGCGTACTTGCGCTGACTGAGACAAATACCACTCGCAGACCGAGCAATCTCAATTCCAAGAAAGTATTTAGCTTGACCCAAATCTTTCATATGGAATCTGGAGGAAAGATGAGATTTCACCTGTGCTATAGCCGACTCACTGTTACCAGTGATTAGCATGTCATCAACATAGAGCAAGACAGCAACAACAGTGGAGTGGTGCCAGAGGGTAAAAAGAGCATAATCATGCCAAGATTGGCGAAAACCAGCTTCTAGGAGAGCAGCTGTAAACTTGGCGTACCATTGCCGTGATGCCTGCTTAAGTCCATAAATGGACTTAAGTAAACGACAGACCCTAAGGGGATCTGTGGGGGAAGTCTTGATCCCTGGAGGTAGAGACATGTACACCTCCTCATGCAAGTCACCATGGAGGAAGGCGTTATGAACATCCATCTGATGAAATGGCCAATGAAACATAGAAGCTAAAGACATGATACAACGGACAGTTACCATTTTAGCCACTGGTGAGAAAGTTTCTTCATAATCAATGCCATAACGTTGAGTATAACCTTTGGCTACAAGACGAGCCTTATACCTCTTAATGGATCTATCCGCACGGTACTTAATCTTATAAACCCATCTACAACCAATTAACTTGCGACCCGGGGGCAAAGGAACCAACATCCAAGTTTTATAAGCCTCCAATGCATGAAGTTCATTGACCATAGCATCTATCTAGCAGGGATCACGAATGGCCTCATGATAATAACGTGGCTCCTGAATAGAAGAAATGGAAGCAATAAAGGCACGATGTGTGGGAGACAAATTGTCAAGAGTCACAAAACGAGAGATAGAATATGGAATATCACTAGGTCCTGGAGGACTGACAATGGACACATGATTACAATGATAGTCTTGGGTCCAAATGGGTGGTCTAGCCTCTCGTTGTGAACGGCGAACAGGTGGTGCGGGTGTGGCTGGAATGGCCGCTGTGGGAGTGTCAACAATGGGTAAATCAATAGGGATGACCTCCGTAGGTGAGTCTACGATGGGTGAACACACAATATCAGCACCGGAAGGAACGGATGGATGAACAGAGGGAGGAGGTGGATCGAGTGAGGATGGATCTGGTGAAGTGAACGAAGGAGGTGTGTTAGGAAGAACCAAGTCAAAGACAGACTGGGGACTTACTGGTGGAACTGAAACTGGACTCGGCTATAAAGAAGAAAAGGACTAGTCTTCAACAAGGGAAGTAGCTGAAGGAGAGGATACAAGTTGAGAAAAAAGGAAAACAGACTCATAAAAGACAACATCCCTGACAACTAAGAAATTACAAGTGGCAAGGTCAAGAACTCGATAACCCTTTTGAGACGAAGGGTAACCCATAAATACACAAGCCACAGCACGTGGGGCAAACTTATCTCCACGCGGGACGACTGCAGCATAACAAAAACATCCAAAAACTCGAAGATGAGATATGCAAAGAGGTTTACCAAAAAGAATATCAAACGGTGTTTTCTCATCTAAGACAGGTGTAGGAAGGCGGTTTATAATATGGGTGGCAATCAAAATACACTCTCCCCAATACCTCACAGGAACATCAGCTTGAAAACGCAAAGCTCGCGCAACATCGAGAATATGGCGATGTTTACGCTCAACAACACCGTTCTGCTGAGGTGTGTAGACACAAGAACTCTCATGATGGACTCCACAAAGCTCAAGAAAAGAGACACACTCATGACTAAAAAATTCAGAGCCATTGTCAGAGCGTACTCGATGAACTCTAGAACAGAACTAGGTTTTAACCATGGCAAAGAAGGAATGCAAGAAAAGCAAAGCTTGACTTTTGTAACACATAAGAAAAACCCAAGTCCCACGTGAAAAATCATCAACAATGGTCAAAAAATAATGAGAGCCATCATGATTAAGAGTGCGATGAGGCCCCCAGATATCAACGTGCACCAATTCAAAAATAAAACTAGTACATGAGGTGCTAGTAGAAAAAGGAAGGCGTGTCTGTTTAGCCAGGGGACAAATGGGGCAAAAAGAATCAGAAGATTTATAACATGAAGAATGGCCAAAACGACAATGCCAAAGGGTTTCCTGATTACTTAAAACATCAATCTTAAACATAGAGTTCTGACAAGCATTAGCTCTCTTAGGAGCATTATAAACAAGAGTTTTAACAATGGAAGAAATAACATCCGACGTGGCATCCGTCGGTGACACTAGATGATAAAGACGACGCTCAGCCCTGCCCAGCCCCAGTACTGTCCCAGTCAAATGATCATAGAAGAAACAAAAATGTGGATAAAAGGTGACAAGATAAGAACTATCACGGGTAACCTTGGCAACTGACAAAAGTTTGGATTTAAAGGAAGGTACATACAATACGTCATAAAGTATGACAGAAGGGGAGATGCGAACAGTGCCAATATCAGGTAATGTGATAGAAATGAGGTTCGATGCATAAGGCCTAATGTTCTCCAAGCATGTGAGGTCACAAGTAATGTGATCACTAGCTCCAGAATCAACAAGCCAATCAGAGGTACATAAATTCGACAAAGGAGAAACAATACCTGCAAAGGTCCCTATAGGCTTAGAAGGTCCAAAGCGACTAAGAAGCTGGACAACCTGCTGGTATTGCTCAGGGAAAAGACTCTGACCAGCTAGTCTAGGTGCCTCAACTGATGCCACACTGCTGACAGGTGGGGGAGGCCGATCTTCAGAATCACTGCCAACAGCATGTACGGTGCGACCACCGCCCTTCTTCTGATTCCTAGGCCCAGTAGAAGGTGGCCTAGAAGAAGAGGGCCGAGTAGGGGGAGGCCTAGCATAAGGAGGCCTATCTGGAAAACCAATCAACTGATAACACCGATCTTTGGTGTGTCCTGAACGTTTACAATGATCACAGAAAAAAGGAGACAATCCTTGTCCCAATCCAGCAGAAGGGGATGATCGAGAATACCCTGAAGTAGTCGACAGATGATCTTGCTGATTGTTTCCAAACCCCCCTCCAGATGATAAGGGAGCCTTAACATTGAACGCCTGCAGATCGGTTCTCCCACTATCAACATGTAGACTTCTCTGATGCTCTTCATTAACAACTTGCTGAAAAACCTCATCAAGAGAAGGCACACAACTGTGACAAGTGATGTTACTCCTCACTGTAGCATAAGAAAACTAGAGTCCAAGTAAAAAGCGCATAACACGCCAAGTCTCCTGTTGTTTTGCTAGAAGAACTGGATAATTACATGCACACTTGTTGCACTTGTTACATTGGACCACAAGTAAACACTTATCTAGTTCCGCCCACAAGTCTGAAAGACGAGAGAAATACTTAGCAACTGACTCATGGGGTTGTTGTTTCACTTCAGCAATTTGCTGCTCTAAATCATACTGACGTGTTCCAGTTACTTGAGAATATCTTGTCTCAAGTAGTTTCCAAGCAATAGAAGCATCAGGACAAAGAGAAATAGCATTGGCAAGCTTAGTAGATACCAAATTCATCAACTAAGAGAGAATAATCAAATTACATTTATCCCACAAACCAACATAAGGATCACTAGCATCAGGCCTAGGAAATTTCCCATTGACAAGATCAAGCTTATCTCTAGATCCAAGTGCAATTAGCATTTTTCGTTTCCAAGTGAAATAATCGGCAGGACCAGTAAGTAGTTGAGGGACTAAAACAGTCGTAGATACATCTCCAGGGGCCAGAAGCAAAGTGGCTAGAACTGAAGGGGGTGTTCCAAGTAGAGATGTTTCTGAACTAGAACTCATAGTGACAAAGGTAGGCTCCAGTGAAAGATGGAACCGTGTTTTCGCCAGAATGGAGAAGAGAGGAGCTCCTGGGAGAAAAACAGCACCATCCGTATAGAAAAAAAGGGGAAAACGAGGCTACAAATGGTGTTTTGAGAGTGAAAAGTGGAGGTGTGGAGGAGCGGAGCAAAGAGACAAAGCTCACTGCGCCGGAGTAGCTTAGGGAAGCGGCGATGGTGAGAGAAAACGGAGAAAAAGAGCCCCGGTGAGGAGAAGCGGTGCGTTTTATGGCTCCGTGAACGAGGAAGAAAAATAAAACGCACCGTTTAACGGTGGTCGAGACGGGAAAACGATGAGTTTTAAGAGGGGAGCTAAAACGCACCGTTTAGATAAGTGAAACGGTGGGTTTTAACGAACGGATGGAACGCACCGTTTAGTGAAGGAAACGGTGAGTTTGGAAGAAAACGGAGATAAAACACACCGTTTAAGTAAGTGAAACGGTGAGTTTTAGTGAACCGACGAAACGCACCGTGTAGACAAGTGAAATAGTGAGTTTCAACAAACTGACAAAACGCACCGTTTAAGTAAGTGAAACGGTGAGTTTGAAACTAACGGACTAAACACACCGTTTAAGTAAGTTAAACGGTGAGTTTAAAGTGAACTGACGAAATGCACCATTTAAATGAGTTAAACAGTGAGTTCGAAGACTGATAGGAAAACGCACCGCATGATGAAAACTGAGCGTTTAGTGAAGACAGACCAAATGAGTGAAAACGGTGCATTTTCACTCAAGTGAAACGAAGCGTTTGAAGGGGCAAAACGCTCGTTTTAACAACGTGTTTAGGCAACGAAAAAGAAAACCTAACATATCAAACGCAGCGGAAAAAACATGAATCGTGAAGAACACGAAGAACAAACCCAGAAAGAAAAAACGCAATTTTGACCCAAAGGACACCAAACAGACCAAAGAAGGGAACGATCAGGGTATAGATCGAAGTATTTTCTAAACAAAGACAACCAAAGGAGCAAGGAGACAACAACAACTCTTAAACTACAAGAGAAAAGGAAATAAGAGTTGCGAGAAAAGAGAAGGACATACTCGATTGTGCGAAGAACCCAACCTGGCTCATTGATACCATCTTAGAAACGTAACCAGATCATGGAAGAGGTTAAACGCAAGATCTCAGGTAAAATCTTCTCTATATACACTTGCTCAAGTGAACAATACAAAACGTTCGAAAGGAATAATAGGCACCGGCCGATCACCGGTGCCCACGAATGGGCTAGGTTTAACCTAGCCCATCTCACAAACAATTGGGCCTAAGGCCCTAATTACAATAAATGATAAATGTGGGCCTAATGCCCAATACACGAATATTAACAAATATTAATATGTTAATGTCAAATTCCGTAGGAACAATCATGCACATGAGAAGCAATACAAGAAATTTGTTGGTCATTTTCCTCGCCAAGAAACGATCATGCTATCTACCGCCATGTTGAATGGGACAATTACTGTGTAGCAGCCAAAACAGTGACACATGTGCAATCATTCGGCATATTTCTGCAGTACGTGACCAAAGCATCTACTCAACTTGATGTGCTTTAGATGGATTGCGTTGCAGTCGGTTTTTGTTGAAGTACTTAAAGTCCTCAAGAAAGAAGTTCACATTGTTGTTGATGTTTTATTTTTCAAGTTTTTTATTGGACCCTAGAGGGGGAAACACGCAAAGTTTCATTAAAATGGTTCATAGGGGTGGCATTAGGAAAGCAGCAAGTGCTTCGCCTCGAAAACAGTGTAAAGGAAAAAAGGAAAGGGTGTCCTTCCCCCTCATTTGGAAAATAAAGATTACTTTGTATATGTGTTGGGTCGGGTAAATTTATGGATTCTAATATTGACTTTTGTATATGTGTTGGGTTGGGTAAATTTATGGATTCTAATATTGACTTTTTCAATGAGATGAAGGTAGAAACGAAGTTTGGCAAAAACAAAGAGATGTTATGTTATAAAACTGATATCTTACCCAAAAGTTAGTTATAAGAAAAAACAACATTTATTGGAATTGTCATGCATCAACTTCAACATATTATATGGCTTGATTGTTGATACTCTACCCTTTCACGAGGATTAGAGGATTCTTAAAAGCTTAGGGTACTTACCATCTTGATGGTAATTAGTGGTTATTTTTCTAAGGTTTTAGCTTACAAGATGAACGGAAATGGGCAAATTTTTTTGATATAAAATGGAATTAAAAATAATCTCATTTGATAAAAACATATTGATATCTTTTGCTAAAATGGTAACTTTGTTGTGTAGGTTAACTAAATAATCTTAAATTAGATTGAGGGAAAATGTCTCTACCAAAAGGAATAGAAGAAAATTGGAAAAAGAAAAGAAAAACATAAATAGAAAATAGGGTTTAGAATGGTACACTGGGAAAAAAAAATTCTAAAATGTTAAAATGCCAACTTGGGATATATAATTTACCTAAATTGAATTGAAGAAAATCTCACATGAAAAGGTAACTATTTCACATCTCATATCTCATATTAGCTTCAACATATTTTTTTTTTTTTTTTTTTTGGCTTCTCTTTCCCTTGGGAAGACGTAAATACACTTATAATACTTCACATAGGCATTATAACAAACACTCAAGTATGCATATACCTAACAATTAAGAATTTTAATTAACTTTTTAATCATATGGAAAGAAAACTTGTTATGTATTTTATAATTATTTGAGTTTCAACATTGTGGCTGCAAAGGTTTTAGAACCCTTGATAGATACAAAAGGACATTTAGTTGATAAATACTTTGACCATAAATAGATCTCATAATTTGTTCAAGTCTAAGCTAAGTTTTATGGCCATTAAAGCAGCAATGGGTTTCAAGGTTTCTTGTCCATGCATGTTCTTGCTTGTGTGCTGCCTGTCGTCTCTACATGCAAAATTGATCCCACTGAAGAGGACAACATATGTTATTCGTATGGACATGTCCGCCATGCCCAAAGTCTTCACCGATCCCCAAAGTTGGTACTCCTCCACCATTGATTCTCTTAAGTTTACAAATCCTGCCTCGTTCGACAATTTGTCAGCACCATCACTCGTGTATACTTATGATCATTTTAGTGGGTTTTGTGCTCTCGTCTCCTTTCATGAACTAGAGGCTTTAAAAAGGTCACCGGGGTTTGTCTCAGCTTCTAAGGACAGGAGTTTGACGCTTCATACCACTCATACTCCTGAGTTCCTCTTCCTCAATGCTTACACAGGCCTATGGCCTACTTCCAAGTATGGAGAAGATGTAATCGTTGCTGTCATCGACTCTGGTGTATGGCCGGAGTGTGCTAGCTTCAAAGACAAAGGATTGCCTAAAACACTTCCAACAAAGTGGAAGGGAATCTGTCAGCAAGGAGAAACATTCAATTCTTCCATTTGTAATGCAAAACTCATAGGAGCCAGGTACTATAACAAGGGTTTAACCTCTCGTAACCCCCACATCAATATTAGCATGAATTCTGCTAGGGACACTAGAGGCCATGGAACCTACACTTCCTCCATTGTTGCTGGAAATTACGTAAATGGTGCCAAATATTTTAGCTATGGTTATGGAGTAGCCAAAGGTGTCGCACCAAGAGCTAGGCTAGCCATCTACAAGGTTTCTTGGGATGAGGGAATGTACGCCTCTGATGCTCTTGCAGCTATGAACCAAGCCATTTCTGATGGTGTTGATGTGATTTCCATGTCTATGGCTCAATCCAAGGAAGTGCCACTGCACCGGGATGTTTTAGCTAGAGCTTCCTTTGCTGCTATGGAGAAAGGAGTGTTAGTTTCAACTTCAGCGGGAAACCGTGGAGACTCAGGCAGTAACATGATAAGAAATGGATACCCATGGGTCTTAACCACCACAGCAGGCACCATTGATCGTTGGTACACTGGGACTTTGGCTCTGGGAAATGGGTTAGCCATTACTGGATGGACAATATACTTGGGCAGTCCATTAGGCCTGCTACCCCTGGTTTATGATGAGGGGCGGTTAATGTGCAACAGAATTATGTCAAACGTTCCCTACGGCATACTTATCTGCCATGGATATCTTCCTCTTCGTCTCCAAATCAAAAACATCGTAGACTCAAATGCTCTTGGAGCTATTCTTATAGCAAACAGCTCTATGTCTTCTGAAATTGAATTAATCATAGACACACCATGTGCATGTTTGCTAATCAGCTCAAGTGATGCAGTGGCTCTACTGGAGTACATAGAATCCACTCCCAGGCCTTTGGCAGCGATGCAATTTCTCCAGACCATCGTTGGGATAAAGCCTGCTCCATCTGTAGCTGCCAATGCATTGAGAGGACCTTCACGATTTCCAGGGATCTTGAAACCAGATGTAATGGCACCAGGTTCATTTGTGTTGGGTGCATGGCCTCCGATTATCAAAACGAATAAAGGTCATAACAATAAAGGTTTGTACAGTCGTTACAACCTTTTGTCTGGGACATCCGTAGCTTGCCCACATACGACTGGCATAGCTGCACTTCTGAAAGGTGCGCACCCAGAATGGAGTCCGGCCGCTATCAAGTCTGCCATTATGACCACCGCGGAACCATTTGATAATACCAAGAGCCCAATCAAGGATAATGCGGATGACTCAATTGCTTCGCCTTTAGCCATGGGAGCCGGTCAGATTCACCCAAACCATGCACTTGATCCAGGTTTCATTTACGACGCATCACCACAAGATTATGTGAATCTCTTATGCTCCATGAACTACACCGTGGAAGAAATCTTGAGCCTTTCTACCTCAAAAAAATATAGTTGCTCAAGTCCGTCTCATGATTTCAATTATCCTGCATTTCTTTTAAGCTATGGTAGTAGAACATCAATTGTCCAAACGTTCCAAAGAACTGTAACTAATGTTGGAAAAGGTGCTGCGACTTACAAGGCGACGATGACACCACCACGGGGTTCAACTGTTAAAGTTTCACCACCGATATTGATGTTTACAAAGAAGTATGAGAAGCAGTCATACCAAGTCTCTATAAGTTATGAAAGAAGAAGAGGCAAAGAAGAGGTTGCATTTGGAGCACTCGTTTGGGTTGAAGAAAATGGAAATCGTACAGTGAGAAGCCCCATTGTCATAGTACCTAAAAGTCATTGAATCAATAGCAATAAAGGATATGTTTGTTCTATTATAAGAAAATTTAAGAACCTCATCATTATTGTGTTACCATAAAGAAACCTCTACATAGCCTCTCCTAATGGTCTTTTTTGTACATATTATATACACAATTGAAGTATTGTCAATATAAAAGCTTCTTTTTATTCTTCTTCTTCTCTCTCTCACTTCAACTATAAACAAAAATGAAGGACATTTATACTGAGGAGAAACAAACTTATAGTGTGATGGCTTTCCTCATGTAGTTGCCTTGGATCGCCATCAAACAACTTCAATACCTCACACCTTGTGTAGAATGATTCCATATTTTTCTAAGTTAGAATTATTAATAGGAATTTATTTCTAGAATATATAAATAGTAACCTACATAAAATGCATAGAATGAGTATAACATGATTTATTAAAAAAAAAAATCATCTTAACACCTTTCACATTTCCTGTGTAAAACAACACCTACCTTTAACAAAAAGTTCTTTACTAAAGATGTCTTAGATTGGAGTTAATAAATAACTTTATCAATATTTTTTCTTTTTTATCCTTGGTGAATCATCTGAAGTTAGTGGGTAATAAAATAAATAAATGGATTTAAATATAGATTTGGACTCAAATTAGGAATCAAAGATGAACTAACTTTAGAAGAATGAGTTAATCTTAGGATGAGATTACTTGTCACATCCCATGTAATTTAATAATCAAATATTCCCTCCATCTCATGGATTGAGTTTTAAGAACAAGAGGGTTATCTTAAGTTTTTTTTTAAAAAAAAAAAGAATGAAAATAAATAAAGGGATACTCATTAAGGTATTCTTTTATCAGATTATTTGGATGACATTGGACTCTGAGTTAAATGCTAACTTGCTTGCTAACCATTTCGGTGTACAGTACAATTCATTTGTCGGTATCATTGATAACTCTATTTTTATAGAGTTATTTTACCTATTTTAGGCAATAAATAACTTTAATAATTGTGAGAAAACATTTGAACTCCTCTTTATTTACCTAAATTTATCTTGTTTATGTAACACAAAAAGGCAAGGAGAAAAGGGATGAACATGGAGAACCTGATGCTTATTGTGTGGCAAAATCGTAATATCAAGATCAAGATAGTCAAGATGGGCTTGGGCTTTGAATGATTGTTATTAGATTTTATTGTTATTGGGTTTTCTAAATAATTAGAAAACCTAATCATATTAGGAGTTCAAAGCGTAATTAAATTAGAAGTTCAAAACTCAATTGTTTTAGGTCTCCAAATCCCAGTTCTACTAGGATAGGAGATAGGTTTAAACCTAAATCCTATTTAAGAGAAGAGAGGAGGCTAAAAAAGAAGAGGAGGAAATTAAGCACAACTCAAGAGAGAGGCCAATAATTCAAGGTTTTCTTGAAGAGAAGACAAAAATGGTGATAGACTTCTTGTTCTTGGATTCAAGATGCCTTTTTTATTTCCTATTACTATTCTTCCTCATTATTTCTTTATGTTTTAGTTTACTTTTGTTAGAGCTACGATGTAACTTAATTATGATAGAATGAATCTTATGATTGTTATGTTTTGCAAGATATTTTGTTTATGTGAAGTTACATGTTACTATGTTTAATGCTTTTAAGTGATTAGCTACCACTTAAATGATCTGATTTGCATGTTTGAGACCAACAGGAGATGATATGTAGTTGATTCTTGTAATATGTAACCATAAATTAAATATGAATAGACATATACCATATTATTTGTGTGGCTTTCGGTGTAAACTAGGAATGTTCATAGATCCTAATGTATTTGGTTTGTTTCAATTCACATGTAGAAATATAGTGAGTTAATGAACTAAGTAGGTTTACTATACCTAGACATAGGATAGTAAATAAATTAGCAAGTTCCACCATCACACAGATATTATCCCTCTTGCAAGCATAAATAATCTACATTAATACCTCATAGTTATGGTGAAATCATATGCTCTAACATATTTTGTGTATTTAGTTTTATTAAATTTAGTTGGTTAGTTTATTCTCTATCAATTTGAATTTGTTAGATAAATTCTAGGAGTTATTCATCGTAAGTAATTAGTTGGTCTAGTAATTACCAATCTTTGTGGGACGATATCTTTCTTATCATTATATTACTTGTTCGACATGTTCACTTGCATTTAAATTTCACCGAACAATCATGGAAGAACAATATGACTTCGAAGAAGTGAATGAATTTGAAATTTAGATAGTAATTAATGTCTTTATTTGGCAACACTAGAGTACTATGACTCATCACTCTTTAAGCATTCACTTAAGCACTTCAATTGGCGTGTTTGTCTTTAAAGGCCAATGCCTTTTCAACTCATTGTATGCTTATTGTAATTACCTTAGTTAGTTAAAATAACAAAGAAAGGTAAAAGGATCAATACTCCAAAAACAAATCTTGCACTCATGTAGCTTTAACAATGAGTTAATACTCTAAATTATTATTATTGTTATCGTCTTGCATAGTTTATTTGTTTTAATAGGTACATGAAAAAGACCAAAAAAATTATTTCTTAAATGACCAAAATTATTATGTGAAGTTTTTGAAAAAAGAAATATGAGATTATTTTTATTTTTATGTATATTGTTAAACAAAAAATTAACTTCAAAAGGGCAAAATGAGATGTCAATTTGATTGGTTTGTTCGCCTTCCAATTGTGCATAGAATGCGAACATCTGCTGAAAGTATTAGGGTTGGATTTTAAATAATTACTCATTTGTTTCATCAATAAAATTTAGTGTACCAGCACTAAGTGTTTAGTTTGCATGACCTTTCATATTATCCGTCTCTTGTGTAGAGGTTTTGTTAATTTTTACTGTGCCCTTCAATAAGTTATAACCAGAATTTGTACATCTTGATTACAATAAAAGCATGGGAGCAAAGCAAGACATATATGGTTTTACGAAACATAAACATATTTATGACAAAGCAAACACATACATCTACTAAGAATGTAACATTTTCCTCATGACAAAAAATATTCACATAAGATATCACTTCATTAGAACAACATAGAGCATGGATTTGTAAAGCTAAATAAGATACACACTTTCTAAAATGTGATTGATATATTAATGAAAATGGTGGACAGAGACATGTTAAGCAAAAGCTCAACTTGAGTTTGGCTCGAGAGGTAGAGCTCATAATATGGCAATACATACTATTGATGTATCTCATTTTTGTGGTAAAGGGATGTTATACTATTTATTCCAATGAAAAGATTGTTGATATTGTAATAAATAGAACTAGTATAACTCTAAGAGCATATGAGTCTACGGTGTTTTTGATTTGAAGACGTAGAGGAAGAGATCCATGGCAGATAAGTATGAGAAATTGCTATCAAGATTACCCATGGCAAACGTAGGGGACGTTTGACAAATTGTTGTGGCATATCAATTGCCTCTTATCACAAATCAGTGGCAACTAGCCTATTGGATTGACGAAAATGCCATCCATGGGTATTATGTCTACTTTATTTATTTAATACTTAAGATTTCTTTGGTCTCTTGTTTGAGATCCAAATTAGTTATATCGAGATTACCCATATTATCTTCTATGTTATATAACGGTTATATTTATAGATTCTAAAGTATACTCAACATAGTTTTGGTTAACTTTTTAAGCAATTTTTAACTTTTTAAACCAAAAGTACATACTATTAGTAATACCCTTTAGACTAGCACTAATGACTCCTAGATTGTTTTTGGTTTTTTAATTTAAATGTAGTATATGCTTATAATTATCATGACTAAAGAAAGTTCTTATGCAATCTATTTTTTCATAACTAGGGGATACCATTCTAGACTATTGATGTACCTAAAATTCTCTATGTGCTCTTGTGGTGCCTAGAACCAAAGTTTTCTTAACAACCAAACATCCCACGCACAAAGTTTAATAGGCTAATAGGAAGATACAAGCTTTTAAGCAACACATATATATGGATTTTTCAATAGGTGAAAATGAAATAACATAAAGTAACTACGATAGATGCAAAGAGCTTTTAAAAGTAGTGATATAAGATAAGCATACCTTAATTTACAAGATGGGATCAAAGCTCTTGGCAGGGTTCTAATACCATTTACAATATCAAACTAATTATACGGTGGAATAAAACGTAGTAGCTTTTTTTTTTTTTTTAACAAGGAGTGGATTTTACAATGAAGAGTAGTAGGACCAAAGCTCTTGGCGGGGCTCTAATACCATTTACAATATCAAACTAATTATACGGTGGAATAGAACGTAGTAGCTTTTTTTTTTTTTTTAACAAGGAGTGGATTTTACAATGAAGAGTAGTAGTGTAAGTAAAGGAGTAGGCTTAAGTGAGTAGAGACTTGATGTGGGTAAATGGGAGATGCCCCTTAAAGGAGAGAGCCCTTCTATTTATATATAAAAAAGTATAGTACATCATTTATGACTCATTAATACACTTATGATATCTATAGACTTTATTTATTATAACATGGACACATTTACAATCATAAATGCACAAACATAAATGACTTATGTCAAGTGTCTTATTTATGACATGTGCCTAAACTTTTTTTAATTTAAATATCTCCTTGGGTGCATGTCATGCAATGTAGGATAATCTACATTGTTAACACGTCCTCTCATCATGATGGATGAACATCGGTCATCAATGGTGGCAGACAATGGACTTAAAAGGGTGTTGAGAGAGAAATTTGAGATGAATAATGGTTAAAGGAGAGATTTGGATTTTAATACCATGTTAAAAAGCCTAAAACTTAATTCAAAACTTAATTTAAAAGTATTAAAAAACTTCTTTAATTTAAAAAAACCCTCATATGTATGTTTTGGTAATGTAGGACAGTCTATATTGTGGTGGGACATCATTTCTAACGATAGATTCTCGTTGACTGCAAAGAGAACAGAGGGAATGGCAAGATGGAAGGAATTGTTACAAACACCTGACGAAGTCACAAGGTTTTGAAGGCGCTGATTTTTCGAAGGATGATGTGAATCCCCTTATTGATAGATGTTCGGATAAATTGGTTAGCTTTTTCAACCCAAACACCCAAAATTGTTTAGAACTTCTTTCCTTACTTTTGATATTGTGTAAAATTGCAGTAGTATGGGGGAGACAACATGTATATTCAAACTTAAGGGAAAAAAAATGTCAATATAAGTCGTCCCACGCAAGACCCTCCTTAAAGTCATGGCTACATCTTTCACACTTGCTACAAACTAAATATTAAATTATTTTGCGGCTGTTATGTCCAATACAAATATTAAGTTTATTCTATGGAACAAAGAATAGTATTTTGCCACAGTTATGTCCAATTCAAACATTAAGTTTATTTTATTGAACAAATAGAGTTGGTTTTTAACAATTTTGTACGTTATGAACAGGTCAGCCCCAACGTTTTGAAAAATAAAAATTTCTACAGTTTATTTTGGACCTGCATCTCTCTAGGGATGACATCTTTATCATGAAGCCAATTTATGAAGAAATAACATAATATAATCTTGTATGGGCCCTCCACAATGGACCGATGAGCAGCGAAACAAGTTTGACATGTTGCGATCGTGGATGCCATGTATGTAATGCAATACTTTTCATAGTTGACAGGCATCAAGCTCTCATTGAGGAGTGGCACCTCGACGATGACCTTGTAGTCGCAATGGACGCTCAAGGATATGTCAAAGTAGGAAACGTGTTGCCCATTATTCGAAAGGAGGGACACAGGGGCCTTCTCTTTAGGTGCAGTTAAGACATCTGGGTATGTCATGCGTCCAGGAGGACCTTACACTGTAAGTCATTTCCGAAACTCTGAATTAAGATACATATGTTCATATGCGCATAATTTTAGCACGGGCACATAAAGTTGTTTAAGCTAAAAGGGGTTTCATCAACTCAAAAGTTAATTTTTTTTTTTTTTTTGGTTGGATAATAAGTCTCTTAATATGATATTAGAACCTAAGTTTTCTTCTTGACAACTTTAGGGACAGGCTAAATCTTAAGTCCACCATAAAGTATTATGATATCTCCATAATTTGACTATTATGATGAGGGATTGTGCAGAAATTGTTTGGCATTGCTAAAGTAGGATTTTTTAGAGAAGTTTAAATTAAAAGAGGTTCTACCAACTTAAGAGGCAGCTTTGAATTGAATAATAAGTATTTTAATATCTTAATAATAGCTTTAAGCAAAAAATATGATAAGGTGCCTTCAAATAAAGCTTGAGGCTAAAACATACCTTGTGCAATTAGATGGAAGACTACCCGTTCTTCTATGGAGGCAAGGATAGCGAATGGATCAGACAATTTTCTAAGAAAGTAAACGCAGTGGCAGAAGATCCCATCATTAAGGAAGCACTCATTTCCGTAGAAATGTTCCCCATTGAAAAAGATCACAAATGGTGGTGTTGTTGTAGACACATGAGGACTCAGCAGAAGAATAAGGAAGTTCAAAAGATATTGCCTTCTTTCAAGGAGGAGAGAAGGTGGGCTGTGTTGATCAAATGGCCAAGAAGGATAGTTGGTGATGATGGTCCAACAGTTCTGAAGGTCTTCAAGACGTTTGATGAGTTGAAGAAAGATGTACTTGAGAAAGGGTTTGAGATTTGCTTCAAAGAAAACCATGCCAAACTTCGCCCAATTGATCCCAATCCATCGATATCCCAGCTACTATGAGGAAGTCCTTTGTTAGAATAGTCATATTATTTACCTCTCACTAAATTATTTTATAGAAAAAATGAACTTAAAAATTATTAGATAACCAAAATAAAAATTAGATGATGAAATTTACTATTAACTCAATTGAGATAGATACAAAATTATGAATTTTGTGAAGGAACAACTATTTAGAAAATCTTCCTCATATCTAATTTTGTTCATCATTTTTACATTATTTATAGGTCAACTAGCTTTTTAATAGATGGGCTTTGTACCTTGTTACAAAAGATAAGTAATGGGAGACTACCAAATGCTAATTACTCAAATCATGATTTGCTTCATAAACCAAATCCACTAAATTGAGATTTTTTGTTAAGTGACTTTATTAAGTTTAATCTTATATTAAACTTGAGATTCAATGGCAATGAAGGCACCTTATCAAGTTGATGGATGTTTCTAAATTAAATTGTTGTTTTGTTCTTCTTTTCAACCTTATTTCGACGGTGTAAAAGAAGATACATGGTCTTAAAGTCTACTGAGTAAGGGGTTAAGTGGTTTGTAAGATACATATTACAACTTATTACAACTTAAAACATCGCATGAGGAAAGATACTCATCAATCATAATTGCCAATAGAATAAAGCACATTGTGAATGGTTCATTGGAAATGTCTTCTATCATTTATTTTGTAATGGTGTTACTATAGGGTCAAGGCTGTATTTTGTAAGAAGTCCATCCTATGTGTCTGATGCAATTGATTTTTGTACTTCTCATCAACAATGTCATAGAAGAAAAATTAATAAATGAAAGAGTTGGAGTGCAAATATTTCAATTGAAAATAAAAGAAATTCAAAGAGAAGTAAACGCATGGACTAAAAATTTATAAGTGCATTCAATGCATGGACTACACGCATCCCATTAATTGATTTTATTATTTATTATTTTTATTATTTTTATAAACATACATACCTATTGATAACTCTATTTTTATAGAGTTATTTTACCTATTTTAGGTAATAAATAACTTTAATAATTGTGAGAAAACATTTGAACTCCTCTTTATTTATCTAAATTTATCTTGTTTATGTAGCACAAGGAGGTAATGAGAAAAAGGATGAACATAGAGAACCTGATGCTTATTGTGTGGCAAACTCATAATATCAAGATCAAAAAAGGCAAGATGGGCTTGGGCTTTGGATGCTTGTTATTAGATTTTCTATTATTGTTGGGTTTTCTAAATAAATAGAAAACCCAGTCATGTAAGGAATTCAAATCCCAATTAATTTAGGAGTTCAAAACTCAATTGTTTTAGGTCTCTAAAACCCAGTTCTACTAGGATAGGAGATAGGTCTAAACCTAATCCCTATTTAAGAAAAGAGAAGAGGCAAAAGAAAGGAGGAGGAGGAAATTGAACACAACTCAAGAAAGAGGCCAAGAACTCAAGGTTTTCTTGAAGAGAAGACAAAAAGGGTGACAGACTTCTTGTTTTTGGATTCAAGATGCCTTCTTTATTTCTTATTACTATTCTTCCTCATTATTTCTTTATGTTTTAGTTTATTTTTGTTAGAGCTACGATGTAACCTAATTATGATAGTATGAATCTTATGATTATTTGTTTTGCAAGATATTTTGTTTATGTGAAGTTACATATTACTATGTTTAATGCTTTTAAATGATTAGCTACCACTTGAATGATATGATTTGCATATTTGAGACCGACAGGAGATGATGTGCAGTTGCTTCTTGTAATATATAACCATAAATTAAATATGGATAGACATATACCGTATTGTTTGTGTGGCTTTTGGTGTAAACTAGAATATTCATAGATCCTAATGCATTTAGTTTGTTTCAATTCACGTATAGAGATATAGTGAATTAATGAACTAAATAGGTTTACTATACCTAAACATAAGATAGTAAATAAATTAGGAAGTTCCGCCATCACATAGATATTATCCCTCTTGTAAGTATACATAATCAATATTAATACCTAGTAATTATGGTGAAATCATATGCTCTAACATATTTTGTGTATTTAGTTTTCTTACATTTAATTAGTTAATCTATCATCTATTATTTGAATTTGTTAGATAAATTCTAGGAGTTATTCACTATTAGTAATTAGTTGGTCTAGTAATCACCAATCTCTGTGGGACGATATTTTCTTATCATTATATTACTTGTTCGACATATTCACTTGCATTTAAATTTCAACGAACACCTATGCATATAATTGGTGTTAAATCTAAAATTAAAAGGTCCAAGACAATGCTTATTCTTAATTGACTCAAGTGTTTGCCAACATCCAATTAATTGATGACTTTTAATTACTATTTCTTCTGTTTAATACTTGTATCTCGAGTAGATTAACTTATTTTTTCTACGTTTGTTGATTTCTAGAAATTGAGCTATGTCTTTTAGTGTTGTGACACATTTAATGTGTTTAGCTGTCCAAACTGAAGAATTTTTCTTTAAAGGCTGGGCCAATTGTACAATACACTCCATCACCTAGCTTACAATTCTTGTTGAACGGTTATTGAGGTTTTCCATATTGCATGCTTGCACTTGTTAGTTAGTTAGATGGGTTCCTTCCATCTCTCTCTCTCTTTCTTCTTTATGTCTATGCACAAAGATTATACGAAACCGAATTTGTGTAATTATAGTAGCGTCTGGTTGTGGTTCGGAACATTTTTTATTTTTTATTTTTACTTTTTTTTGTTGCATTTATTTAAGAGTTGGGATCCTTGGGGTGTAGTTTATTACTTGAAGCGTCACCCATGTGAAAAGGTCATGGGTAGCATTTTATGGTCCAAAATTCAATATTCCCAAATGGAAAAAATAAACCCTAAAAAGTCTAAAGTATTCATCAAAGTTGAAAAAAAAATTAAACGTTTTATAAATCATTTTAAACGTTTTATACTAATTTGAATTCCTTTATAATACTCTTTTCTTCTTTAAGTTAAAAGTCTATTATATTATCTAGACAGATGAATGAATGTTCTTTTTTTTTTCTTCTCAAATGAAGTAGGTAATTTTTATTTATTTGAATACACAAATCCTACAAAATTACCAAATAATTTTGTGTGTGGATTTAATAGACAAGAATACTTTTTAAATGTGAACCCCTTTGAAAACATTTTAATTTTGTATAGCATCAAAATATTTTACATCCATACATAAGATCAACTTTTAAAATTGTCATCCAAACTAATCACTTTTTTCAAATATTCATCTAAATGAAATGTCTGTTCTACAAGATTGACAACACCACGTGAGAAATATTACTAATATTGCCATTGCAAGTGAAATGAGACAACGAAAAGCATAGTTTGTCGAGTTGCCTTCGTGCTCTCACGTGGTAAACCACGTCATCTTATTTCCCTAATACACTAGAAAGGATTGGTGATGGGAGTGCATCCTATGCCAGTCATTAATTATTGAAGTTATGTCTATCGAGCAACGTGCATGGTATGGGACTAATGAGTTGACTCAGTAAAAATTAGTCATGTCGCTTTTGAACACTATAGAGATAAAAGACAACCTTTCAACGATGGATTTAAACTATTTTTTGACACGTTTGCCAAATTTACTGTGTCAGAATATGTAAAGATAATACAAAAATTAGATCAAACTTATTTTGATTGAATCCCAAGATAGTTTGTCATTTAGAACAACAAACATCTCATTTACAAATAAAATAGAGAATTCAAAGACGTCCCTTCACGCGTGCTCTGCTTCTCGGGCTAGCCCTTGCGTGCTGGAAGAGAGGAAATGACCAGCATGCTATGATAGCAAGCTGGTTGTGCAGCAGTGCAGAGATTGTGTCGGAAGTCGTACGTGACGGCCACTTCATCTCCGAACATGCTCTCGTTCGTATTTACCTAAGAAGTTGCAGTTCCTTAGATCTCCTGACAATACAAGAGTCTAAGATTAGAAAGAATTGACAGGCGATTCCCAATTTCAAGGGACACAGCATGCGCTACAGTTTCACGGTGGCGGTGCTGACCGTGAAATGATTACACAAAGAAAAGATGAGACATCGACGGCTGCATGGTACCCCAACTGACATGCATAACTCGACGGCTGGCTTGCTCTTCGGGGGCGTAACGGGCATAGCAGTCTAAGCTCAGCGCTGGTTAATGTTTAAGAATAACATTTTCCTCCTTCGGTTCCTTTCAGAGAAACACGGACACCAGTGCTTCTATCTCTTTTCCTGAACAAATTCTAACCTTTCAAGACTCTCGCTTTCTTTCTTTTCTTTTTTAAAAAATCTCACGATGTAATGGCTCTTAAGCATCTGTTTGATCTTTCAACTGCTTTTTTTTTTGGAAGAAGAAATAGAAGAAACTTCATTTTTTGAGCAAGAAGAGTGTTTGAAGAAGAAAAAGTCCCAGACGAAACTCATTCCAAATACAAAATTCACGTTGAAAAAGTCAAATATTAAGCCTTGTTCTTCGTGGTTGGAATCTGGGTCAGATTCCAATAATGAATCAGGCTCTACTCTAAGCAAAGCCTCAGAGCCTAGGGAAGTTCGGAAGTCGAAGGCCACCATAAAGCCCAGATCCAAACCTGCCTTTCGACCGCGAGGTCAGCAGTGGCAAGGACTAAGCGGAAGGCCTTATAGGTCGACGGCAAGGCCTCCTTCAAGCAGTCAAGGAGTATCTGGAGTAGCGCCGGAGTCCTCATCAGAATCTGACCTAGATTCCGAAGACGATGAATGAGGTTAGTGTTTGCCATTTTTGAAGTGGGTTTCTTGTGGGTGTCTGAAGACCTTTTCTTCTGCATCTTCTTCTTCTTCTTTTTCATGGCAACCCTTCTTGCACGTAATCTCTTCCATTTTTTCTTCAGATGAAGAAGCTGTTGGGGGATCAAATGTGTGTTCAAGAGCCATTAAATTATGAGATTTTTCTGAAAAAAAAAAAGAGAAGAAAACGAGAGTCTCGAAACGTTAGGATTTTGTTTGTCGGGGTGAAGAAATAGAGGCACCGGTCACGTGTTTCTCCGAGAGAGAGAGAGAGAGGAAAGTGCTCGGAACTTGTTCTCTCTATCTATTGAATACCGTGTAGTTTACATCATTTTGTATGCAAAAAAAAAAAGAAGCTACGATTACAAGTTCATCCCGATGAGTATAGAGCAATCAAATGTCTTGTTCATTGTGCAGAGTGATTACGTTTGCTGCAGAATAGGTGTAGGGTGCTGCGTACCATTCAGCCGTCGATTGTCCAAGTTTTTATGTGTAATCGTTTGCAATCGAAATGACAAATGAAAAACAATATTATGCTCAACAATTTGCCAAATTCAGCTTTCAAATGAACGAAATCGGCCCAGTGCCCACCCTTCTGGATTGTGGCAAATTCGTAACTGACAGGAAAAACAATGGAATGAATTTGAGAGGAATTAAAAGAGTACTCGTATAATATTGTAAATTTTTTGAAAGAATTGCTACAAGTTTGCCTTACCAAAGTAAATATATTAAAAAATTACGATGGCAAAAAAATCTTACAAATATTTCTTTTGCAGTGAAGGACATTGTACGTCACGATCTCCTAAAAATGACGAAAAAAATTATCAAAACGAACAAGAGTTTAAAAGTTTATATTAAAAAAAAACGTGATTATGAACAAAGCTTGGAATCAGGAATGACTTGTCAAAGTCTACAGATAATTGCAAGTTTCATTGTTTTGTTCTCGGATTGGAGGCGCATAGAGCCACCCGCAAGTGCTTGAAGAGGAGACTACCAAATGCTAATTACTCATATCATGATTTGCTTCATAAACCAAATCCACTAAATCGAGATTTTTTGTTAAGTAACTTTATTAAGTTAAATCTTGTATTAAACTTGAAATTCAATGGAAATGAAGGCACCTTATCAAGTTAATGGATGTTTCTAAATTAAATTGCTTGCTGTTTTGTTCTTCTTTTCAACCTTATCTCGACTCGCACGAGGAAAAATACTCGTCAATCATAGTTGCCAATAGAATTGTCTTTCTATCGTTAATTTTGTAGTGGTGTTACTGTGGGGGTCGATGCTGTATTTTGTAAGAAGGCCATCCCATGTGTCTGATGCAACTGACTTTTGTACGTCTTATCAACAATGTCAGGAAAGAAAAATTAATAAATGAAAGAGTTCGAGTGCAAATATTTTAATTGAAAATGAAACAAATTTAAAGAGAAGTAAACACATGGACTAAAAATTTATAGGTGCATCCAATGCTTGGATTACATGCATCCCATTAATTGATTTTTTATTTTTTATTTTTATTTTATTTTTATAAATATACATATCTATGCATATAATTGGTGTTAAATTTAGAATCAAAAGATCCAAAATAATGCTTATTCTTACTTGAGTCAAGTAATTGCTAGTGTCCAATCAATTGATGACTTTTAGTTACCATTTTTTCTGTTCAATACTTGTATTTGGAGTAGATTAACTTATTTCTTCTGCCGTTGTTGATTTTTAGAAATTGAGCTGTCTTATTCCTTCAATACATGCTCTCACGTGGTAAACCACGTCATCTTATTTCCCTAATACACTATTAAGGATTGGTGATGGGAGTGCATCCCCTCCCAGTCATTAACTGCTGAAGTTATTTCTATCGAGCAACGTGCATGCTATGGGACTAATGAGTTGACTCAGTAAAAATTAGTCATGTTGCTTTTGAACACTACAGAGATGGTCACATTCCAGCGATGGATTTAAACTATTTTTGACACATTTGTCAAATTTGTGGTGTTAAAATATGTAAAGATAACATAGAAATTGAATTTTTTTTTTTTGTGAAAAGGTAAATTGTATTAAAGATTAAACTTGATTTGATTTGAACAAAAAAACCAATACGAACAAACGAATCGGAAGAAATGGATCCCGAGATAGTTTATCATTTACATTAAACATCTCATATATATACAAGAAAGCATTACAAATAAAATAGAGAAATCAAACGTCCCTTCACGCGTGCTCTGCTTCTCCGGCTAGCCCTTGCGTGCTGGAAGAGAGAAAATGACAAGCTTGCTATCATAGCAAGCTGGTTGTGCGGCTGTGCAGAGATTGTGTCGGAAGTCGCAAGTGGCGGCCACTTCATCTCCGAACATGCTCCTTGTATTTATCTAACAAGTTGCGGTTCCTTAAATCTCCTGACAATACAGGAGTCTTTAACATTAAAGATAATTGACAGGCGATTCCCAATTTCAAGATGCTCACAGTTTGACGGTGGCAGTCCTGACCGTAGAATGATTACACATAGAAAACATGCGATATCGACGGCTGCATGTTTCCCCAACTGACATGCATTAAATCGACGGCTGGCTTGCTCTTCGGTGCATAGCAGTCTGAGGTCTGCGGTGGTTAATGCTAAAGAATAACATTCACGGACACCGTGCCTTTATCTCTTATCCTGAACAAATTCAAACTTTTCGAGACTTTTGCTTTTCTTCCTTCCTTTCTTGAAAAATCTCAAAAAATCTCATAATTTAATTAAGAAGCTTCATCGTCTAAATAAGAAGAATGTTTGAAAAAGAAAAAATCTCTATTTTACTGAGAAGATGCACTCCAAACACCTAAAAGAAACCCACTTCGAAAAAGTTAAACTCAAAGTTAAACACTAACCCCGTTTTTCATTATCAAAATCTGGGTTAGATTTCGATGAGAACTCTGACTCTGCTCTGGGCAAGGCCTCGTAGCCTAGGGAAGATCCGAAGTCGAAGGCCACTACAAAACTTAGATCCAAACTTGCCTTTTGGTCGTTAGATCGGCAGTGGCAGGAATTAAGCGGAAGGCCTTAAGAGGTTGACGGCAAGGCCTCCTTCAAACAGGCAAGGAGTATCTGGTCCATCGCCGTCTTCATCAGAATCTGACTCACATTTCGAAGACGTTTGCTTTTTTGAATTGAATTTCTTCTTCAGCTGCATCTTCTTCTTTAGATAAACTTTTCTTACACAAAATTTCTTCTATTTTTTCTTCAGAGAAAAAAACCGTTAGAGGATCGCGGGGCTTAAGAGCCATTAAATTGTAAGATTTTTCTGACAAAGAAAAGAGAGGAAAGCGAGTCTCGATTTTGTGTAGGTCGAAGAGGTAGAGGCACCGGTTTCGTGCTTGGAAATTGTTCTCTCTGTATATTGGATACCGTGTAGTGTACAGGGTTTTGTATACAAAGAAATAGAGAGCTACAGTGCAAGTTTATACCTATGAGTATAGAGCAATCAATGTCTTGTACATTGTGCAGAGTAATTACGTTTGCTGCAGAATAGGTGTAAGGTGCTGCGTACCATGCAGCCGTCGATTTCTCGTGACAAATAAAAAACAATATTATGCTCAACAATTAGCCAAATTCAGCTTTTAAAGGAGCGAACTCGGCCCAGTGCCCACCCTTTTGGATTAGGAATGAGTTGTCAAAGTCTACAGACAATAACAAGTTCCATTGTTTTGTTCTCGGATTGGAGTCATATAGACATGTATTATATTGTCACATGATGTCAGTCACGTTATAATAATAACAGGCCAAAATAAGAGTCTCTTGTTAGACGCAAAGGTTCCAATTTCGAAGCAAAAAATAATTGAGATTCCTTGATTTATACCATAAAAATTGAGGCCAATTTAATTCTTGTACAAAACAAAAATATAATAGCTTAAATTTTTTGTAGAGATACTTAATGTAGAAAAGAAAGAAGAAACTTTAATAACACATGAAGTGCTCAAGATGATTTATCATAAAAGTCAATTTGAAGAATACTTCATGAATAGGAGTAACATGTATGATGCTTGGAATTTAAAAAAAGAAAAAGAAAGATTTGCACAATAATGCAAAGAGATGCATTCCAATACTCCCTCTTATGTCCAACATATTCCAAGAAGAAGAGGTGTTAACATTTTATTCACTTCACAGTTGACACATCAAAAAACTATGTGAATCTCTTATGCTCCATGAACTACACCGTGGAAGAAATCTTGAGCCTTTCTACGTCAAAAAACTATAGTTGCTCAAATCCGTCTCATGATTTCAATTATCCTGCGTTTCTTTTAAGCTATGGTAGTAGAACATCAATTGTCCAAGAGTTCCAAAGAACTATAACTAATGTTGGAAATGTGCTACAACTTACAAGGCAACGATGACACCACCATCGGGTTCAACTGTTAAAGTTTCACCACCGATATTAATCTTTACAAAGAAATATGAGAAGCAGTCATACCAAGTCTCTATAAGTTATGAAAGAAGAAGAGGCAAAGAAGAGGTTGCATTTGGAGCACTCGTTTGGGTTGAAGAAAATGAAAATCGTACGGTGAGAAGCCTCATTGTCATACTACCTAAAAGCCATTGAATCAGTGGCAATAAAGGATATGTTTGTTCTATTATAAAAAAATTTAGGAACTCATCATTATTGTGTTACCATAAAGAAACCTCTACATAGCCTCTACTAATGGTCTTTTTTGTACATATTATATACACAATTGAAGTATTGTCAATATAAAAGCTTCCGTTTATTCTTCTTCTTCTCTCTCTCACTTCAACTATAAACAAAAATGAAGGACATTTATATTTAAGAGAACCAAACTTATCATGTGATGGCTTTCCTCATGTCCGTCCCTTGGATCGCCATCAAACAACTTCAATGCCCCACACCTTGTGTTAAACGATCCATATTTTTTTAAGTTGGAATTATTCATAGGAATTTATTATCAGAATGTATAAATAATAATCTAGATAAAATATAAAAAATGAGTATAACTTGATTAAAAGAAAAAGACGTCTTAACACTTCATCATTTATAAGGCTAAGAATTTATTTAAACTTTTAATGTAAGACAACACCTATTTTTAACAAAAAATATTTTATTAAAGATGTCCCAAATTGGAGTTAATAAGTACATTTGTCAATTTTTTTTAATATTTTTTTAATCTTTGGTGAATTGACCATGAGTTTATACAAAATAAAATAAATAGATGGATTTAAATATAGATTCGCACTCAAATCAGGAATTGAAGATGAACTAACTTAAGAAGAATGAGTTAACCTTGGGATGAGATTGCCCATCACATCCCAAGCCAATCGACAGTCAAATATGCCCTCCATCTTGTCATGGATTCAGTTTTAAAAACAAGAGGGTTATCTTAATTTAAAAATTAAATAAATAAATAAAGGGGCAATTCATAAAGGTATGCATGTATCGGATTATTTGGATGACATTGGTATCCGAGTTAAATGCTGACTTGCTCACTAACCATTTCAGCGTACAAAGTACAATGCATTTGTCGTTATCATGGAAAAGCAATATGATTCGAAGAAGTGCAGGAATTCGCAATTTAGATAGTATTAATGTCATTATTATGGCAACATTACACTTTAAGCATTCACTGAAGCACTACACTTGGCGTGTTTGTCTTTAAAGGCCAATGCCTTTTTAACTCACTGTATCCTTATTGTAATTACGTGTGTTAGTTAAAAACAAAAAAAAAACAAAAGGATCAATACTCCAAACAATTTTGCAGTTATGTAGCTCTAAGAAGTGAGTTAATATTCTAAATCATTATTTTTTCTGCATACTTTATTTGTTTCAATAGGCACTTGAAAAAAGAACAAAATGTTATATTCAATAACCAAAATTATCATGTAAATTTTTTTTAAAATAAAATAAGAATGAGATCCTTTTTTGTTGTTGTTATTTATATATTTTTAAACAAAAAATTAATTTCGGAAGGGCAAAATGAGATGTTAACATTTGATTGGTTTGTTTGCTTACCAATTATGGGTAGATTGCAGAATGATGGTTGGATTTTAAATAATGACTTTTGGTTCATATAATAGCATTTGTCTCAACAGTTTCATCAATAAAATTTAGTCTACCAGCACTAAGAATTTAGTTTGCTTGACCTTTCATATGATCCATCTCTTATGTAGAGTTTTGCTAATTTTCACTTTGTCATTCGATAAGTTAAACCAGAACTTGTATCTCTTGATTACAAGAAAAGCTAGGAGACAAAGCTTGGAGAAACATAAAAGTATTTATGACAAAGCAAACGTGTACAGCACGAGTTACACGAACAATGGCTCCTCCCGTTTTAAGGTGTTTTGACTAAAAATTCAATCAACTTGTACTTAGCCTATCTAATTACTTTTGGTATGTATTCCAGATGATTTAAACCAATAAGCCACGATAAGTGTGGATTACGTTCACCGCACATCCAATTGTTAGTCAAGATGTCTTCTCTTCTCACGCAATGGCCCCAACAGAGAAAGAAGAAGAGTAAAGACGAAGCAGTCAACTCTTTTTCCTGTCAAGCAATTGCATAAAACGTATGGCCGTCTCAAAACGACTCTATGTCTGATGAAGAGAGCAAAATGGAAGGAACATATGCTTTTGAAAGGCCAGAAAATAAAGCAAAATTGTAATGCAGATTGGACCAATTCATTTGATGTAGTTTGCAAAATCTTGTGTTTTCTTTTAATATAAGTATTTCCATTTATACTTAATTATAAGTCAAATATAGGAAGATCGTATGGAAATAGGTAGCCATAACTTGGAAAGCTTGTAAATGATATTCCCATTTATTAAGCTTTAGGTATTTGTTTGCCCTTATTGATAAAAGTATGAAATTCTATTTCTATATAATTTGATAAGTAATTAGATTTATTATTTTCTCTAAATTTAAATGTTGATGTACCAAACAATGTAACACGGTGTTAAATTTCACTTTTTTGTCAACTTAAACTTTAGTTATTTATTACCATTTTAGTTACCACAGTGTCCAACCTTTGGGTTATATGAGAAGCAAATATATTTTATATCCTATATTGACAATTTTTACCGTAGCAATCATTGTTCATTAAATTTATTTGGTTTTTTACTTTTTCCTTCTTCTTTTTTTCTTTTTTTTCTTTTTTTGGTGTGGGGGGTTGTGTCCCTTCCGTTCTGTCGATTCTCTTTGCCTTATGTTCATCCACTTTATAAATTGATCACAATGCCATTCAAGTCTACACAGAAGTCCTGCTCCTGAAGATAGCAATGGAGTTCCTTAATGGAGTTTCTTTCCTGCACTTTTTCTTTTTTGTGTCCTTGTTAGCTTCCCATGCTGAATCAATGTCAATACAGAGGGCCACATGCACTGCTTGCATGGGGATATCCCTTATGCCTGAGGCCTTCGCCGATCATCCTCTCTGGGATTCTTCCGCCATTAACTCCTTCAAGTTTACAAATCTTGCCTCTCTAAAGAGTCAGCAATCATCGCCATCACTTATGTACACTTCTGACCATGCTTTCCAAGGCTTTACTGCTCTTCTCTCTCAATATGGGATGGAGGTTCCAAAGAAGCCACCAAGGTTTTCCTTAGCTTCTAATGAAAAGATTTCCATGCTTTACCCCGCCCACCCTTCTAAGTTTTTCGCTTTCAGTCCTTCACTCGGCATCCGGCCTGCTTCAAGTCACTGTAAAAGTGTTATAGTGATTGTCATTGGCATTCACTCCAAGCTTTTGCTGGAAAGTGAGAGCTTTAAAGATGATGGGGCAGGACAAAACTTATGTTCCTCCATGTGCAGCGCCAGGCCTATTGGAGGCAGGTTCTTCAACAAGGGTAAGATCAGTAGGGATTCTGCAATGGCCAACAATGAATTTGTTGCATTAAGTACTAGATCGGCCATTTCCCAAGTCTCTTCGGGTTGTGTTGATGTGATTTTGCTATTTTTCACTTTTTGTACATATGAAGTGCCACTGGAGATAGATCTTTCGGCAAAAGCTTCTCTTTCTGGCACGAAGAATCGCGAAGAGTTTCTTTTAACTGAAGCCGAGAATCAGGGCCATGGTGCATAAGGTTTCCATGGGTTAATCATTACTTGATGGACCACCTTTCCAATACGTGCAACAAGGTCAAGTGAAGAGCTCCTTTCCGTAGTGTCTTAAGCCCTAGTGGATATCTCCATCTTTCTTATCTGATAAAGCTTATCCTAGCTTTATGCTTTAAGGGGCTATGTTTTTGTAGACAGTATAATATTTGAAGTAGACTATAATATTTATCTCCTATTGTTAAAGAGATGAATATCTCACAGTTTTCTAATAAGTTCATGATAAGATGTTAGGATACGCCTTGGTGTGCTATTGTAACCATAGATCCATTTGCTATGCCATAAACAGTTATTGAAGCAGGTAAGATCTGTCCCAATCAATCACTTAAACAGGCTTGATCTCTGAACATGGGAAAAAAACCTGTCCTATGCTCTTGTTTACGGACGACATAGGCCATCACATCATTGCAAACGTACAAGATCTACTCCTTAAGAATTCATCTATCATGGCGAAGATACACTTGAAACTTCTACTTTGTTAAGGATGTTATATGTTCCTTTGAAAGTAGTGATGCAAAAACTTGGCTTTATTAATGATAGAGATTTACCACCTAATGCCTATGGTTTTTAAAATGGATCTCTCCACTTTAACATAGTATCATAATCATTGCATGCTTCCTAGTATGACCTTCAACACTTCAATTATCATCCACACTCCTGGCACAAAAGGAGTGTGTTAAGAATGTTATATCTAATATCAAAAGTAATGATACATAGACCTAATTTTATTAATAGTTAGAGTTTACTACATATTATTTTTTAGTTTTAGAATGAAATATTATCTATCTCTTGTGATCTTTTCTCCTTGCACCTGTAAATTTGGATTTTGCTTCTCTTCTTCGGGCCCAGAAGAGATTAGAAAAGAAAGAGAAGTCAAATAGAAATTTATGGATTTGTCTGGACGGCAGTGGATGCTGAGATGAGCTCGGAGGTCATTGCTTGCTTGCTCACCAACCATCCCCTGACTATTAAGTGCAATTCTTGTCCTTTTCAACAACAAAGCTATCTAGAAAGTACATCTGTCGCCATGTTCAGTGGGAAAGCAAGTTCAAGCAGCATGATTTATATCTCTGAGAGAATCTGTTTAACTTGATGAGATTTTAAGATGATAAAGATGTGTTGGAAGGTAGTATAACTCTACATTGTCAAAATCTATGTTTTAAAGTGGACGCCTCATCATGGAATGGATTCTCCTAATATCCATTTCATTGCTTCTTTTCATCATTCTTGAATTGGTTCACACTTAAAGCAGTAAGCATGTTAAATAGTGCCAAACAAGTTTAATATTGCCTATATCTTATTGGAAGATCCTTTTTATATGAAAAAAAAAATTACACCAATTATTGAATTTACTTTTGGAGAGACATGAATTTTCTATAAACAATTTTACAGTCATCATCTCTCGTGAAAAGGTGGGCCTTCCCCTTACATGTGATCCCCACCCCTTCATCATATGCAACATGAAAAAGAATAGTTTATACTAATTTAATAGAAATAATTTTCTTTAATCACTTTGGAAATAAATAACAAAATGAGAAATACAAGCAAAACCTAAACAGTTAAAGATAAATTGAAATCCTACAAAATTTCAACTGTTATGTTTAGAAACAATCCCATATTACCTTGGATAATAAGACATAAGAGTAGTTAATCCTATAACATTAGTGTTTGGGACTTAGTAAGATTTTGACAACACGTGATTGACAAAACATATTCTAATGCTTTGAGAGCGAGAATCTTTACAACTTGTGCCATGTGCTCCTTGGGATTCCCATTGATCGATCTCCAAACTTTGCTTTCTGGTCCTTCCAACCAAAAGAGAAAAAGCAATGGCTGGATTTATCCTAAACAAACCCTAGTAGTTTAAGGTTTAAAGATGCTTTTGTTTTTGGCCCACAAAAAATTAAAAAAATAAAAAGCATGCATATACACTTCCCTACTGAGGTCTATGACGAGGCCTCAGGTGATCCTCTTAGAGCATTTACAGCTAGAAATTAAACCAAAAAATAACTAAAAAAATTATAGTAGTTTTGCATCTCCTAAAATAAGAAAGAAAATTAGGATAATATATTAAACTCTTTCCATAATTAAACCAATAATGGAAATAAAAGAAAATCAAACTTTAGGGATCGGAATATAATTGAATTACAAAAACCAGTGAGGCATGTCATACAATAATCAATTCAAAGCCTGTAAATATTTGGGAAAGGCATCAAACTAACTATGTTTGTTATGGCGAGAACAATTTTTATAGACACAACAAATAACAGAATTCTATTTTGTCAATTAAAATATTAAGTCAAATGTTGACCTACAAAGTCAAGATGATAGTCGTTTATTAATGGAAAAGAGCCAAAACTACATCTCAAGTTGATGCCACAAAACATAAATTAATGTGCATTAATTTCTCAGAAATGAGTACGTATTGTTGTCGAATATATTATGAGTGTGACATAATAGTTGTCCCCACGTAATATTAGACATGTTATTTGGCTTTGTGTGATGAAGTCATCATTACCCAACATTATAAACTATGTTATGTGAAGTTAAGAAAAGTCAATTTTTGTGGGGTTGGGAGTTTATTTAGAAAATTAAATTTTCACTAAGTTAGTAAATACTTATATTTATTTGGAAAATTCGGTCATAGTTATACCAAAAGAATATATTATATATTATATATTAAAGAAGGAAAAAAAATTATAGCTTAAAGATTTTTAATAGATGATGGAGGGTTGATGTTATGTGCCTATTTTAGCGAGCATATAACTAGACTCTAGGCTTAGAATTAAGCCTCACTAAAGAAGAGACTTCATCTCACAAGCCTTGTTAAAATTGAAAACAATTCAAATTATATTTTTTCTGATTTTTTGAATAATATGTTCTTGTTTAAAGCTAAGAGTGAATAGTCAAATGAATAAATAGCAATTACTTCCTACTTCAATTTCGTCTCATGACTATTCAATAGTCTCTTTTTTTATTCTAAGCTTTTGTTATAAATTCTTATTATTAAGAACTTTGTGTGGGGATTATTGCCATACTTGCTACCCCTTGAATTTAAATAGAAACTTTGCATGTTTTTTCTTGTTTTCTACCTTGGATTGAAAGGACTTGTTACTTTAGAATATTTGTCATATCAAAAGTCACAAGGAACTCTATTCTAACTGAGTTTAATTAAAAAGAAAAAAGTTATTATTGTTAATGCAATTTCCCGAAAAGTTACTTTGGGAAAGTATTGTTTTTTTAATTTTTTTCTGCAAGAAGAAAATAAGTAAAGAGAATGAAAATGGTAATAATGTTTTGATGATGAGAGTGGAAAGGGTTGAAAGGTTGATGTGTCAGCATCAAGAAGAATTGGACCATGAAAGTCGTATACTCCTGCACTAGTAAATTCCATCCTCAGGCCACGAACGAGGAAGCTTAAGAGCTTTGCCTCTTCGTCTCTCTTTCTCTCTCTCTCTCTCTCTCTCTCATTCTTTCTCTCTCAGTGGAAAGAACCAAATCCAGAAGACCAAACCTTTATCCACCATCTTGAAGGTTATAGCTTTCCCACTATTCAGAGGTAATGTCTTTATATATTCTGCACAAAGTCGTGCTCATCTTGGATTCCTTTCCATTTCCTTGACTGTGAGCTGTTTTTGTGTGTTTTCTCGATTTCTTTTTTTAATACGATGATCATGATTGTTTGATTTATGTGGAAGTCTTTGGATATTCGTATCAGAATGCCAACTTCTTCGTTTGTGTTTTATATAGTTATTTGTTTCCAATCATTGTTCTTGGTTTAAGTTCGAATTTGCTTTGACACTGCGGATTTTCGCGTAACAGTTGCTTTTTAATGGTTTCCTGGTGATTCTTTCATATTACGAATATAAACTGGTTCATGTTAGGTGATTTATCGTGATTGTAATTGGGTTTGGAAATCATAGACTTGGGCAAACTCTATCTTCCGTTGGTGGGAGTAAAAACTTGTTACAAATCTTGGATTTGATCAATTCAAATATGGATTTATGAAAGATTTCAATATTCTAATAGAGAGAGAAAAAAGATAAAGAAGAAGGAGAGAAAAGAATCAAAGAATCAAACTTATAAATTACCACTTAGGTTTACCACAGTTAAATTGAGTGAGGGTGTTTGGTTTGAACCTCGAATTTTGAAATCCCCCATTGTGCTTTGTATCGCTGCACCACTTGCAAAAATTGGAAACACCATGATCTCAAAGGATAATTAAAACTAATCAACTGAGTTTTCTCTTCAAATTCGGTTCCCTGTGCTCATGTCTTATGATGGTACTGATATTGGCTGGTTTCTTGTTTGATGCATGCAAAGCACAATGGAAGAATAAATTTCCATGGGATTATGGTGCATAGTCGTTCATCTTAATTCAGTTGCATAATAAAATCTTCTAATATTTCATTGTTGGCCAAGAGGAAATTTATCTATGCAGGAATCAATTTGTCAGTTTTCCTTTAATTTTGATCTGTAACATATGTACATGACGGGTGGAAACCAGTTTTGGTAGTAATAAGTCATACTGAAAAGTCGTGAATGTGTTCTGTTAGGGGCACAAGATGGCACTCCTTCCGCAGGCAAGTCCATCATATTGCACCCATGCTGAAGGAATAAGATTTAAAGCAGGGAACAATGCAGTATTTGGTATGATAAACATTGGGAAGGCATCAAAAATAAAGGAATTCCGTGCTGGTTTCTTGTCCTTATTTAGTAATTCTGGCAAGAAGACACAGATTATGCGCATAGATGGCTTTGGAATGGGACGCAAACAAGGTCATCAAGTGATTGTTGCTGCAAGCCCTCCTACGGAGGATGCTGTTATTGCTACAGAGCCATTGACGAAACAGGATCTTGTAGACTACCTTGCCTCTGGATGCAAGCCTAAGGAAAACTGGAGGTAGAGTTGCTGATTCAGCTTTTGCGATAATCAGAGTGATATGCTTGAAGCATGTGTCCTATTCCAAATGCTACTGTGAACTTTTTAATTATTCACTGTGCATTATATTATAGTTTGTTGGACTAGAATAGTGTGTAACATGTGTTGCGCAATTGATTAATAATTGGGTTCTTCATTTCTCCAATTGTCATGTTGCTTTCTAGTTTTGTTTCATGAGCTTCTCTTTGGCCTTGTATAGGTGATTTTGTAGGTTCTTCTTTTGACTACAGAATTAATCACTCTGAGCTTTACGAGATTGATTGGCAATTACTTTTACTATGATAAAAGATCTAGAATAGTAGTTGGGACTGTCTTTATTTGGTTTTCAGTATTTTCTCTAATGAGTTTTTTGAGGCATTTTCAAATGATCTATCCCTAATCATTTTCCTAATTGCTTATCCTCATGCAATATCTAGGTGTCCTAGTCTGAATTTTGTGCTACTCATTTCTTCTTTCAAGTTAACCTTTTTCTTTCCTCCTTTTAGATAATTTCTTGTATCAACACTAGTAACTTTTACTTAGCCATGTGGTCCTCGCAGAATAGGAACAGAACATGAGAAGTTTGGTTTTGAGCTTCAAACTCTACGTCCCATGACGTATGAACAAATTGCAGAGTTGCTGAATGGGATTTCTGAGAGATTTGATTGGGACAAAGTAATGGAAGGTGACAAGATTATAGGACTCAAACAGGTAAGCTGCTTATCATTTGTATGTTTTGTGATTTTTGAAATTTGTGCATATTGTTGTCTATTTTTATCATGTGCTGGTAATGGTTGAGAGTTATTTTGGAGATGCAGAGTTTTTCTGATATTGTTTTCTTAAACATATCCTTGTCAAGGAAACTACCAAGAAACTCTTTGATTGTTGACAGTGAATTTGATAAAAAGACAGAGAAACTAAATTACATTTTTCTGGGCCAGGGAAAGCAAAGCATATCACTGGAGCCTGGGGGTCAGTTTGAACTTAGTGGTGCTCCTCTTGAAACCTTGCATCAAACTTGTGCCGAGGTTAATTCGCACCTTTATCAGGTTAGTTGAAACAATTATACTTTCTCATATGCATAGAGGGGCATATGGCAGTTTTCAAGTATGGTTTTTCCTTTTGATTTGACATCTAGTGGCCATCATTATCGCTATCTTCTTTTCCTTTGATACTAATATAACTTCTTTTGCTTATAGTGGTATTATCATGGAACATAGCCGTTTGAGTTTCTACAGTATCTGATAAAACCATAGTTTTCGTTTCTTATGTTTTGTTTCTTGGGTTCACTTAATTCCTTGCCCTGTTAACACAATTGGAGAGGAAAATGCTTAGAGTTTCAAGAGCCATGAGCCATCAGTTTTGAATATCAAAATCCAGTTTTTGAGAGAAATTTTGGCCGGATGGCTTTTACAAACCCTGTTGAAACCTATAAATCCTGGAACTTAATCTTAGCTTTCTAACTTATATATTAAGTATAGATTATTTCCTATGGTTGTGTGCTTACTAGAAAACAAAAGGGAAAAGAAACGAAATTTATTTTATCTACTACATACAGGAACTTTGGAAATATTTTAATCTTTTGCTGTCCTTTGCCCCTTGCATCATAACGTGAAGAAATTTGAATTTAGGAGGGCATTCTTTTGCCTCGTTTTTAGGAGATCTCATGAAAAATATCTACTTATATGCTCTTGAACTTATTAATTGTCTTCAAATGCTACATTTTAATAGGTTAAAGCTGTTGCAGAGGAAATGGGAATTGGATTTCTTGGAATTGGTTTCCAGCCTAAGTGGGAACGCAAAGACATACCTATAATGCCAAAGGTATTTTAGTCCTCTTTCTGACCATTTGAATTCAATGAAAAAAAAAAAAAAAGGTTCCTTATGGAGAAGAAAATAGCACCTCTTGAAAGGAATCTCGTTGACTGAGGTAGTAGAAACAGATAAGACAAAAGTCTTCCTGAAGCACCTTCTTGTGATTAATTTGTCTTTGGGAGCGGGATTACCACATGGTTAGAGTTTTGCAATAAACAATTAGATGATCATAAAAATGGGTTCATGTAATTACTACAAAGATTCTGTAGCTCCTTTTATTTTTTAGTTTTTTCCCCCAGAATTTGGCCACTTAGCACTCGTATCTTGTGGTGTCATCCTCTTGAGAGTTGATTAAGTTTTCTCTTCTAGGTTTGCTTCTTGAATCATTTAGACTCTACCATTTGAACTGAAGCTTTGATATCTACGAGTTGCAGACTTCTTCAGAAATTTTGCTATTAGCTTCTACTATTATTCAAAACATTTGGCACTGTTACCCAACTTTTCAACAGTATTTATTCTTCTAGACACATTAATCAACTTCTCCTTGTTAGTCATCATCCTGTGATTGACCTTCTACTAATGCTAATTTTTTGGCTTGCTGATCATTTTTACCCCTTGTATATGTCGGTTGCTTGCATACTGACAGAATGTTTTTGGCTCAGGGAAGATACGAAATCATGAGAAATTACATGCCCAAGGTTGGCTCACTAGGACTTGATATGATGTTTAGAACGTGCACTGTACAGGTGAGATGAATTGGTTTTACATATGATCTGTTATTCTAAGGCACACAATTGAAGGCTGACAAGATACATAATTTCAAAAGAAAAGAAAGACTTATAATATCAAGAGCATAACATGTATTATGACTTGAAAGTGATGCATATCAGTAAGCACCTTTTACAGGTTAATCTGGATTTCGACTCTGAAGCTGATATGATCAAGAAATTTCGTGCTGGTCTTGCTTTGCAACCTGTGAGAAAATTTGGCCCTGTTTACCCTTATTGGACAATTTTCTGATTATATGATAGCTAACAACTATTATAAATAAAACAGATAGCAACAGCTCTATTTGCAAATTCACCTTTCACTGATGGAAAGCCAAATGGTTATCTCAGCATGAGGAGGTTTCCAAAATTTCCCTTGTAGTTGTTCGCTTTTACATCTACTCTATGCTTTCCCCAGGGTTCTGAATCAATTCGTTTTCCTTGTCTTTCTCTTAAACAGCCACATTTGGACTGATACTGACAAAAACCGTGCAGGAATGCTTCCTTTTGTTTTTGATGAATCTTTTGGGTGGGTGCGCTTCTCTTGTTTCCTTTTCAACTTGTGAATGAAATAGCAAATGTTGTCACTGTTCTTTCTTGACGTGGATATATCCATGAGTGTTCTGTTCTGATCTTCTTTTGAACATTTACTTGATGGACCATTGGTTAACTTTGAACTACGAGCATCATAACATGTTCCAGAGGACAATCCTAGATCTGTCCATTTCAGCCTCTGCTGATACACCCTCACTTATCTGGAGTAAAGGATTGTCATGGTTGACTTCTTTTGCACTGAGATCTAACTCAAAAGTCATGGCAACATTCAAGTATTCAACTCTATTGCCCTTCAGGAGTTTGAATAGATGAAATTTGATGATTACAAACCACATTCTCTCTCAAAGACAGTGTAGTTGGACTGTTAATTTAACGAGACGCCATGTTTGCATTTCAATTCCTTTCTCATTTTATTTTCTTCACATGAATACTGCTGTATGAAATATTGAGCAATGCTGTGATACCCATTCATATTCAAAAGAATTCATGCCGCCTTCTGATTGTATATTAGTGTACACCCATCTGCATTCGCTCACAAAGTCTTAGAGGTTTTGGTGTTCAATTGTAGCATGTATTTTGTCATGTGTTTTCAGGACTGTCATTGTGGTTATCAAAACTGTGATAAAAAAACTGAGTGTGATTAACCAAACTCTGATAAAAACGAAGTTATAAGTCAGACATCATTTCTGCAAAAATCTGTTCTTATGTTCAAGTAGTATCCTACACATAATCTTTGCTTATATAGATGGGTGCATTATGGGTGTTTGTGAGTGTCTGTGTGTATTATATACATATTTATCAAGACCTTAATGACTTCTGAAAACTGCATATCCATTGTTATCGTGTTAGAAATGATGAGCTTTACATCAAATGTAATATGGTGTTAAATTTTTTATGCTACTTTCTTTTTCTTTTGATGTGATGGGGAGCTGTTTTATTGGGCTTTTAACTGGAAATGGGTTCTGTTTTATCATGGTAAACTGTTGTTTTATTGAATCATAACTGGGTTTTCATTTTCTGAGTCTAGTGTTACCTGTTAATGTATTGATTTTGTTCAATATGAAATTTTTTCTTCCTTTCTTTTCTTTTATGCAGGTTTGAGCAGTATGTTGATTATGCCCTTGATGTTCCAATGTACTTCGCTTATCGGGAAAAGAAGTATATTGACTGTACCGGAATGACTTTCCGGGTTTCCATCTATCCTTATATAGTCACTTAACGCTTTTTGTGGTTATGCTCTTTTTTCGTTCAACATTTTTTCTCTTGGACCACTAAATTTGATTTCAAATCATTTGTTTTGGAAAATTTGATTGGGGCTTGTACTTTTACAGGATTTTATGGCTGGAAAACTTCCTTGTATCCCAGGTGAATTGCCAACTCTCAACGATTGGGAGAATCATTTGACAACAATATTTCCCGAGGTCCATACACGCCTCTTTTGTTAAGTTTTTGAATTTTTCAGGTTTCTTCGATGATATATCTAAATTTATGACATATCTTACTTAATTTATTCAGGTCAGGCTGAAGAGATACCTGGAGATGAGGGGAGCTGATGGAGGACCTTGGAGGAGGTTATGCGCTTTGCCTGCATTTTGGGTAGGGCCCTTTTTTACTGTTTTTATGAAGTTGACGCGTTTGTGAACTTTCTTTGTGTTTATGTAGTTGACCCGTTTGTTGTCCATGCGTTGTGTTTGTGATTCTCTTTTTTTTTTTTTTTTATTTACCTTTGTCTAAGAACAAGACATAGACATTTGTCATCAAGATCCTCTTTTCCCCTTCCTACAATTCCTTACAATGTCACCACAGATGTAGTTTATGTGCGATGAAAACATATCAGCTTGCTTGATTTCAAACTTATTTAGATTTTTTTATGAACTGCTTTACTTCATCGCGTTCAAGTCATTGTGATTCCTTATGAAATGTCAGGTGGGTGTATTATATGATGAGGTCTCATTGCAAAAAGTTCTAGACATCACAGCTGATTGGACTGCAGAAGAAAGACAGATGCTCAGGAATAAGGTGATTAAATATATTATACAACAAACATCCTTATCCTGTCCTTAAAATGGTAAATAAATAAGTAATGTTTTGAACCAGGTATGTTGGAAATTATGCCTCTTGCAGATTCCTAATCTGGGTGGCGCAAGTTTGTGAAAATCTTCTGTACATTGAAAAATATTTCCAGCAGACGCCTCAGCGTTTCTCCTCCAACCTCACCCCTACTTGTGAATTTGATACTTAACTATGTTTGTAAACGTGATTGAGCAACACTTGTAGTTTTTTCATAGCAGTATATGGTCTAGGTTTAAGCAACTTGCCATTAGTCGTGCCTAACATCTATATGGATAATATGGTAAATAGCATCCTTTATTCTATGATTCCATGAAAACAGATGTAATTACATATTTATAAGTGATCAGGATCGCAACCTAATTACAAATCCATTCAATAGGTTCCAAAGACTGGTCTAAAGACACCATTTAGGGATGGGCTGCTGAGGCATGTTGCTGAAGAGGTTGTACAGTTGGCAAAGGTATGTGTGTTTACAGAGTTCTTGCTGCTTTCTGATTTTTTCTTTTCTTAATTTTGTTAAGGATGCACGTCTCTTCTTCTGCAGGATGGCTTGGAAAGGAGAGGCTTCAAGGAATCAGGGTTTTTGAATGAAGTGACTGAAGTAGTAAGAACAGGTATTGGTTTAGGCGCTTTTTCAGAAAAGAAAAAGATAAAAACTGTTTATTTCTCTACTTCATTAATTTAAGGTATAGGCTTAAAGATGTTAGTGAAGACTTCGCTTTTCCATGTTTTACTGTGCTTGTTTTTCTCTAAATGCCTAATTTAGTCTTTCTGCTCAACATGTCTCTCAGGTTACTTAATACTTGAATCTTATCTGAATTGATATTCTGGGTTTCTTTAATGAAAAGTGTGAGAAGAGATTAGAATAATTTTGAAATTCGGAGTTCCAAATTCCGCGCATCCACTTTAGTGATTGACTCTTGTTAATAAAAGACATGATTTGGAAATGTTCCTTACCAAAACATGCTTGTGTAACATTGCTTTCTCCGAGGCATTCACTTCTAGTTCTTGCACTTGCAATATATTTAACAGTGGCGTCAGTGACTGATTATATTCTTGTGGCAGGTGTTACACCAGCTGAGAAGCTTTTGGAGTTGTACAACAGCAAATGGGGACAATCCGTAGATCCTGTTTTTGAGGAGCTACTCTACTGAGGTGACTTAGATTTGTGGCACTTTGGTGGGTCCTTGTGTGTGTAAAACTTTTCTTGTTCCTGGTTGTAATGCCAGTTCTTAATTTCTAGCTGGTTCAACATGTGGTTATAGATTCAACATCTTTGAGGAATAAATTGTGATGGAAATCTTCAACAGAAGGGTTCTCATGTAATTCTCACAGATGAATTTCTGATTGTATAATCTCATTCAAAGGGATTAACTCGAGCTTCGAAATTGGCATCAGAATAATGTTTAATAGAGGATTCGAGGGAGAACCTAGTGATCTGGTTCTCCCTTCTAAGAACTTAAGGTCTTATCTACTGCTGATTTAATAGATATGATTAACGCTGTTACTTTGTAATTAGCAAGTTACATAGATTCCTTTCCAAAAATTAACTGCATTAAAATGAAGATATTTGAATCATCGATGTCGTTAGTGCTAGCAGCCGTTGATGTTACATGGCCCTCAAACATATAAAAAAACCTACCTCTATTATCTCATCTCATTGCCTGTCTGGCAGTCCACAAGCCATGTGGCTGCCAACATGTGCCATGTGCTGCCACTGGATGTTCTGAAAAAGGCTTTTCAAACGTGTAAACACATCCTTACTTGTATTTTTTTTTTCCTTTTTTGTTTTCTTCCCGCTACTAGAAAATGATATAAGGACAACATGAATAAAGAAAGAAAAAAAGGAAAAGGTATGTATTAGTTTTATGTGTTCATAAGCATAGTTGTTAAACCAGGTGGATGAACATAGATGGTGTTAACTGATGCATTCTAAGATCATTAGGTTACTATTTAGGAGGGGAGTTTTGGGAATTGCATAAGATGATCAGCAAAAGAATATGCTGATTTCCTCTCTGAATAGATTCCCTTGTGTGTAATGAGAGTGATTATGCTATAAAGTTGGATTAGCTCGAAATCCTGTTTGATTTCAAATAATTAGATGAACAGGAGGTGTGTCAAATCATTTCATCTTTGGTAATGGGTGTGTTGTTGCAGTGGAGGGACCATTCTAAGATTGTTGGGTTACTATGTAGAAGTGGACAGCCAATCTTTCTTCTATTATCAAACCACCATTTAGCATCCATAATAAGTTGTTAGAGTGCTCTGACAGCCAGGTTTTAGAATCTCATACCCATAACTCTATTACGTTCCACCTTTTTGTAATTTTCCCTGTTGTCCATCAGTTAATTACTGCATATCTTAGAAAAATAGTGAAGCTTCCCATAGGGGAGGGGAAAAAAGAAGGAAAAAGAAAAAGACCAAGAAAAGGTAGTCAGATGTAACAGGGTTTTAATATCTGCTTTATCCTTGTTGTTTATGCTTAAAGCATAGATTATATCCCCTAATCTTCAAAGGGTTGTCTTTGTTTTATGAAGCAACATTGGATTCCACCATCTAGTAGCTGGAAAGAGATGGCCAGAAATAAGTCATTTCAGGAGATAAGACTGACGGGGGATTCTCATGCCTCTCATAATTGAGGCTTCCTACCTCTTTTTCTCTCTCTTTGTCCTCAATTATTGCATATCACCAGGACGTACCTAATTTGCTCCCTACATCAACTTAGACAATCTTATACCAACAGCTTATGTGCTATATTCTGCCATTTTCTGCATTTTCTCTAGTCCCTATGTATGGCACTGTCAATGGTAAGCTATGCCTGAATCATTCTTTGCCTCCATGTTGATGCAAGAAAGAGACCCCTCACGTTGTTGTTATGACCACATGAAGATGTGCTTTCTAATCTGCGATATCTGGTCATATCAGCTACATCTGTTACATCCCACCAAATCCATTATTGAGGGCTCTTCTCCATATGCAAACAAAGGGAAAATATAAAGAAAAGATCGTACAAACAACTAAAAAATCACAGCAACTTGTGCAACATCTATCAATCAGAAGCCACCAACCTGTAAAAACTCTTTAAGTTTTGACCATACAACAGCGTTTGATTGGAAACAGGATAAGCAGATTCTTGAAAAAGGTGGAACAATATTAGGAGCTGGAGATGTATGGAATCGTAATGACAGATGGGAAGTCAAATAAGAGGATGGGTTGGTAAATTCGGGATGGAATAATGCCAGAGGAACTAGCAAGCATTTTCTTGTCATCTTCCATGGACAGCTCACAGCTCTTGTTGGAGTTCGACATGGCATCCTCCAAAAACACCCACATGAAATTATTATTAAGTAAACCTTATTGGTCTTTTTTCTAATTTTCAGACAGAAATATCGGTATCTCCAGCTTCAAGACCTCTCTCTATCACCTACAAAAGGTCATCCTCATTCGGCTCTATATATCTCCACTACTTCGTTTGGTTTTTGTCTATAATCTTCTTCAAGAACACCCATTAGCTAGTTCATAGTAGTTCAAAATTTCATCAAGAAAATGAGAGAAATTCTCCATGTTCAAGCAGGGCAATGTGGCAACCAAATTGGTGGGAAGTTCTGGGAGGTTGTGTGTGAGGAACATGGCATTGATGCCACTGGAAGTTATGTGGGTAATTCTCCCCTTCAACTGGAGAGGGTGAACGTTTACTACAATGAAGCCAGCGGTGGTCGCCATGTTCCTAGAGCAGTGTTGATGGACCTGGAGCCTGGTACCATGGACAGCCTGCGCTCAGGTCCTTATGGGAAACTATTTAGACCTGACAACTTTATCTTCGGTCAAAATGGTGCTGGAAACAACTGGGCTAAGGGACATTACACTGAAGGAGCTGAATTGATCGACTCCGTTCTTGATGTTGTTCGTAAAGAGTCTGAGAACTGTGATTGCTTACAAGGTACTCCATGTTTTCATTTCTTCATTTTTCAGGTCCTACAATGCTAGAAACTCCATACTTCAACTGATATGAACGGGACATATATCAAAGGATTTCTAAGAAAATCCTTTTGCAGTCAACAGAAGCTATGGCTTCGTAGCAAAGGCCATACATCCTCATAGACTTTATGTTTTGTTAAAAAATTCATTTCTTTCTTAAAATCGGCTTATAACGAAAGGACATATATTATTGTCAAAGTAAAAAATACACTTACTTCCTGTGTTTCGCATGTATGCAACAGGGTTCCAGATTTGCCATTCTCTGGGAGGAGGAACTGGGTCTGGAATGGGCACACTGCTGATATCAAAGATCAGGGAAGAATATCCTGACAGGATGATGCTAACTTTCTCGGTTTTCCCCTCGCCTAAGGTCTCTGATACTGTGGTCGAGCCCTACAACGCCACCCTCTCTGTGCACCAGCTAGTTGAAAACGCAGACGAGTGCATGGTCCTTGACAATGAAGCTCTCTATGATATCTGTTTCCGAACCCTCAAGCTCACAAACCCAAGCTGTAAGTGGAAGCTTACTACATCACATTTTTATGAACTGATATTACCTTAACCACTCAGAATTTATGAACAGAAAGTAAGACCTGCGGATTTGGATTCGAGTATATCATATTAACAACTCACTTTGAAAGTTTAATAGAGAAGTTGCTTCTACTGTTCATGTATGGTGCTGAAAATATGCAGGATGAATTGGTTTTCGAAAGTATTAATGACGTTAAGAACTTTAACTCCTTTCTTTGGCCCAGTAACGGGCAACAATATGATGCCATATCTGTGTTGCAGTTGGTGATCTCAATCATTTGATCTCAACAACCATGAGCGGAGTAACATGTTGCCTTCGCTTCCCCGGCCAACTCAACTCTGATCTCCGGAAACTTGCCGTGAATCTGATCCCCTTCCCACGCCTTCACTTCTTCATGGTTGGTTTTGCGCCCTTAACTTCTCGCGGCTCTCAGCAGTACCGAGCACTCACCATCCCTGAGCTCACACAGCAAATGTGGGACGCCAAGAACATGATGTGCGCAGCTGATCCACGCCATGGAAGATACCTTACAGCTTCTGCAATGTTCCGTGGAAAAATGAGCACCAAGGAAGTTGATGAACAAATGATAAACGTACAGAACAAGAATTCCTCCTACTTTGTCGAGTGGATACCAAACAACGTAAAATCAAGTGTTTGTGACATTCCTCCAACTGGGTTAACAATGTCTTCCACATTCATGGGGAATTCAACGTCGATTCAAGAAATGTTTAGGCGTGTTTCCGAGCAATTCACAGTCATGTTCAGGCGAAAGGCGTTTCTGCACTGGTATACTGGAGAGGGAATGGATGAAATGGAGTTCACAGAGGCCGAAAGCAACATGAATGATTTGGTTTCAGAGTATCAGCAATACCAGGAGGCGGTGGCGGTAGAGGAGGATGGGGAGTATGAGGGGGAGATGGAGAATTAAGGGGCGTGTATGTCTTGGTTATTGTCTTTGAGTCATGACAAAAGGATTGCTTTGTGTTTAAGCATGTCATGAATAAGGGATTGTCTCATATATATTTATGTTGTGAATTTATGATTGCCACTGTTTATGTAAATGTGAAGCTGTGAAGAGACATGAAGAAGCAAATAATATCATGTGATTTGTGGGTATGGAGTTTTGTATGTATATCAACATCTATAGTTACTATAATTTGACAGGTTTGCTTCTTTTCCTCTGCCCTCTTATACTTCAAAGTTCTTTTTAAAATATGTCATTCTACTACAAACGATTATTAGTGACAAAACAAATTTTCTCACATAATATTACAAGACGTGCAAAAGGCAGGTTTCAATGCACAAAATTCACAATTTTTTAATGCCAAAGCAAGGTACTAAAGCTTCCAGGTGAGTAATGGCTCTACATGACCAAGCTGCAAACAAAAAGATTAAGCTAAATCGTCTCCAGAATGAAGCAATAATTTTATTAAAAAGGAAAAGTAATAGAATACAAAAACAGAATTTTAGTGAGAGCAGCCATAACCAATTGCACTGTACATGGCAACAGCATCTCCTATTTCACCCTTTGAATCCAACTCAAAACAGCAGTTGAATCCTTTACAAACATATAATTTGTTCCATATCATCTTAATTATTTCCCAATGTTGTTGTATTTGTAAAGTCAGTAAAGAACAAATCAGAGGCAGGCTTGTGATTACATAAGCATGGAAGGTTCTCCATACTCCCAGCAATCTAACTAAACCAACCGATCCAATAATGTCGCAAAAGAATGCTTCAAGATGACGACGACGATGATGACAACAACCAGACATGCAAACAATTTAAAGGGACCATTTTCTCTCCATTCGAACTTAATATTACGCTTCAGGTTAAAACCTTTGATGATTTCTTCCGCAAAAACTGAGATGCCTGTGTCTGCTCTCTCCCATGCTCTATCTCCAGGAAAGAGCAATTCAAGAGAAGGAATATCATCCTTCATCGGCATCAAGCGTTTCCGTTCCTTTTATTTTCAAGGACAGAACCCTCTTTGAGGGCTACTTCAGCTTCATTTTCCCTTCCCAGCACAAAAAGAGCAGCAGCTTGTAAATAGGAAGCAATATGCCAAACAGGGGATATTACTTGGGCTTGCGCTGCATCAGTAAGGCCTTCCTGTGGCATATCGCTCATGATATAACATAGACTTCGGCGTGCAAAAACCGTTGGGGACACCACAGTCCCAACTTCAATGAACTGCAATTAAACAAAGAATGGATCAGCAAAATGCAGAAAATGAACCCACCAAGATTTTGACTTCTACCCAAAAAGTACATCAGTACTCAACACAACAAATGCCCCGACATTATGATTTCCACCCAAAAAGTTTACTCTCAGCTCTGTTTGGCATGCTTGTCTTTTCTATTCAATTGTTCAAAACATGGATGATGCTGGCAACTACTTTTTTTTTTTTTTCATTTTTGAGGTAATTTGAGCAGGAAAAGAAAAATTGTCAACTATTGACAAATCAGAGAAGTAAGCAATTCCAAAATCCGGGAAAATCACTTTGACCTGAGTGTAGCATTCAATTGCAGCTTTGAGATCTTTATGCCGGAAAGCAACATCGCCCTTTTTCTTTGAGTTCAATGTTTCTTGCATCTGATTGGTCCACATTTGGAAAGAGAGCTGGATTAAAAAGGAAAATACACTTGCATTAAGCTGACTATGAACAGAAAAATATGCTAGCAAAACTGAAGGAATCAATGACATGTATGTAAGTGGTAGAATGCAGCTGCAGATAAACTTTGTCTTGACAAACTAACAGAGTGTGCCTGAAAATAAAACAGATATTTTATTTATGTCTAATCAATGTTTGACAGAGAAAAGATTAAAATAACAAATTACTGATGGACTAATGCGCAAGTACTAAGCTCCAAATATTAAGTAAACATTAGCAATAAAGACGATCACAAGTGGTTATAAAGCAAAAGGCCCAGATAAGTAGCTCACTACTGACTCCATGTTGTTTAATAATGCAAGAACTCTGTCCCTCACTCTTTTAATATTGCAAAACTGAAATAAGGACTATGATCAAACAAAGCATTGTTAAATAAGAAACAGACCTCAGTTGCTGCACCCTCATCATCCTTATACCCAAGCTTTTCTAAGATCTCGTGTATAGCTGTTAAGTCCATTCTCTGGCAGGCTTCACCAAGTGGTGATAGAGGTAAAGCGGTAGTACCATGGGGTATGCCCATCAAGACATGAGATGGGACCTGCAAAACAATTTCCCAAAACTCATTCAAGCCAGTTAAAATTACTTCTCAACTTTACGAGACAGGGGAAGAAAACAAGATAATAAAGCGTAGCCCTTTCATAATGTGATTAAAGTCTCCCACAGCAACCTCCCCTCTCCCAAACCCCAAAAAAACCCACTCAGAATTCTATCCCAACAAAAATGATAAGAAAAAGGAAAAACACCGTTAAAATAGACTCAATAAGCAGATGGAGTGACACTTAGATTAATGTCCCCAGTTGCAGACTCAAGAGACTCTTCTCATCGAGACAGCTGGATCTTTTTTAATTTTCAGTTTCTAAAAGGTACAGGTAGCAAATTTGGTTTTCAACCGGTTCAAAAATTTACAAATTAGAGAAGTTCAGAGTTTTGCAATGAATAATATGTGCTGCTTCTGAACAAACAGAGATAACCAACCTCAACGTCCTTCTGAAGAGGAATCAAAGCAGTAACTAGAGACTTTGGATTTGGACGCTCTCGGGGCTCATACTGCAAACATCGTGAAGCTAAACGAACTAATTCAGTCCCCTCATCATTTGAGAACTGGCCTTCCAAACAGGAATCAGTAAGCATCTGAAGATTCCTGTCCCGTATGAGGTCAAGTGCCTGAGAATTCATGCAAAGTGCAATTATATGAATCCAGAACTGGACAAGTGAAAAAACAAAAAAAAAAAATGACAATAAGAGTCACTAAGAATGCATCTTGTATTTTCTCAGCCTTAGGAATCAACCAGAAGCACATAGTGCAAAGAGAAGTGGGAAGCGAAGAGGGGAGGGAGAAAAAACAAGGTGAAGATCAATAGCCATCAGAAGATTATACAGAAACATAGGATGAGGTAAATAGATCTCAAAGCAGCCCAGCCGAAAAAAAGTCGATGGCATATTTGCATTACCAAATTTATTTATGAAGGATGTAATGGTACCTCACAAGCATTCCCAATAGACATCCAATCCAAAGCAACCAAATAAATTTAAAAACCAAAATCAGATACAAAACAACAAAATGTGTGCAAGGGCATACATTTCCCACTTTCCTACACATACCGACACACACTACTGATTAAGAACTATACAGCTCTTACAAAAACCATGAAGCTGGCTTTACACAAAATCTCAAAATCTCCAAACACATGGCGCCAGCCACCTGGAAAGCAGGTGGCAGCACACAAAACGAAATATAGAATAATTAATTTATGGCTAAAAGGTTTGATATGATTGAAACTTATAATTTACAATTCAATCTACGTAATAATTGAAAATTTTATTTTTTGTAACTTTGATCTACCAGTTCCTACAGTACGTAGAGAACCCAGTGCACAATTTGTCAACAAAATAACAATCCAAACCAGAAAAATTAGTGCTCCAGCTAGCTTGGTAAGGCTCCAAGAATTTCAGAATAGTTGCACTTGCTTTTTACTTCAAGGAATTCTCAAACAGGTCAAGAGTCTTTCACCTCTGAAATAGTTGTCGGAAACTATAATATAAGATATTGGAGCTTCTTTTTGTTTTTTTATTTTTTTTCCTTGCTGGTCAACAACATGACATACTATCAATGGGCATGTGCCGCTTAAGTGACATTAAACAGTTACATTGATAGAGATGAACACATGGACCATATTGACCAGAAATCTTAAATTTATGACCACGATTTCCAAATTGAAAGGACTAAATTGTACTTAGGCCCAAATTATTCCTAGCTTAACTATGTCACAGTAGAACACATATACAAAGGAAAAATGCTTTACACTCAACAAATGAACCCAAGAAATCCCTACTTTTGAGCATTTACAATTTTAAAGGGTTCAACAATCTTTAGCATGATCAACAAACTGCCGTTCTTTCTTTTCTGGTTTATCATTGTATCACTAATGTTCTTCACAGCCTCTCTCACATACATTTTATGACTGTCAGTAGAAAAGAAAAGTATCCAAGAAATAGCAATCAAAATGCACTTAGTTATATCAAACTATCCTTGTTCAGAAGGAGACTTACATGACTTGGCGGTATATGTTTTCCACTGAGAAGATCAAGCAAAAGAGTGCCAAAACTATACATTACACTTTCAGCTGTAACTCTTCCTACAGGAAAGATGAGATGTAAGAATTATGATTATATAGGACATAAAGTTTAGTGTGAATAATTATTGAAGTCAACGTGAATAAGAGTGGAAGCACATAAAAAGAAAAACCAATATTAAATGTTTCTACTACATATCAAAATTGTGCCTAAACACAAAAAATATGGTAAAAGAATCACTAATTGCCTTCACCTTGATAACAGGACAGTTGTGTATGCGGTGTGTAGTTTACAAACTCAAATTGCGAGTCTTAAATCCCAACAAGTTGGTAATTCATCACATTTATGTATGTCTAGTCTGAGAGGGTAAGTACCTGTCCTTAGATACTCTGGAGGAGTAAATGCCAGGTTTGTGCTGTAACTTTTCCCATCTCGACTATTTTTCATCAAACCAAAGCATGAAAGTCTAGGGTTGCCATCCTGAGAAATAACATCAAGGAGGAGAATGATTATTTGAAATCAAATTCAACAATAAAACATTTATGGGCTTGTGAGTTCTAAGATAAAATGGCACTAACATCATCGAAGACAATTCTATAAGCATTCAGATCATGATAAAGAGCACGTCCTTTGCTCGTGCAATATTCCAGAGCTTGTGCAAGATACAAAGCAACTCTTAGTCGCATCGCCCATTTCATAGGTTGTGCTTCCCCTGAGTCATGTAATTAATTGTCATTAGTAAGTTCCATAAAATTCACCTCCTGCAATGGTCCATCAGAAAGCACAAACAAATTGGAAGGACAATTTCACCACAGTCACGAATGTAATAAAGGAAGAAATAGCTTCATAATTTATCGACTTGAAAATGAATTATGGGGAAATGATCCAGGAAAGTCCCTCTCACATATCTCTTCAGCTCCTTTATGCAAAACATACTTAAGATTGTGAACATATGGTTTCTGATATGGCATACAATAGGACAACATTGAGATAAAAAGAATAACTGGCATTAACAGGCAAACATACAAATGAAAATGCATGCATTACAATCCACCACATTGTTCTGCCAATGGAAAACCCACCATTGACCCCCTTCCCCCAACCCTTCACTCTCCCCTCTCTTAACACATACAGATCAACAGCTGAAAAGAAAAAATTGCTCCTTTCAGTTTCAACCACCACCACCACCACCAACCTTGCAGTACTTTTTAACCAAATTACTCAAACCTACTATAGTGTAGAAATCACAAATCATACATATTCAATGGTAGATGTATTAGATAAAAGAATGAATCCATCTCCATGTGAGTAAGTAGTTGCATTTGAAGTTTGAACCCAGATGAAAAGTGGCTTTGGTTATTACCAGACCAAACAGGATGACATACAGAATAATACTCGTGCAAAACTATCAAAGATAAGTATAAACAAACTTACAGTGAAATAAGTGCTTTGCTAATGTATCATTGGGCATGTACTCCGCCACAAGTAACCTCTCATCACCTTCACAGCAGCAACCAAGTAAGTTTGCCAGTCTATGGTTCCGGAGCTGACCAACAGCCCTGGCTTCTTCCTGATGTGGTGAAAGCTCGAATTAAAGAGCCAAAATATTGCAATGAAACAAGAACTGTACATTGTTTTAAGAAATACTTATAACAAACAAGATAACACACACATAATAAATACAGTTTTAACTGGACCACTTGAGTCAATTGGCCTAGAATAAGTCACATCATTAAGCTTTCCAAAGTCACAATAATGGTGTGGCACACTAAAAAAGACTTTAGCTTTCCACATTAGGTGTTTCTTATTATTGCAATTAAACAAGACCATTATCATAATGCAAAAATAGCAGTCAATGGCAGCAATTCATAAAAATAAAGGAAACTAATTTGAAGTGTCTAGTTTATAAGAATTGAGGCTGACTTATTACTTGAAAATTCAAGATTTAAAAAAAAAAAAAAAAGAATAGAAAGGTGATTGTATGGATAACTAATTGAGAAGACAGATAGCCCCCTAGTCACCCAACAGAACAGAAGTGGTCACACAGCCAATCGTGCAGTCATCCCAACAAGGGAAAGGTGGCAACGAGCCATGTCTATCATGGTCAGTGGTAGCATGCAGTCAGCGGTCTCCTCTAGTGAAGGAAGTCAGACAGTCACCCCTTCTCCTTTTTTAGGTTAACCACACGACATCCACTTTATCCTTCCCATTTGTGAACTCTTTAATATGGTACATATTACAAAATATGATCCATAGCTAGTAAAATAAAAATGGTTGTTGTCAAAGTAGATATGTCCAAGTTTTGTTTAATGCAAAATACATTACAAAAGGTGTATCAAATAATAACTTTCTATAGATCCCACAAATGATATTTCAAATGTGATCCCACCCAAAATCTTTTACAACTTTCTGTCATCAAAATCATTTTCAAATCAAAAACCAAGAAATAGTTCTCCAAAGTTTTAACAAACACAGCTAATAATATTCAGTACGAGCCAAAAACAGAAACTATTTTCCAGGATCGCTTTTAAAATGTCAAACAAATTCTAGATAATATTTTCCATCAGGAAACGCTTTACATCAAAACGAACACGGCTTAGGGCAGAGCACAGTCTGCAGTCCCTTCGTAGAGACAGAAAAACATTCATGCAAAAGAATTAGTTGATTTAAGCATTTTCTTGGAGGGGTTTGGATGCATAACAAGTAGCGTCAAACGAATGTGATGTATCATATTGAGATAAATACAGAATAATCAAGATCCTAATCAAGGTCATCCCTAGAGAGCCTCTTGCAAGCATTAAGTAAATTCAATTGCCAACAAAGAGCCAGGACAAGAAATTTGGCAGGCCACAAACACGATATCAGAACACTAGGCAGTCAGCACATATTTTACTCACCAAAAATTGCCGGGCATCAGGCCAAGCTGATCTATTGAATCGTTTGACTGCAATTCGTAATTGATTCTCAAGCTTCCCTTTGTAGACCACATTTGGAGCCTTTTCCCCATGTTCAGAAACTATATTCTCCACTGCGAACCCAGATGTAGCCTGTCTAAGTTGATCGACTGTGTATTCACGAAAGATGGGCAAATCAATGGCTTCACTCGTCTCCTCATTTTCTGCATGCGACAGCAAACTCAGATACTGCAATTGGTGTCTTGCAACAACTATAAGTAAATATACTTTCACTTACCAATGCTGTGAGTCTCAGCGACTGGTCCCCCATATCCTGGGCCCCAACAACACGAAATCTTGGAACACGAAATCTTGGAACACTCACAGCCCATCTGAACCCCAGAATTTAACTGCAATAGCAATTAAGTCTTGTGAAATTTTAGACGAATTTGTACAGCTACAGAGACTCCTTTCTCCATGACTTATGAACAAACAACTTCCTCTTCCACCGAACAAAAGCCATCAAAAAAAATCTACGCGTAGAATCTACCATTGCAAAGCAACAAACTTAAAAAGGTCCATAACAGACCGGCTCATTTTCATCACAACTAATCAAACAATATTAACTTCAATTTTAAGGTACCCATGTCAAAGTTTCACTCGAATTTCGTTTCAGAGGATTCAAAAACTTCAAGTGAAACCATAAAATACCAAGACGAACAGTGAACTGAAAATACAACAATCAAAACACCAACTTCACAAAATAAACAAGAAGTACCAGATTGAATATTAGCATTAGAGCCGAAGAAAACATACCCTCTCTACGATTGAAGTCTAAGTGGACTTAGTTTGACCTTCAGCTTCACAGAATTCCCGACCGCCAGCTATAAACCTAGACCAACCCAGCTCTGTGAAGCTCCGAAAGCTCCTTTATTCGCATCAAGCGCACCAACCCAGATGCTAAAAAACAACGGAACGAAGCGTGCGTCCTAGAGCCAATCAAAGCGTGCACTTTTGAACCAAATCAAGCATCCAAAAAAGCACGAAAAAGTCTCACACGGAATAGTCTTGAACCCCACCAAACAGAAACTCAAGATTGGAGCCTTGAGGACCTGAGAGAACCCAGATACTCGTCCTCCTCGATTCGGTCAAACGGCATGGTAAGCAAGCTCAAATTTTTCTGTCTTTTCTTCTTTCAGTGCTTTTAATATACAATTGATTTTGGAAAGTGGGAGTTAATAGAGAAAGTCTGAATCTGAGACCCCTTGAGTCTTCTCACTGCTTTTTTCTGTGTGTGAATGAAAAATTTGAGAGCTTTGAGATTCGGATTGGAAATGCTGATACAGAACACCAATAAACAAATACTTTTTTCTATGTATGCGTTTACTGTGGGCTTGTGGCCTTGTCCGATTGTCTAATTTCGAGTTCTACATTATTTCCTATTTCCACCGACATCATCTTCTTTTTAAAATTTTCCACACCTAAAGCCCCCACTATCAATTACAGACAATGATGTTCGGTGCATTCAAATAAATAGTATGTTTTCTTTGTAACCGTTATCCATTTGCTGGAATTACTATCTTAGGCGAGGCTAACCTTTCTTTTTCTTTTTTTCTTTTTTGTTAATATATCCTTGAGGTCAATTATATGTAACGGTTAAAATAAAATAATACTTTATTAGTCTTTTTAACTCCTAAACTTTTGACATAATGGTTAATGATTATAACAAATGATATCAAAACCAATATCTTAAGGCTTGTGGGTTATGATCCTTAACTTTAAAGCCTTCAACATAATAGTCAATAATTTTAATAAACAGTATTAGAACTAATATCATGTTCTAAATTTGAACCTTGATGTAAACAAATAATGGTTAATGAGGGTTGGATTGCTGACAATGATGATTACTTAAACAGCTGACTATTGAGACGTGTAACTATTTAAATAAAATGATTCTTAATTAATCTTAGTCTTATACTTTTTGGTATATAATAGTCAATGATTTGTACTACAACACAATAAATGATCCTAAATAATAACTTTTTATATTATTTTTCTCATATATATGGGGAGATGTGATGTGATAAGAATATCTTAGTTGAAGATTATGACATTTCCTATTGTGTTGGTCTTTTCGTATTGTTGTTGAAATGATGGTAGGTAAAAGAATCCAATGACCTAACTTGTATTAATAATCACGAGAAGACGACGGATAGAATAGAAGTGGAACAATTTGGAAAAATAAAAAATAAAAAAAGGTTACGTAAAAGGATGATAGAGTTTAAGAATTCCACACCTTAAATAGGAAGATTCTAGGACAGGAAAGAAAGACGTGGTCGTCTTATGCAACAACTACCTTAAGAGACTAAGTAGACATTAAATATTAAGAACAAAACGATTCCGAAATGGTACTTGAAAATAATATATATATTTAAAAGTGGAGTGGAGAGAGTTTAAAGTGCTGAACTGTATGTAGTGTAATAAATGACTTTCTTAGCTGTATTGTTTGGATAAGATCAATTGTTATTACTTTATTAGGATTTTCTGATAACTTCAATTTTTTCTAAATTTATCACCTGGCTTGGCTAAATAAAGCTCGGGAACTTTACTGGCTGTATTTTATATTGTAGCGCCGGCTAAGATAATTGGAAAAAATGACAAGCATGGTAAGAGAAATATGAATACCATGCCATAATTGAAGATGCCAAAAAACCAATTAAATAATCCCTTAATTGTGAATATATTAAATGGCACGATACAAATGAATTGGATTTAATTAACAAACCAAATTTTGTTTAAGGCTTAAATTGAGAAACAACGACCCTCTCAAGCATGCAAAAGTCAATCAGAAATGTAGCCGAAATAACTATGATATTTGCTTAGCAAGGGACCTTGTTTGTAATAACCTTTTTTGTTATGTTATTTGGATGAGATCAATTGTTGCGGCTTTTATAGGATTTCTTAATAATTATAATCTCTAAATTTGTCTTTTTGTTTGGCTAAGTTAAACTCCCAAACTTTGTTAGATAATTAGGTATTTTTCATTTCCTAAAAAATGAGTTGAACAAATTTAGTTGAAATATAGGAGAATAATTGTCAACGAGACAGCAAGAAAAACTACATCAAGGAGTATAAAATCATGTGAATGGATTCTCATGGTAAAAGAAACTGTACACTTAAACTTAGGTGTATGTCACGTACAAAAGATCTAATTAAGGAATCTACACTTTATTGAATGCTTGCTATAACCAAATCAATAGCTAGATTTTACAATAATTATATTCTAAAATTTGTACTCTATAGTACAACATTGCTTGTGTTTGTAATTTGGTGGGTAAGGGAATTGAAAGAAACAATAAAAATGGCAAGAGAAATATGAATAACTTGACATAATTAAAGCCATAACAACCCAAAAATTCAAGAACCCCTTACTTGGAAATATTTTAATGGCACAATACATATAAACTAGATGTAATTAACAAACTCAAGCATGTCGTTGTTTCTTTTTTAGCAAAGCCACCAAATTAGTTCCAAAACTAGCGGGCTTATGAATTGGACCAATTCATGGAAAACATAAGTTGCATCTAGTCCAACTTACATGATTTTCAAGCTTTTTAATTTCCGCCCTTGTGCTTTAATTATTCGTGAGATGTACAAGACAGCCCATGCGTCCAAGGCCAAACTAAATGTTAATAAATGTATGGCCACCAATTAACCAAATAGTTAGTAGATAACTACAAGATTACACCTAGCAAATAAAAAAAGATAAGATGAGAATTAAAACTATGCCAAGTTGTTGGATATTTATTTTGTATAAACATCTTACTTTTTTATGACATGGATTTGGTGTGTCTAACTTTATCTATTTATTTTCTTTATTATGTATGTAACAATATATGTTACAATGTATTTTACAATATTCAAACTTAGTTATCACAAAGGATTTATAAGAGTTAAATATTCAATTTTTAAAGAAAGGTTAGTCAATCAACGACATTTATTGTGTGAGGAGTGTCTTCAAAACTAGAGTTTTATATTAAAAACTAAGATATAAGTGAAGTTTAAATGAAAAAATTCTTTAACATTTTAAAAAAAACAATGACAAACCTTGACAAATTTTATCAATAATAATAATATTAGACACGATAACCATACTTCTGATAAATGCAAAAGGCATGATATAAATCTTACCTTTAAAAAATGAGATGACAAGCTTACACATAAGGTTACAACATAAAAAACAAATATATACAAAAAGTAATAAACGTTAGCGTATATGCTTAATTGTTTTCATGCACAACTAATTAGATTTAGATAATTACAAGTCACTATAAAGTTAAGTATATATGTTGTTTATTATATTTTATGTTTTATTTTTTATTTTTTATTATTTATTTTTTATAATCATATGCAGCAGCTGATTGTTATTAATAATTTTTTTAAGATATTATCTTTTTTAAATATTTTTTTTTCTAAAAGCATATAAACATGACCTTGACAATATTTAGATTGGGCTTTAGAGGTTATGGCTAAATATATATATATAACTAAAATTACGAAAAAAAATTCTGATATTTATCTAAATTGTTTTACCTTTTTCTCCACAGGTACAAACTGTAAACATTGACTCCAACCGTCGAATCAAAGTCACTCACGTTCCTGAAAGTTCAAATACATTGCTTGCGGACTAAGACCTAAGCAACCCATCTTGTCCGTCCATTGAACCACTCTTAACGCAAGCCATCCAATCGAAATCAATACATCTGACACGTGCCATCCAGACCGAGAACCGAGAAGATCGCTTCCTATATTTACCGCAGACGCAGTCACGCGCGTGACCCACGCACACAATCTTACCCATTCATCCCTCCAATCTCCGCGCGTGGGGTGCTTCGGCCCGACGCGCACGGCAAAAAGATCCAAAACTCTAGATGAGCACAATAACGACGACATGATATGGCACGAGTAAGTGACGCTAAAAGATAGTTCTCGTTTTAGTAAATTTAACGAACTTTAGACCCCATTATGGAACTCAACTACCTCCTTTTATAGCTTTGCACGTTCATTTTCAGCCAACGAAGCGAAGGAAATTTCCATATTTTGCACACTCGCAGGTACGTTGCAAACCCTAGAAACCCTTCTCTTTGATTTTCACTGTTCGCTGTACTGTAATATGTTTATAGCTATCTGTATATGTGTATGGTATATGTTTATGAACATGTATGGGTATGTGAGTATGTAATGGTGTGTGCAGAGATTTTCACGTATGTGTGGTGAAGGCAATGGGGAAGGGGAGACCTAGGGCGGTGGAGAAGGGGGTGTTAGGGCAGAATGGTGGTGTTTCATTGTCCGGGTCACTGAATATACCATCGGGGCCTGTGTATTACCCGACAGAGGAGGAATTTAAGGACCCTTTGGAGTATATATATAAGATCAGGCCTGAGGCTGAGCCATTTGGGATTTGTAGGATAGTTCCACCAAAGAGTTGGAAGCCCCCATTTGCGTTGAATAGGGATTTATTTACGTTTCCAACGAAAACCCAGGCAATTCACCAGTTGCAGGTGCGGCCTGCTGCATGTGACCCGAAGACTTTTGAGCTGGAGTACAACAGGTTTTTGGAGGATCACTGTGGGAAGAAGTTGAGGAGGAAGGTGGTGTTTGAGGGGGAGGACTTGGACTTGTGTAAATTATTTAATGGGGTGAAGCGGTATGGTGGGTATGATAAGGTTGTGAAGGAGAAGAAGTGGGGGGAAGTTGCAAGGTTTGTCAGGTCCGCAAGGAAGATTTCAGAGTGTGCAAAGCATGTGTTGTGTCAGTTGTACTGGGAGCATTTGTATGATTATGAGAAATATTACAATAAGTTGAATCAAAAGGCTGGTGGTGGGCATAAGAGGGGAGCGCATGAGAAGGGGAAGAGTGAACATGATGTTGAATTTTTGGGCTCGAAAAGGAGACGGAGAAATAATGGCAGTGACAAAGTTAGGGTTTCTAAGGTAGAGGAGGAGGAAGAGCATGATCAGATATGCGAACAATGCAAAAGTGGACTGCATGGGGAAGTGATGCTTCTCTGTGATAGGTGTAACAAGGGGTGGCATATATATTGTCTTTCCCCTCCGTTAAAACAAGTTCCAAAGGGGAACTGGTATTGCTTGGAATGCTTGAATTCTGACAAGGATTGCTTTGGTTTTGTGCCTGGCAAACAGTACTCATTGGAAACTTTTAGGCGTGTGGCTGATCGTGCCAGGAAGAAATGGTTTGGGTCATCACCTGTCTCACGGTTGCAAATTGAGAAAAAGTTCTGGGAAATTGTAGAGGGAACATTGGGTGAGGTTGAAGTGATGTATGGTAGTGATTTGGATACCTCTATTTATGGGAGTGGTTTTCCACGAGTGAATGATGAGAGACCAGAAACTGTTGAAGCTAAGGTTTGGGATGAATACTGCAGTAGTCCCTGGAATATTAATAACTTGCCCAAGTTGGAAGGGTCAATGTTTCGAGCTGTGCCTCAAAACATTACTGGTGTAATGGTGCCTTGGCTTTATATTGGGATGCTATTTTCAGCTTTCTGCTGGCATTTTGAAGACCATTGTTTGTACTCAATGAATTATATGCACTGGTATGTATTTTAGTTGTCCATTGTCTACATTTTTCTACCATTTATATGACTGTGTAACTATGGCTTATTTTCTTTGCATTTATTTGTCAAAATTTCTATTGGGGAATGAGTTCTATGATCTAGAAAATGAGAGGATATATTGAGCTGCATGAAGTAATAACCCAAAAAAGCTTCTTATAACAGCGTTGAGTTGTAAAAGGAATACCACTTGATGGAGCAACATTAAATTTGAAGTAAAAAAATAAAAATAAAATTAGAGGTCACATCAGTAGTCTGAAATGGTTGAACCAGTTTCTGAAGTGTTAGACGAGTACTTATAAAGGTATAGCTATTACTTTTGTTTTAGGAGATATAGAAAATGAGAGGTTATAGTGAGATGCATGACTTGGTAACCCAGAAAAGTTTCTTACCACAGCGTTGAGTTGTAAAAGTAAAACCACTAACAGAGCAACATGATATGTGAAGTAAAGAAAATTTAAAGATCACATCTGTGGTCTTAAATGGTTAAACCAGTTTCTGACGTATTAGACTGATATTTATGATGGTGTAGTTAGTACCTTTGTTTCAGAAGCTGAAAACAGTATTTAAACAAAAGAAAGGGTCATTACACAATGCCAGTTCCGCATAAATGGGATCCTTGGAGGTATGTCTTGGACATGTCTTGGATACGGTCTTACCCTTCAGCATTTTATCATGATTGGTCACCCCCAGGGCTTGAATCTGTGCACTTGCACTTGGCAGCATGGGGCTTTAACTGTCGCACCAGACGATGGCCCTTCCAAATAAATGAAAGGGACAGAATATTGATTTAATTAGATCCTATGCTTGAGTTATTTTTCACGTTCTTTGCTTTCATTTTTTCTTGTTAGGATTATGATTTAGATGAGTTGAGTTGAGTTGAGCTGAGCTGCTGTTTCAGTTATTTGGAGGAGTGTTATATATCACAGTATAATCTGAATTGTGGATGGCTGTACAGGTCCATTAGATCCATTAAGGTGTACCATGTACTTAAAATCTACCTTCTTTGGAGTATTAAAAGATTTTTTTGAGGTTGGTGTTCTGTGGGAAATCGAAGTCAATTGGCATTAATGAAACATGTCAGTAATCAGGGCGGTAAGAAGCTGCCTTTCTTTAGATGGTGGTCCTGTTGTCGTAAAGGGGACTGAAGAGTTTCTTTCTTTTCCTTTTTTTTTTAATACATATTTTACCGTGATGTGAATCATCTAATAGACATTCAAGTGCTCATGATTACATCATTATCTTAAATGTATATATACCTGTACATGTGTACTGTATGTATGTATTTAAAAGTCCTGTGGTTTTGATATCTGTCTTTAATGTTTAGTTTTATCTAAAATAGATGCTAACTCCTGTGACTGTCTCAGGGGAGAGCCAAAATGTTGGTACAGCGTCCCTGGTAGTGAAGCCTGTGCTTTTGAAAAGGTAGCTCTCTGAGTTTTTTAGCATAATGTTTGGTATTATTTTTCTTGAGTCCGAAGGGGGTTTTGACCCCTTGGATTATCCATTCTCTCTCTTTCTGTTCTATCATTTCTGTCTGCCACTCATTGCAATGAGGCAAATAATGTATAATTTCTGTACTTCTTTAACTTACAGGAATTAATTCCAGTTGTATATTTTGATCTCTGTTTTCTTTCTTATTTCTGGTTTTTCACTTTTTCATATTCTTTAGAGATGCATATTGCATTCAGGGGGGAGTAGGTTGAACTACTACTTTGACAATTATGTAGCATTTTCACTATTATGTGGATGCCTAATGAATGTTTTGTGTTTTGACTACTAAGCTTCTTCTTACCAATTAAACATGCTTTTGACCAGCATATTGCACGTTTTCCTGTAGGTCATGCAGAAGACTCTTCCTGATCTTTTTGATGCACAGCCAGATCTACTATTCCAGCTTGTCACCATGTTGAATCCAACTGTCTTGCAAAACCATGGAGTTCCTGTCTATAGTGTACTGCAGGTGTGACCTGAAATCTTTTCTTTTTTACCCCTTATCCTACTTTTGTCATTAACCAAGTGGTAAATTAGTTGAATGGTTGGATGAACATAAGTGTCTGATATTTTGGTCTAAAGTGAAAGGTTATTTATGGGGGCATATTAACCAGGGACTTATAATTCTAATGGTTTATTGAGTTGTAATTTGGAACCTTTGAAGCAATAAGAGAGTTATGGTTCATTCTTTGTCTATAATAACAATAGAAGAAGTGAATATGAGTACAACTGTATATACTAGCATGGGTTGCATGCTCAAACTACCACATATTATTAAGATATATAAATTTATTGGCAACTGATTCAATTCTTTGAGTGCTTCAAACTCTTTGATATGATTCTCTTAATGCTTGTTATCTCCCAGGAGCCTGGTAATTTTGTCATCACCTTCCCTAGATCATACCATGGAGGTTTCAATCTCGGTAGGCCATACCATTTTAGTTTTACTTGCTAGTGGCAATCAGTTGAAGAGCTTTGTGCTGTATTAAATTGTAATAAATCACATGTGGCATTTAATGGTTAGGCATACTGTTCTTTTCAGGTTTAAATTGTGCAGAGGCTGTCAATTTTGCTCCAGCTGACTGGTTGCCTCATGGTGGTATTGGAGCAGAACGGTATCAGCAGTACCGCAAAGCTGCTGTTTTGTCTCATGAGGAGCTTCTTTGTGTTGTAGCCAAGGTTACAAGTTTTGACCTGGAACTTATTTTCTTAAATTTTCATGATAACTTACTTTCAGGGCAGTCAATATTCCTCTACAGTGTTAGATGATTCAGCACTAATTTTCTCCCTGTTATCATATATGATGATTGGATCTATTTCTGTTTCCTCAGCATATGTAACCATTGAATTTTTTTACTTAGGATTGCTGCTTGCTCCTTGTTTGTGTTGAATTGAATCTTGGTCTTACTCAAGAAACTTGTCTGGTTCTTCTGCTTGATGTTGTCTTGTTCTTTTAGAATGACTGCAATAGCCGAGTGTCACGTTACCTGAAGAAAGAATTGCTTAGAATATATCATAAGGAGAAAGGTTGCAGAGAGCAACTTTGGAGAAATGGCATTGTAAATTCATCTCCCATGTCCCCACGGAAATGTCCTGAATATATGGGAACTGAAGAGGTACTTACCTTAAAGCATGTCTGCTTATTGATTTCCATTTTATCAAGATAGAATCTGTTGTGTCTTAAATCTCTTGGTGGATTTGTAGGATCCGACATGTATTATCTGCAAGCAGTATCTCTATCTGTCTGCTGTTGTTTGCCATTGTAGGCCATCTGCTTCGGTATGTCTGGAGGTATGTGAAATAAATAAGACTTAAAAGAATGTATTTGCCAAGTCTAGTCTGGTGTGAGCAATGTCTATTTTTTGTGCCTTTGTTTTGCTGAATGTTTAGTTTAGGAGAAATTGCTTATGAGAAATCAGGTCTCTCTCTGACACATACATGCGTGCGCATGTGCACTGATTGTTAAGTTGGACCTGGTAGTAAGTTTCTTTGCCTCCTAAGCTCGAGTTCATTGGCATGAAGGAAAGATATTTCTCATAATCATTCTGTTTTTCTGGGGTTTGGATTGGAGTGGTCCTAATTGATTGACTATGGAAGCAGAAGAGTGATGGGACTTGTTTCATTATTTTTTCCAGTGAGAATGTTTAGCCTTAGCTTTTGGGACCTTTTTCTTGTTTCCTTTTTTTAGATAAATTTTGATGAAGAAAGATTTCATATTGATGTAATCTATGCTAAAATGTTTGAGGTCTGTTATCATATGCAGGTTGATTGGAAATTTGGAATGCATAACAAAAAAAGAAAGAAATTTCAAATTTATGAAAAGTTAATTTCTGGAATTTCTAATTCTTTGGAGCCAGCTAATGTTAATCTTATTTCTTGTAAATGCCTTTCTTTGACAGCATATTTCGGGTCATTTACCTTTTTTTGGGGGGGGTGAGGGTTCTAATTTTCTATCCTGTAGAGTAGTAATAATGAAGATAATCTTAAATCGTTTTGGGCTTATGCAAAGGTAATTGGTTCTGAATATCTAATGCTTGATCCGTTTGAATTATATTATCTATCATTGACGGTTGTCCAACCTATTATGCAGCACTGGGAACGCCTCTGCGAATGCAAATCCAGTAAACTCTGTCTTCTTTATCGTCATACACTTGCAGAATTGTATGACTTGGTGCTTACAGTGGATAACTACAGTAGTGAAGAGATATCAGAAAGTAGAAGTATAAGGAAGCAACCATCATGTTCCAGTGAACTAAATGCTTTGGCTAAAAAGGTTTAGTTTTTCATCCTCTGTGAATGACTCAATAATTAGGAGTTTGATCTGCTGCATGTCTGGTTAGGTTATCTTAGTTATATAATTTTCATAGAGAGGGAAATAGCAAGTTCTTTTGCTCCCTCAGCTTTTGTCCATTCATTATCAGTATGAAACATGCCAAATCAGAGAGTGTTTCCTTCTATTATTACCGTGACTTTTCTCTCTGGATATTATGATTTATTTAGATCGATAGTTCTGAAATTTCGAATATACCTCTTTCTCAGAGTTGTCTAGAAGCGATTATTGCTGGATGCTTTATATCCTTTGGCCAAGATAATAATGGACATGTATTAAGTAATATAAGTGAACAGCTGCAATTCAAGAAATAGAATCAATATTATGTTTCTCTGGTTATTGGGTGGGAAAGGATATGCCACTTTCCGCCCTTAGAAGGTAAATTCTATTCCAGAAAGGGCAGGTTACACTGCAGAGAGATATAAGGCCGGTTTGGCAGGGCTGTTGCTTTTTAGAATATGAAAAATTGGGGTTGCTTTGAGAAGTGATGCTTCTGAAAAACCACCGAAGGGATGGAAGCCTCTTTGTAAAATTTTTATAATGCTCATCACCTTCCTGTTTCAACTTAGAATAGGAGAACACCATTTGGTATCTAGAGGGGCCCTTCTGATTTCGACCAAAGGAAAACATCATTTGTGATACAAAGGGGCTACAGGTAGTTCCTACTCAACCTGAAGTACTCCTGAAGAAGGCATGGAGAGACCCTACAAAGGGTGCCGGAGTTTGATGAATTTTCCCTAATGGTGGCGCTTCAGGCCTAGTATTGATATGGGCCCTCATGAGGCACACTGGAGAATCCTATCCCTGCCTTTTCTTTGGCTTAGGCATTCCTTACAAATGCAACTTCTGTTAAACAAATCATGATGCCAAGGTTCCCCAGTAACTTTTCTTGGGGAATTATTTAAATTGGCTATGTGGTGTACTCCAGGATTTGGAATATGAAGTTCTGAAACATATTTCCTTTCCAAAATGGACCAATACACATTAACTGAGCATGAGAAAGGATTCAAATGAAGGATCAATGGATAAACAGAGAAGGGAATGTTTCTAGTTCTAGGCAAATCCTTAAAAGGGAAATCTGTAAACTCCCACTTGTGTCCCTCCCCCCCCAACTCCTGGCCTTCCCCCTTTCCCCTCCCCGAACAAAAACATGTCTCTCCCACCCATTTCCAGCCACTTGAGATCGTAGGAACTAGGAGATTACCCCTGAATGCCAAAACGAATGATGATAGTGGTGATAGAATTGTAGTTTACTGATGTGAAGTTTAACTTTTGGTATGGTCTGCTGCTCTGGGGGGGTGGGGGGGCGGGGTGTTTGGGTTGTTCAAACTCTAACTGTTGGAGTTATTCTAGGTAATGTCTGTTTTCTTGTTTAAATGGAATCTGTTTGTGATTTCTACGCTTTATAGATGACCATATGATGCTCTGTTAACCCTTCTTGTACTTAAGTGAATTTACAGTGTTTTCTGGTTATAATTAGTTCACTTTGTTTATTACCATTGGGATTCTTGAATAGGGGTTAGGTTATGACAGTTCTTTGGGAATACTTAATATGCAGGTCAAAGGTGGCCTTGTTACTCTGGATCAGCTTGCAGCCCAATGGCTCTCACGGTCAGGCCAGATTTTTCAGAATCGATTTTCAAGTGAAGCCTGTACTGTTTTGTTGAAGGAAGCTGAACAGTTCCTCTGGGCTGGGTCTGAGATGGATCCTGTAAGCTTGTTACCAATCGCAACCCACTCCTCCTTTCGCTTTCCTTTGTTTCATTATTTCTGCTGTAAAAATTGGACTTTACAGCAATAGTTTCTCAAGCATAAAGTTCAACTTTGTCCACAGGTGCGGCACAAGGTAAAGAATTTGATTGAAGCCGAGAAATGGGCGAAAGGCATAAGAGATTGTCTATCAAAAGTTGACAACTGGTTGCATCATCGTGGTGGGGTTCTAGAGAAAGTTCACTATGAATATGTCAATGAATTACTGAGTATCAACCCTGTGCCGTGCAATGAGCCTAGGCATCTCAAGTTGAAGGTGAATTAAGGTTTAGTGACTTGAATGTTGTTTGCCCGGTGTGGTAATCTGGCAATTGAAATATTTGCTGTTTGTTTCATGAAATTCAGGAGCATGCAGAAGAGGCAAGACTCTTGATTCAAGACATTGACAATGCTCTATCAACATCCTCAAAAGTAACCCTTCATAAAAACTTCACATAAATATTTTATTTGTATTGATTTTTACATTTTGTTGAAAGTAAATTGTCTTCAGCTTGGAGCAGTAACTCAGTTATGATGTTTCCTTTTTCTCCATTTGTCTTGATTGGTGTTTAACACTGCAGATTTCTGAGTTGGAATTGTTGTACTCCCGAGCATGTGGCATACCGATTTATGTAAAAGAGAGGGAGCAGTTATTAACAAAAATTTCTTCAGTAAAGGTATCTTCTGTTAAGCATATACAAATTTTTAGCACATTTTTCGTAGTTTTTGGCTTGTTGGTCTTCCTTGTGACAAGTTGGTCCATAAATTTTCTTTTGCCATTCAGTTATAGGAGTAGTAGATTTTTCAATGAACAAGTAGTTAATGTTTGTATACTTGCCTGCATATCAAAAACTGTTCTTGGATTGAGTAGAAACCTCCCAGGGACACACCTTTTAACCCCAGCATAATCTGGCAGGGCCTTGACGGGGTCGAGTACATCTAAACTGATGGGATAACCTAATGTGTAATGGTACCGACCCTTGGGAAACCCCTTTGCAGGCCTGCTCAGCAGTAAAGGGCCACCATGCTTCCTAGCTGATGCTATGAATGGCCCATCAACTGTACTTGATTGCTAAAAACTAGGTCAAACGCACAAATGATAGCCTCCAAGATTTTTTTGTCTGACATTGGCTTGAAAATTCAAGAAAGAGACCAAATTTGTTTTCCAATCCTGAACCGCTCTCACAAAAGTTGTGCAGCCACTAATGTGACCTTTTGGCTGTTGTTCTATTAGCATCGTTGTCCTCAGCTATATGGAAGACATTAGGGGTACAAAATTTTAAGGAAGCTTGCCACACATTGGAATCTTGGTCTTCTTATAGTTTTACATCTCTAATGTTTTTTGGGGAGCACACTGGGTTGTATTTCAAAATGGGTTTGGGATGTGAAACGTAGAAAGTGGTTCTCATGATAATTCTTTTCAGTGAAATGGAATTGACTATCTCCTTGTCATCTGTGGTTTTTTTTTTTTCATCCCTAGAAAACTTTATGGCCTAAAGTGTTCTTGTATGTGTGTCTCTCATGCTGGTCAATGTATTTTTGGGAATTACCCTTGAGTTTAGTAACACATGGAACTTACATTAGACTTTTCCTCCTCAGAAAATATGAAGTTGGTAACCATTGTTTATATTGTAGTTCTCCAAATCCAACCACCCCCCACCACCACCACCAAAAAAAAAAAGGAAAAGGGCTTTTTGTCTTTCACTTGATATGTGTGCCTTGAAGCAAGTTCAGTTGTGCGAAGCCATGATGTGCTACACACAGTGACTAGCCTTTTGGATTTCGTTGCTTTTGTGTTTGTATTTTTGACCATTTCGTTTCCCTTCTAATCTGGTTTGGTACTGAGACTCTTTAGGTCTGGATAGAAAGCGTTAGAAACTGCATCTGTGAGAAACGTCCTGACATGGTTGAGTTTGAGACACTTCACAAGCTAAAGTCAGAGGTGATGTTTAAGTTGCTATTATCTACTTTTTGTTACTTTATGAGGTTGTTTCCTTACGTATCCTAACATTATGATGTTAATATCCAATGTTGAACAGATTTTGGAGCTTCAAGTCCAACTTCCAGAGACAGAAATGCTTTTGAATCTATTAAGGCAAGCTGAACTATGTCGTTCTCGGTGTGGTGAAATATTGAAAGGCCCTATATGTCTGAAGGTTAGCTTTGTGGGTCCTTCCCCCGCCCTTCCCCTTTTCCCCTCTTTTTTGGCACTTCTAAGTGTTGATTGGGGTTTAAGGGTACCCACTAAAAAATAACTTTTGCAGAATCTTGAAGTGGTTCTTAAAGAATTGAGTGGCTGTGCTTTTAACATACCAGAGTTGAAGCTTCTGAGGCAGTTCTACGCTGATGCACTTTGCTGGGTCTCCCGGTTTAATGAAATTCTGGTGAATATCAATGAACGGGAGGATTTTCATAATGTTGTTGATGAATTGAATAGCATTATCACAGATGGAGCATCTTTAAGAATCCAAGGTCCACTTGTTGACATTTGGAACTTTTTTGTTGTACTATTTTGTGTTTTGGATATTGTTGGAGATTGCATGTTCCAATGGTGAGTTTGTTTTAAGCAGTTGATGAATTGCCGCTAGCCGAGGTTGAGTTGAAGAAGGCCTGTTGCAGGGATACTGCTACTAAGGTATTTCAACATAAACCTTTTTTGACCTCCCAGTGTTCTTTGTTTCCCTCTTTGTTCATTTACTTTATGATTTTAAATTTGCAGAGAATATTTATCATTCAACTCTAACTCGTTTCTTTTGTGCTTGTGCGTCAAGCATTTCTTTTGAGCATTTTTGATAATCCACTGAAGTAAATTGTTCGTTTATGTGGTGTTGATAACAGGCATGCCATAATAAAATGTCGCTGGACTTCATTCAGCGACTGATGATGGAGGCTGCAGAGTATACTTCTTTTCTTGATACCCCTCATGAATGCTGTGTAAAAGGTTTTTGCCTTATATACTGAATAATGTTTCCTGTTTCACTTTCCTTTTTCAGGCTTCAGATTGAGAAAGAGAAACTTTTTTCTGATATGACTAGAGTACTTGCTGCTGCTGTACAATGGGAGGAAAGAGCAAAAAGTCTTCTTGCACATGAGGCTTCAATGTTTGAATTTGAGGATGTCACAAGGTTTTAACTGTACCATGCTTGTTTGTTTTTTGCTCCTTGATTTATGGCTTTGTTTTTCCTGCTGTTAATAAAGGTTGATATTGAACTTCTGCAGGGCTTCTGAAGACATATTTGTGATTCTGCCATCTCTAAATGACGTGAAAGATTCGTTATTATTAGCCTCCTCTTGGTTAGAGAATTCAAAACCATTTTTAATGTCTGCTTCATCTTCAGCTCCCTCCTCAAGCTGTTTACTTGAAGTTGAAGCCTTGAAGGTTCTTGCTCTTTCCAGCAGATTGGTACTTTCCTTAAATTGGAATGTATATAAGGTGACATTGTTTATCTTTTGCAGGATTTAGTGTCCCAGTCGAAGCTTCTGAAGATATATTTGAAAGAAACCAGTGTGTTAGAAACACTTTTGAAGAACTGTGAGGAGTGGGAGCATGATGCATCTTCTCTACTCCAAGATGCTGGGTGCATGTTTGGTTTGAGTACTAAAGGCGAACGAATAGACAACTGTTTTATTCCCAAAGTGGAATGCATAATTTCTAAAATGGAATCTGTCATAAAAAGGGCTTTATATCTTGCTTTCAACTTCCATGAAATTCCAGAACTTCAAGGTGCCTGTTCTACACTACACTGGTGCAAGAAGGTCCTTACTTTCTGTTCTGGTGCTCCTTTGGAGGTGATACTTTTAAGTTAATTAACATGGCCATATTTTTAGTTTAATATCTTCTTGGTTGCATCAGGTTGTATGGTTCTGTCTGAAGCTTTGATGAGTATGAAGACACGTATGCTTCATTTTTGTTTGCAATTTATATTTGTTGTTCCTAAGTGATTTGTGATATAGACGGAGTTGCATAAATTAATGCATTGCATTTGCTTCTTACTTCAAGTAATAATGAACGAAGTGTTCATGCAAAAATGTTTTCCGCATGTTGAGTATCCGACCTTCCTGACTGTCCTAATCAACATGTTGGATTTTGAAGAGATCAAACTCACTTGGAATAGAATAGTTGGGCTTCAACTAGTTTATTGATGTTGATATATTCCTCCCTTCGGTCATATAATTCAGCTATATATAAGTTTAATGAGTTGTAGGAAGAAAAATCTTCTTACATGTTTTACGAAGTGGTTTATCTTGATGAATAGCGTTTTTCACATTTGGTCTTGTAGGATGTTGATAGCTTGATGAAGGATGCAGAGCAACTTCCCTATGCATATGCTTCTGGCCCCTTATGCATCTCATTGACTGATGGGGTCAGATGGCTTAAGCAAGCCTCGGAGGCAATCTCTTTGCCACACAATTTCAAAAGATGCAAGTTGAGTGATGCTGAAAAAGTTCTGGCGGACTCTCAGGTATTGTGTTTGCTCATTACATCACCTCTACATATTCGTAAAATCTACTACATGTGCTGAAGACTCTGTTTTCCATTTACCTTATTGTTTAAAGTTAATTTTTGCAGTTGAATTTTACCTTTCTCTACTTGCAGAGTATTGATGTCTGCTTTCCGGTGATAGTTGGTCAACTTGAAAATGCCATCCGTAAACACAAGTGAGTAAATTGATTGTGCTGTTCTGTAGTTTTCTTTTTGTTATCTCTAGCCGCCTGACTCAAAATGTTTCTCTTGGGTGGCAGAACCACATAGACGTGTAGATATGTACATATGCTGTGTGTGCAGCTTTAGTTTCAGGCTTCATTTTTAGATGTGTAATGCTACGCTCTGATTTTATGTTCATGCTGTGAAAGCTTTAGATGTTTGTGAAACTGTTGATGCAGCTTGATTACCTACTTGAAAGTTGCAACCTATGCTTGCTGAAAGATGGTGCCCATAGGAGTCAATGTTCATTCACTCATTTTTCTGTTTATCTGAAGATCATTTTATCTGTTTATGCTGATTCTCACCGACAATAGTTCCTTTATCATTATAGTAATTATTTCTCTTACTAATTTTCTTTGTAGTTTAATCATGCCCTCTTCACCTTTACACCACTGTGTTCAACTTCATATGAATTTTCTCGTCCTGTTTGTTAACTTCAATGAACACAATAGTCTCTGTTCTCTAGGATTGATGATGAGTTTTATCTACACAAATAGCCATCTGCTTAAACACATTTCTTTTCCTAATTCCTGAAATTAACTAGCTTCGGGAATGTATCAATTATGTTTCTCTTAGTATTCATTATTTAGTGCTATCTTTGCTCATCATATTTTAACTTAATGTAGGCTGTGGGAAGGGCAAGTACATCAGTTCTTTGACCGAAAGTATGTTGATAGGTCTTGGTCTCTGATGTTGGAGCTCAAGGTATGCTATGTTTATGCTTGTGTTTGGCAAACTTAATGACTTGTATTGTCCTGAATAAATCCACTGCAAGTCTTGTTTCTTCTTCATTAAGCCTTGTTAGGGTTGCATGTTACAGTTCTGCATGTTCACAAGTATACTGGTGGGCCTGCATTCTGTTTTGTTGACAGTGTCAACGAGCCCTTTGTTTGAACTAAAGTAGTGTTTTCTTGTGTCTTTAATACTATTAATATTTTTAGTAAGCACACGTGAAATTATTACCTCAAGTTGAATCAATATATCATGAATAATGGATGTTGGAGGTTAAGTTTTAGCTTTTCCATTGGTAACGTCAATTCTTATTTTGGAAAGTAGTCTTTATGTAGACGTATATTATTTCAGAAGGCAACCAGCTAGTCGTACTTTGTATTATCTTCAAAACCTTATATGCTTTTTGGTGCACTTAGGGGTCAAATAACATGTTTTTTTCTCTTCACAATTCAAATTGGCCATAGAAACTCTTGTATTCGTATGCAGAATTTGATTCCCCGACCTGCTTACATTTAACAGAGTTGTGACATTTACTAACTTTGGAGGGTTGTTAGGACTTAGTGTCCTGTCTTCTCCGTGACTAGTAATATATCAGTAATATATCAAAATACTTCTGGATTTTTAGTTGCTTTTATGCTGGAGAGTACTGCAATCACTTCTCAATCTGTTGTTTTCTATATATATCTTCCTTTATTTTCATGAGAGGAACAATTCGGCTAAAAAGAGAAGAGTTCTTTTGATCTTATGCACGTACAAAATGTTTTTTTCTGACTTGATGTGTGCTAGCCATTGTCACTTGTACATATTATTTGTTGGCTAATATTATATGGGCGTCTGCAGGAAGTTGGAAGTGCTATTGCTTTCAGTTGCTCAGAACTTGATATGGTTTTATCTGAAGTTGGAAAGGTTGAGAAGTGGATGAAGTGCTGCATGGATACTGTTGGAACTACTTTTGGAGATGAGAGCTCTTTGCTTGATGTGTTACAAAAGGTTTTTTATCTGTCTATTTTATTTGTTTTCTTCTGCAATGCTTTGTTAACAACATTCATTTGATGTATTTAAGATTCATTCCCTTGAACAGATAAAACAGACCCTAGACCGATCTTTGTACATGTATGACAAGTCACGTGTTTGTGAAGTGAGAAAGTTATGTCTCTGCTGCTCCTGTGACACCGAGAAACTGGCTTTACTTACTTGTTCAACATGCAAGGACTGGTAAGGTATTTTCTGTTATGTTGGGGTTTTACTTCCTTTATCTGTCTATCAAGGTCAAGACAACTAGGATTAGTAGTATAACTTCAATATAGCTGTTATTTTTACTTAAATTTTTTCCAATAATCATTGATGTGTGTTCTTTTATTGGAAGAAATTTGAGCTAATAACTCTGATTCTTGTTCTGTTGATTCCTTTCTTCCCCCTCTCTCCCATGGCCACTAAGTAATCTTGATAATTATCATCCTTAAAGCTTTAGTAGTTCTTCCATGTGTCTCAACAACATTTGTTTGTGTTTTAGTTTTTATGTTCTGGTTGTCACATGTTTTAGATACCTTTTGTATGTACAGCTATCATTTGCGGTGCCTAGGACCAATGGCAACAGAATCAAATTATGCAGAAGCATACAAATGTCCTTATTGCCAGTTTTTGGAGGGTGGATCAACTTATCAAAATAAAGGCGGTCCTCTGGTATTTGTTTATATTTTTGAAGTTTCTTTTACAGGAAAATTTGGTAGTCCAACTCACATCTTCTCTGCCTGTTACAGAGATATGAAGCAAAGCGTCCTGAATTACAAACCCTTGTCAAACTTCTTTCGGATTCTGAAGATTTCCTTTTACGGTAATACGCTGCACTGCTGAGTCTCCTCTGATGAGAAATCCTCATTTTTTCAATTTGTCAACCATATGGTGGCTTTTCTAAGTTGTATATTAGCTCAAATATTTTGAATTGGATGTGTAATTTATGAAATATATGTATCTTAACAAGTTATTTTATAACACTTAATGCATTCTGTTCTTTTTATTTTTCATTTTTGTTTTTGATAAAATTGGGAAGTAAGTCATCTTGTGAAGAAACTACTAAATTTTCTAATGATTCTAAACAGGCATGATTTGATAAATTTACTCTACCTCCATCCCAGTGAACTTTGAGCTCTATTTGCTAATTCTGCTTCCATGCCCATTTGACCCTAAAACTAAGGTGTCACTATTTGGAAATGTATCAAGAAGCGGTCAGCAAAAGGTTCTGGATGCAATTTATTTCTTGTTGAAACTGATTTAGCTCTAGCAGCTGAAGTTAGAGGCATCATAGAAGAGACCTTGGGTTGTGAAGTTTGAAAACTGAGACTGACATTAATAGCTTGCGCTAGCCTGGTGAATAAACATAACTTATCAGCATGCGAATTCCTTCCATTATACATGGACAAAATTTTTAATCAACATGTTTGAAGGTTAGCTTGATATCAAGGCGCTGCAAGCAAGGGGCAGTTTGTTGGAAACAACTAATCTTGAGGATGTACTCTGTAACTGGGTTTCTTCACTTTATCTTCCGTTTGAGTCACATATTGATCAAAGATGGCTTGCCTAGTCCATCTGATATTTGGCTTGTAGTTTTCCCACGTTTTTGGTTTTTGCCTTTCTTCTTAGGATTATGGATTTGTAGGATACCTTGTAATTGCCTTTTCATTTGGAGACAATAGAGTGCTAATTAGATGTTTTACCTCACCCTTATCGGACATCGATTATGTGGCTACAATGGGGATGTACTTCTGATTAGGTGGTTATTGTTATCTATTTGAGGTTATTTAATGGGTTATAAAATTGATAGATTTGAACATTTAAGTTGGTTATTTCATTTTACTGAGGGCAGTTGTTTTTACAGGATAGAGGAAAGAGATGTATTGGAGCAACTTGTTGATCAGGCTTTGGCATGCAGAAGTTGCTTGACAGAAATTCTTGATTTTGCTTTAGCATATGTCGATAAAGACCTGAGCACTGTTTCTGAGAAGCTAACTATTGCTATTAAGGTACTTGGTGGGACTTGCACAATTTACTATGGACATATTAAGCTGTAGATTCACATAGCTGTGATTCTGATTCTCTGGTATTTTCGGAGAGAAAGCTGTGTATCCCTAAACCTATATATTCTAACTCATTTGAATTGGTTTTTGCCACACAGGCTGTTGAAGTGGCAGGTTTGTATGATCATCAGGGTAATTGCGACCTCAATCTGTCTGTGGCGAGATACTCGTGGAGATGCAAAGTTAACAGGTTACTACAGGGTTCACAAAAGCCCTCAATCCAACAGATTCAGCAGCACTTAAAAGAGGTAAGTTTATTGAGTGCTAATGCTTATTTACCTGGCCTTTGGGAGTATTCTAAATTCCTAGGATGGATTAGTAGCTGTAAAATTTCCTTGAATTTCTGTGTGGGTGGTATTTATAAGGGTAGTTGGTACGGTGATAGCATCTGCCAACTGTCCACCGATTATTGTGAATTCCAATTTCTGTGTGTTAAAAATACTGAATAAAAGGTAATGAAAAAACTAGATGGTAAAATCCCACTTGTATGCAGTATGATTTAATGCCTACGTTCTTCCTGCAAATTTGTCAGTAACGTGTTGCATGTCAACTGTCCTCTGCGTTGTGCCTCTGGTTCTGCGGAAGGACAAGAAATTCTTGTATATGCAGGAAACTGAAAAAAAAAAAAAGGGAAAAAAGAAAAGAAATATAGTCAGAAAGTGGAGAAAGAGGCTTGGCTAGTGCTTGAGTAATATAATTGATCTGGGTTTGTGAAGATTCTGTTTGAGCATACAAGTAGTTGTTCCAGTAGTTAATTGAAGCTAATCCTGTTATGTATTAGTTCTTACATATCTCTCAGTAGTCATCCAGCATTCCACTTACTGCAGCATTCCATAGCGCAGAAGCTCAAGCTATTATTACGAGATGTTATTGGTGTGGTGCTTTATTACTTGTTATTGAGTTTTGAGTTTGTTGAAAAGAACGTAATTGCAAACATCTATGAAAGATGAAATACAGCGACATTCCTCATACCCAATTCGTTGAAAAGACTGCAGTTTTATTATTGGCTTCTCTAGGGACAAATAGTGGCTACTCAATCAACCACTTCTTTTTCTTCCTCCCCCAAGCTGTACATTACTCCCATTTCATCTGTTCTGTCTCACAACTCAAGAGTTCATTCCTAAAGAAGGAGAAATTACTAGTTGATTCAAACATCAAGAATGGAGGAATTAATCTGTAAGAATGAAAATAAGAGTGTACATAGACTAATATATTTCCTCAATCATGAGCTTTTTCGAGGATGATGCTTTTTGACATGTGGAGAATAATACCTCTTAATTTATTTATGTATATGTGATGCTTCCAAATTTTAGTCCTCGAAATTGCAGTTCTTTTGCAGTAGTTTATCATAGGTGATAAACTCAATCTATGGTCTCTGGCAGGGTTTGGCTATGGACATTCTACCTGAAGATCACTTTTGGCAAAGACTTACAGAAGTGAAGGGCATGGCCTTGCAATGGGTAGAATATGCCAAGAAGGTCTAAAATTGCTGATTCTCTATCTCTCTTTTGTTCTTGCTCTCTCTCTCTCTCTCGCTTACGTGCATTGTCTTTTGCTGGCTTATGAACAGGTTGCAGCAGATTCTGGGGCTCTCAGCTTAGAAAAAGTTTTTGAACTTATTACAGAGGGAGAAAATTTGCCTGTTCACGTAGAGAAGGAAATTGAGGTAAAGAATTATTGTTTTTGTTTTACTAAGAGAAGGAAATTAAGGTTAACGTATGCTCTTTTTGGTGTTTCGCTGATCAACTTTCATTTTGTGGTTGCAGTTACTAAGAGGTCGAAGTATGCTATATTGCATTTGTCGAAAGCCATATGATCAGAGAGCAATGATTGCTTGTGATCTATGTGATGAGTGGTATCATTTTGATTGCATTAAATTACGATCTAACCCAAAGGTCTATATCTGTCCTGCATGTAAGCCTCAAACAGAAGACTCGCTGATGGCAATATCAGTGGATCATGATAGGTAAGTCATAAGATAGAATTCTTTGAAAAAATAATTCACATCAATGTATCCTTAATTCACATCATGGGCAAGAAAATTAGTAATATATGCAAAGTATAGAGCTGATAATGCTGTTTGACATGGCTTTTAGAGCGCATCTTATCAGATGATATAATTTTTATCCAAATAATTGAAGTCGTGTGAAAAGATCTTTAGGGTGCTAAAATGTTTTCAGATGGTTTATGATTCTATTAATTAAGAAATTATTAGTAGAATCTTCAGGAAAGAAAAAGAATAATTTATTTAAGGTATTATCTATTGGAAGCATAATTTCTAGTTTAGTGTATGTATGTTCCCACCTATGTTTAGTAAGTAGTTCTTTGTTAATGCTTTGACAGGTTAATCTCCTCCAGAGTTGCAGAGCCTAGAACACCTCCTAAACACGTTAGGTCCGCAAAGAAACCAAGAAAATCAGAGTGTTGTGTAAGGGAAAGTACCCTGCCAAATACAGATCATAATGATAGCTTGGGCAGTGGGATTGAATGTTTAAGGTGGCAAAATCGGAAGCCTTTCAGAAGAGCGGCTAGAAAACGTGCTGAGCTCTCTAGTCTTTCTCCATTTTTCCATACAGAACAATAGAAATGGAATAGATAGTTATCCATCATTTAATTTATTCAATTGATTCTTATGGTTTTAGCTCAATTAGCTGATTTTACCCCCTTAAGAATAATGAGCAAACTGTCTTATCTATACGTGCTCGCTCACCTGTACGTGATAATTTTGAGGTCTCACGGTACGAAATCAAATTACTCTTGTTTTAGTATTCACTTTTCCTCTGATATGGTTGGCTGGTAAGCTGAAAAGATATATGTTCAATGTTGCTGTTATGCTGCTCTCTTGCCCTTCTCCGGCGTTAGCTGAAGCTGATTTTTCACTTGGGATATTACCATAGTAAGTGATCAGCATGAGAAACCCATCCTGGGCAAAGGCTGGAACTTCTTGTTTGCCTGTTCGTTTGGACCTGCAAATAACTAGTGTGTTATGGTCTATCTTCAGCTTTATCATTGTTCTGCTCGTCTCTAATCAGCTTCAGATTTGCAGGTGGATTGAAACTAGTTATCCATGGAAAATGAGTGCTCCTTCAAGTTTTGGAAGAGTACCACTTACCTTTTTATACTTCTTGGTTGAGCTGTCAAGTGAAAGACATTATAGATATTGATTTACTTTTTCTGGTACTTTCTGCTGTATAGGCCCCATAAGATCGCTGCCCAGTTTCATTGCATACAGAAGAGTAAAGGCACCTTTACCTGTCCAGTTTCGTTGCTCTTTCCCACAAAGGTTCAGCTAATGTCCTAGCAGTGCTTTCAACTTTTCCTGTGTATTCAGCTTACCGTGAACATCAAGGACTTCCTCCACCTAAATTCCAAACTTTCAGAAGATATCTCCATGCCAAAGAACATTCACTGGAAAATATAAATGCCCAAAAAAATCTTGTATTTGATCAAGTTTGTGCATCATGACCATGGATGTTCACATTATGCTCTGTACAAAGCTCACATAATCCTACAACTAGTACGATCTTTGGCGGCTTTGTTGAATAAAGAAACAAAATTGCTTAACTAGTCCATTTGCTTTTTAAACTATCATTATATGTATTCTTCCTGATGTTTCTATGATTCTTCCTGATGTTTCTATGTAAATTTCATCCATTTTCTGAAGGGAAGCATGGAATAATCCTAGTAATAACCTTAAATTGCTGAAAAGGAAAAAAAAAAAGCAAAAAAATGAAATTAGGGTATGTTAAAAAGAAAGAAAGACCAATTGTCGTGACCATGGACGTGACACGGTAATGAAGTCCCATTTAGTAATGGTTCTATGTTTCGGAGGAAATAGAACTTGAGAAAAAACTGAAATTAAAAACAGAATATGTTCAATTAAAAAAAAAGTTAAATTAAGAGTTCTAAGACAATATTGAGAATAGTATACAAATTTTGTTAGGGCTTTATGTTATAAATAGACTCAGAACTCGTTTTTCAATGATTTTTATATTTTCTAATTGTTGAGTCCCACTTTTTTTTTTAAAAAAGAAGTTTAAAAGTTAATTTATAACTAGATGAATTTTTTTACTTAATACTTCTGTATAAAAATTAATATGGTATTAAAATTCAAGTTTTTTCTTAACATCCCTCTAAATATATATAACCCCACAAGCCATGTAAAAAGTGGTACTCAATAAATGGTTTGGGTTAGACTATTGTGGTGATAAAATTTGTTAAAAAAATAATATAAAGTTGTCTTATATTACTAAAGGGTTTATTCAAAATTTAAGTTTAATTTTTCATACTTTTTGCTATTGAAAAAGATTATTGAATGAAGTGTTATCCCACGTTTGAATTAAGGGGATGTGTTAAGTACCATGTGAGAAAATAAAAATTAAAAAAATAATTTACAAAGAGATAAGTTCTTCCATTTAAAGTTTTAATGTTTTAAGTTAAAATGAATTATTTTCTATAAAACGTAGCACCAATCCTTAGTTCCTATAATCATTTCAAGCGTAAAATTATTTAAAACTTATTAAGAATAAGTTAAGACAAATTTTATATCACTTCAACCTTATTTAGAAATCATTATTATTTAAAAAGAAAGATTCTTTATTATTGACGTGAATTTTTTATATATAGCCGGGGCAACAAGCTTCCTCTGCTCAACGTTGTCTACAACTGCGGACAACATAGTTAGTTTCCTAGAAGGAAGACCCTCTTCCCTTTCGTTGAGCCAAGTGCAAAATTGCGACCCAAATCTCTTAAGAAAAGCGTAAAGCATTGCTGCTAAAAGGGCCTCTTTAACAAACATCTAAAGGCGTAGGAGTAACGTCAGTTTTCGTGATCTCAGTGGTAATGAATCTCTCTGTCTCTGTCTCTGTCTCTGTCTCTGTCTCTGTCTCTGTGTGTGCTTCTTATGCTTGTGGAAATGTCACAGTTAGTACGTGTGCTGAAAAACTTCTATGTTCATGGGGATGTGTTGTTCGTAAAAGTGCTGCAATGAGATTCACCCAGAGAGAAGTACAGTTTGGGTTGTGCCAAAAACATGAACAGAATGCATGCACCATTCGAGCTCTCAGTTCATAATGTCGTATACAATAAAGATATCATTTTTGGTTTTTTGGAAAGAAAATATCGTAGCCCATGTTGTTCCCTCTTGCCTTGTTAAAGACTACTGCTTCAGAAAGCGGTGAGTAAATGGTTTTGTTGAATATTCTGATTAGGCAGATGAGGTTGGTGAAGCCCTGGAACTTGTTCCGTGACGTGCTTAAGCCGAATGCTGTAGAAGGGGGTCGTTTGCTTGGTTTGGATGTGGGTGACAAGTATGTGGGGCTAGCTGTTTCAGACCCTCAGAATAAAACTGCCTCTCCTCTGAGGTATGCCATTTTTTGTACTTGTGATTGTACACACAAACTTTGCCTGGGTAAGCATCTGAGGCAAGTGAGTTGCTTTTAGCTGTATGTTTTGGTAATGTTTAGTCTCTTTGCGCCCGGGAGCGGAAAGTTTTTGCAAAATGGGTCTGATTTCTCTCTGAAACTTCGATCATGGTTTTCTTTCTTTCTCTCCTTTTTTTTTTTTTTTTTTTGTACTATGATGTCATGTCGGCGTCTTTGGTGCTGCAGTGTTCTACTGAGGAAGAAATCAAACGTTGATCTGATGGCTAGTGACTTTCTAAGTCTGGTGAGTAATTTCTGTTTGTTTTTGTTTTTTAAACCGTATTTTTCCATTCTTGTCGACTCAGGGGAAGCTTTCAAATGGAAACAATTTATTGACAGCGTCATGTCAGATCATAAAATGGTATCCTATAATCAAAAGAATTGGAGTCAAATTACTGTTATGGAATAATGGGTCAAATCCTATCGTTGAGTAATCCCAAATGGTGTTACCTGTTTGGTAAGCTTTCTTCAGTCCAGAGTCAAGATTTTTTCCGTTCATATACAGATCTCTGAACTTTCTCTGGTGGGTTTTGTTGTCGGCTGCCCCTTCAACAGACTACGAGGTAATCCAGATGTGAGTTCTCATCTTGAATCATCAGTATAGATTCTTGTGGACTCTTGTTCTCTCCCTGCTTACATTGATTCTTCCACTTTGATTAGGCTGTGCAAGTGAAGCTTTTGATTGATGATCTCTGTAAAACAAAGAAACTCGAAGGTTTGAAGTACACTTATTGGGACGAGTCCTTTACATCAAAGGTCATTGCAAATAGCTCTACGAGCTCTCTAACTTTCCTTTCCAAAGTGCTGAATATATAACTTTCTTTTTTGATACTTTGCATGCTACATTTTCAAAGAAGGGTATGTTAATAAGGGAGATCAAAAAGTTCTAACTTTCCTTTCCAAAGTGCTGAATATATAACTTTCTTTTTTGATACTTTGCATGCTACATTTTCAAAGAAGGGTATGTTAATAAGGGAGATCAAAAAGTATGATTTAGATAGAAGAAAAAATTCGTGTCGGGATTGGTTGATGAGAAACCATAGTTGGCCCCAATTTTGTCGGGATTAATGCTGAATTGAATTTTTTTCAGAATTTTTTGAGAAGCTATTGGAATTAGAAGGCCCAGGACTTACCAAACGAATTGGCAACCAAATTTTGGAATAAATATGATTCATATATGATGGATCTTAGTTTATATTGTTTTGTCCATATTTCTCCAGATTGACATCAACAGCCTAAAGTTATCGTTAATACATGCAGAATGTGGAATTAATGTTGAAGCCTTTGGATTTGCATCCAGTTCAGGCAAAGACCATGGTTGACAAGTTTGCTGCTGTTGGAATACTCCAGGTAATACTAATACTTATCGTACGTTCCATCAAAGTCAAATGGTTAGGTGTGTTTGTGTATGTGAGGAAGAAATCTTCAACCTAAAACACAAGGGTATCAGCATGTTGTTAGATACCATATTGTCTATCAATATCTTCACTGTTTCCGCGCCCCCCCCCCCCCCCCCCCCCACTTAGGAACAAATTCTCTTTCTTGTCTTCTACCTCATGGGCTGTTTGGTATATGTGGAAGGGGTTAAGTGGAGCTAAAATAAGTTTCTTACCAATCTTGAAGGAATGAGTGTTCTTTTTACCATCATGTTTAGTACTCTGATCATATTGCCATGATCTCCCCAACTAATTATTGACGTGGATGCATCCAGGCCTAAGTATTGCTCGTTTCTATACCAGAGAGTTGAGTCCATTATGTTTTCGGTTGGGTCCTAGAAGCCTAAAATTGAAGAGCATTTCTAGAATTCTTTGGGAGTTCTAAATTATTTGGATTTCTTAATTATTTGGGGTTTCTTAATTGTTAGGGTTTTTAATTATTTTGGAATTCCTTAGTTGTTTCGGATTCTTGGATTTGGGATTCCTTAAGTATTAGGGAGAGCCATTTCAATTGTGACTAGTTTTGAATGAAGAAGAGTTCTATTTTGTTTTTAGTTTTTTATGTCTTTTCTTTTTCTTTAAGTTTCGTGTCTTTACTTTAAACTTCAAATTTTTTTTGCCGCTTATGATTTATGCATCTTTAATTTCAAGTCTTTATTTTCATTGTTCTTTAAATTCAAGTCTCATTTGTCAAAGAAAAATAGAGTTCATTATAAATACTTAATTAATTGGTTGGGTATTTGTGAATCCAAAATTTGTTAATTTGAAGAGTCATTTTTTATTATTTGATTTATTAGATGTGAATTTTGATGCTTTTTTTCGTTTTCCACAATTCATGGAAGAAGAAATTGAGAAAAAACTTATGAATATATTAGCTACAAGAAAAGATCTCATGATAATCAATATGAACCCCCATTAGTTTGGACAATGAAGATGTTATGGATTGTGAACCAATATTGGGTTATTTGCACACATAAGGGTTAAAAAAATTCTAGAAAGCCTAACAATTATACAATATCTTCCTTATGTCAGTCGTTGGGATCATTCAACAGCCATGTTCAGTAAATGGGCAAAAAGGGTTAGGGAATATTCAAGTACCTAAAAGAGCCAGTTTTATCAAAGTAATTATGTTGGAGTTAACTTGTATTGCTTCTCATACTTTATGGATCCTTTATGGCAGATATTAAAGAACTCTGAAAATAAATGCTTGAAATTAAAGGTGTATAAAACATAAATAGCTGGAAAAATTAAAGATAGGACATGAACTTAAAGAAAAAGAAAAGAGATAAAAACTAAGTAAAGGCTTGAATTTAAAGAACAGAAAAGTAAAGGCATGAAATTAAAGATGCATAAAACATAATCATAGGAAAAATTAAAGGTGTGAAAATTAATGCAGATGATGTGGATTAATTTTATGCTTGGATGAGAGATTTTCAAATTAGTAATCAATTTGAACATTCAAGATTTTCCCTTGTGGGATTAGAGATTTATACGGCCAAGAGGTTATGACAATGTCTTATGTTTGAAAACTTATCATATCTTGCTTATAGAACTTTCGACATTCAGTAATTTATGATATTGTGAAATCTTCATGCAACAATAGTTAAGAGTTTCAGCATAATGCTTTATTTTAGAGCTGTTCTAAAGAGCAAATCAGAATGTAGGGGTGACATCTTTGTATGTGTTGGCATTTTTGGCAGGGATACCTAGATTATGTTAACCGGAAGATGAAATCGGAATTGGCAGATGAGATGTCTTCAAATGGATGTAAGTGGCTGCTTATTCCATCACATTTGTGATGAATCCCCAATATTTGACAACTCAAAGTGTATCTCATGATTTTCACTTGATTATCCTTGAATTTAATTGCCTGCCAAATCGAAACTCGTAAACCTCTAAAAACTAATTAATCCTTCAAATTGCCCTGGTTCTGATGTTTTGTTCTGGTGAACTATTGCAGCTCACTAACAAGGAAGGCATTGGAGAAAGGGAAAAATAAGAGTTAAAACAGGTAGATGGACGGATCATTTGGTGAAGATCGCTGCAAACCAAAAGCATTATTCAAATCTTTCCATGTATATCACGTTAATTTAATGTGATGGAACTTTTAGGATTGTAAATCTCAAAGATTTCAAATGGAGCAAATCATAGGCACAGTTCACGTTTTTCCATGAATACTGGAGATACATGAGATCATCGGTACCTCCGAATCAACGTGATAATTGTAAGGAACACTAACAAAGGCAAACATTTTTCCGAAGTCGAGAAATACTTGGCTCAATTGGGAGGTCATGTTTCATGAAATCTTGTGTGTTTGGGTGTGTGCCATGGGAGAAAAAAAAAATAAAAAATTCCTCCTTAATTATGACAGAAACCCATGTTCTAGAGCAGCCAATTGTAACAACTACATTTGTGCTTGCTTAGGCCTCTCCAATCCAGACGACAGCCACCTCTACCTGTTTGGCTGATAAGAAAGAAGAACTTTGCTCTAGATCTATATATATTTCTGTTCACTTGGGTTGTTTGCAAACCATCACAATCCGCCTCTTTCTTTGTTCTTACAACGCACACATAACTATGGCTTTGCGAGGAATCAACATTGCCAATCTTTGGGGCTCTGCACTGGCTCTAGCCATAGTCCTGTGCTTCATGTCTGGTGTTGTTCCAGCGAACAACAGGAAGATGGCTGGCTTGAACTTGAACGTGATTGATCAGTGCTGGAGAAAGAACCCCGGCTGGCGAAGCAACAGACAGCAACTCGCCACATGCTCAGTGGGCTTCGCCGGCAAGATGACCAACAACGTCGGAAGCGGCCTCCAAGAATACGTAGTCACCGATCCTAGTGACAACCCACTGAAACCTAAACCAGGAAGTATGGAACCACCATGATCAAAGGGAAGAAGTGGATTACATTCCAACGTAACATGAACATCAAGCTTGAGAAACCACTTTACATTAGCAATTTCACAGTCATTGATGGCTGGGGTGCCGAAGTTCACATCGCCGGTAATGCATGCTTGACGATCTCCCGGGCAACCAACATAATCATCCATGGCTTCCACCATTGCTGAGCCCAAGCACCCAGCTCAGTGATAGGTCCAGACGGGAAGATAACACCACTCGGTCAAGTCGATTGTGATGCGATAAGAATTGTTACAGCAACGAAGGTGTGGTTAGGCCATAACACACTGTATGAGTGCCAGGATGGTCTCCTGGATGCCACTCGAGGTTCTACGTGTCAGCTTAATTTTTAATTAGGCTTACTTAAGTGGGCTATATTAAGTTGGTCCATGAGTTTTTAAATATAGTTTGGGTGAGCCGTGGCTAACTGAATAAGGCCGTGATGAGTGGACCTATTAGATAGCACATAGGGTCAAGGCTAGGTCTTATCCTCTAGCTCATAATATAAATCCATGCTATTCCTAGGGTTATATAAAGTCACTTTTACAAAAGGCGTAACCCTAGGTTCTCTCATCGAGCCCGTGCTTCTTATAAGAATAGAGGATATTCACCTCAATCAAGAAACCAATTCGCATTTGTGGGTCTTTGATACGGTGAAAATAGACCATAAGAACGGTATGTTTTTAACTATTCTATTTTGGTTTTATTGGTAATACAAATGATGTTTTAGACCTGTCTATGCAGAGCCTATAAAATTTGTTTTCTTACATATGGTATTAGAGCCTACTTAGATTGGGTCTAAAATCCATATTTCATGTTTTGCTGGGTGTTTTTGTGGTTCTATAAAATGATTTTGTTGAAATTAAGGTAAAATTGTGTTTTTTTTTTTTTAAAAAAAAAACAAAAATTTCTCAATCGGATCAAATTTGAACGAATTTTAAAGCCAATTTAGTTTCTTTTGTTGATTTTTGTGGTTAACAGTCACAAGGAATGTAAATCGACTGATTTGGATAAAGATTAGCCAATTTAATCACTTCAATTTGTTATTTTACCGTTTTGTTTTAAAACCTAGAATTTGTTTTGCAATTTGATGTTTTTGGGTCTTAATTGGCCTTAATCCGGACAACATGTTATGTTTTTACAATTACTTGTGATATATTATACCTAAAGGTGTTTACATAATAGAGTTTGTGAATCTGTGTTCATGTGATTGAATTCATGTTGTACTTATATATTACTAACCTTGTATTGGCTCAATTTCAGTTACTTTTCTCCTTAACAACCACTTGATCACTATTGAGATTCTTACGAGTTTGAACTTCAAAAGGTGGGAGGAAGATATTATGTTTGCTATGCAAATGACAGATGTTCATTATGCCTTAACTAAGGATATGCCAGATTCTCTCATTGATAAGAGTATTGAGGAGCAAAAGTTGGCATTTAAGGCATGGCCAAAGAGTAATCATATATGTTTGTTATCAATGAAGCGGTTAATCCTTGATCATCTCAAGAGTGGGTTGCCTATTAATAGTACAACTAAGGAATTTATGGAGGCTGTAGAACTCAGGTATTGTGTCTCTTTGAATGTTGAAACTGGATCTCTCCTTCAAGCACTTGATAGTATGAGGTATGATGGTGATGGTTGTGTAAGAGATTACATCATCAAAATGGTTGATTTTCAAACCAAGATGAAAGCATTAGGAGTTGCACTTCTTGATGCTTGTATTGTTCATCATGTTTTGAATTCTCTTCTCCCATAATTTGAAATTATCAAGACTGCATATAATAATTAGGATGAAAGTTGGTCATTTAATGGTCTCATTGCTAAAGTTGTTGTCGAAGAAGAAAAATTGAAATAAGATAAGTCTCATATGATTATGTATTCACCCAACTTTAGTTTGGGTAAAGGTAGACGAGCAACTTCTCAAAGTCATCCAGGTACTCATTCTACCTCTAGGAATGTTTATCCATCTAGCAATAAAGTTGGGGTTAAGTCACTCTTCAAGTAAGATAGTGACCATTGTTACTTTTGTAATAAGAAGGGTCACATGAAGAAGGAGTGCAACAAGTACAAAGCTTGGCTTTTAAAGCGTAAGCTTGCAAATAATAGTTCTTTGGCTTTAGTTTGTGAATTAAATTTATTTGTAACCCCATCAAGTTTTTGGTGGCTCAATACATGCACAACTAATCATGTTACTTTTACCATTTAGGGGTTCGTAAACAATAGGAGACCAAGTAAAGATGAACTCTGGCTTACGGTTGGAAATAATAATAAAATTCATGTAGAATTTGTGGGAGATATTGTTTTAACACTTGATTCTAATTTTAAAATGATGTTAAAGAACACCTTTTATGTATTGTCTTTTAGGCGCAATTTGATTCTAGTTTTTGTTTCGGACATGGATGGTTGTGTTTTTGAAATAAAAAATTCTATGATAGTTTTATCACTTTGTGTAGTTTTGTGGAAAATAGAGTGAATCGTTATATCTATACTAAGAGCAGTGGGAGCATTCCAATATTTATGTGATCCTTCTTCTTACAAAAGTAACAACGATTACTATCTTTTTTGAAGAGTGACTTTTTAACCCAACTTTATTGTCAGATAGACGAACATTTCTAGAGGTGAAAGGAATACCTGGATGACCTTAAGAAGTTGCTCATTTACCTTTACCCAAACTAGAGTTGTGCGAATACATAACCATATGAGACTTTTCTTGCTTCAACTTTTCTTCTTCAGCAACAACTTTAGCAATGAGATAATTAAATGGTCAACTCTCATCTTGATTATTATATGTAGTCTTGATAATTCCAAATTATAAGAGAAGAGAATTCAAGGCATGATGAACAACACAAGCATCAGGAAGTGCAACTCCTAATGCTTTCAGTTTGGTTTGAAGATCAACCATTCTGATGATATAATCTCTTACAGTACCATCACCATCATACCTCATACTATAAAGTGCTTGGAGGAGAGACCTAGTTTCAACATTCGAAGAGACACAATACTTGAGTTCTACAACCTTCATAAATTCCTCAACTGTACCATCAACGGGCAACCCACTCTTGCTTTTGCAGCACGACAATGGATATCAGCAAGACAAGAACATGAAGGTTACAGTCATGTACAACTATGTTGGACCTAATTGCAATCAACAGATGCCAACGTATATTGTCCGTAATCTGTAATGGAACTCTCTTTGCACGTTACTCACGTGAAACCTTTGCAGGATCCGCTATGGATACGCAGATGTGGTGAACAACGTTTACCAGGGCTGGATGCAGTACGCCATTGGAGGGAGCATGAATCAACCTCTTTATCGCACCCCAATCAGGGAACAAGGAGGTAAACTACATAACCCCCATCATCATTTACTCGTTTAAGCAATAAGAAAGCATGTATAAACCCAAAAAACCAATGAACAAAAAAAGTACAACAATGGAGCAGTAGAAGTTGCAGCACTTAACTGTTTTGACACAGGTCACATGGAGAAAAGGAAACCAGGGGACAGGTTCATGGAATTTCGTCTCTGTGGGTGATGTTTTGGAAAATGGAGCCTCTTTCGTTCAGTCAAAGAGAGGTGGGGCAGAGCCAAACTATAGCAGGGAACAAGCTTTCCAGGTTTTAGACGCAGGATCTGTGAGGTCAGTGACGAGATCAGCAGGTGCTCCACAGTTGTCTATTCTAGATCAGCAAGTGCAGCTTTAGTTTCAGGCTTCATTTTTAGATATGTAATGCTACGCTCTGATTGTATGTTCATGCTGTGAAAGCTTTAGATGTTTGTGAAACTGTTGATGCAGCTTGATTATCTACTTGAAAGTTGCAACCTATGCTTGCTAAAAGATGGTGCCCATTGGGGTCAGTGTCTATTCACTCATTTTTCTGTTTATCTGAAGATCATTTTATCTGTTTATGCTGATTCTCACCGACAATAGTTCCTTTATCATTATAGTAATTATTTCTCTTTCTAATTCTCTTTGTAGTTTAATCATGCTCTCTTCACCTTTACACTACGGTGGTCAACTTCATATGAATTTTCTCGTCCTGTTTGTTAACTTCAATGAACACAATAGTCTCTGTTCTCTAGGATTGATGATGAATTTAATCTGCACAAATAGCCATCTGCTTAAACACATTTCTTTTCCTAATTCCTGAAATTAACTAGCTTCGGGAATGTATAGATTATGTTTCTCTTAGTATTCATTATTTAGTGCTACCTTTGCTCATCATATTTTAACTTAATGTAGGCTGTGGCAAGGGCAAGTACATCAGTTCATTGACCAGTTAAAGTATGTGGATAGGTCTTGGTCTCTGATGTTGGAGCTCAAGGTATGCTATGTTTATGCTTGTGTTTGGCAAACTTAATGACTTGTATTGTCCTGAATAAATCCACTGCAAGTCTTGTTTCTTCTTCATTAAGCCGTATTAGAGTTGCATGTTACAGTTCTGCATGTTGACAAGTATACTGGTGGGTCTGCATTCTAGTTTGTTAAGAGTGTCAACAAGCCCTTATTTTGAACTAAAGTAGTGTTTTCTTGTGTCTTTAATACTATTAACATTTTCAGTAAGCAAACGTGAAATTTTTACCTCAAGTTGAATTAATATACCATGAATAATGGATGTTGGAGGTTAAGTTTTAGCTTTTTCATTGGTAACTTCAATTCTTATTTTGGAAAGTAGTCTCTATGTAGGTGAGTATATTATTTCAGAAGGCAAGCCAGCTACTCGTACTTTGTATTATCTTCAAAAATTTATGTGCTTTTTGGTGCATTTAGGGGTCGATTAACATGATTTCTCTCTTTATAATTCAAATTGGTAATGGAAAGTGTTGTATTCGTATGCAGAATTTGATTCCCAGACCTGCTTACATTTAACAGAGTTGTAGCATTTACTAACTTTGAGGGTTGTTAGGACTTAGTGTCCTGTCTTCTCCGTGACTAGTAATATATCAGTACTATATCATAATACTTCTGGATTTTTAGTTGCTTCTATGCTGGAGAGTACTGCAATCACTTCTCAATCTGTTGTTTTCTATATATATCTTCCTTTATTTTCATTAGAGGAACAATTGGGCTAAAAAGATAAGAGTTCTTTTGATCTTATGCACGTACAAAATGTTTTTTTTTTTTTCTGACTTGATGTGTGCTAGCCATTGTCACTTGTACATATTATTTGTTGGCTAATATTATATGGGCGTCTGCAGGAAGTTGGAAGTGCTGTTGCTTTCAGTTGCTCAGAACTTGATATGGCTTTATCTGAAGTTGGAAAGGTTGAGAAGTGGATGAAGTGCTGCATGGATGCTGTTGGAACTACTTTTGGAGATGAGAGCTCTTTGCTTGATGTGTTACAAAAGGTTTTTATCTGTCTATTTTATTTGTTTTCTTCTGCAATGCTTTGTTAACAACATTCATTTGATGTATTTAAGATTCATTTCCTTGAACAGATAAAACAGACCCTAGACCGATCTTTGTACAGGCATGACAAGTCACGTGTTTGTGAAGTGAGAAAGTTATGTCTCTGCTGCTCCTGTGACACCGAGAAACTGGCTTTACTTACTTGTTCAACATGCAAGGACTGGTAAGGTATTTTCTGTTATGTTGGGGTTTTACTTCCTTTATCTGCCGATCAACGTCAAGAGAACTAGGATTAGTAGTATAACTTCAATATAGGCTGTTATTTTTACTTTAAAATTTTCCAATAATCATTGAAGTGTGTTCTTTTTTTGGAAGAAACTTGAGCTAATAACTCTGATTCTTGTTTAGTTGATTCCTTTCTTCCCCCTCTTTCTTTTTCTTTTTTCTTTTTTCTTTATTTGTGGAAAAATGGTGTTAGCTATTTTATTGGTAGAACAGGTTGAGTAATCATTAGACTTGTGTAGAAGATAAATGGCCAGAGCATTGAACCTAACCCTTATTAAATATCATCCAAATTAGTGGGTCTACAAAAATTACATGTTGATGAATTATTGTGACCTGAGTCACAATAATGATTAATCTTAATAATGATTAATCTTAATAATGATTAATCTTAATAATGATCATCCTTAAAGCTTTAGTAGTTCTTCCATGTGTCTCAACAACATTTGTTTTTGTTTTAGTTTTTATGTTCTGGTCATCACATGTTTTAGATACCTTTCGTATGAAAAGCTATCATTTGCGGTGCCTTGGACCAATGGCAACAGAATCAAATCATGCTGAAGCATATAAATGTTCATATTGCCAGTTTTTGGAGGGTGGATCAACTTATCAAAATAAAGGCGGTCCTCTGGTATTTGTTTATATTTTTGAAGTTTCTTTTACAGGAAAATTTGGTAGTCCAACTTACATCTTCTCTGCCTCTTACAGAGATATGAAGCAAAGGGTCCTGAATTACAAACGGTTGTCAAACTTCTTTTTGGTGCTGATGATTTCCTTTTACGGTAATATGCTGCACTTCTGACTCTCCTCTGATGAGAAATCCTCATTTTTCCAATTTGTCAACTGTATGGTGGCTTTCCTAAGTTGTGTATTAGCTCAAATATTATGAATTGCATGTGTAATTTAAGAAATATTTGCATCTTAATGAGTTATTTCATAACACCTAATGCATTCTGTTCCTTTTATTTTTCATTTTTGTTTTTGATAAAATTGGGAAGTAAGTCAACTTGTGAAGAAACTACTAAATTTTCTAATGATACTAAATATGCATGATTTGATAAATTTACTCTACTCCATCCTAGTGTACTTTGAGCTCTATTTGCTAATTCTGCTTCCATGCACGCATGATTCTAAGACAAAGGTATCATTGTTAGGAAATGTATGAAGAAGTGGTCAGCAAAAGGTTCTGGATGCAATTTATTTCTTGTTGAAACTGATTTAGCTCTAGCAGCTGAAGTTAGAGGCATCATAGAAGAGACCTTGGATTGTGAAGTTTGAACACCGAGACTAACATTAATAGCTTGTGCTATCCGGGTGAATAAATATAACTTATCAAAATGGCAATTCCTTCCATTATTTAAGGAAAAAAATTTTAATCAACATGTTTGAAGGTTAGCTTGATATCAAGGCACTACAAGTAAGGGGCAGTTTGTTGGCAACAACTAGTCTTGAGGATGTACTCTGTAACTGGGTGTCTTCACTTCATCTTCTGTTTGAGTGACCTATTGACCAAAGATGGCTTGCCCGGTCCATCTTACGTTTGGCTTGTAGTTTTCCCATCTTTTTGGTTTTTGTCTTTCTTCTTCTTAGGATTATTGATTTGTAGGATACCTTGTAATTGCCTTTTCATTTGGAGACAATAGAGTGCTAATTAGATGTTTTACCTCACCCTTATTGGACACGGACTATGTGGCTACGATGGGGATGTACTTCTTCTGATTAGGTGGTTATTGTTTTCTATTTAAGGTTATTTAATGAGTTATAAAATTCATAGATTTGAACATTTAAGTTGGGCATTTCATTTTACTGATTACAGTTGTTTTTACAGGATAGAGGAAAGAGCTGCATTGGAGCAGCTTGTTGATCCGGCTTTGGCATGAAGAAATTGCTTGACAGAAATTCTTGATTTTGCCTTAGAATATGATGATAAAGATATTAGCACTGTTTCTGAGAAGCTAACTATTGCTATTATGGTACTTGGTAAGACTTGCACAATTTACAATGGACATATTAAGCTGTAGATGCACATAGCTGTGATTCTAAATCTCTGGTATTTTCAGAGAGAAAGTTGTGTATCCGTAAATCTATATACTCATTTGAAGTGGTTTTTGTCACACAGGCCGTTGAAGTGGCAGGTTTGTATGATCATCAGGGTAATTGTAACCTCAATCTATCTCTGGCGAGATACTCGTGGAGATGCAATGTTAACAGGTTACTACAGGGTTCACAAAAGCCCTCAATCCAACAGATTCAACAGCACTTAAAATAGGTAAGTTTATTGAGTGCTAATGCTTATTTTCTTGGCTTTTGCGAGTATTCTACATTCTTAGGATGGATTAGTCGCTGTAAAATTTCCTTGAATTTTTGTATGGGTGGTATTTATAAGAGTAGTTGGTACGGGGATAGCATCTGCCAACTGTCCACCGATTATTATGAACTCCAATTTCTGTGTTAAAAGTACTGAATAAAAGGGAATGAAAAAACTAGATAGTAAGTCAATCCCACTTGTACGCAGTATGATTTAATGCCTACGTTTTTCCTGCAAATTTCTTAGTAACGTGTTGCATGTCAACTGTCTTCTGCCTTGTGCCTCTGGTTCCACGGATGGACAAGAAATTCTTGTATATGCAGGAAGCTGGAAAAGAAATGAAATACTATCAGAAAGTGGAGTAAGAGACTTGGCTAGTGCCTGAGTAATATAGTTGATCTCGGTTTGTGAAGACTACTTTCAACCCTTTCATAAACTGGTGAAGATTCTGTTTGAGCACACTAAGTAGTTGTTCTAGTAGTTAATTGAAGCAAATTCTTTTATGTATTAGTTCGTACATAGCTCTTAGTAATCATTCAGCATTCCACTTACTGCAGCATTCCATAGCACAGAAGTTCAAGCTATTACTATGAGATGTTATTGGTTTGGTGTTTATTACTTGTTATTGAGTTTTGAGTTTGTTAAGAAGAACTTAATTGTAAGACACTGCTTCTATGAAAGATGAAATACGGTCGACATTCCTCATACCTACTTATTCGTTGAAAAGACTGCAGTTTTATTATTGGCTTCTCTAGGGACAAATTCTTTTCCTTCCTCCCCCAAGCTGTACATTACTCCCATTTCATCTGTTCTGTGTTGGTGTTTCTCACAACTCAAGAGTTCATTCCTAAAGATGGAGAAATTACTAGTTGATTCAAACATCAAGAATGGAGGAACTAATCTTTAAGAATGAAAATAAGAGCGTCCATAGGCTAATATATTTCCTCAATCATGAGCTTCGTTGGGGATGATGCTTTCTGGCATGTGGAGAATAATACCTCTTCAATTATTTATGTAGATATGATGCTTCCAAATTTCAGTCCTCGAAATTGCAGTTCTTTTGCAGTAGTGTATCATAGGTGATAAACTCAATCTATGGTGTCTGGTAGGGTTTGGCTATGAACATTCCACCTGAAGATCACTATTGGCAAAGACTTATTGAAGTGAAGCGCATGACCTTGCAATGGTAGAATATGCCAAAAAGGTCTAAAATTGTTGATTCTCTCTCTCTCTTATTCTTGCTCTCTCTCTCTCTCTTAGATAAAGTTTTTGAACTTATTACAAAGGGAGAAAATTTGCCTGTTCGCGTAAAGAAGGAAATTAAGGTAAAGAATTATTATTTTTGTTTTACTAAGAGAAGAAAATTAAGGTTAACATATGCTCTTTTTGGTATTTTGCTGATCAACTATCATTTTGTGGTTGCAATTACTAAGAGGTCCGAGTATGCTATATATTTTTTTTTTTTTTTTTTTTTTTTATTATAAACTCACACACCCGGGGAAGGGGGAGGGACGGGATTCGAACCCCTAACCGGTGGGACGGCCGGTCAGGGTTAGGCTCAGAGAACGCCACTGAGCCAGGGCCCCCGCCCCGAGTATGCTATATTGCATTTGTCGAAAGCCATATGATCAGAGAGCAATGATTGCTTGTGATCTATGTAATGAGTGGTATCATTTGGATTGCATTAAATTACGATCTAACCCAAAGGTTTATATTTTACCTACATGCAAGCCTCAAATAGAAGACTCACTAATCACGATATTAGTGGATCATGAGAGGTAGGTCATAAGATAGAATTCTTTGAAAAAATAATTCGCTTCAATGTATCCTTAATTCACATCATGGGCAAGAAAATTAGTAATATATGCAAACTACAGATCTAATAATGTTGTTTGACATGGCTTTTAGAGTGCATCTTATCAAATGATATAATTTTTATCCAATAATTAAAATTGTGCGAAAGGATCTTTAGGGGTGGTAAAATGTTTTCAGATGGTTTATGATTCTATTAATTAAGAAATTATCAGTAGAATCTTATGGAAAGAAAAAAAAGTCATTTATTTAAGATATTATCTATTGGAAGCATAATTTCTAGTTTAGTGTATATATATTTAGCAAGTAGTTCTTTGTTAATACTTTGACAGGTTAATCTCCGCCAGATAGTTATCCATCATTTAATTTATTTAGTTGATTCGTATGGTTTTTAGCTCAATTAGCTGATTTTACCCCCTTAAGAATAATGAGCAAACTTTCTTATCTATACGTGCTCGCTTACCTGTACGTGAAAATTTTGAGGTCCAACGGTATGAAATCAAATTACTCTTGTTTTAGTATTCATTTTTCCTGTGATATGGTTGCCCTTCTCTGGCATCAGCTGAAGCTGCCTTTTCACTTGGGATATTACTATAGTAAGTGATCAGCATGAGAAAACCATCCTAGGCAAAGGCTGGAACTGGTTGGTTGCCTGTTCATTTGGACCTGCAAATAAATAGTGTGTTATGGTCTATCTTCAGCTTTATCATTGTTCTGCTCGTCTCTAACCACCTTCAGATTTGCAGGTGAAAAAGGTGGTTGAAACTAGTTATCCATGGAAAATAAGTGCTCCTTCAAATTTTGGAAGAGTATCACTACCTTTGTATACCTTCCTGGTTGGGCTCAATTTAGCTTCTAAATGTGAATAACAACCTCCAGCAATCCATAATAACCTGTCAAACCACAATCAGGAAAATAAGAATTATAGGTAAAATGCATCACCTGTAATCCATTCTCATATAACTAGATCAAACTTGACTATTAGTTTCTTCGACCATAAAAACTAAGTGGAAGGTAATGCTATGGACTCCAAATTCACTGCATGCACAACATTCCAATGAAAATAGACACTAAGAATCGATCAGGCAACCCCCTCCCTCCCAATAACAACATATTGTTGATAAAAAATTCAATCCTTGTGATTGCTAACCCCAAAAAGGGCTAATGTCTTTCTATAGAATAGAAGAATTAGTGTCTTACATACTCGACAAGCCTTTGAGACCGTCATAAATGATAAATTCTAGTAGAGACCACTATCAAACAATATAACTTAAACTAAACAATAATAATTGAAAAAGAAAAGAAATCTATGAAAATAGCACATGACTTGGGGAACTTGAGCTAGTTAGCTACAAATTTCTGTAAACATGTCTAGATGGTTTCAGATTAATACAAATCCAAATGAAGAGACGAAAAACACTACCTTTTAAAAGAAATTGTATAACAAAAACAAAAACAAACACATATAACACGTTGGTCAGTTTTGCTGAGTTTGTCATATGTAGAAGGAACTATAGCAAATAAGAACATGAGTAAAATAGAAGTGGAAGCACAGACATGAGCTGTAGTAAAGATGGCATTGGAATTGTGTAAGATAACAACATTGATATCTATTGGAGAAATTATTGTATAATATGTGTAAAAAGAATGACTCAATCTTTACTTCAACCTTCCCAGCTTTACACAATTTATCAATAAGGTAGTTATATGCATTAATCAACACATTGTAGCTCACAACATCAGGTTCATAACTTTTGCTACCCATGGAATAAAAAAGCTCCTTCATATCATCCAACATGCCTGCATTAAAGAGACCAATCAATAGTTCATTATACGTCACAACTGTTGGCTGAACTCCGCAGCCATAATTTTCCCAAAAGTATTAATTGCTTCCCTTATTTTTCAATTCTTGCAATATCCATTAATCAACACATTGAACCTTACACCATTAGATTCATGCCCTTTACTTACCATAGAATCAAACAGCTCCCTTGCATCATTAAGTCCACCCACCAAGTAGAATCCAATAATCATTGTTGTATGTAAACATGTAAGCATTCTCACCTCTTTGAATCACCAATTCTAACAACTCATTTGCTTCTCCCATCTTTCCCACCTTGCATAACACATCTATCAACAAAGCAAACATTTGTGGATATTCCACTACTCCTCATTTCCAAGAAAAGTTCTTTCGCCTTGTTCACATATCCGTGCTTACAAAGCGAATCAATGATAATATCATAACAATTTGCATCAAGCTTACAATTCAAACCAACTCGACCATTCACCATGCCTTCGTGTAATTGAAGTGCAACCATTGTATTGCCTACTCGAGACAAACTTTTCAATAAGATCCTAAATGTGATAACATTAGGACTACAACCCAACTTGTCCATTTTCATGAACAACCTAAGTGCCTCATCAACTCTGCCCACTTTACACAAACCATTAATCATAGAATTATAAGTTATAGTATTTGGACTACAACCTGGTTTGTCCATTTTCTTGAACAACTCAAGCGCTTCATCAACTCTGTCCACCTTACACAAACCATTAATTATAGAGGTGTAAGTTACAGTATCTGGGCTACAATCCAGTTTGTCCATTTTCTTGAACAATGCGAGCGCCTTATCAACTTTTTCAACCTTACACAGACCATCAATCATAGAGTTATAAGTTATAGTATCTGGACTACAACCAAATATCTCCATTTTCATGAACAACTTGAGGGCCTCATCAACTTTGTCAACCTTACACAAACCATCTATTAAGAGATTGAACGTCACCTCATTAGGTCGAACACCTAGATGCACCATCTCATAAAACCAATGTTTTGCCTCCTTCAAGCTACCCTCATCACATAAACCATGTATCATAGTGTTATAAACAACCACATTTGGGGATATTCCACTGCTCCTCATTTCCAAGAAAATTTCTTTCGCCTTTTTCACATATCCGTGCTTACAAAGCAAATCAATGATAACAAGATAACAAACCACATTAGGCTTACACTTCAAACCAAATCGACCACTCACCATGACTTCATGTAATTGAAGTGCAACCATTATGTTGCCTGCTTGACACAAACCATTTACTAAGATACACAATGTAAAAACATCAGGACTACAACCCAATTTCTCCATTTCCATGAACAACCTGAGGGCCTCATCAACTTTGTCCATCTTACACAAACTATTAATCATACAATTATAAGTTGCTGTATTTGGACTACAACCCAGTTTGCCCATTTTCTTGAACAACCTGAGGGCCTCATCAACTCTACCCACCTTATACAAACCATTAATTATACAATTATAAGTTATTGTATTTGGACTACAACCCAATTTGTCCATTTTCTTGAACAACACAAGTGCGTCATCTACTCTATTCACGTTACACAAACCATTAATCATAGAGGTGTAAGTCATAATATTTGGACTACAACCTGGTTTGTCCATTTTCTTGAACAACTCAAGTGCTTCATCAACTCTGTCCACCTTATACAAACCATTAATCATAGAGGTGTAAGTTACAGTATCTGGGCTACAATCCAGTTTGTCCATTTTCTTGAACAATGCGAGCGCCTTATCAACTTTTTCAACCTTACACAAACCATCTATGAAGACATTGAATGTCACCGCATTAGGTCGAATACCTTGATCCACCATCTCATAAAACCAACATTGCGCCTCCTCCAGGCTACCCTCATCACATAAACCATGTATCATAGTGTTATAAACAACCACAGTTGGGGATATTCCGCTACTCCTCATTTCCAAAAAAATTTCTTTTGCCTTGCTCACATATCCATGCCTACAAAGCAAATCAATGATAATACCATAACAAGCCACATTAGGCTTACACTTCAAACCAAATCTACCATTTGCCATGTCTTTGTATAATTGAAGTGCAACCATTGTGTTGCATGCTCGAGACAAGCCCTTCAATAAGATCCTAAATGTAAAAACATTAGGACTACAACCCAATTTGTCCATTTTCATGAACAACATAAACACCTCATCAACTTTGCCCTTCAAAACATTTCTACTAAACGGAAGCTTCTTGTGTACTAAATCTTCGCTATTCCGTAAAGAATTTTTGTTTACTTCATTACTTTTGTCAAGCCATGCCACCTCATATTGAATTTTGTTAGGAGCTTCATTTAGAATTTTTGAGATTTTGCATGGAAATAAATCATTATCCTTCTTTCCATACAATTCAGCACCTACAACCAAGTATTTCTGCAGCTTTTTGGCTATAATACCCGCAAGATCTTTCAATGAAAGCATACCTACAAAAAAAATTTAATTAAAAAAAAAAGAAGGAAATATAGAACAACCTTAGGATTGCAACTACTGCATGGATAACAACTTAAGAGGAAAGAATCTGATCAACAACATGCACATAGCAGAAGAAAATTGACTTCATGAGAACCATTTATATAGCTTAGCTTATCTTTCTTCCTTGAGGATAGCTTTCTTTCTTCCTTAACAATTCAACAATATGCTCCAAAACAAACCTTTTATATTTAAGTGGGTTCAGCTTGCACAATTAATTTAACATAGGATTCTGGGCTCATTAACTCATAGCTTGCAAGAGAGAAGATCAGCGACTATAAAAAATTCAACATGAACAGGATCAAAAAAGTATATATTTGCCTGATACAATTTATACTATCCATTACATTTCTGCTTCTATGGCCAAGACATAGGGGTAACTTAATAAACTCATGATACGGTAATCTTATTGACCATTGATTTTATGATTACATTCAACCATGAGTAAATTGCAAAAAATCTACTATGAATCTCATCCAATTCACTTTTTTTCCCCCCTTATTTAGTAAAGTTGTGTATGATCTCCGTCAAAAGGTTAGAGGCTTGGTTTTAAGAACATGTGGGTCCATAGACAACAGTAAATCCAATTCAAAATGCAAAATCATGCAAGAGCCATGTTTTCATGTCTTATTGAGGTTAGTTCAACTATTTGACATTGCATTTTTACATGTCTAGTGCTTTGTGTATGTTTGAACATACTTTAAAATGCAAAGAGATCAGTCATCTTTATCTACATTCTCATACTGCAATATCCATTATCTCCATAATAAATCATAACATCCTTCGTGGTCATGATTCCAGTTTACTTAATAAGAATTAAATGTTCGGCAAATATGCAGGAAGTACTGCTTACTTACAGCTACATTATTTGGAATGTAACTTCTCCTCCAAAGACTCCCCATAAACGCAAAACCATCGGAAACCCGATTCACATTACAAAAGCAATTAAGAAAAATATTCGAAGTAAAAAAATGGCACAACAACCCGGCAGAATTTATCCTCTTGCGGAGGAAAATCACAGTAGAGTAATGATTACTCCAAGCAAGTGCACCAAATAAATGATTGAACGATGAGATTGGCGGAGTTGGTTGCATACTAAGCATGTGATCAAAGAAGTGCAGTGCTTCATCAAGGGTGACCTTACAGGACTTGAAATTAACTTTCAGGAATTTGCAAGTGGGGTTAAAAAAGCAACAACGGGAAGGCAGTTCTTCGGTGCAGTTTTTGGATTAGAAGAAGTGGGTTTTCGGGTGTTTGGACATTCTTGTGAAGATTTGGTTTCAGGAGTTGTCGGTTCATGTGAGTCAGTGAATAAAGAGGAAATTTTACCTTTCGAGGCACTTCTAGCCGAAGACGATGATGATAGGACAGCAGAAGCAGCAGGAAGCGGAGAAGAGAAGAGCGTAATTTTGCCGGCCATTTCGGGAAATTAGGAGGTTTCGTTCTACGGTGTTTTCAAAGATAGTCCGATCAGACAACAGTTGCAGCCCACTGAAACTTCAATCCAGTTTTTGCCCCATCTTGGACGGACCGAAGGAATGCGCCGAAAAGGCCCGCGTGGTACAAGAGGGGTTTGACACACCTTCCTTTTCGGTGTGGGAAGGTTGAAAGATTACATTCAAAATTCAAAATGAGCTTTTGAGTGTTTTTAAATCCCAGTTGCTGTGACTCTGCAAGGCAGCAAAACTTTCCTTCCACCCAAATTTTGGGATCGAATAGAGAAGAGTTTTATTTTGTTTTAGTTTTTTTTTTTATGTATTTTCTTTTTCTTTAAGTTTCATGTCTTTACTTTAAACTTTTAATTTTTATTGCTGTTTATGATTTATGCACCTTAAATTTCAAGTCTTTATTTTCATCATTCTTTAAATTCAAGTCTCATTTGTCAAAGAAAAATAGAGTACGTCCAAAATACTTAATTAATTGGTTGGGTATTCTTGAATCCAAAATTTGTTAATTTGAAGAGTTATTTACTCATAAGGATGAAAAAATTTGCAAAAAGCCAAACAAGTATACAATATCTTCCTTATGTCAATCGTGTTCACAAAAGCATAACAGTAAATGGGCAAAACGGTTAGGAAATATTAAGTACTTAAAAGAACCAGTTTTATAATACTAATTATGTTTGAGTTAAGTTGAATTGCTTCTCATCTTTTATGACTCAGATCCTTTATGGCAGATATTAAAGAACTCTGAAAGTAAATGCTTGAAATTAAAGATGTATAAAACATAAAAAGTAGGAAACATTAAAGAGAAGAGATGAAACTTGAAGAAAAAGAAAAGACATAAAAACTAAGTAAAGGCTTGAATTTAAAGAACTGAAAGTAAATGTATGAAATTAAAGATGCATAAAGCATAATCATAGGAAAAATTAAAGGCATGAAAATTAATGCCGATTAATTTTCTGGTTGGATGAGAGATTTTCAAATCAGTAATCAATTTGAATATTCAAGATTTTCCTTCGTGGGATTAGAGATTTATACAGCCAAGAGGTTATGACAATGTCTTATGTTTGAAAACTTATCATATCTTGCTTATAGAACTTTCAACATTCAGTAATTTTATGATATTGTGAATTCTTTATGCAACAATAGTTAAGAGTATCAGCATAATGGTTTATTTTAGAGCTGTTTTAAAGAGCAAATCAGAATGTAGGGGTGACATCTTTGTACGTGTTGGCATTTCTGGCCGGGATATCTAGATAATGTTAACTGGAAGATGAAATCGGAATTGGCAGATGAGATGTCTTCAAATGGATGTAAGTGGCTGCTTATTCCATCACATTTGTGATGAATCCCCAAAATTTGACAACTCAAAGTGTATCTTATGATTGTCCATAAATTTAATTGCCCTACCAAATTGAAACTCATAAAGCTCTAAAAACTAATTAATCCTTTAAATTGCCTGGTTCTGATGTTTTGTTCTGGTGAACTATTGCAGCTCACTAACAAGGAAGACATTGGAAAAAGGGAAAAATAAGAGTCAAAACAGGTGGATGTACAGACCATTTGGAACATCGCTGCAAACCAAAAGCATCATTAAAATCTTTCAATGTATACTATGTTAATTTCATGTGACGGAACTTTTAGGATTGTAAATCTCAAAGATTTCAAATGGAGCAAATTTCAGGCATAGTACATGTTTATTCATGAATTGGAGATGTATGAGACCATCAACACCTCCGAATCAATGCGATAATTGAATAATTAATACCAATAGACTATAAATCATGTGTAAAATATTTTTTTTTTTTAAAAAACACTAACAAAGGCAAACATCTTCCCCTTTGTCGAGAAACATTTGGCTTAACTAAAAGCATGGATTGTTTGAAATCTTTTAATTTTAAATTTGTGTGTGTGAGTTTAAGTGTGTGCATTAAAGAAAAGAAAAGAAAAAACGTTCAACCTTAATTATGACAGAAATCCATGTTGTAGAGCAGCCAATTGTAACCGCTATATTTGCACTTTGCCGTTTCTAAATCTTCGGCCTTGTGCAAATCCAGGAGACAGCCACCTTAGTTGTTTGGCTCTAAACCTATATATATTCTCTTCACTTGGGTTGTTTGTAAACCACCACAATCTGCCTCTTTTTTTGTTCTTACAACGCGCACATAACTATGGCTTTGCGAGGAATCAACATTGCCAATCTTGCCAATCTTTGGCGCTCTGCACTGGCTCTAGCCATGGTCCTGTTCTTCATGTCTGATGTTGTTCTAGCGAACAACAGGAAGATGGTTGGCTTGAACTTTAACGTGATTGATCAGTGCTGGAGAAAGAACCCCGGCTGGCGAAGCAACAGACAGCAACTCGCCACATGCTCAGTTGGTTTCGCCGGCAAGATGACCAACAACTTCGGACGCGGCCTCCATGAATACGTAGTCACCGATCCTAGTGACAACCCACTGAACCCCAAACCAGGGACCCTCAGATATGGAGCTACCATGATCAAAGGGAAGAAGTGGATCACATTCCAACGTAACATGAACATCAGGCTTGAGAAACCACTTCATATTAATAATTTCACAGCCATTGATGGCCGGGGTGCCGAAGTTCACATCGCCGGTAATGCATGCTTGATGATCTCCAGGGCATCCAACATAATCATCCATGGCCTTCATATCCACCATTGCCGACCCCAAGCACCCAGCTCAGTGATGGGTCCGGACGGGAAGATAACACCACTCGGTCAGGTCGATGGTGATGCAATAAGAATTGTTACAGCATCGAAGGTGTGGTTAGACCATAATACACTGTATGAGTGCGAGGACGGTCTCCTTGATGTCACTCGGGGTTCTACAGACATCACCATCTCCAACAACTGGTTTAAAAACCAGAACAAGGTCATGCTTCTGGGGCACGACGATGGCTATCAGCAAGACAAGAACATGAAAGTTACAGTCATGTACAACCATTTTGGACCTAATTGCAATCAACGGATGCCAAGGTATATTGTCTGTAATTTGTCATGGAACTCTCTTTGCACGTTACTCACGTAAAACCTTTGCAGGATCCGCTATGGATACGCACATGTGGTGAACAACGTTTACCAGGGCTGGACGCAGTACGCCATTGGAGGAAGCATGAATCCCACCGTCAAGAGTCAAGCCAACCTCTTTATCGCACCCCAATCAGGGAACAAAGAGGTAAACTACATAACCCCCATCATCATTTACTCGTTCAAGCAATAAGAAAAGCATATATAAACCCAACAAACCAATGAACAAAAAAAGCACAACAATGGAGCAGTAGAAGTTGCAGCACTAAACTGTTCTGACACAGGTCACATGGAGAAACGGAAACCAGGGGACAGGTTCATGGAATTTCGTCTCTGTGGGTGATGTTTTGGAAAACGGAGCCTCTTTCGTTCAGTCAAAGAGTGGTGGGGCAGAGCCAAACTATAGCAGGGAACAAGCTTTCCAGGTTTTAGACGCAGGATCCGTGAGGTCAGTGACGAGATCAGCAGGTGCTCCACAATGCACCGGACGATCTGGATGCTAAGTTTGAAGGACATATCAGAAATAAAAATGGTGCATCAACTTGAAGGCTGAATAAAGGACATGGTTAAACAGTCTTCATCAACAGTTCCATTGTCGTCTTGGTGTACGCCAGTTGTTTTCTTTTTCCTTCTACTTATTCCTTTACTACTTGCCAAGCAGATTCAAACTCAGGATGCACTTACTCAAATACACTTTTCAGTATCTGTTTGAATATTTAAGATATATTTAAGGAACTGGTCTTGAATTTATGATGCTTTATGAAATACATCTCCGAATAAAAAGAACATGTTGAAACAACTCGACAAGAATTACAAGAGTAGAAGAACTTCGTCGGCTCTTCACTTCTTGATCTTGTTAAAACCAGGCCCATTACCTGAGACCCAAAGAATCACCCCACAGAGCAAACTCCAGTCTATTAGGCCTGTCAAACGTGGATCTTCTTTAGGAAAACTTGCATTTCCAATGTTCATTTTTGTTCAGTCTATATAAATTTCAACCATATTTGTGAACATCATTGTAAGCTATAATAAGATTACTGTTGTTTTTCTTCACAAATTCCACTTAATATTATTCTTACCTAAAAAACAAGAATATTATTCTTGAGGAAATTATCAAAATGATTATTAATAATTAATTACATAGTTGTTCAGTGATAAGTTAGCAATTAGGACTTTTTCATCTTAAGTTTAACACTCGGAAGTATAAGTTGGGTATGTGTATAAGGAAAAAAATGAAGATAATTATTAATTATATATTTATAAAAAAATTTCTCAATGAAAGAGGTTTCTTTTAAAGTGAAATTTTTCTTTTTAGGTATTGCTCGAACTTTTATACTTTTATTAATGCTGCGGATAGAGACTAAACCTTCCCAACAGGAAAATATCTCTATCTTAGGAATATTGTTATTTGTTACATCAAGCTACAAAAGGGTTTTGGTGGCTGACTCCTTCATCAATTCACCAACTTTCTCAACCTTCTAGAGTAGGTAAGGACCAATCCCATACAAGTCCTACCCACTTTACAGAGACTTTGTGTTTTTCAAGACAGAGATCTGATTGTTGTCTAGGAATTTAAACAACTTTTCATGGGATTTTATTTTTATTTTTTCCCTAAATAAGGAACTTAAACATTCCACATAATTGAAACCAAGTACGAAACAAAGGGATTTTTCTCTTTAATAATTAAAAAATGGAAAGATTCAAAACCTAAGAAGCCTATCAACAAACCAGTTTGTATTTATTTCATTGGATGACTTCTACATCATTCGTATATCCTAGGACATATCAAACAAGTCTAATTGTGGAATCTATAGGAGTAAAATAATCTTATTGACAATTACGTTTCTCAAAAATAACGAAAACCTAGGTATAAGTTACAAAAGTGAACGATTATCATAGAATTCAAGAACAAGAGTCATAGATACAAATTATAAATTTGAAACTATGTAAATCTTTGGTGTCTTAATGCAACACCAATCGTGGACTGCACGCAATCAAGCTATTAACACAGGTTCATTTTGGGTCATATCTGTATCAATTTAAACAGAGGTAAAGCTGATGACACTGATTAGCCTCCCCATCTGTTTTTGCAGTGACAGTTTAGTTCTTGTTGGATACCTACCATTACAGGAAGAAGAATTCATGATGTCGCTAAATGCTTGGTTGGGGTTGGATGTGGCATAAAATGACATCAAAACTTGACTTGAATCTAGCGGCCATATATGCTAATTTAAGCTCTTACTGTCCCTGCAGTAAGACAAATACTAGTCACTCCTAGCAGTTTAATATAGTATTCTTCGTTTGCTCTGAGCAATTGACATGATTCACGGAAAACGATAAACAACGAAGGGTTTGCTCGGATGAAACTGTTCCTGTACTCTAGGCAGAACCAAAGCTTTAATGTCTCGATTCAAGCCAAGATGGCCAGGCCAGCACTGTAAATATCTGTACCAAATCCAGCTTGACTGACCCAGTCCATGTCAGTGTTGGACAGCCCCACGTGACCCTACCATATTTGGCCTAATTACCTTTTTCAACACTGAATCCTTCCAATTCAAGAAATTCAGATACACTAAAAAATGGATGAAGATTGTGTTTTCTAATAAAAAATAAGATGCCAGCAAGAAATAGAGGGATTTGGGAAGTACCCACAAGCGCATTTACGGGACAAATCGTACAAAAACCAGCAAGAATGGAGGAGAGCAGTTCTGCTTTAGTTTCTACCATTAACCTGTCAATTTCAGAAGACAACCAACGTCGTCACGGTGATTATATTTTTCCTTATTTTTAGTGGAAGATCAAGCCCAGTAACGAAATCGTTTACTTTTTGGCCAGAGTAAAAGGGTTTAACTTATCCAAATCTATATTTAATTGCGTCCCTTTCCCTCTTTCAACTTCGAAAGCAGTTTGCTTGCTTGTTTCCAGACTGCCAGGGGACCGAAAACATCAAATCTCTCGCATCTTTGCTTACACAGGAACAGCCGGAGGAAGCCCAGATGAAGTAAAGTACAGGCGCCAAGTGTTCCGCAACAGTAAAACTCATAGCTAGAGAGAGAAGAGGAAGGGAGATAAAAAAGAAGGAACAGCAACCTCATAAGGACATCCAAGTTTGGTACTTTTGGTAGGCCACCACACTGTCTCTCCAATACCATTAAGTCTTTCCCTTGTAATGGTCAGAGACACCGACCCCACACCACCCCCTCAAAGACCACAAAACAATAAAGAGAGGAAAAGGTCTTTACTCTTTTCTACTTCTCACTGGCACAGTTCCCATATTCACACAATCCTTTTAGTTCAAACGCTCATATTTCAAATCAATTTTTTTTTTTTGCCTTTTCCTAACCTCTTCTTCCTGTCCTTCTCTCTTTTCTTTTCTACCTCCTGCATTTTGCTGTCAAAACCCTAGATTTCATATCAAATCTAGGGTTTCTGTTTTTCTTGGTGGGTTGAGTCATGATCTGGGTACTGCCAGGTTGTTGGGTTGAGTGTCTGTAGCTCTGTGAGCTTCAGAGTTTTCTACATTTCTTCTGCATGAGTGGCGTTTTGGTTTCCTGGGGTGGAGCTGTTTCAGCTTTTAGTACCACTTTCCTTCTTTTTCTTGTGACTAAAGGTCAAATTTTTTGTTGAGATTTTCCCCATTTTAAGAAAAACCCTTGTAAAACCCTTGGTTTAGACTCTTTTCTGTTTTAAATATGAAGATTTGGGGTTGAAAGAGCTCCGTTTCCCTTCCGTATCTTTCATTCTATTTTCAGGTAAAGATTCTACTTTTTCTGTTGTTTTTATAAGCTTTTCATCACTTAGAAAGAAGAACCCATGTAAAACCCTTTGCTTTGAGATCTCCATTTATGCTTTTGTTTTGGGTGTTTGTTCAAGAATCCGCGGCACAGTTTAAGATTTTCGGTTTAAGGAGTTTACAGATACAATCTTTAGGCGCCTAACTATAAGTCTTTGTGTAATAAATCAGTCAGTAAATGCATGGATGGGAGGGAAGCAATGGCCTTGTCCAGTGGTTCAGGTTCATATTACATTCATAGAGGGGGCGTTGGTGGGTCTGTGCCTGGAGGACAGCCAGGAGTGTTACAACCAACCCCTGGGTTCAGGCCCTTGGCTAACCCGGGTATTCCAGCTCAGTCCAATGTCCGGGGCACCTCGGTTGGACCGACATTTTCAGTAGAGCCATTGCATGCCAATTTTCCTCATGGCATTAGCTTAGGAGCGTCTCCTGGAGTTCCATCCGGTGAGCCTGTAAAGAAGAAAAGAGGGAGACCCAGGAAATATGGTCCTGCTGGCCCAGTTTCTTTGCGACTATCTCCTATTTCTGCCTCTACTAATGCTACACCAGGTTCAAATACGCCCATCCAGAAGCGGGCAAGAGGGCGGCCGCCTGGAAGTGGAAGGAAGCAGCAGCTAGCTAGTCTTGGTACTCTTTTTTATCCTACGTCAATTTTGATATGTTATCACAATGACATGGTCTACTACTTTGGCTATATGTATTTTCTGAAGATGCAGTAATGGAGGTTCTTTTAACGTTCTTTCCGTAAGTGCCATCTTATTCCTGCTAATTTGATTACTGGGTATGGTCAGAGCTGTTGATTACCAGACGCCAGTTCTGTTAATTTCTGAAATTGTCAATTTAAATTGTTGATCTTGAAAAACGTCCCCGATTTTCTCATTGGCCAAAAAAAAAAAAAAAAGCACTATTTAAATGAATATCCCCTACACATGATTAGAAGTTATAAACTAAAGGCAATTATTACGGAAATAAGAGGCCTTGTCATGACTTGTTCCCTTCTGTGCTTGCCATTCTTTGGTGTAGCTGGAGATGTAACCAGTAACAATTGACTTCCAAATTTTTGTCTTTGCGTGTACATTGAGGTATATTTTCTTTCTCATTTCGTTTTTGTTTGCTTTTGCTAGGTGAGTGGATGAACAATTCTGCTGGCCTCGCTTTTGCACCACATGTTATCACAATTGGAGTTGGAGAGGTAACTCACACCTCTTTCAGTTCTTGGATATCTAGAATATATTGCACATATGTAGTTCACCAATTTACTTTTTGAGGAATCTAGAAGTTGAGTTTATACATTCAAAAACGTTTTTTTTTCTTTTTCTTGTTTGCTTAGATTGACACTGTTTGAAAACAGTGACTTTGATCACCATCTCAACTCAAATGATGTATATTCCCATTTACACTAGATGAGCTATGAATCCTTAAGAGCCCATCATTATCAGCATCATGTGTTCCTCATCCTACCCTTATGGACATTTGATTGTGTTAAAAAAAGAAAAGAAAGGAATGGTTCCAGGGATGAGAACAGTGCTGAATTGATTTCGTTTTCTAAGTTGGTAGAGGTTTGTGATTCACATGTCTTTTTTATGGGTGGTGATATATTCCAAAGGCCTTATTGTGACCTAAAATCTACGTGAATTCATTTGCCATAGAGTCATTTTATATGGGTAGTGAAAAATCCAAACAAGTGAAAATAGAGCCTATAGACTTCTAGATAGGATCTCTTCAAACAATATAGATGAGGAAGAAAGTCACTTGTACATGCAAATATGTGAATATACAGATTGATCTGCCGCAAACACGTAAATATACAGATTGATCTGCTGCAAAAATGTGCATATACAGATTGATCTGCTGCAAACATGTGCATTTGCAGGTATAATCAGCCTACATTCTGTTTAATTTGGCTGTAATAGCTGTGGCTCTTGTTTAAGGACTATATTGAACCTGTTTTGTTGGCAACACAACACTTCACTGTTATGTCTCTGCACACATGTAAAATCTAATGTGTAATTGTTTTGATAACTGTTTTATTACTTTCTTTGCAGGACATTGCAGCAAAAGTATTATCATTTTCACAGCAGAGGCCAAGGGCTGTGTGCATCTTGTCAGGCAGTGGTACAGTTTCTTCAGTGACACTACGGCAACCTGCATCTACGGGTGTCAGTATCAGATATGAGGTTGAAACATTCAATTATATTCTCTTTCTCTTTCTCACACACACAATTAAGTATTCCATCATTTGACTTTCTGTCTTCTTTAGAACTGATGAGAATCTTAGTTCTGATAGGAAAAGAAGTCTCCGCTGTTCCTTCTTGTTGCAAAGGAATTTCATGCAAAACCATAGTGGACCCTGATGTTGGGAGAATGCAGGAGTAGGGATTCCTTGGCTCCTGGCGCCGCACCCCCACAGGGGCGGGGGGTGGGGTTGGATTTGCGGTGCGGGGGTGTTGAACAAAAGAATTAGTCTTGCAAAAGCATTAGTCTGAACCAAAATTGTCCAAAGAGCTTATTTGTTTAGCTGTGGACATACTTTGTTTTGTACTGAAGAAATTGAAACAAGTAAAACATAAAAAGGGCAGCTGGAATGGGTTAGGCAGCTAGATTTGTTTGGTAGCTTTGCAGTGGTGGCCTACATATCTGTTTTCCACATAATTGGTTACAAGGGCCATCTCTCAGCCACAAAAGTCATTTGCCTGCCCTGGTGGTTGCTAGGGCTGTTTGGTGGTCTTATAATGGCCATGAGTGCCACTATATCACCATTATGGTGTTGGCCACTATGGAGTGATAGATTTTTTTTGCTTCTTTCTTTTTTCCTGTTTCTTTCTTTCTTCTTCTTTTTTTTTTTTTTTTTTTTGTAAAAACAATTCTTAAAATATTTTCTAAACGAATTGTTTTGTGTTTCGTATTTATGGTTTTTTTTTTTTTTGACCTTTTACATGTATGGTTCCCTGCAAATCAATTTCAATTGTGAGTTTTTTTTTTTTAAACTCAAGACTCAAATTCATAAACATTTCTCAAAATTTGTCTAAACAAATCCCATGGTTTTTGGTCTGAATAGGTAAACTTATTGATTAGATTTTCTTTAATCCTTTATTGTTTGTTGCTTTCCAATTTCTTTCTTGATATGTATTGAAAGTTGCAATTATCGGTAGAGAATGCCTCAAACAATTATCTGGTTGGTGATATAAGCATAATGGTGGTTCTCAAATATGGTGCTCATGCGAAAGTTGTGCTGTTGGTAGAATGGAAAATTTTAGTGTATTCAAATTCTAGAATTTGTTTCTCTAGGTGTTTTGAGTTCTGTCATAGTTTAGGCATTTTAGTTTGTGCTAGTCACAGAGATGGTTATGAGAAGATACTATATTCTAGTAATCTATAGGATCAGTAGCTTTTGATGCCAGCACTGAACCCCAAAACAAAGGTAGTAGTAGATTTTTGAAGTAGGACGGCTTTTAATGTCAATCCCTTCAATCATCAAGGAGCGACAACTGCTACCTATCCATTTCACACACGGGGAGAGGAAGCTATCATAAATATAAGGTCAGATAGAACTCAATTGTCACTTCTGATGCCAGCACTATGTGAAGCTTGAATCTATCCCAAATTTTCTTGAGCTATCAAATTTGATTATGATTGGAGATCATTTTCAAAGCAGGGTTGTGTTTAGGTAGCATTGTACTGTCTTATGGAAGAGCTTCATAATCCCTCCCCCTCAGCTACCTGCACATGCGTACCTGTCATGATTATCAATGTTTGATATGGTGAATGGTCTTGGTACTGACAGAAATAGAATGGTGTATGAATTTACTCACTGTGTTCATTCTTATTAATCTTCCATCATTCTGCTCTTTGTGGTTATTTTCATAGTTTAACCAGCTATCCAGGTTTCTGTCCTTTCATGTATTTATTTTGCAAACAATTTCTTAACACATCGGAAAATTTGTTTCCTTTTTGTGGGTTTGATAGGGTTGTTTCCAGATATTATGCTTATCCGGTTCTTACTTGGTTGCCGAAGATGGCGGTCCACGAAACCGGACTGGTGGTATAAGTGTTTCTCTTTCAAGCCCTGATGGACATGTTATTGGTGGTGCTGTTTCAACTCTTAAAGCAGCAAGCCCAGTTCAGGTATTTGTGTGTGTTGCTATGAATTTGATCTTTCTGATCTTTTCTGGTTCTGCAACTTTTTGGCAGGTGGGGAATCCGTTTTTGTCTTGGGCACATAATACATGTTTAAAATCTTGCTTGCTGCAGGTGGTAGTTTGCAGTTTTGTATATGGTGGATCTAAGACTAAGACCAAACAAGTAGCTGATGCCAAAGCTAATGAGGGTTCTGAGCCTCAGGAAAGTGATAAGTTAACTACACCAACTAGTGCTACTTCTACTCAAAATTTCACTTCCTCTCCAGCCGGCGTTTGGTCGGGTTCACGGCCAGTTGGACTGAGGAACCCCCATACTGGTATTGACTTGACGCGCGGATGAGAATTGTTGCTACAGACATGCCAATTTTGTATATATATATATATATATGGATTGTACATGAACTGAATCTGAGGGAATTGCAACTTGTTTGCCCGGCAGTAGGATGACGGGTTTGTGCTAACATGTTCTGTAACAAAGCCATCATTTGGAGCTTATGAGGTTTCTATCTTACTGAAAAGCTGATGCCATTGTCATATCTTTTCTGTGACACCTAGGGATGCCTTGGCATCCACGATCAAACTTGTTCAAAACTTAGTATGCACCATGTATAACTTGGCAAATGGTAGGGAAGTGGATAACTAAGTGAAGGAAAAAGAGAGCATTCGAAGTTACTTTGGAAGCTCTTTTTTCAAAGAGTACTCTTTAAGTTGCTTCATCTACAATTGTTTCATGCTCAAATCGTATCTAAAGCCAATGAATTTCACAATCTTCAAATTGATTTGAGAAGCTTTTAATTCCTGCATATGTATTACTGCAGGCGAACAACAGGCAGGGTGATATTTTCCTGTCATTTTTTTCCTCCAACATCCTTTCTGCACTAAGATCAGCCTTGTCAAGATCGATGCGAATTAACATGCTAGTTTCTGCCTTCATATAACCATTGATTCAGATCCACCGAATATCTTATAGTTTGCACCTCTCGAGGATCATCAAATAGTTTCGAGCTTTGATGGATTGGAAATGGTGCATTTACCTACCCGTTCCCTAGAAAAGGCAACTTAGACTAATCAAATTGGTTTCTCTGGTGAAGGCTCCATAGTTTAACGAGTACAAAGTTCTTACTCAACAACACTATATGCACATCTTTCTAGAGTCACCTAAAAGTAACCGCTTCTGACATAATTGCTGTTCCCACCAGACAGCTTTCAAAGTTGGTGAGCTGAACATGGTTGAAAATCAAAGAGAAAAGCATGATAGAGTGAGCTCCCATTTACAGAAAGACAAACCAAGAATGATTCGATATTTTGACTTTTTGCTCAATTGTCACTAATATTTAAAGTGAAATAAAGTTGTATACCTACATTAATTTTGAGAATGAGATTTCCTCTATATTAAAAGGTGGGAGCCAATTAAACCCTCTGCTAAAAATAGCTAATCTTCCCGTTACTAGGACTTGAATTTGATATCATCGCCCCCATACTGCATAAAGAAAACAAACTTGTTATGGTAATGGTATTAACCTCGCTGTGGCCACCATATTTTCACATGATAGCTCCAAACTTAGCCATTCAGAAAACCAAAAACCCATGCTTCTTACTAATAGGACGTGTTTTTCGGTACATTTACAGAACAAAAGGTGAGGAAGAAGCTGATAAGTACGACATAAAACACACCATTAGCAATCTTAGATGGAGGAAGAGATGCATCACATATAGACATAATAATATTCACCAACACCTTTTTACAAGTCACAAAAGCGCACACAAAAGCAAGCCCATATCAAACGCTTCAAATTAAAGATGTCTCTTCCCATGCCCAAAGCCTTAGTTTTCGTTCACTCCCAACAGCTTCTTGATGTCATGCTGCAATAGTGTCAAAAATTTAGGAAGAATTACATCTCTCCGATAAATAAAAGATTACCTGTTGCTATAAAGCAACTATTAGGCAGCATAAGCCAAATGAAAAATGATAATAACACAAAATGGACTGCAAAACTGAATTTTCACCTCAAGGCTAAGAGGAGAAGTTGTGGGATAGTAACGCTCAACAACTTTCCCGTCCTTGTCAACAAGAAACTTGGCAAAGTTCCACTGGATATCATCCCCAAATATTCCCCATTTGCCTAACTTCAAGAACTTATACACTGGAGCAGCATTCTCACCATTCACTTCAATCTAAAACAGTAACAGTTGCAAACCTTTCAGGAATGGCAGGAGGAAATAGCAGAAAATTGTGTAAATTGTTTCAAACGTGTGACAGTACAAATAATTAAACAGTCTATTGGCACAACAAAGGGAATATAAGGATCCCATTTACCAGAAATGATATCTAGTACAACTTTTATATGCGTGCACATGCATACGCACATTTTGTGCATACCTTTTTAGCTATTTCTTTATGACAGAGATCTTATTTGTGACAAATAGCCAATCCGGATGCAAACAAATTGGGTCTTCATTGGCATAAAGAAGATATGGTAACCAACCGTCATAAGACTGGAAGATGTGAGGAAGGCCAGGAAGATGTCAGGGGGAAGGTGGATACCACTTGTTGTCATAGTTTGGTCTTCATACTTTGCTTAGGCATGTTAAACGAAACCAGTCTCCAGTAGGGATATATTTCTTTTCCACAAGCAAAGAACCATTAAAATTGATGGAACAAGTAAATAGCCATAGCTACTAGCCCATTAACCACAGCAATGGTTCAAACCAATTTTTAATTTTACAGTTGGACTGAGTTTCAAATATGCAACTATTGTTAGGTTCAGAATCTTTTTGCAAAGCAGGGCCAGTTCCAACAATAGTGATCAGATCATCATATGAGATCCAAGATCTATTTTTGGTGCAGTTTGTTCAAGATGTCTCTTGTTAAGGATACTTTGTACTGTGAATCCAAACCTATTTAACATTGACAATAATCATAAATGCCAAGAACGGACTGTCAAAGCTCAAGCATGACAAAGCATTCTATTCTTCTCCACCATCACTAACCAAAGGGGAACAAACATAACGAAAAAAAAAAAGAAAAAAAGAAAAGAAAAGAAAAGAAAAGAAAAAGAGAAATCTTGAGCCTGTTGTATACAGAGAAATGTAATTCATAGGCAGTGGTGAGGGGATAGTGAAACATAATGCTACTATTCTCAAATCTACCTTATCAAAGATAGGGAATTCAGATTTGAAGCGAGTGCAGACAAAATCCGTAATCTCAGCATTACTCCCTGGTTCCTCGTCACCAAACTGATTGCATGGAAATGCCAGTATCTCCAAGCCTGCATATAGCCCTCATAGCATTATATAAGAGATATATAGACAACAGCAAATGTCAAAATGGGCTCTAAAATTAATCATAATGCTGGAATGATAAGAAAAGATTAATGCCTTGCACACCCAAGGTACATGCCAAAGATTGTCTTAGGTCACAAAAAAATTAAAATCAATTGAAAAGAAAGAAAGAAAGACCATCATACATGTATGTATGCAAGCTTTTCTTCATAGAAAATGAGGAAAAGATAATGAAGGAATGTGGTGCACACTTGAGAAAGCAATGCCTTTCTTTGCCTTTTTTGTTTGTTTGTTTGTTTCCCTACTACTTATGAATGTAGTGACCATTGAAATGACACATACAACACCACAATCCAATCATGCTAAGGTTCAAAGCACAAACCTTGTTCTTTGTACTTTTCATATAGCTGGTTCAACTCTATGTAATTGGAGTTGGTCATCCCACTACATGAACAAACAAGTGACGGTAAAGAAAGAGATATCAAAGCTGTTTTGCATATGATGGAAAAATTCAAGGAATAAGATGAGGTACAAAAAGACTTGCCTTTAACTGTATCTATAATACACTAGTGTCAGGTTCTTCAGAACTCTAAGGGCCATTAGGATAATAAGAAAAATAAATAATTAAAAAAAAAAAAAAACTTAAAGCAGTCAAAGAATACCATTTGGAAGCAACATTGACAATCAGTAGGACCTTTCCCTTGTATGTGCTAAGATCTACATCATTTCCCTCGGCATCCTGCGAGTTAAGGGAAGCATTAGCGAACAAATAATTCAAATCCTGAAATAACTAAAAGGATTCATTTCTCAAGAGGGAAACCAACTTCCAAATCAGGAGTGTGGCATTTAGTGCGGACCTACACAGAATGCACATATCGCATATAATTTGCACGAAAGTGGCGGTTAGAGGCCTGATACTTGGAATAAGAAAAGAAAAAAATAGCATAATTTGATTAAAGCCTTCTCTCTGTCTCTCTTGTTTTTCCTAAGAGTTAAATATTCAAGCAACTATCTCTCGAACATATTCTGAATAACCACAAGCATACAACTTGCTCTAAGGAGCTTATTATCAAATACAAAAGCTTCTTAGGAGTTTTACACCGACATTAGTCCCACTCAAGGTATTTAATTCTGCAAATGAACCATAGGTTCCAGATGGTAAAATTTCAGAAGAAACCTGATGGTTAGTCACTGACACGCTCACTTTCTGACAACTCCTTAGTGTTTTGCCTATTCCCTCGATGACATTACAGAATGCCCAACCCAGCAACACAACTCAACACAACCCCCAAAATCAACTTATTTTCTTCTACAGTCTTGACTGTGACGTATATTCCCCTTAAATTAACTACTATGGTTTACACTCCCATCCTCTTCATTCTTTGCTCATTATGCTTGTCCTTTCCAACCACCCAAGGAACCAAATCATGAAAGCCTCCCGTAAAGTGAATAATAACTAAGAATACATTCAGCATCCAAAATCTTTTGTTGGATGGCATTTCTCACATAAAGGATCATTTTTTATACCTCCATAGTACCGCCCAGACCAGCGGATCTTTAAAATATGCAGCACCACTCCAGCATATTGTACTTGATTAATCAACCATGCAAACCCTATATGATTCCTCTAAAGTCCAGACTGGAAAAGGCATACCCATGTAAAGAAAGAACTAATTTTTTTTTACCGAAACCGGCTAAAAGGTAAAGCAGCTTCTTTTCAAGTCAACTTATCATCAAAAGCGAACGAACAAGTTGATCAACGAGGCTAACCTTGACAGTGAAGTCGTAGATGGATTGCGGCTCCTTCGGGGGTTGGCTTGCCATCCTAGGATCTGGTCTGAAGAATAACAAGACAAATGATAGCAACAGTTGGGGAGAGCAAAGAGTTGTATAAGGCATGCTGCTTTCTGTCTTTTCAAGCACTAATTTTCTTACACGTGTGGAATCTTTTTCTCTCTCCCCTCTCTCCAACAAAATATCGTCCTAGGAAACAGAGAGACGATCGCCCGTTTATAAAGACTAAAACGGCAGATCAATGGTCGCGTTTCAGCTGTTCAGTGGTACTGTTCTCAAATAGATTTTTCAATCTATATCTTTGATATTTATACTACTTCAACGAAATATTTGCCAACTAACTTCAACGAAATATTTGCCAACTACTATGTTTTTAATCTTTAAGTCAATAAAACTTGATTGAGATGAGCAATGGAGGGTGAAGATCCCTAGGCCTCCTTTGTAACTCTTTGCACTCTGTAAACATCAGGAATGAAAGAGATGAAGTTCTCCTTCCATGGAAGTATAGTGGCTTTTGGGATGGATTCAAGCTCAAATTGTACAATTGATGGCTTCAGTTCTTAAAATAGGACCCTGTAAAACAAAATTATTTTACTACACAAAAAAGAGGCCTCAATGTGCAGATATTGATTGACTTGGTTGATATCCCTCAATTTATTCAATTGGGCACAAGAAACTTTAAGCAGTTTTGAGGGCTGTAAAGCTGTTTCCTACAAAAGGTGAATGCTTTCTCTTATATTCTCCCTTTACTTCTTCTGGAGTTAACTGCGTCTCTGTGTTTTCTCATTTCTTGGGTAAACTAGAGGCGTCGTTCAAGACTTCTCTGCTTCCATATGCATATTTTAGTTCATTTTTTAGGAGGGTGTTTTCATCAGAAAGATTGATTTTTCAGGCAGAGAAATGTTACAGCTTCTGATGACATCTCTAGAGTTTAAAGTTTCTTTCTTCCCCCATGTAAAGAAGCCGTAACCTGAACAATCTTTGTTGGGAGGGCATCAAAATCTAAAATAACTAGACTTCGTTGGGTGCTGAGCTTTGATATCTAACCATGAAATGGAAATATATACGGTGTAATAAAGTTTTTTATTTTTATTTTTATTTTTAGTGGATAGCTTACTGAAGGGATCCTAACAACATAATCATATTTGGGAAAAGCTATTATCTTGAATTATAAGAGGAAAAAGGAAGTTATCTTGGTCATCTTGTTGACAACATACCTCATCTTTAAGAACCCTACGAGGCTAAGTTTGAGTTCTAACTTGAATTAATCTGTTGGGCGAGTAGGCAATGCAGCAAAACCCGCCCTGAGGCCATATATCTTCTATGGGTTTTCTGAGGTACTCCTGTTCCATAAACTGAGCGTAAGTTTCAGGGCTGACTACACTTTTCCTGTTTTCCCAGATCGACTGCTGTAAAATTGCAGGTCCTGGGCAAGGAAAGGGACTCTGACTCGGTTGTTTCCATCACTATCTTCTTTTGACAACTATGACAGTCCTACACCGTGGGCTTTCTAGACATGCAGAAGTTGATATGTCAGATCAAGCTCTTTAGATTGAGAAAGGAGGTGGGGGAAAGAAACTGCATCCTGCATGTAGGGTACTATCCCTTTGTCCCCATCCAAATGAAGCTTCTTGTTTTTTGGTCTAGAAAGAGAGAGGATCTTCGCTCATAGATGTGATTATTTTGGACTTTCCCTTCTGTACCTACTGTCATGGATACTCTATACAAGTGTGTTATTTGAATGGATTCCGGAGAGTTTCACCGAAAGTTTTTCAAGATGTAGACAATCAGGATCTGGGAGATTGGCAACAATCAGGTGAGAGTTTAGGTTGGTAGATTGTCAGATGGTGTAACTCTGCAGAAATTCAAGCCGAAAGACTAAATATCATCCGGTAATGTTTCAATAAATAACAATTGAAGATACTGAGGAACCGGAAGATAACAATAAGTTACTACAATCTAAATAAAGATTTGCTTGTTAATGGAGGTTAAGCAGTTAAGATTTATGGTATAGATTACGATTCTTATCGACTAGGAATTTGTTATTTCAATAACACATAATTACTATAGATATCAGGTTAGTCGAACATGGAAGATACATTTTAGACCAAATAAATCTCCCCGAGTTTAGAAGTATTATTAGGTGTTCCCATTTGGAGATCTTCATCTCTAAAATAATTCCATTTTCAAGGTTTTTATCCCTAAGCATTCATCTTTAATATACTTTTTTATTTTTTTTATTTTTTTTATTTTAAGGTTTCTATTCTAAGGTGTTCTACTGCAAGGCATACTATCCTAAGGTATTCTCTCTTCTTTGCATATAGGAAGTCCATATTTACATATTTGAAATCTTTCAACTTTTGGATTGATTTCAATTATTTTGTTAAGCTTTAAAGGTCCATCACTAGATCAGTCATGTTTGCATACGACAAGTGGTATCATAGGTTCTGGCACCTGGCTTGATAAATGCTTCAAGTGGCGTGATTATGGATCCAAGGAAAGATTATTATGTGCACAATGTAGGAAATGTAGGGTGATTTGAGTGTTAATTTAAATAAAGATTAAGTTGTTAATGACTAAGATAAGCATTTAGATTAATTGTTTAGACTAGGATTCTTTATCGGTTAGGAATTTGTTATTTCAATAATGCTTGATTATTGTAAATATTGGGCTAATCATATGTAAAAATTATCTTTTAAATTAAACAAATCCTCCCAAATTTGGAAGCACGATTAGGTGTTCCTGCACAAAGGCATCCATCCTCAAAAAGTGTTCACTTTTAAAGGCTTTTATCCTAAGGCATTTATCTTTAAAAGGCATTTCCCTAAGGTCTCTATCCCTATGCTTTCATCTTTAAAAAACATTTTCTTTTAAAGATTTTCCCTCTCAAGGTGTTCTACCCCATAACATATTTGAAATTGTACCATGAGAAAGTTTGAGCGGTTCAAAATTGAACCTCTTAAGCTTTCTTATTGTGGGTTTCAAAAAATGTGAACAATGAACTCTTTATCTCTTAAGGAGGGAAAGCCTTATAAGAAAGGAAAACCTTTTAAAAATGAACACATTGATATAAGAACCTTTAAGAGGGAATGCCTTTTAATGATGAATACCTTGGGGTAAAAACCTTTAAAAGTGAACCTTTTAAAGATGGACGTCTTTGTGCAGGAACACATGCTGCATCAAAATACTTCTTGATATTTATAGTGATCAAACATTTTTGAAATAACAAATTCTTAAACAAAAAGTCTTAATTTAAACAGTTAGTTCTAAGCCCTAATCCTACCCATTAACAAACTAATCTGCATGGTATTTAATAAAAACCATGTGTTCTGTGGTTATTTGACAAGCTGCCTAAGTAATAAAAGAGAATTCTACAAGTATCTTCGTTTTTATTTTTATTTTTTGTCTTTACAACTGATATCAAAACTTGATTATATTTCAATAATTTCTGTCAGATTGGAATTCAAAGAACTACTGTTAAATCTTCATCAGTGAACGTGACAGGAAGACACTGTTTTGGCACACAAAATGCCCAACTAGCATGGTGAGTTGGTGCATCCCAATAGTAACATAAACGAGTTTTGAGGCCCATGTGAGGCATCCTAATGGAGAACAGAGTGAGCTACACCACCCTATAGGTGTCCCATCTAATCCATTTCCATAGGGAGGGTACTTAGATTGTCTTTTCTCCCCCACAAATCTCTTTGATTTTTCTAGCGACTGTAGATGCTTAGACAAAACTCTCTTAGTGGCATCCAAGCTGGTTGCTTTTTACCTCAATAACTTGCGACAAATATAGAATTCAGGGATGCCACAGAATAGTGATCTCATTGGAATTCAGGAATGGCACAGAATAGCGATCTCTTTGGACTATTAACCTGCATTAAAGGTTGGATTGAAACATCCAAGAAGGGAAAAGAGAAAAGATAGAAGGCTTGGCATGGGGCTGATTATGGCTGGTGGTGGGCACTCAAGCAAGGGGCATTTTCACTACAATTTTTTTCAGCTGTCAATCAATAGAAATCATGAGATGCCTCATCTTGTTCAGAAGCAGGGCGGTGTTAAAGGGGATGTCCGGTGTGGACCTGTCGAAGTTGGCCCCAGAAAAGAAGAGACTTTTAACCCGGGTCAGTGTTGCTCACAGCTTTGCTCTGCCTGTACATTTTCCTTCTTTCCAATCAAAATCCAACTTTCCTCGGGCAGATATTCTAAAGCTGAAGGCTCTATGTTAGGTTGAGGGAAGTATTTCCAGAGATCGTGTTCATACTAATATTTCCAGAACGTCTAACCATAATTACTAGCAGAAAGTCAAGATTTGATATGGGTTTTCATGGAATCGCAGGACTTGCATTTACAAAGTAAATGCAACCTGAAACAGCTGAGAAAAAAAAAACGTTAGTGACAAGGACTTTCAACCCTAATGATTTTGTCCAGTGCTTTGGTAAGCAAAGATAGGGCCAAGCTTTTTCCCAGCAAATGATGCCATTTTCTGAGCAAAGCTTACATTTCTTCTCTCCTGTTTTGACAAATTTTCCAACTTTTGTGGGCCTCTTGAAGTCCTCACAAAACCCAAGGAGGGTTAACATGGGTGAACAGAGTCCTTTTGTTTGTATCAGGTAGACCAGTTTTCACCGCCACAAGAATTACATCAAACGCCCTGTAAACAGCATTTTCCTGAATGTCCTCCAAATTGGGTAACAAGAGAGGTCGACCAAGGTCCCGGCCTAGTGATAGCTTCACATGCACACCATGGTAGCCCTCTCCTGCCTCATGATCAACCACTGCAGAAACCATGGCAGAGAGAGAGAGAGAGAGAGAGAGAGAGAGAATCTTTATGTGGGAAAGACGAAAAAAGAGGTGGGGCATTGAAAGTATAAGAGGGTGAACAACATCAATAAAGTGTAGATAGATATACTGAGAAAAGGGACTCATTGGACTCTCCCATAGCACATAAAGGGTGCTCTGATACCCAAGTTACAACCTTTTCCTCTTTTTTCTGATTCTTTTGACTCTCTTCAAACCTCTCTTAGGATCTACAAACTCTTTTACATCCTCCTTTTGCTTAACCAAAACTACCACTTTCCATAATTCCTCCAAACACTATATATAACTAGGTGGAAAGCCAAACCATAGTATACAATGGTATCTAATTACATCACCTACAAGAATAGAATAGCCAATAACAACATCAACACACTTAATTGCATTAGCTAAACAAATCAGGCATTTGCCCAACTTTTTAGCTAATCTGATTATGATATTAGCAAACATTTGGTCCAAATCCCATGTACCCAAGAGTGTCAATGGATATCTGGATTCCTGCCTGTTGAATGTTCCCAAAAATGGAAAGTCCAGAAGGAGATGGAGCAAATGCAAAGCAGAAGATGCCTGCATCGTTCACTGGAACAAGAAAGTTCTGTGCTGGAAGGGTCAGGGTTAACCCGCCCGAGAAATAGAAGGACACGGTTGGAACCCGAACCGTCACGAATCCAGATAGATCATAGCACGTGTCGAAAATGGATACTCCGGCCACCCGAGGAAGGTTCCCGGTTTGTTTGATATAGGCGTCACGAAACGCATCATAAGCGGAAGTTGGTAGCCTTGTCACCGGAGTGCCGGTGTCCATGACGAAGCCTCCGTCGCCCAATTGGGTCAACCGGAATAGGTCTTCCGAAATGGGTACCCGTGTGCCGCCGACTCCGAGACCCGATAGGCCGACGTAGTAGAAGCTCGGAGCTCGGGGGCTCCGGAGCAACGGGACCCATGATGCCCCGACTGGAAACGCTCCACGCCCGAACTCCAGCCACCCGGATGACCCGGCTCCACGGCTCACCAGGCAGTAGGTGAACGCGCCGCCTGCCTGCCCGCCGAGCTGGCCCAGAAAGGACATGGAGCCTCCTCCGAGACCCAACAGCCCGGAGGCTCCGACGAACATGCCCCGGTTCTTGTGTCCACATCCGATGGCGACGTTCCGGATCGTGGTCCGTCCGAAGGTCAGGGTCTCCAGCACGAGGGAGCCTTTTGTAAAGGATCCGTCACCGTATTCCACCTCGTACATACACTGACCCTTGTGGCAGCCGCCGCTGTCGAGGCGGTTGCACACAGTGGAGCCGCAGGAGATTCTGGAAAAGGAGCCGGAACGTGCCGGATCGTACACTGGCTCTGACTGTGGATAACACTGGTCACAAGGCTGACACTGAACCCACACAACATCGCTGCCCAGATCGACGACCATGTATTGACTGGTTGGCGGGCTACCAACTCCCACCTGAATGACATACTCCCACGTTCCATGATTCACGCCGGAAAGCACCTCCGACCCGAAGTCCTCCTGTACCTGATAAGAACCATCAGTGGAAGCAGCAGTGGCATTGCTAAGACGATGAATAAGGGCAGAGACCCTTCTAGCATCACGTTTCATGAGCTCAAGGAAACGATCATGGAAGCTGGTCTGCCGGGGTGGGACTATATTGTCTCTGTGCATTAGTTTCACCTTCCATTTTTTCTCACTATCATCAAGGCCATCCGTCTGGTGTTTTGCTGCTCTCCGGGGCTTGCCTGTTTTGATCGCAGCGATGGTTTCTTCAACTTTCAAGTGTTGGAAGTCAGGGTGGCGTGGCAGGGCCGTGGCATGGTGGTTTGCCGAAGAACCGGTGGTGGAAGTGGAGGAGGAGAAGCAGACAACAGGGGCTGGTAGCTGGTGGTGCAACACCACCACCAGCAATATCATGAGTAGTGGTGGCATGGTTGCGGGAAAGGTTTTTTGAGTTTTCTGCCCAACTTCAGCGTTTGCTTGGTACGTTTTGAAGGTGGGGGTGGATTTATTTGGCTCGAGTTCTGGGGTTTTGCAGAGGAAAATGGTGGGCCGGGGGAGGGAGGTTTCGTGGAATGTAATGGAGAGTTGTGTTTTTCTGTCTAGTTTTTTCTCTGTACGCTTGTTTCTTGGACTGATTTGAGGGTTGATGGAAGTATTCACATGTTGCTTATTCAACTTTTTCGCTTTCCCTTTTCCTGTATTTAAGGGTAATAACCAGTATGTTTACAGCAGGCTGCATGGAGCAAGAACATGGTAGGCAGACAGGAAATATACGGAAACACACTTCCTATACATACACATAAACGCCAAGTCTTTTGTTTCTTGCTTAAATCTTATACAAGAATGCTTAAACCATCTAGTCTTGAATTCTTTAATTTAGTTTGAGAGTATAAGTTTCATGTTCAAGATGAGAATACAAGTTGAAAATAGTGTGGCAGAAGATTTAAATTGTAAAAATCTTTTTATGAGGAAGAAAGACCCTTTAAGCTTTATATCACATACATGTAAAATATTGATCTTTTTGTCTCTTTTCCTCTTTCCCCTTTCCTCTAAACTACTGCCACACTAGATGGCACTACGAGGCACTTCACGTATGGAATGTGATTTTGATTGTCATGCTTACAGCCATTTCTTACTTTTGTCTAAACTCCACAGCATTACTATTAAAATGACATGATTTGAGAGAGAAAGGGGAAAAAGCGAATGGGGTCCTCAGAGACAAGAAAAGAAGGGGTAGGATTGAATATTGAGCCACCTTTTTCTTGCTGCTGCTTTTTCGTGTCTACCCACCTATTTTGGCAACTGATGCAGGCAAAGAAAACTAGGGACCTTTGGATCCTTTCTGAAGGGCTGCACGTCCTGGTTTCACAAGGGTTGGTCAAGTTTTGCACCCTAGAAATTCAGTTGTCTGACAAAATAAGTTACTGCAATTTTCTTAGCCAGAATCGGTTTCTCCCAACCCAAACATGTCTCTGTTCATCAAGAAACATGATGACTTCCCTTGCTGCAGTCTCAACAATCAATGAAAAGCCACTAAAGGTACGTTATTGCATTCACAACATGACATAGATGATGCACATTGACTCTTGCGTTGGAATTCAACATGAAACTCCTCCATAATCATTCCATGTTGACTAAAAGTTTTCATCCTTCCTTGGATCCCAGAAGGTTTCCATGTTTCAAAGGACAAAAAGGCATTGATAGAAAATATAATGTTTTACCATCATTTCAACAGGTTATAATAATTTCGGAAGAAACTGGTTCTTTAGTCTTAAAGCCCTTGATCTAGACAAGGAGGTGTTCTTCTAAATTTCATCATATCCCTTATAAGACATTGAAGACACATGATACTTCCCCGTCTAAATTCTAGGAAATGCATATGCATGCAGAACTTTCGTAGGAGCAGTTTTGGAAATCTATGGTTCTTGGCACTGAATTATTCTGAATATACTAAGAGAATTTCTTATGACTGTAAATGTGCCAACTTTAAGGGTTTGAGCCACCAAGTGGGGGTTCTGGGTCATCAAAAAAAAAAAAAAAAAAAAAAGATTAAAAAAGAAGACCACGTATCACTGTATATTTAACCAGCTCCATGAGTTGAATGGAGACTTAAAAGTGAAAGAAATATAATTTATTCAACATATATGTATTGTTGAACTTTATGCCTTAGCCCTTTTCAGATAAAACCTTGAAAAGCTTTAGCTACAGAAATGGGAATATAAAAAATGCCAAAGAGCCCACCATCCCTACGCCATATTAAAAAATACAACATATGCACCTAGATTCAACACTCTGATATTTTCTAATCTATCTTAACCTGCTCTGAGGTCATTACCTGGTACTGTCTCATGGAGGAAGCTTCCTTCAAGGAGTACTATGCTGAAACTCTTGCAAGGCATCGGAATCTTGACTGTTCTTCAATTGAACCACTGATCAGATTTGAGCCGTTTGAATTTATCTTTGCGTGTGTCTCGGATCTATGTTGATAACTTTTAGCTATGATCACTGGAGTTTAAGAAAAATTCACTTTTGACAGAGAGTAGCGAGATGAAAGACTTGGATTAGTGTTAAAAATGAGTCAATGGGTAATTTGATACACAAATCTAGAACATGATGCCTGAAATGATAGAACTCTGAGCCATGTCCAAGAAATCAACCCACTGAAAATCGACTTATTTGCACGATAAAGTAAGTCATATTCTGCCATCAACCCAGCTTCTGTCGTATAAAGAAGTCGATATTCTAATATTATTACGTATAATTCAAGATATGTTAACTATTTGAAAACTTGGTTGATAATGTAAAATATATAACCAAGAGTTGTAATGTTAAATCAGGATTTTGTTTATCTTCAGACTGAATTTGGACAAAATAGTGCATCTGTAGATCCAGATCAAAAGTTGCCAATTATGGACTCTATTGGCCTCACTGTTCTGCAAACGAGGGAGATGACCCATCTATACTGTTCTATTGTTAGGTATAGGTTTTTCTTCTTCGCTTGAATGTGACACTAATCAGTGGGCGGGTTTTTTTGGAATGCTTATGCATGACCAAAACCCGATGATTCTAAATTGATGCAGCTTTTGCTAAAGCATTTCACGCGTGATGTGATGCAGGGAGTAGGGCACAGGACTGCATGACGTGAAAGTTGCAAGCTGTTTCTGCATGCAATAATAAGTCCATTAAACGGAGTACCCCATATGCTTTTTCCATGGCAGAATAAGCACAATAATGCTCAATCAAGTGGACGTACGATAAGCTGTTCACTGTGTAAGTGGAAGGGCGACTTTAAGAGGTAGGAGAGGCTGGTTGCAGTCGAACCGTAGCTTTTTTCTGCATGATTAATCCAACCGCCCCTCTTACCAGGCTGCTGTTCTGTGCTGGAGTAACAGTAAGTGGAACCTACAAATATGGAGTTTCAAATAAGGGACATGGGCCTTTTCCCTGGTTGCTCACATGGATATATGGGTTAAATCTCAGAATCTAACTTTAAACGAAAAATCTTTTTTTTTTATGAAGTAAAATATAAATATATGACGCTTATCAATACAAGATAAGATTAGGGACATACTCCTATGATGGATCTTTGCATAGGTTACAGTAAAAATGAACTTTTCCTCCCTGATGTTTTCAGTTTTGAGTTTACTTTTTTCATGATCTTCTTCATGCTTCGGCTCCGATAATTTAAGTAAAACATCATCTACAGTGTTCATTCAAGTTAACCTTTGATTAGTTATGTGCACGGGTTATCCCACAGAAAGTTGTGCTTCTTTTGTTGTTGAAACACACGTTCAATCATGCAAAGTGATAGATTAAAACAAACACAGAAAATACAAAATAAGACCCTCTTTTTCCCTAATTGAGTGGAGTAGTTAGTCTAAAGCAAAAGATTGCTTGTAATCTGACATTTTAACTCTATAGTGGTGGCTGAGCTCATTCTTTTTGGCACAATGCTAGGACAACAGTATTACCTAAGATTTGTCTGTCAGAGGTGATCAAGGCTGCGCAGCCCATAAACTAATGCTTCTATCGTAATCAGGGTTCCAAAACCAGATTCGAAGACCCAATCGGATACATCTTCAACCTTTACAGAAGATTCATGAAGATTTCGCTGCTCAATGGTTAAACTAAAACCACTGCCCACCGCTGAAATAAGGCAGCTGTCTCTGGCATGGCCAAAGGGTGAGACCTGAATTCATAGAAAATGCAGGAAAAACTTTGAACTTGCATGGTGGAGAGAAAATTCTAAGGCAGGCTCCACTAATCCCACTTTCTGTCACTTAAATATAATCCTCACATTGACATTGTTCGAATGAGAAAGAAAGATCTGAGTTCGTGGGGAGAAGATTAAGACAAGGGGATTCTCGATTGAGTTAATGCTCAGAAACACGACAAGACCAACCTGAAACGATAGGGTGGATAAAAGAGAAAAGGGGAGTTAGTGGGAATAATGTCACGAAGAATACTAAATTGGAGTTGGAACACATAAGATTGGCACGACATTCAAATAATTGAACCATTATTAGAGCCTAAAAGTTGCTCGTACTTTTAATAATAGCACCATCATTTGTTTACTCTCTCTCTCTCTCTCTCTCTCTCTCTCTCTCTCAATAATACGTGCTTGACATGCAAATGCCCGTACGAGAGAATCCTCAACTGGTTTATTGATATTGTTTAGACGAGATTTTGTTTCTGCTATGAGTTCTACAAATCTAAGCCTGTGTTATTAATCGTGCAAATTTGTAGAACTAACACCAAAAACGGTTTATAAATAGAAGGCAGACCCGCCATTTCTGAAGCAGAAGCTAGCTTGTTTCTTAATCTGAGTGAGATCATTCTCAACAAAAAGAATGTTCTTAGCCGGGTTTGTTGACAGGGAGAGGATAAGTTTAGAAACACCATGTCGTTTTCAGAGGATATTGAGAGAATCCTTCACTTTTTGGTGTATGATGAAGGCCAGCCTTTAGATTAGAGTGAAAGCTAAGACTGTTGCAACCCTTGCTGTGTGGGGATAGACAAACGTAGAATGGACCCAGGGTTTGTGAACCTCCAAGGGCTTGCACGAACCTTCGTGCTTGTTTCTGGTCATAAGCTTATAGTTCTTTCACTCTGCCTGCAAATCTTTGATATCACTTGTTATTTTGAGAATCTTGGCAACTAGCAATTGCAGAATCTGATACATGTTGATACAAGAAAGTAAAAGGCTCAATGGCAGCCTGTCTAATTTGCATCCTCGAAGTCAGGTCCTGCAGCTGATTGTCCCATGGAAATCGAGTCAAAGCATCAGATTGTCATGCAGATCGACCAAAAGCCAGGAATTCAGGACTCTTCTTATCATACCAACTTCCTATTAACAGGTCTTATTACATTTTTTAATCTTGCCCAGAACTGCAAAGCAACAAATTCAAACAGTGTAGTATCGACTCAAAACTTCGATTTCAGGCAGGCTACTGATGCAAACTTCACCTCAGCCGCCTCCAAAAAGTTGTACAAGTACGCAACTGAGAGCACTGTGGTGCTGTCACCCGTGGAGGAATATCATATTGAGTGGAAAAGTAGGCACTAGAGAAAACACCATCTCACGTCCGCATAGCCTTTTTCAACCCACCGTCAGTATAGCCTTTTTAATTCCATCATTCACATTGCCCTTTTCGGGTTAAAGAAATGAGAGTTATGATCTTGTAGAACTCCAATAGGGTAGTGGTTTAAACTGGTTTTAAACTCTAGTAGCTTTGGTAATGCCGTGAAGATTAGTTTGTGAATAGCAGTCGGTGAAGACTACAAAATCTGCAGTTTCTTAGTTGTCATGTTTATGTACCTAACTTTCCATAGATACCTCTCTCTATGATATTTTGAGTCAACATATACCTCTCTATGTATTACCATTTCGTGAAGGGAATGACTAGCTCGAAATCTATTGAACTGAAAATGTTTGTCTCCACTATTACTGATATTTTCTTCGTTATGTTCCATTTTTTCTTGTTTTAGGAAAAGGTTGCGTTTGATTTTCAAGTTCGAGTTGATTGAATTTAATCCCTATGTTTGAAGCTTCAAAAGTTAACCTTTTAGATTATAAGTGGTTTAGAGAATAGTTTTTCTATAGAAATTATGTTACATGACCTTAACGGGATTCTACATGTTTAAGAAAATAATAGGGTGGTGTAATCATTATCGTCAGTAGGGCTTGTTAAAAATGATGAATCAAGTGGCGAGAGAGTAATTCCAAAATTCTTCAATGAAAGAATTTGGATAATGACTGGAAAGAGGTCTTGAAGTAGTCAAATTATCCTTAATGATCGGCAAGACATTCTTTTATCTTTCTTTTCATTTTTCTGTATTATCACTAAAATTTATCATTTTAACATATGATGCTTATATGGTACCTAATTGTGAAAATGTGATTCATTGAAGAAGTCGCTTTCTCCACATACTGCATGAATACCAAATTCTATTGTTTTTTGTTGAATAAAATGAAGTGCTTTAAGTAGTTTTAAGAAGTTCAAACTATCACTCTAAAATGATGTTTAATAGAAATAACCTATTGTCACACACTTCTCTTATATCAAGAATATAAGCAGGATAATTTATCTATATAAATATGATGATTACTTCTCTCAATTAAGGTCAACCTTTTGAAATAAAATCTAAACTAGTGACAAGTTGTATCAAAGCTAAATCACAACTAATTGACTATTATCCCTTGGTGTAAAGTAGGTAATGGACTTTTACCCTGTAGCACTTCAAATCCCCTAGTATTAGATACCCCTAGTGTCAGGTAAAGAGGACAATGTAAATTCTAGTGGAGGAGAATGTTATAGACTTTTTGTACATTAGGAAGGCAAGTAAGAATTTATAATCTTATAAAGAAATTTGACTATTTTTTCCATTGAGTTTGATTTTTGGGCTAAAACTCAAAATTGAATCACAACATTTTCTTAAATGGTGAAAAGTGATATAAAAACCGTCTTATTAAAACCTTGTAATGGGTGGTAGATGATTATAAAGATATCGCGAATCTAGATTAGAAAAAAAAAAAAAAAAGTAGGGGAAATTGGATGGTTTATTCGAAGATCTCTAATTTCTTCTTTAATTAGTATCTTACCTCTATATACATATATGTACTTCTTTCCAACACGATAACATGACAGAAGATTAATAATAGGTTGTTATGTGTGTACATATACATATATAACATATATGTACTTCTCACCACTTGCAGGTTTTTCTAATCATTTCTATTTTTCTCCGGCTTTTCTGTTCGTAGAAGATTCATATTCAAACTAGCTTAATACAAATTTGCTAATTCTTTATCTAGATGAATTGCATGCAATAGAAGAATGCATTAATATAGATCTAAGAACACTGGTTCATATCAGTAAGAAAACTTTGATAACATCGAACTTTTAGATGAACAAGCTCTGGCGCCATTACTACATTAGAAAGTGCAGCTCTAGTACATATCCAAAAGTCATGACAAAAGTACATTTGGAAATATAAACATGATGGTGCTTATTCATAGAGAAGCAAGCATTTATTTCCTAAGAGCTGCAGATGCAGTTTGAAGCACTCAAGCAGTCGGCAACAGCTTCTTTATATCCTTCTGCAGAACGTAACAGGGAACCAACATTACTTAGCTTATCAGCTGAGCGATTTAGCAGAATGATAAATCAATAAACGGCTAAGGATTGGTTTTACCTCAATGCTCAGAGGGGAGGTTGTGGGGGCGTATCGCTCAATGACCTTTCCATCTTTATCAACCAGGAACTTTGAGAAATTCCACTTTATGTTGTCTCCAAATAGGCCACCTTTGCTGGATTTCAGGAACTTGTACAAAGGAGCAGCAGTATTCCCATTCACATCAACCTTATAACGCCAAAAGTAACATTTCATTAGGCATTATCTACAACTCAGATGAAAAGCAGAAGCCCATAAAACACATAAATAAAATTCAATCCCTCTTGTGCAGAGGTTCATCGGTGTTATCGATACTATTATGGAGTCCAAATTAGGTGTGGGGACAAAATTTTCCATTTTCAAGTAAGGCAAGATGGTAATTCTATAAAATAAAGTTCCTCTCAAGTTGCCTAAAGTATGAGACTTAGGAAAATGCTATGAGTGTTATGTCCTTTGTTTAGCAATTGGAATGACCAAGGAGAGACGCTGCCAGAGAGAAAATTTTCTAATAGCTCCTAGGGATATGCAATCTCTCAAATAGTGGAATAATTACTCCACTGTGAATGTAGGGATGATTTATCCCAAACCATGTGATATCCTTAATGTTCTTTATTGATTGTTATGTGTGTGTTTGCTGTCCAATCCTCCTAAATTCTCCCAACAGTAGTCATTACTGGCTTCAAATATCTGTTGTCAAGTATATAATCCATTCTACTCTCTCCTTACTACTGTCACCCAGTTGCAGCCCTCACCACCATTTTAATAAGAGCTATTAATGCATAAAGGCAAACAACAGACTACACAGGACATAATAATATTTGACCTACCCCAACTGAACTACCAGCATATCAGTTCTTAGGAAATTAATAATCCTAAGGAATAAGTCTTTGACCTCAAAGTCAGCTTGAAAAAACACTTTAAAGATCGACTAGGGAAAATCTAGTCATGGTTAAACAAAGTGGCTAAACAGTAGCTGAAAGATACTTGCCAGAAAGCATCTGCTAAAAGGATAAAAGAAAGCTGATGAATGAAACATTCAAGCCATATATCAATTAAGCATGACAATAGAGATCCTTCAATCTCTTGACCTTGTATGGTCATTTAGTAAATGTAATCAGTTATATAATGCTAGAAAATAAACCTGGCATATCCTGCAACATAATTCTAACACATTCGTGATAACCATTAAAAGCATCTCCAACAATTAGCACCACAAATACAAACAACTTTCATTCATCAAGTATCTATTCATCTTGCTTTACACAAAATTCCGATCTACCATCCTTGACACCTCCACCACTTGAGCTCTTTTGCAAGCTTATTGACAAAATATATTGGTTACACAGAGAGAACCAACCCAGTTAAAGTTTCAGAAATTGTTCTGTTTGATCTTGTTCCCTGACATTTAATAATTCAAATCAACAGATTAAACTATCACTTAGATCTTGTTTTGTTCTTGTCAAAATGTGGTAACCTAAGTATCCAAAGCTATCTTCAAGTTTGACAGTCCTTAAGAATATAAGAACACTGAAATTTGTACCTTATCAAATATAGGGAAATCAGCCTTAAAGCGAGTGCAAGCAAACTCTACAATCTGCTCATTGTTTCCTGGCTCCTGAGCTCCAAACTGATTGCATGGGAATGCTAGAATCTCCAATCCTGAAACAAGGCAGAAGCAAGATCATTCCTCCCGCATCCAAAGTACGGGGAAAAGAAAAGTCGCAAACAAACTCTCTCCTCTGCTTTGGGTCGGTCTGGTCTAATCGAAGTCAACTGACTCACACTCATCCGTCCTTTAGTTATTTCCCTAAAACAAGGGTCGCAGCTAGATATCCCAGATATGATTGACTGAGCCCAGTGAAATACAACGCCACTAAAACAAAATTCTGAATAAATAATTCAATAACTAACTAAAGGAGAATAAACTAAAAAGAATGAACAAGAGGTAATGAAAGTAGACCTTGATCTTTGTACTTCCCATACAATTCAGTCAGCTCAGAGTAGTTAGAATTAGTCAAGCCACTGCATCAAAAGTTGAAAAGATACATTAAACATCCGAGATGAACAGCAAGATGGGGTGGCACCATTCTTTTTGGTTAATGTTTCTGGTCTAAGAGCAGTCTTGCTCTAACCTGTTGTATATTCCTAAGGCAACCTACAAATACCATTTCCATAAAAACTATCCTAAAAGGAAGTTGAATTGCATGGTCTATATTACGGCTAATTCATTCACATAGGAATATTCTTATCCAATGTCTAGTCTCCACATTGAATCAAGAAACCCTCCCACTCAGAGACAGTTAAAGGTCCAAAAAAAGGCAGGGGACGAGGGAGAAGCAATAACATACCACTGCGATGCAACGTTGACGATCAAGAGGGCCTTCCCCTTATACTGGCTGAGATCAACATCTTGTCCCCTAGCATCCTGCAAGCACGAAAGGTAACTGCGGTGAATGAAGAGTCGGTTCATGGGAGATTATGAATAGATAAAACTGATTTCAAGGCCTCCAATTGACAGAAGGATGAACTGTGCGCCCCTTCGGACGCCAAGACTCACTAATTTAGCTCCACTTATGGAGATGTAGATTTTGGTAACAAGTTAGCTGCCTGTGATACCTAGTTGTGAAATTTAAGGAACAGCATACAATTATCAAGCAAACACAATCCAATCAGGGAATTGCTGATTAGGACACAAACCTTTTGTTCTTATATTTGTCGTTTTTTATTTTTTCCTTTTTCTCAGCATCCAAACGCATGGACCCCGATTGGCAGGACAGGAATAATTAAATTCCCGCATATCTAATGCTACCCCACAAACGCATAGAATCGACCCATTTCCACAAACCAAATCTTACACAACCCACATGAAATTCTCCATAAAAGAGAACTCAAAGAAACAAAAGGGGATCTCAGAAGCTGTGTGAGGGAAACCTCATCCACAGAGAATAAATCTGACCTTAACGGTAAAGTCGTGGACTGATGCGCTCTGTGACTGGCCAGCCATTGCACGGAACGATTGCAAACTACTGAACACGGGCGTCGGGAACCCTGTCTTGGGTTGTGTGGAGAGCAAACAAAAGGGCAAAATCTGTGGAAAAGGCAAATGGGATTGCTTGGAAATATACGAGATTTGCCTTGTCAGCGGGATGTACGCAGTTACGGGACCCAAGATTTGATTTTTACGGAGGAGAATGCGAGTTGAGAAACCCTGCATCGGCCCTCCGATATATAAGCTTGGGGATTGATAAGGTCATCTTTGTGAGAATGATATAAGATATGCATTCATACCTTACACGTGTTGGGTCGTGCACTTGTACACGTTTGAAACTCCAAACAAGTGTTGGCTTTCTGAGTCCAGCCAAATTGAATGGCATGAACATTGCATCAGAGAAGACGTCATGGTGTTTGAATTGGGTGCTAACCATTTATAGCTTTTGTGAACAGTGGATCGTGAAGGGTATTTGCAGCAGGAACTTGTGGTTCTAAATTGGGAAGACAAACTCTGAGACGTGTCGTTCTTCGATTTTTTTGAAGCTGCAGTCTTGAGGATGAAGCATCATTTCTGAAGCAGTGTGAACGGGAAGAAGATGGCAGCGACGATATTCAGGTCTGAAAGCATCTTAAGATCTGATTTCTGGAAGAAAATTGTCATGCTATGAGGAAAGTTGGTACATCAAGAAGAATTTGTAGTTGAAGAGGACAGTTTCGGTTGACGAAGCGAAATCCATAACATATGCAGTTTGAAAAGAACTTGAATCAATATTCTGCGACAACCGCGGCCTTGTTCTAGAATGTCAACTACCGTGTCGGTCATCGATTTCGTGTTCGTCGGCCTGCTCGATGATGTTGTTGGGTTGAGAAGTGACGGAAGCAACCCATTATTCTCAGATGTTTCAGGCCAAGAGTGATATGAATAGTAATGGGCTATTCGATGATATGTACTTAGATTTGAACCTTGTTTTCTGCCCAAATTGAAAAAATGTCACCCCATTGTGATATTTGTTAAAATGGTCCAATTCCGGATTCATGAATTCATGTAATTCCGGATTACTGAATTGATAAAATTCTCATTTACACTTAGAGAGGTTTGCAAATGTCAAATAGGAGGTTATTTCATTACTATGTGTAAAGATTTTTTTTTTTTCACTCACACATAGATAAGGAGTTTCTCGACTTTTAGACAAGATTGACGAAGATATTCAATAACTCAATAATTGATTTGTATGTAAAAAAATATATAGTAGAAATAACAAGATATAAACATTTAGGACTATGATCATATTTATTTTATTGTCATTTCACTTTTAGTATTTCTTTTTTATTGTATTTGTTCTGATTAAGTTTCTCTTTTATATTTTATAAAGCCTATTAAAAGTAAAGAAGAAATTATTCAAACAACTTTTTTTGATGTTTTTATTTATCTATTCTCTTGGTAGAATAAGAGTTTTATAACGGTTACAGTTACATTTATGCTTTTACTTCTTACAGTTACGTTTATGTTTTTATTTCTATGTTCTCTAGAACAAGAGTTTATGGCAGTTATGGTAATTATGGTAATTAAAGTTACGTTATGTTTTTATATTTTTATTCTCTGGACAGAACAAGAGTCGGACAACCAAATTCGTAACAGTAGGATTAAACTAAACGATCCCATTTATCGCAGCTTTGGTTTAACTCTGATTTTCCTTTTCATAGGTAACCCTATTCTTGAATCATCCTTTTTAGTACAAAGTTGAGACGTAGAATTGACTGTGAAAAAGTGAAAAACATAATAATTGGCCAGTGAGATGTAATGGACTGATCATCTTTGAACAAAGTATGCAAATCTCTTATCTTTCTAAGTAAAAGTTTGATTTTTGGATTTACAGAAAGTTGGTTTGCAATTCCAAGGTTCTTGACTGATAACCTTCCCTGCAGACTGAAAACCGTGCATACTTTCAATGAACTTAATGACGGCACCTACTCCGATAACCCACGTTTACTATGATGCTTAGTATACCATCAACCTACTTTGTAGCTCATAATGGCTTGATCTAGCGTAATGCATGGGAAAACCAAAAAGCCCTATTGAACGGTTCCATGCCATTTACTAATCACGTGACAAAAGATATCATATTCATAGACAACATGGAAGAAATTTTACTAATAAAATTGGTTATTTTATCTTTAACAGGGCATGTGTGCTCTAAAATATGCCCAAAAGACAATATTCTAGGCGTATTTTCTGGTTTTGGCTCTAGTTAAAAGCATCATGTATCATAAAAATCCTCCTATTAAGCACCCAACGTGCAAGGATACTTTGATCCAGGCAAGTATTGCCAAGGCATTGACCACCCATATTCATGACACTATTATAAGGTGGAAAACCTAACTTTTGTCCTTCTAACCTTGACTAAATCAATTCAAAACTCTCTCTAATTTTCCCGAGAAAAGGGAAAAGAAAAAGAAAGATGGCCTACACCACACCGGAAAGAAGAAGAATGAAACCAGAATTCCCTCCTATGAGATTAAAAAACTCACTTTAGAACGTGCAACCTTCTCTCCCACATCATGGCGTACATCAAGCCATAAAAAAATTAGCAATTCTCAATATTGCAAACATGTGAAACATTGGAACAACTTTGAATAACATGTGTTATAGATCATTCGAAAATGTAGATCTGCACAAAAAAGTTACAAAAAACTTTCCACCGGCTATGCTTTGCATAGGATGGGAAGAACTCATTGAACAAATGAATAAAAAAGCAACCACGGTTTACAATTCATTCATTCTGCTTACTCTTTCCAGGAGATTATTGATTGATATGGAAAATGCATCCTGGAACTTCTGAAGCTCGGAATTTGGATCCGCATAGACTAAACCAGGAAGCAATTCATACACTATAAAGCTCCTAATGTCCTCCCTCTGCCTTGTGGAAATCTGCATGAGCTTCTCCACTACATTTACCTTCCTTTGCCTGACCTCTTCTTCGTCTATGAACACAGAGTATTTACCATAGTCCTGTGACAGATGCCATGGATACTGGTAGTAAGCTGTGAAAGGAGAAAAGACTACCGGAATGCAGCCGGAGACTAAAGAATCAAACACCGATTTCCTTGTTGGGCTATCCCCTTGAGGCTGCAAGCAGAACTCGGACTCCGTGAAGAGCTCGATGACTGACTCGGGCTCGTCGCACCCTCCTGAACGGCAGTCCAGATGGTGGCATACTCCGTTGTCGGTGGAGTTGCACTGGTTGATTAATATCGACCTGATGTTGTCCGGTTGATCAGGCCGTGCTGCTCCGGCGAAGCTGATAAGGTTTCTACGTTTTGAACTGATTATCTTCTGCTGCCATGAGAAAATGTCATCGTCTGAATGAGGATGGAAGAAGGTGGGGTGTGGAATTCCGATGTCATTGAGGTGCCATGGCTGGCGTTCGATCAAGAGCTTTACAGGGTTCTGCATTTGATCAAGGTGTAAAAACCTTGTTCCCCATGGAGAATCATCCCTTCTCCTGAAATCCCACGAAATTTTCCCCAAGACAAATACATGATCCTTACCGGAATTCCGAGCCCAAGACGGCTGCTTTTCCAGCCAGTTTATGAGTTCTAACGACAAGGTGTCCTTGACATCAGTGGACACATTCTTGAAATGCCATCTTAGAATATCTAAACCACCATAAAAAGGGACATAAAAGAGCTGGGCTTCGCTCTCATTATGAACCCTGCATTGATGCTTCAAGACCCTGGCATGAAATATTGGCTCCAACGAATACTGATGAGTCTTATACCATCTGTTCCCAAGCTTTGGTAATGGCACTCCCAATGCATCGTTTTCGAAATACTTGCAAAAATCCGCCCATGGTACCATATCATGGCACTGACCCACCAAGTCCTTATTGAATTTCGATGGCAAATCATAAACATAAATCCCCCTCCCATCACACTGTGGATAATTCTTGTCTGACCTCCATGATCGATGCAGCTCCAACTGTTCCTCGACGATCTTCTTAGCATACGCAATCTCCCCCTCTCGGGTTTGGTTTTCTTGCCTGATAACTGGAATAGGATCATCCTGTGTAATGTTCAGAAAGTTCACAGCATTTGCAGCCTCCACTTCGTCTCTGTCGAATTTCTGTTCAGTTGGATCGGGGTCGTCCAGAACAACGTTTTCAACCTTCACATCATCTGCAATCTGCACTTTACTGTTTCCATCGTCTCTGTTCCCGGAAACAGGATCCGGGTCGGCAACCTGCTCTGCACCGCTGTTGATAGTAGACTGAACAACAGTATGGTTGTCTACGGTCAATGGGATATGCAAGTTTTGGTGAGTGCCGGCGGAGAGGCAATAGAGGTTGTTGAGCTTCCGGGAGGAGACGCAAACATGGACAATATTCCCGGATATAATGGTGGTGGAAGAAGACCAGAGGAAGATGAGAAAAAGAAGGAAAATAGCAGCAGGGATTCGAGAGAGAAAGCTGATAAAGAACCGATAGTATGAGCAAAATCGTTCTGCTTCTACCCTTTTCAATGGTTTCGATCTCTTTTTTGAAACGGAGAAGGCCATTTTCGGAGGATGAATGCTTGTTCCTGGCCTTTGCTTCTGGTTTTTCTAGTGGGAAGGTGGTTGCAATGTCGTCGGAGGGATCTTTAACATGGAAGCACGTATTATGCCTAGCCATGATATGCGCGCACGTCCACATGTATTGGCTATTTTCTATTAAAGATTGTGTCTCATCATTGGCATTGTTGTATACGTTGTCCTTGATATATTCCATTAAAGACCGGATATCATTTCTCATGTTGTTCAATTCAACCTCTCTTATCAGAATTTAGATAAGAATATTTTCCAAAAAAAAAAAGAATTTTTTTTTCTTTTTGTTTTAACTTTTGACGGTCGGGTGGTTAAGTAAACATAGGTCTTAGTACCTCCACCCCTTACTTAAGGTTGCTCATCATGATGAAGAGGCTGCTGGGATTTGTTAGAAGAGAAAATAAGCTAGTGGAGAGGTGGAAGATATTTATTGAAGAAGATGAAAGTTCAACATTAAGAAGATCTTTTAATGGTGTTTAAAAATAAAAAATATTGTTCAAATTCATAAAGTAGCATTTAAATTGGACTTTAAGCTTATTTATATTATGACATTAAAGTTTAGGTTAATTCCTTCAACCTCTGTTCAAATTTAAACTCTTAAAATATGTTTGATATATAAAGAACATTTATTCTATTTTGTTTAATCTTGAGTTCAAAGTATGCTCACATTAAGAAAGAGTGTTTAAAACAAAACTCTTATTTAGAAAGATAGATTTTTAGATAGTATTTAATATAAAAAAAATTAGCTTTTAAATTACACTTTAACTTATTTTCGTTATAGTTATTGATGCCTACAAAAAAAAAAAAAAAAACCACTATCAATACTTGTTAAACTATAATTAAGTGAAGCAACGGAACTATGACATGAACATCAAACTATTAAATAAGTAAAATTAGTGCACATATGAAAAAAGAAGTCCTACAATGGAGACAGTAGATGTATCTAAAAATCTATTAGAGAATGGAATAGCTCTCAAAAGTTCGTCAATGGATGGAGATGAAGTGTCTAGAAATCATATTTTGCTAATTTAAATGTAGTGCCATTGAAACTGTCGGCAAGGTTTATGCCAGCTACCTTTTTAAACATACAACTCAACTTGCAAACGTCAACTAAAGCAATTGAAGTAGCATGCCTCAAGCAAGATTGGTGAGGTAGACCCTGAGGTGTCATTCAAAATACGCACATCATAAGAAAAAAACCGAGCTTCTTCCGACATTTTCAAACTAATGACTACAAAAGCCACTCCACACCTGCTCATGAAAAAAAAAAAATGTATACTTATTTATTCCAAGTGCAAAGATCTGGTCTTTAATTGCACAGAAAAAAGAAACCTCCAAGTGTAGAAATCAGAGAAATCAAGGACGGTGAAAATTACAAAATATTTGTGTGCCCATGCAGAGAGTGATTAATCAACACCCTACCAAATCTCTGAAAGGTAAATAAAATTATCCATGTAGAAATAATAATTTGTGTTCTTTTTGCACACATTTTCCAATAAAAATTTATTAAAAAAAAAAGCAATGAGCTCTTGTATCCATTAAGGTAGAGACAAATATATTTCTTAAGGAACAGACCATATAAACTATACTGTTCATCTACTTCAAAAGCAAAATAGAAGGGGAAAAAAACCTGACAGAATCAATAATATATTTATTTTATTTTTTTCATTATTATTTTGAGTCTTGTTAAGAGATCTATTATTTAACCTAAAAGCCAATGTAAGAGCTAATAAAATCATTTTTTCATCTAACCATATTCTCATTATATTTCTTAATAAGGTAGGATCATTGTTTTGGATTGGGGAAATTTGATGAAGTATTTTTACTTAAGAAAGTAAGGCCTTCACAGGGATCATCAATTGTTAGAATTTTGAATTATAATAAAATATTAAAGTAACTAAAGGAAATGGTTTGATTATAAAACTTCTTTCACTTTCTTTCTTAATATGTATTTATTATATATAATTTGAACAAAATGTTAGACATTTTCAAAATAAGATTGTTGAAATACCTTATTAAATATTGATTCTCATGTCATCGCTTAACAATGCATGATCATTGCTCACATCGCAACAAGTACAATTAGTATAGTTTACCAAAAAAGTCCAAGCAATCTCCTAACTTGAAAGGCACTAAAAGTGACGATTTGTATTATTTAGATGCCAGACGCAAACTCATATTTTATGACCAACATGTGCCCCACTCCGTCGTAGAGGTATCTTAGAAATGCAAAGCTTATTTTATAAGTAAGCCCCTCTTCAAAAGCTAAAGATCCTAAAAGTTCGCTCCCCATGCATGAGCTTTACAGCACTGGAGATTCAGGGAACAGAGAAGACAGAGAACCACGGCGACTAAACCCTAGTCCGGAAGCATCTCTTCGTTCCGTTTGATTCATCAGAACATGTTCGGACACAAGCAAAAACGTAAGGAACGCAGAAACAAGCAGAAAATGTAAGACGTCCTCCACCGCACCAAAAAGAAGAAGATTGCAATCCGAATTTCCTCCTATGAAATAAAAAAGTCACCTTGGTGCGTGCAGCCTTCTCACCCACGTCGTGGCCTTGACTTGTCATACATTAGGCCATAGAAAAAGTCGGTAGTTTCCAAAATTTAAAACATGTAAGCCTTTGGTAACTTTGAATAAGATATGTTAAAGATCACTTAAAAAATGTAGATCTGAGAACCTTACTTTGAATAACTGCGCGCAAAAGAGTAATAAAAGACTGTCCGACATCTATACTTTGCATATGATGGGAAGAACTCAATGAACAAAATAAAGAACAAAAGAAATCCCTGGTATACAACTCATTCCATTCCCCTTATTTTCCAATATATATATATATATATATATATATACATATTCATTGATATGACTCTAGGAATCTAGGTCCCTATATGTCACAAGACGCAATGAAAGGGAAAAAGAGAAAAAGCCGACACATGGATGAATTCAACTACATTGGGTTTTTTTTTTTTTTTTTTCTCCTTATAGATGGCTAATCATATACTACTCTGTATGGTAACTAACTATCCATGAAATAATTACAAGTTGTACATTGAATAATCCTGATCTTGGGAAGGCAAGTGTTTTCCATGCCATCCTAGAATACTGTAAACAAATAGTTTTTGGTAATTGTGAGAAGATAAGTGTTTCTCACTTAAGAGACTTGCACAAGTCAATATTCCAAACCTAAATAGAATAATATTTCTTTTTGTAAAGGGTTTCTATTAGCAAATATGCTTGTTGTTCCTTTCTAAGATATGGTGCATCTCAATGATCCTTTCTTAAAGCTTTCTCCTTATATAATGATAGTCAATCTCAACTTGCCTTGTCTTTTGATGAAATATTATATTTGCAACTATCTTCTTCACTACCTTATTATCATAAAACAAAATTGTTGGTTACTTTCTAGTGATGTCAAAATCTCTTAATAATCTCTTGATTCAAATTATCTATCATGTTATGATGGTTATCCTTCCATGCTCTACCTCTACAAATGGTGATGATACACCTTATTGCTTCTTTGACTCCCTAAATGTCAAGGAGCCACCACACTTCATACAAAAACCTATAGTGAATCTTTTCATCATGCACGTTAATTAGAGTAACAAAATAGGCTGTCCATTCAAATTTCAAGGAGAATGAAAACGTGAGAAAAAACTTGGATAACTCTTAACATATCTAGCCATCTTTATAGCTACTTCCACATAAGATTGCTTGGGTGCATGTTTGAATAAGTTGAGCTGCTACAATGAGTAGTAAATATGAGCATATATGTCCTCTAGTGGTAGGGCATGCCATTTTTCTTTTTGACCAATGTTATACTCTAAGGTTGTCAACTTCTTGTTGTATTCTATAAGAATTATTGTGGGCATGGGTCTTGATAGTTTTGCATTTAAGATAACTTTAAAGCGTACTTGCACTACTAAGATGTATGCCTCTACAAAGTGAGCAATTTTAATGCCAAGAAGGAACTTTGATATCCCAAATTCTACATGAAAAAGGTAGTGTGAATGAAGATACTAGTTCAACTATTTTTTGTAATTAAAATATGATCAATCTAAATTATTAAAGCAACAAATGAACCCTCTTGGTCTTGGTAAAGAGTGAGTTGTCATGACATGACTAATAGAAATCATATGCGATGAAAGAACTTTTATATACAACTTACCATATTCTCCCATTGATATATAAACCTCCTCAACAAGATCACCATGAAAAAATGTCCTTAACATTCATCTAGAATGGGAGCTAGTTATGGATAGCTATGACAGTGCTAATTAAGTGGACAATGACATGTGTGACAAAAGGAGAAAAGTTATCCTAATAATCAATGATCTCTCATTGATTGTATGTCTTGGCCACTAACCAAGCTTTATGTCTTTCAATAATGCCATCAATATAATATTTAATCTTATACAACCACTTATAGCTAGTTGGACGTCAATAAAGAGGTAGGGAAACCACATCTCATGTATGATTAGCCTCCAAGGCTTCAAGCTTCTTATTCATAAAATTGATCCAATAATAGTCCATAAGGGCTTCCTAATATGTATGTGACTTACAAATGATAAAGATAGAAGCAACGAAATGGTAGTGATGTGAGGCACTAAAAGGAGATATATTGTGATTTGAGATTAACAAAAAAAAAAAAAAAAGATTGAAGAAGCTGAAGGTTGTATGGGACATATAGGGGGATGAGTCAAATAGTTGGAAACATTGACTAGGTAATGGTGTAAACTATGTCTCAAGTTGTGTTTGGTGGGTTAATAGGAGGATCTACATCCGAAGTGGATGAGGTGTGTAGGCTTAAAGATGTCAAGTGTATCAACTAGAAGGAATACATGGACATACATATCATCAAATTGTATTACTAGAGTTGACATAGTAGCCTCACATATCGAGGTTATGGTTAAAGAATCTTGTGAAAAAGGAAACTCATCGTAATGGAAGATAATGTCTTTTTAGGAGAGAGATAAAAAATGTGATATCTTTTTTGAAATGAAAGGTAACTCATTAATATGTATGGAAAAGCTTTATGACTGAATTTGTCATGCATATCTAAGGTAATAGCATAACAACACCACCTAAAAACCAAAGATTATTTATGAAGGGGGCAATTTAAAAATCTCTCAAAAGAACTAATGCTGCTTAATAATGGTAGAGTCGGTCAGTTGTGAAGTGGGTCGCCATGAATATGCGTTCTCTCTAGTAGCGTTGAAGAATATGAGCTTAAATTTAAAGGTTCAGCTATATCTAACAAATGGTGATACTTCATTCAACTACCTCATTTAGCAGTGATATGTAAATGCAAGTGCTCTCATGCAATAGCCTTATCAGAAAGGTATGATATGAAAAAAATAAAAATAAAAATAAAAATCGATACTATAGTCAAACAAAATGCCTTTACAATGATACCTAACTTGTTTTCGACCGTTGTTGATGCTAGATTGAGCCACAATATGGTTGACTACCGGCAATGGGATATGAATGATTTGGTGAGTTCCAAAGGAAAGGCAGTAGAGGTTGTTGAGCTTCCGAGAGCAGATACAAACATGGAAAATATTTTCGGGTAAAATGATGGTGGAAGAAGACCAGAGTTAGATGACGAGGAGGAAGATAGCAGCAGGGCTTCGAGACACAAAGTTCATCAAAAACTGATAGTATGGACAACATTGTTTTGCATCCATCTCTTTCAATGGTTTTGATTACTTTTTGGAATCAGAGAAGGCCATTTTCGGAGGATCACTGCTAGTCCCTGGCTTTGCCTCTGATTTTTTTAGTGGGAAGGTTACGTTGTTGTCAGCCAATGATGTGTGCACGTCCACATACACTATCTAGCCATTTTCGGTTGAAGATTGTATCTAATCATTTGCATTATCTGTGTAAGTTGACTTAGGTATCATTTCTCATGTTTTTTATTGAACCTCCCTTATCAGAATTCATATAAAATTATTACTTAAAAAAAAAACTTTTTTAATTTCGTTTGGGTATTATCAGCTACCAACTGGACTGACTCACATCGATCATGTTATAACATTCAGATTATATTATACAATAAAATGAGCATAAGAGTAAAATGGTTCACATCATGGTTGAACCAATTGAAACAGCTTAATCAACAAACACAATGTTTCACTTTTCAAAATGCTCAAGAGTCCTTTTCATGCATTTGCAGCTGGTTTTGATGCTTTTAAGGTGCAGAAAAGGATGAAAATGAATAACATTGCGTACGAGAATAAGATATGGATTATTGTCTTCTTCATTAGTCCTTATTCTACTCGGTAGCCATAGAAGCAAGATACAGGATAATCAATGTCACTGAGTAGTAGGACAACTTATAAAGCCAAAACACAGCAAGCAACGACATGAAGAACAACAACAACGATCTGCAATCTGGGTGTAGCAGATAATTAGAGTAAACCCCGGCCGGAAAACATACCAATTTCCAATTCTGGCTGGCAGCCAGCGGACAAGAAGTTGATTGGCCATTTTCTGTTGAAGACTGTCTCATCATTGACATCATCTGTTGCCTTTAGTATCATTTCCTATGCTGTTTGGACCTCTCTTATCCTGTTTTCACATATCCTGTTTTTACCACTGAACTAACAAGTAATCCACATACAGATTTTGTTTCACTTTCTGAAATACTTAAGAGTCCTTTTCATGCATTTGCAATTGATTTTGACGCTTTTAAGGAGCACAGAAGGATGAAATGAAAAACAATTAAGTACAAGAATAAAATATTGTATTATCTGTCTTCTTCGTTAGTCCTTATTGTACTTGGTAGCCATAAAAGCAAGATACAGGATGGATACTCAGCGTCACTGAGTACCTGGACAACAACTTATAAAGCCAAACACAGCAAGAAAAAACATGCAGAACAACGACTGCAACCCGGGTAAGGCAGACAATTAGAGTAAACCCTTGCTGGAAAACGTACCAATCTCCAATTTACAGCATGCTATCTGTTCTGGCTGGCAGCCTACGGAAGAAGTTGATCGGCACTGAAGGTGACCTGTGGCGAAATCTCGGATGCCTCATCGCATAGAACCCGGCCAAAGCAGCCAAAGCCTGGAATGGTGTGATATACAGCACTAGTGCAGCTACCAGGCAGAATGTAATAAATATGGCTGTAGCTCGGGGATCTCTCCAACTTAACAAATTCAGAATTCGCTCCCCTTGGGCTGCAAGATCGCCAACCACGGTCTGAATTTTACCAGCCACACTCCTCAGTCGATCGTACCTCATCCTCACTAAATCGCTACCCCGGCTTGTAGGGAATGTGTCAAATTCCTCATCTAGCTCATCGGAGTGCACTGCTTCGGCAAGAGAGAGCTTTGTGTTCATGTGGGGAGGATACCTTGGCCGGTACCGGAAGTTCCACACCCCTATTAGAAACATGTAGAGGAAGGCTGTAGGCAAAATCAGTTCTGGGAAACAAACAAGCATAAGAAAGAGTACATGAACGAGCACTGTTGTGATAGGATTCCTCCACATGCAGATATCAACAAACCAGTTTCCAACAGCAAAAAATCCTGAGAAAACTTTCATTAGGCGAAGGAAATTTGCCTTGCTTCTTCGCATGCTCCAAAGGTGTGAGTCCACATCCGACATATATTCCACCACTTCCCTCCTGAGTGGAGGCTCTGATCGACCTAACCTTGCAGCAACAATGGTGACGGCTTGATGGCGTAGCAAGTCAAGTTGCATGATGCTAAAAGGCCTTATATAGTGCATCTTTGGCAGTAGTGGACGAGAGTATAGGTAAAGCATATTTATGAATGAGGTACATGAAAACCGTATTGCCAAATGCAGTTCCCCCATCTTTTTAACCCCAGAAGGATGAAGAACCAGCAATGGATAAGAGTGTGTATAAATACGGCCTACCTCAAGTGTTGAGATTCGGATGCGAACCTTCCCTATCTTCTGGTCCTTGCCACCGTTTGAACCCTTTTCACCAAGTTGGCTGTTGTCAAATACACCAACAGTGAGAACTGTAGCTGGATCAAATACCTCCCACGTGTACTGCTCATTGTATTTTGGACTAAGGTTATCAACAATTGTACGGGTTCTGACCCATTTGTGACCATACTTCGCAACACAATATGTGTCTGATGCTCCTCTTCCATCTCGTGCTTTCATGGGGTGAAGCCCCACAGCATTCAGTACTCCCAGTTCTAAAACTCCTACTGGTGGTTTCCAGAGCTGCTTTGCTGTAGGACGGAGATCACTGCTGTAATGAGTTGACTCATCAAGAACATGGTATCCTCCATCCAGACAGACTCGGAGATGGATCCTACTTGAAAATTTTTCTGTCTTCAACTGATCTACATCCACAGCAACAGGCTTTTCTAGGTTAAACCAACGTGAATGGATCATGCGATCATCAGCTCGTCTGTCTACAGCATTCAATGGTATGATGACCCTTCCAATGATTTCATCTTTTCCAGGACCTACACGATCCTCAACTGTTATGACCAGATGATCTTCAAAGGGTTCAGCAGCAACAAACACAAGATCCTCATTCCAAAGAGAACTCAGAGTCCGAGCCTGAACAGGTTTGGTTTTCAAGACCTGGTTACCTATCTGCGCCTTAGCATAAACATCTGGAAAACGATTCTTCTCTGTTGGAACCAAGTCTTGTGCCTCAATAATGTTAACACGTACATACCACAACCGTGGTGCATGATAGACTTTTGAACGTATCATAGTGGATGCAGCTGGGCTGCAGTCAGCAGGTGTAGCCGCATCAGAATGCCATGCATCAGAAAAAGCCTCATCTGCTTGGGTGCCTATCCAGACTGCAAGCATCAGCTCACCCTTAATCTTCTCTCCCTTTTTATCCTCAAGCCGACGCCACTCTGGAGCTAGAGGGCTATCTGGTGGTACACGCAATGGAACCTCATTGATGTCAAACCTGACAACGCCTACAAAATCATCTTTGACAAGATCCTTGTCCTTAACTACAACTTCTAGTGTAGATGCTTGCATCCGATCCTTCGAAAAGGCAAAGACTTGATTCCACACAGGATTTTGCTGCTTATCAAAGTGTCTTGTAATACCTCTATAATTTCCAATTCTCACTTCAACAAACGGATCAAGACTTCCTGTAACATCCATAGCAGGAAGATCACGGGCCCTAACAACCCTTACATAGAGAAAGTGCATCTTTTCAACAAGATCATAAGTACTTGCAGTCTTGTCTCCGTGAACGACACGACCCCCGACAACTTTCCCACCACCAAGAAACGGGCTTGTCTCTTTCAGTGCATACTCAACAGGTTGTGCTGCTGATGCAGAGTGCATGCGAACTAGCTTTGGAGGCTGAGGTTCTGCTTTCATTTCCTCAGCCATATACTTGGTTGAACCAGGAGGAACTTCCAGAGCAGAAGATTGATGATGATGTTGGGTGTGATTTGGGTTAGGGAGGTGATGGAAGGTGTGTCTTGTCTCACCTTTGTGGCTAATGTGAGTGTTTATGGATGCACTAGAAACTGTTTGGGCATGTGCATGAGTTAAGTTTGGATCCATATCTCGCAATGATTCAGCAGCAGGGATCGGAATCGAGGACTTAATACCTTGGTCATCAGTAACATAAACTTTTAAGCCGAGCTCCCCTCTCACACGCGAGAAGATGCCACGCTTTTCCAGAGGGTAGTGCAAGACAACAGCATCAGAGTAGGGGACAAAAGAAGTTCCAGTCAAGCTAATCTTTCCGAGGAAGGACCTGTTGTTTGAACCTTTCAGATTATTGTAGACATAGGCATCAAGAGTAAGATAGTGGAGGTTGGAAGGATCTGAAATGTTGAAGTAAAAACTCTCATTCCAAACTGGATTGAGATCCTTCTCTTTGATGGTGGTACGGAATTTCTGACCATCAAAATAGAGCTCCACAAATGCACTAGATGAACCCAGCCCATCTTTAGGCAGGAGATTGTGGGCACTTACTACCTCCACCCCTAACTTAAGGTTGCTCATCATGATGAATAGGCAGGTGGGACTTGTTGAAGAGAAAATAAACTAGTGGAGAGATGGAAGATGGCTATTGATGATACCTGCAAAGAAAAGAACAACCATTAATACTTGTCAGTAGTAATGTATGATAAATAGGCAAAAATCAATTTAAATTATTAAATGAAGCAACAAAACTATGGAATATGTTGCTAATTTAAATGCAGTGCCATTGAAATGAACTGAGAATGAGACCATTTACAGAGGAAACTGTGGGCAAGGGTTATGCCAGATGCCTTCTCGAACATACAATACTACTTGCAACCACCGAATAAAACATCCTAAGGCGCACTTCTCAAACAAGAGGCATGAGGCCAGACCCCGAGGTATTATTCACAATACACATTTGATAGGAAAAAACCAGGCTTCTTCGAAAATTTACAAACTAATGACTATCAACTCTCTCTCAACATCAAACCATGTATAGAAAAACAAAATCCAAGTTCAAAGATCAGATCTTTAACTACATAAGAAAAGAAACCTGCAAGTGTAGAAATCAGACAAAACAGACGGTGAAAATTACAAAATGTGCTTTGAATATCCGTACCATGAAGAGCGTGATGACTCAACATTTCCCAACAAAAATTTGGTAAAAAAATCAACTAGAGACCAGTTCTCGTATCCATTACAGACAAGACAGAACAATATTTCTAAGAACCAAACCGTATAAACTATACCGTTCACCTTCTTCGAGAGCAGAACAGAAGGAAAAGCACAAACACCCACAGAATCAAGATGTTTTCTTAAATTTTTCTCGTAATATGTTCACTGCTTTATGTTATTATTATGAGCACGATTAGTAGAAATTTACCAGAAAACCAACAAAATCCACTGACTTGAATGACACTAAAAGCCACCATTTGAACCAAACAACTTGTATTATATTAGACTGACAAACGCAAACAAGCCATGACTCTTTAGACATATTTTATGACCCACATGTGCCCCACTCCGTCGCGCAGGGATCTTAGAAATACAAATCTAAATCTTATTATATTAGTAACCCACACCTCAAAAGCTAAAGATCCATAAAGCTCGCTTCCCACACATGAGCTTCAAAGTACTGAACACAGAAACCACAGAATCAAGGCAACTAAACACAAAAAGAAAAGTCCGGAAGCATGTCTCGTTCCGTTTGGTTCATCGGAAAATGTACGAACACAAACAAAAACGTGAGGAAAACAGAAACAAACAGAAGGCTTCCTCCATTACAGATCTTTAGCATGTACAGGAGAAGAGAAAGGTAAAAACTTGAACGAAAATGGGGTTTTGGAAAGAGTAGAAAGAAGAAACAAGCAGATGTTGGCTTTTGGGAAACACCTTACCTCCTTTTAGCTAAAAGCCTGAAGAACTTTCGCCATTTTTAAGAGCACCAGAAGAGCTCAGCTCTGAACCGCTTTCAACACACAACCTATACACCAAACTCAGTGAGAGAGAGACAGAAAGACAGACAAGGAGATAGAGAGAGAGAGAAAGGCAGAGCTTGTGTACTACGTAGACTGTCGCCGGAGCAGAAAGCACAGGGGTAGGGCCTTTTCAGAGTCTGTGACTCTTGGTACTAGATAGCACGTGCTTTTATCTAAGTTTACGCTTCAACAGAAAAATGATTTGGTGCGGAAGACCTCAGCTTTGTGAAAGTTAGGTACTATGAATTATCGTTGCATCTCCGGTGACGTGCACGTCTCGGTCCCAACATGTTTGTCTCGGTTGAACTACACCCCACATCTTTACCATGTTTAGTTAAGCGCTAACTCTTAGTTTAAAGAGTTATTTTTTCAATTAAATTTCACTTTGATGATCTTATTTTCTATAATATAAAACACTTTACGCTTAATTTTCTTTAGAGTAAAACATTTTAGATGTAAAAATTTGAAAAAATAAAAACTCCTCTTGTTTTAGTGGATCTTATAGAATTATTAATGAATTCTAAGAAGACCAAAGAGTAATTGCACTTATGACAAAGTTCTTTTAGGACTATGACTGATTTTCTCCTATTGTAATGGAAAAGGCCATCAATTTCCATTAAAAAAATATTTTCACCACTTAAATGTAATCATTTTTTTTTTTTTTAGTTTTAACTAGCACAGGATGATAGGTATTGAATCTTGACCTATTAGTCTTTGGGGTCCTCTTGTAATCGAATAAATTGTATATAACAATTCCAAAAAATCTTAATGATTGTAACTAATTTTTTAAGTTAACACTATATTTTATACTCCTATCTTATAGATATTTGTTAAATTTGTGTATAATTTAAACTTTCTAATATAAAAAAGAACTTCATCAATATAACACCCACAATCCATTTGACTAACTCTTTTTTTGTGGCTCTAATGCATTCATTTGAACATGGGATAATTATGTTACATCTATCTTTCATCTTTAGAACCATACAAACAGGTAGAACACATGAATAAAATATGTGCATTTCCTTTTATGAAAATTGGTATTGCCACTCACATTAAACCCATCAAAGTTTAGATACATGATATGCAAATAGGACCCTTAAATTGGGGAATTCAATGAAAATATATCAAATTAAATTAGTATCCATAACATACTTCTGTATTTTAAGACATTACTTATTTGTTTTGCTTCACTTAATGTTTGGATTTGAATTTTTATAAGAAGTTAGAAAAGAATGACCATGAATCTTCTCCTGTTTGAGTTCATAATAACTTAATTTTGAATGATTATAAGATTAATAATATTATTTATTAAAAAAATTATTCATACCCAAAAATTAACACAAAGTTAAAGAAGATTATTATTCTACACATAAAGATTTATAAGCAAATTTTTGATTATCCAAAACTTTTATAATCATGTTCTTAAAATGCTCAATTGCAAAAAACATGGGTCTATTACAACTAATGTGGACTGCAAATTTGGTATAAGGATGTATTGCCTCTTAAATTTATATTTTAATATTATGTTAAAAGATTTATATGTACTTACTAATCAACTTAGAAAGAAGTAAATTATTCTTATATATGTATTTTTTAAACAAAATTAAGTAACTAACTAAAAGTAAAGCAGTTTGTCGGCAAACACGTGCATTGTATGACAAAATTATTCTTTATCAGATTTTGTATTATTTATTAATTCTACCAAAATTAGACAATCTGCGCGGTCCATCGGCTGATCTTAGCCAAAAGGTCCAGCAAACGGTCTTTTCCCTCCACAGTCCCGATGAAAGCTTGAAAACAATCTAAAGAAACGAAACTCTGTTCATCCCCATATCCCACAGAGAGAGAGAGTTAAGGAAAAGAAGCACAAAATGAAGCTGAAAGTGTATGCGGACCGGATGTCCCAGCCGTCTCGTGCGATTATTATCTTCTGCAAGTAATTCTACTGTTTCCTTCTTCATCAGCTCTTGGTACTCTTCAATTTCTGGATATTTCTATCATTGTAATGCAATTGGAATCTGGGTTTTTGGTTTTTGGTGGTGGCAGGGTTAATGGAATAGACTTCGAAGAAATCAGAGTGGACCTGGCCAAACGCCAGCATCTGACTCCTGAGTTTAAAGGTACATCTCTATACACGCAAATTCATGGAGGTTTTTGATACTCAGGTTGTGAAAGTCGAGTCTCCGGTCATGGGGGGTCATAAAGGTGTATATTTGTTCAAATCTTATAGTAGTTGTATAACGGACGACACTAGTCAAGTCCCGGGTCTGGCTGGATTATGAAGTCGTATGGTGCCATCTTGTATTAGTTGTATAATGGTTAGTCTAGGCTCTAAAAGTAACTTTCTTACTTCAATTGCAAATTTTGTTGGTATTTTTCATTTCTGTATCTTTTGGGTATGGTTTAGATGCGACTGACGGTTTTTGGTCATGACATGTTTATTATTGACAAATGATTTCTTGCCTAAGTTAAACTTTCATTTAAATCAGATAGAAAAAGTTGGAAAGTTGTGGAGGTGGCTATACAGCATACCACACCTTCGTTTAAGAATGCAAGTTTCTGTCAAGTTTAAACATCAACAACACAATTGCTGCAGTTAGATAAAGAAACCACCGAGTTATTAGGTGTGACTCTTGATGTTGAACTAAACATTTTTTTTCCTATTTGATGTTTTCTCAGAGTTAAACCCTATGCAGAAGGTTCCTGCTATCATTGATGGAAGATTTAAGTTGTTTGAGAGGTAACTAAAGGTCTTTTAGTTCCGTGCTTCATCACAATTTGATACAGCCTTTCCCCAGTTCGTTAATTTCTAGTAATAAGTTCATGTATCAAGGAGTTGGGGGTGGAATTTCTCTGTGGCTTCAGTACAATACAACAGCGGAATTGTTATGATGAGAAACTTTGAAGGAGGTGGTTGTATGGTTACAGAAGTGCTGTGGTTGTTTGCTTTTTTATTTAGATTTTCTGCTCTTGGGGAGACAAGAAGATTTATGTTGGCTCTGCAATCCACTAATCTGTTGATTATTCTCTTGACAGCAATGACTTGGTTCTTATATATTTCATTCACTTAAGTTCGTGTCTGAGATATTAATTTCATTTCTGGATTGATTTCTTTTGATATGTGTCTCTTATGGGGTATGGATCCTTAAAATATCTTCTATAAGTTGTGCAAAGAAACTTCATAAGATATAAACATGATGAAAGTCATGATTGTTATCATCAATAACTGATCACCCTACCAGTTGGCTTTATTTTATTCCAGTGAGTTCTGAAGTACATGCAGTGGTTTGCTAATGGTCACACTTTGGACTAAAGTTGATTTTTGCATTGTTTGTTGTCCAACAATTTGTTTGTAGTCTTTTGCTTGACTCCTGTACCATGGTTAATTAATCAAAATTGCATCATATAAGGAGTTAATTTATGAATGTGTACTTGTCAGTAATGGATGCTGCTTATCTGCTTTTGTGATGTTTTTCTTCTATATTCTCCGTAATTCTTGACAGAAGAACTGCTGCTTCCAACTTTTCCTGCAATCTGACCATATGCCTGCTCTCAAAATATGTTGACTGTGTTAAGTTTCTTTTTTTTTTTTTCGCTTCTCCATCCGGTTGTCTGATGTTTCAAACCCCCTTGCCTCTCCTGTTCCTTGCAGTCATGCAATTCTTATCTATCTTGCTTGTGCATTTCCTGGAGTTGCAGATCATTGGTAAGTAAAGCTGCTCTCTTTTGGAGTCTGTTGTTGAGTATAGCACATTAACGTTGGAAATGTGGATATACCTAATTTAGATAAAAAGATGATCCAAGTTTTGGATGTGTACATTGATATGGGTAGTATATCTGTCTTATATATCCTGCAGACTTGTCCAGCAAAGACAAGGAACAGATGCTTTGTTCACTAGGAGACCCTTGACTACCTGTCCTATGTTTTTGTTCCTTGAATCTAGATTCATATTGTAAATGAGAATTTGCCCTTATGCTATAGAGGAAGAAAATAAAATCAGTTGGTAACACAGTGTCTGTGTCCTGAATTTAGAGGATAGGTGGATTTGGCATCTTAGCAGGCAAATGTGATTGCGGGTTTGCATATAATTTTGACTAAAATATTGTTCAAACCTATGCGGTTTGAGTTACAGAAGCTTGATTATATTGCCGTGGGCTTGTCGTGTTCCTTATTGAGTGCTGATATATACATTCTGCATCCAGTTTTTAACTTCCTTTTCTGTTCATAACATCAGGTATCCAGCTGATGTTTCTAGGAGAGCTAAAATTCATTCAGTATTGGATTGGCATCACTCTAATCTACGCCAGGGTGCAGGTGTTTCATACTTGAACTGCTAAACATGCTTATAGTTTTTTAGTAACAATGAATATATCCTCGCTGCTTGCTGATCATATTTGCTGGGAACAATCAAATTTTCTTTGTTAAAAAGAATATGATAGAGAAGTCAAGGATGACTTAAGATTGATATCTGTATTCTTCCTATAACATCTGTGCTAGCTGCCCCATATTTTCTTAACAATTTTTGCTTCCATGTCATTGGAAAGAGAAAAAAAAAAAAAAGAACACATAGTGGTGGCTTCAATCTAATTTTTGTGTTATCTAGTTATCTCGTTATACCAATCGTAAAGTGTTTGTGGTTGCCTTCTTTCTGCACTTCTACTTGATTTTCATGGTACATCTGAACGGTACTCATTGCACTACTTTTGGTTGTGAATTTCAACCCAGGAAAAATAATGTCAAGCATATTCTTCGTTCTCTAGTAGTTATCTTGCACTTTGCTTTTCTTCTTTCTCTGTCCTGTCTACGAAATGAGAGCATGTTGAGAACGAAGTACGCTACTTCTGCTTTAGGTTAGATAGCAAATTAGCGACTTTATGTTTGCAATTGATGATGAATATATTCTTTAAAATAATATGAGTCTGTCATCAGTTATCTCCTTCCCTTCTGCTGCACTAGATTCCACCATACATGGGACATGATAATAATGCTGTGTTTTGGGATGGCAAATCTTCCAGCATGCACATTTGTTTGCATTAATCATTTGTTTTTTATTTTGGTCGCCAGAGGGGGGTGGGGGGGAGCGGGTGCTGATATTGATCAGCATGAAAACATCAGATTATGATTGTGATTTTGGACATTTGATATTTCAATGCTGTTTATCAACTTGTCTTTTCTGATGACTATAGCTTTTTACTTGACTTTTACTGTTTCAGCCCAATATATTTTCAATACCATACTAGCACCTGTATTTGGCGCTCGCCTAAACCCACAAGCAGCAGCTCAAAGTGAGAAAATTTTGTCCTCATCTCTGTCAAAGATAGAGTCCTTTTGGTTACATCGGAATGGGCGCTTCTTACTTGGTGGCTTTCAACCATCTATAGCCGATCTCAGCCTGGTTTGTGAGATCATGCAACTGGAGGTATATAGATGTCACTCAATGCTTCTTTGTTGGTGTTACTGGTTTTTCAAATGGCTATACAAGTTGAGAAGAAACATTGTGTGAGACAGGTGGATAGGAAGTCTTTCTTTAGTTTGTATATAGAAACAAAGAGTTCCTAAGACAATAAAGTAAGAAGTATTAGCAGAAATAAAGTGTTGTACCATGGGCAACATGTTTTCATAGTCGTACTTTTGAGTCGAAGCTTTCCCTTGGCTAGCATTAAATAAGGTAATGAGGGAAAAATAATCTTGGTACACTAGAAAAATTATCATATGCATACATTTGTATAGTCCTTTTTCAGGGGGGAGTTTGGATTACAAAATAGATAATGATCTTTATGGCACTTTAATTCAGTGTGTTTAGTATATGTAAATCCCTCCTAAATTAATCTTATCTTAGAGAATGAAAAACGTGAAAAGTAACATTGGTTGCATCTCTCGCATGTTATTAACTTGACCTTAAATTGAATTTTGTTCTTTACTTCAGTTACCTGCTATCTAGCGGCATAGAGTTGGTGTTTGTTGATATCACCGAGTGGAAAAAGACATTTGAAAAGAAGCTGATCATTCTAAGTAGATTCCACACTTTTGAATTCTAAAAATAGCGCAATCCAGGACTACTGATAGTTGGTTTTTTGTTGAGATCACTGGAAGGAAAAATAGAAATTAAACTCCTTAAGAAAGCAGCACTGCCGTATACGTTGCAGTTCTTATCTATGATTGTGCAGAGGGGACTATTCTTGTTCTCGTGTATGGATAGCCATGACACATTATGGATCTAATTATCTTACTTGTTGAATTTAGCTTTTGGATGAGGACGACCGCAGTCGTATACTAGGCCCTCACAAGAAAGTTCAGCAGTGGATCGAGGATACAAGAAATGCAACAAGACCTCACTTTGATGAAGTACATAATATTATCTGTAGAGCCAAAACAAAAATCCAAGTGCAGCGGTCAGTGAGAGCCAACAGTGAAAAGGAGTCTAGCATTAAAAAGGCATTGCCTTCGAAGATGTGAAAACAGGTTGATGTTTCATCGAGGATTGTAAATGTCACTGTTTACAATCTCGAGCATCGTTGCAAGATTATGCAAGAAAACTCTTTAAATCTGTAATGAGGACAGTAGGGTTGGCCTTGCAACATCACTGCCCATTGGATGAAAATAAATGCAGACTGGTTCTAGTATACATAGTTGTGTAGATGAATGTCTAGTCTCTCATTTACGTGGAACCTTTCCATGCTGCATCCATATTAGTGTTTTTGATTTATTTGAAGCAGCATTAGTTGATGCATCCCATGAGGGATGAACTTAGTTGGAGAGGATCTAAAGATAATTGCTGAGTGGGGTTGATTTTTTCATGTATATGGATTTTTCAGGCTACCACCATGTTATTTATATGATAAAGTCGATGAAGGTCATTGTTACTAAGAAAATATTATATGGAATAATTAATTCTTTATAAAAGAAATTTTCTTGCTTTTCAGATGTAGGAACTTTATTATAACTAACATACCTAAACTTACGTACATGGGGTGTTAAATTTCAAATCTCACAGTTAGGGATCTTTGTTATTGCAACTAATGTTAACTATAAATTTAATACAATGAAAGTGACATACTTTAATAACAAACTTATTTTTAGTTAATAATCTTCAAAGTAAATGAATTATTTTTTATATAAAATTTTAAATCAAAATTTCAACTTCTTATAAATAAATAATTATTAGCAAGAGTGATTAAATTATTCTCATATTCATTAGGTTTGGTAATTCTTTTATTAGTTCTACCAAGTTTTAGAGAATAATCAAAAGATAATTTAATTATGTTTGAATCCTTTTTTAGAAATAACTTTATAAGCAATCAAATTACTTAAAAATGTTAGGCATAGATTACCCCATAATCAACTTACTTTAAAAGTGATCGATCGCTTTATAGGCTCATCAAAATAATTACTTCGCGATTGGATCATCATATTTTTAAACATTTTATAAAATTGCAGTTTATAGTGTTTTTGAGACAAACTAAATAAAAATTGTAATGAAGTGATTACTATATTACAAGTGGATAGTATGAAAAATTTCAAGCTCTACTTTGAAGAATATGAAATTATTTGATAGAAGTTAAAATCAACGGTTTAATAATAACATAATTGTTACCAGTTATATACAATCTGCACCGTCGATCGGCTTGATCTTGGTCGAAAGGTCCAACAAACGTCTTCTCCCTCCACAGTTCCTTTGAAAGCTTGAAAACAATCTAAAATGAGGAAACGCTGTTCTTCCTCATAATTCCACATAGAGAGAGAGAGGGGGAGAGAGAGTTAAGGAAAGGAAGCACAAAATGAAGCTGAAAGTGTATGGGGACCGGAGGTCCCAGCCGTCTCGTGCGGTTATTATCTTCTGCAAGTAAGTCTACTGTCTCCTTCATCATCAGCTCTTGCTACTCTTCAGTTTCTGGATATTTCTATCACTATACTGTAACTGGAATCTGGGTTTTTGGTTGGTGTCAGGGTTAATGGAATAGACTTCGAAGAAATCAGAGTGGACCTGATCAAACGCCAGCAGCTGACTCCAGAGTTCGCAGGTACATCTTTATGTGTACTACACGCGCAAATTCATGCACAGTTTTGGTACTCAGGTTGTGAAAATCGAGTCTCAGGTCATGGGGGATTATAAAGGTGTATATTTGTTCATTCTTATAGTAGTTGCATAACAGACGAGACTAGTCAACTCTTCGTATGTGTGTCATCTTGTATTAGTTGCATACCAGGTTAGTCTAGGCTATAAAAGTAACTTTTTTTACTTCAATTACAAATATTGTTAGTAATTGTTATTTACTAGATGCGACTGACAGTTTTTTTTGTCATGACATGGTTATTGTTGAAAAATAATTTCTTAGCTAAGTTACACTTTCATTTGAACCAGAGAAAGAGTTGCAAAGTAGTGGAGGTGGCTATACATCATAGCACACCTTCACTTAAGAATGCAAGTTCTGTCAACTTTGAACATCAACAACACAGTTGCTGCAGTTAGATAAAGAACGTATTGAGTTATGAGGTGTGATTCTTAATGTTGAACCGAATATATATTTTTTTTCCTATTTGATGTTTTTGCAGGGATAAACCCCATGAAGAAAATTCCGGCTATCGTTGATGGAAGATTTAAGTTGTTTGAGAGGTAACAAAAGGTCTTTTAGTTCCCTGCTTCATCACAATTTGATACTGCCTTTCCCCAGTAAGTTAGTTTCTTGTAATAGGTCCATGTATTGGGGAGTTGGTTGTGAAGTTATTCGGTGGTTTCAGTATAATGTGACAATAAATTATTATTATTAGGTACTTTGAAAGAGGTGGTTATGTGGTTACAGAAGTGCTGCGGTTATTTTCTTTTCTATTTTGATTGTCTGTTCTTGTGGAGACAAGAAGATGTATGCTGGCTCTGCAGTAACTTCGTTGCTGGATCGATTTCTTTTGATATCTGTCACTTATGGTGTTATGGATTCTGACACTGTCTTCTGCAAATTGTGCAAAGTAACTTTTCATGACTTATATATGATGCTGGTCATGATAGTTATAATCAGTAATTAATCACTGTACTGATTGGCGTTATTTTATTCCAGTAGATTTTGGAGTACATGCAGTGGTTTTTTTAAATGTCATACTTTGGAATAAAGTCCACTTCTGCATATTTGTTCTCCAACAATTGATTTGTAGTCTTTTGCTTCGTTCTCTATTGAAGCTAAAAATTGTGTCATATGAGTAGTTAATTTATGGACGTGTTGTCGATGCATGATACTTATCTGCTTTGGTGATGTTTTACCGTCTAATCTCCATAGTTCTTGACAGAAGGACTGCTGCTTGCAACGTTTCCTGCCATCTAACCATATGCCTGCTCTAGAACTATGTTGTCTATGTTAAGTGTTTTTTTTATCCATTTGTCTGATCTTTTAAATCTTCTCTTTCTCTTGTTCTCTGCAGTCATGCAATTCTTATCTATCTTGCTAGTGCGTTTCCTGGAGTTGCAGATCATTGGTAAGTAGAGCTGCTCTCTGTTGGAGTTTTTTGCTGAGTATGCTTTATTAACATTGAAAATGTGGAATATTACTGATTTAGACAAAATATGACGCAAGTGGTGAATGTGTACATTTATATGGGTTGGATATCGTCATATATATCCTGATCACATATCCAACAAAGCCAAGGAACGGAAGCCTTGGTCACTTGGAGATCCTTGACTAACTGTAGTATGTTTTTGTTCCTTGAACTATAGAGGAAGAAAACTGAATAACATCAGTTGGTAACAGTGTGTGTCCTGAATTTGGAGATAGGTGGATTTGGCATCTTAGCTGTCAAACTAGAAAACTGGTTTGCTTACAATTTTGACTAAAAAATTGTTCGGTTCCTGTTCCAGAAATTTGATTATATTGTAGTGGCTTGTTTTATTCCTTACTAAGTGATGATATATACATTCTGCATCCCGTTTTAAACTTCTTTTTCTGTTCATACCATCAGGTATACAGCTGATGTTTCTAGGAGAGCTAAAATTCATTCAGTGTTGGATTGGCATCACTCTAATCTGCGTCAGGGTGCAGGTGTTTCATCCTGAACCGCAAACATGCTTATAGTTTTGAGTAACAACACATATATCCTTGCTGCTTGTTGGTCATATCTACTCCGAACAATAGAATTTTCTTTGTCAAATTGAATATGATAAAAAAGTCACAGATGACTTAAGATTGACATCTGAATTCTTCCTATGACATCTGTGCTAGTTTCCTCATATTTTCTTAACAATTTCATGTTTCCATATCATGGGAAAAAAAAGGGCATTGCCTCAATCTAACTTTTGTGTTTTTTTTTTTTTTTAAATTCTGTTGGACGTTTTATTGATTGAATAAGTTGAAGAATCATCAAACCTGTTTGTAGAAGATACATGAGCAGGGCATTGAACCTGACCCTTATTAAATATCACCCAAATTTTTGGGTGTACAAAAAATTACACCTTGAGGGATTATTGTCTCAATCTAACTTTTGTGGTATTTAGGTACCAAGTTATACCAATCACAAAGTGTTTGTGGTTGCCTTCTGTCTGTACTTCTAAATGATTTTCATGGTACATCTCAATGGTACTCATATCACTACTCTGGAATTATAGAACATTTGACTGGAAGATTATAAATTTCAACCCATGAAAAAAAATTTCTAGCATATTCTTCTTTCTGTGGTATTTATCTTGCAATTGCTTTTCTTCTTTTTCTGCTCTGTCTAGGAGACGAGAGCATGTTGAGAAAGAAGTATTCTACTTCTGCTCTAGGATTGATAGCTGATTAGTATGCTTGCAATTGATGATGTACATACGCTTGCTATCAAAATACACTTCTTTTGAAGTAATATGCGGTATGGCAAGTTTCATTGGAAAATAATTTTTTTTTTAGAGTCCATAATCAGTTATCTCCTTCCCTTTCTGCTGCAGTAGATTCCACCATACGTGGGACATGATAATAATGTTGTGTTTTGGGGTGGAAAATCTTCCAACATGCGTGTTTGTTTGCATTACTCAGTTTTTTTTTTTTTTTTTTTTTTTTTTGGGTTTGATATTATTCATCCTAGTTTTTTTTTTTCAATTGTGGCTACACATTTTTGACATTTGATATTTCAAAGCTCTTTAATCAAGTTTGCTCATTATCAAGTTTTCTCCTTTCTGATGGCTTTTGCCTTTTACTTGACTGTTATTGTTTCAGTCCACTATGTTTTGAATAAGGCACTGGCACCTGTATTTGGCCTTCCCCTAAACCCACAACTACTTGCTCAAAGTGAGAAACTTTTGTCTTCATCGCTGTCAAAAATAGAGTCCTTTTGGCTACATCAGAATGGGCGCTTCTTGCTGGGTAGCTCTCAACCATCTATAGCTGATCTCAGCCTGGTTTGTGAGATCATGCAACTGGAGGTATATAGATGTCGCTCAATGCTTCTTTGTTGTTGTTACGGGTTTTTGAAATGGCCATATAAGTTGAGAAGAAATATTGTGGGAGACAGGTGGATGGGACGTCTTTCTTTAGTTTGTATATAGAAATAAAGAGTTCCTGAGAAAACAAAGCAAAAATTATTGGTAGAAATAAAATGTTGTATCATGGGAAACATGTTTTCATAGTGGTACTTTTGAATCGAAGTGTTCCCTTGGCTAGCATCAAATAAAGTGATGAGGGGAAAATAATTCAAGTACACTAGAAAAATTATCATATACATACATTTGTATTATACTTTTTCATGGGGAAGTTTGGATTACAATAATAGACAATGTATCTTTATGCTACTCTAATTCAGTGTGCTTTAGTATATGTAAGTCCCTCATAAATTAATCTTACCTTAGAGAATGAAAAACATGAAAAGTAATGCTTGTTACATTTTCTGAAATTTTTTAAATTGACCTTGAATTGAATTATGTTCTTTACTCAATTACCTGCTATCCGGTGGCATACAATTGGTGTTTCTTTTATATCGCTGAATAGAAAAAGACATTTGACAAGAAGCTGATCATTCTAAGGAGATTTGACACTTTTGATACTTTAAACAGAGCTCAATGAAGGACAAGGGATTATTGTTTTTTTGTTGAGATCACTGGAAGGGGAAAATAGAAATAAAACTCATTCTTAAGAAAACAGTACAGCGTATATGTTGGAGTTATTATCTACGATTGTGAAATGGGGATTATTCTTGCTCTTGTCTATAGGACACATTATGGTTCTCATTGTATTACTTGTTGAATTTAGTTTCTGGATGAGGAAGACCGCAGCTGTATACTAGGCCCTTACAAGAAAGTCCAGCAGTGGATCGAGGATACAAGAAATGCAACAAGACCTCACTTTGATGAAGTACATAATTTCATCCATGAAGCCAAAGCAAAATTCCAAGTACAGCGGTCGGTGAGAGCCAACGGTGAAAAGGAGTCTAGCACCAAAAAGGCGTTGCCTTCAAAGATGTGAAAAACAGATTGCTCTTTCATCAAACATTGGCAGTGTCGTTGCTTACATTGTCGAGCATCGTTGCTTACATTGTCGAGCATCGTTGCAAGATTATGTAGTAAAACTGTTTATCTGTAATATGTATAGTGGGGTTGGCCTTGCAAGCATCAGTGTCCATCTAATGAAAAAAGATGCAGAATGGTTCTAGTTTAGCTTAGTTTCCATCTGATGAAATAAAGCCGTGTAGATTAAAGTTCAGTTTCTCATTTACGGGGAAACATCCTATGCCGCATCCATATTAGTGTTTTTGACTTACTTGAAGCAGCACTAGTTGGTGCAATCCATGAGGGATGTACTTTGTTGGAGAAAAAACTAAGTATAATTATTGAGTGGGTTGGTTTTTTCATGTATGTGGCTCTTTCCGGCAAGCACTCTATTATTTATATGATAAAGTTGATTAAGGTCATTTTTACTGAAAGAAAAGATTATCTAGAACAAAAGATTCCTAAAAAAGGATTTTCTCTTACTTTTGCTGATATTCTTGGTGGTTTCATTAATCTTCATGGCATGAATAAGCCATACATCTATTCATATATTCTACATTATTCATATGTACATGGAATAAGCCAATCACTATATCTACAATTTCTATAACAAGACTGCTAGATTTACTTCTAGGAAAATCACTATAGTAATAAGCCAATCACTATATTCTAGATTTACTTCTAGATTAACTCCTGAAGTATATCTAGCAAAAACGGATCGAGTAACCAATAATGGTTAGTCGATCATTATTCCATCTATCTCTAGGTTATCCAGCTTTCGGGGCCTCCTGTAATTCTTCAACAAGAGGGAGCTGCAAACTACACTGACAGAAGAAGCTGCCATTGCAGCCCCAGCAATCCATGGTGGTAAACGAAAGCCAGTAAATGGAAAAAGGACTCCAGCAGCAACTGGGATGCCAAGAAGATTGTACCCCAAAGCCCAGAAGTAGTTTAAACGTATTCGTGAGAAGGTTTTCTTGGAGATATCAATTGCTGTAATTACATCCTCCAAGTTGTTCTTCATGAGCACAATGTCAGCTGCTTCAATGGCAACGTCTGTGCCAGCACCAATAGCCATTCCAACATCTGCTGCCACAAGCGCTGGTGAGTCGTTGATGCCATCTCCTACCATTGCCACAGTGTAGCCTGAAGCCTGTGAATCATCAAATGGGACTTGCATGTTTTAGCACGGCCAAAGTCTTTGAGCTTAACACAATTTGTTAGAAAGTTTGCTTTCTCCTTAAAATGAACTTGTAAGAAGAAGACATGATTTAAGAAACGTGGAACATATGCTATTTTCAATAATTTAGGACTTGGATTAGGAGTGTTATCATTCTGCTTGAGTACATTTTTATTTGAGCAGTTAGAAGAGTGCATGAAGGAAGAGATATGGGCTTTGTAAAGTTTATTTATAGGAGGATAGTGCCTAAATTTCGATGACTCAAAACACTTGAAGAATCGTGGGTTCTACATAAGCTTGAATTGAGTGCAAGGTTTCTTGGAGCAATGTTCTTTAGATACCTGAAACTCCTTTACTTTCTCTGCTTTATCCTCTGGCTTGGCTTCTGCAATAACATTTTCAATTCCAACTTCCTTGGCAATTGAATTTGCAGTCCCCCCGTTATCACCTGTCACCATTGCACTCTTAATTTTCATTGACTTGAGAATGGAAATGACTTCTCGAGCACCCGGTTTAAGCGGGTCAGATATGGCTACAACCCCGGCCACTTCTCTATCAATGGATACTATGATACCAGTTTGAGCCATCCCTTCAGCTTTTGCAAGTATGTTTTTAGCCTCCAATGGAATGGAAATCTTCTGGGCCAACATTAAGCTTTTGTTGCCCACAATTATTTCTCTGTTTTGCACAACGGCTTTCACTCCATGGCCGGTGATGGAAATGAAGTCTCGAGCCTCTGGCCAAGCAGGGCTCTCTTTATCTTCTATGAATCCCTTGGCGTACTCCACCATGGCCTTGGCTAATGGGTGCTCACTGTTCACCTTATGCCAACGCATCAAGACAGACATTATCAATGCCCGAGACATATTACAACTCTGCTTAAAGAGTATATTTTACAGCCAACAAAAAAAAAAGAGAAGCCATACCTCGGTTGCAGCAATCAGCACATAGAATTCTCGAAGTTCCATTTGTTTCAAGAGTTGTGTGTTGACGACCACAGGTTTCCCAATAGTGAGAGTACCTGTCTTATCAAATATAATGCAGTCCACCTACAGCATAAAAAGAGGAAGCAATAAAACTGCTGAGTTTCTCGGAAAGAACACAGTCCAGAATATCAGTCCTTTCTTTTTCTCCTCTTCTTGGCCAAGGAAGCTCAAAATAGAATATTTTTGACTTGAATGAGTAAAGGTAGAAGAGAAGAAATGGTTAGAAGCAGTTCTCATTGCTTTAATACGCTGTAAATTTTAAAGAAGTTCGGAGCTAAGTTGATTGTTTGAATAGCTATTGACTGACTAATAGAAGTAATGTCGATAGAACCCTATATTTAGAAATTTCATATCAAATAAAAATCTCTAAAACGGGTTTCATAGGCTACCTTATGTGCACTTTCTAGAGCTTGGCCGCCTTTAATTAAGACACCTTGAGATGCACCAACTCCAGTACCAACCATAACAGCGGTTGGAGTTGCTAGGCCTAGAGCACAGGGGCAGGCAATAACCATGACAGAGATTCCAAACTGAAGTGCTAGCTCAAACCTACTCATGGAAGGTGGTACCCAAGATTTTCGGAACCCATGCAGCTTCCCAGCCAAAAACCAGGCAAACCAAGTTGAAATTGAAAGCATGACGACCTGCAAAGAAAGTTGTTAGCTAGCATTTCCACAATCAAAATAATGATTAGAAGAAACACCAGAAAATTAAATCCACAGAGATGAAAAGCATTTGTACCCAAAAGAAAGCTAATCTTTTCTTTGAAATCAGATTATAAGAAGAATGTATATGTTCCGCTTTAAATTTTAAATAAGATTTTGAAACAGGATTTTGGGTAACATAGGATAATCAATACCATTCTTAACATGTTTTTTGGTAAACCAGTACAGGTTACTTGTTTTACACAGAGTATATCGTTTCTTACCAGGGGCACAAAGTATTTAGAAATGCGATCAGCAAGCTTCTGGACTGGAGCTTTAGCCATCTGTGCGGACTCAACAAGCCCAACAATCTGGGAAAGAGTACTGTCTGATCCTACTCGTGTTGCTCGGATGTACAGCACGCCATTCTCGTTCACAGTTCCTCCAATGACCGTGTCTCCCTCCCTTTTTGCCACTGGCCGTGATTCTCCTGTAATCATGCTCTCATTGACATGGCTTTCCCCCCACATAACATAGCCATCTGAAGCCACTTTGGCACCAGGGATTATCTTAATGGCGTCGTTCTTTTCTATCAACCTGCTATCAATTTCTTGCTCACTAATCACATTTTCTTCATCGTCCAGGGTTAACAATATTGCCTTTTCAGGTGCCAGGTCCATAAGCTTGGCAATGGCCTCTGATGTCTTTCCGTTAGCCAAAACTTCCAGGTACTTCCCCAGAAGAATAAACGAAATAAGCATTGCGCTTGTCTCAAAAAAATCTGTGCTCTTGAAATCTCTAGAGTGAGCAGCCCTCAACACTGAGTAGACAGAATAGAAGTAGGCTGCGTTTGTTCCCAAAACAATCAGCACATCCATATTGGCAGCACCGTGGCGCAAAGCTTTGTAGGCTCCAATGTAGAATCTCCGGCCGATGATAAACTGTACTGGAGTTGTCAGCTCCCACCTTACAATCATTCCAACACTCAACATGTTGACTATTCTTTTGTCTAACAGATGATTGATTCCAGGGATATACATCAGAACCATAGAAGTTAAGAACACCGGAACTGTGAAGACTAAACTCCATAAAAAGAATTTGAAGTACTGCTTAACTTCATCTTGTCTACGAGCATCTCTTCCTCCTCCTTTGGGATATATCGTTGCTGTAAAACGTCCACTCCCAGTTGACTCAATGGTGCGGATAAAAGTTCTGGGTCCTGTCATATCTGGTATGTAAGAAATGGAAACTTTGTTGAGTTCGGGATATATAAGTATCTCTTGAACCCCTGGCAGTGCATGGAGAGACTTTTCTATCATTCCCACGGTATGATCAGTGTTTAAACCGTCAACTTTAAGGTCTATCTTGCTCAAATCTTCTCCAGTACTAATAAGTACAGCTTCAAATCCTGCGTCTTCTATGGCTTGCAGTAGTTGATTATAGCTAACAGCCTTGGGATTATGATGAACTTCTGCTTCTTCTGTTGCTAAGGCCACTTGAGCCGTCTGTACTCCAAGAATTGCTTGCAGAGCTGATTCAATGGTGGAGGAGCAAGAAGTGCAAGTCATTCCACTTATGTGAATTTTGCATACCAGATCGGATACCTCATTCATGTCATCGCTGATCAAGGTGGCTCGAAATCCAACATGTTCAATAGTCTCACGTATCATTTCCTCCTGTACAATGTTTGAAAACAACCATAACAAATAAGAATCATCTGGTGCATCTTTAAGACAACAGTACAACTACGTTATCCAATTCCTTCTAATTGATTAATTGTATTTGTTAGATCATGAACTAAACATGCATGTCTCTGAGTTACGAGGGATCCGAATTCAGAGCAGCTTTGATGGGCTGAGTTGCAGAACGACAAACAGTACCTGAACCTACTTTGGTCTCTCTCAACAACCCCTAAAGTTAGAATAAAACAACCAAACCTTAGTCTAATGGGTATCAAACAATAATCTCTTCGTTAGGATGTTCCTTTGAAACTAAGAATAAAAATGTCTCATTATCTCAATGGCTCGTTTTTACGGTTTTAGACCGTTGCTTTTCTCCCATTGACGACTTGGTCCTTTCTCGGACAACTTTTTGTGTGTGGAAAAAATACGAAGTCAATAATTTTTTCATTTTTTTTCCTTCATGATTTGCCATTCCTTTTTAATGACTCAGAACTCTTACTAAAATTTTGCTTAATTACCTAATTGTTTATTTAGAAATTTAATTGAGGACACTCAACCTCGAAATAGTTGTTTTATAAAAAAATTTAAATTTTTCTTAGCATCTCGATCCGAGTTTAGGGACTATTTTTCTCTCTTCATTATTCGGAGAGAAAATAATAAAAATATTGGTAAAACAGTATTAAGTAGTTGTTTATGTGTATTTCACAATAAAGGAGAACAAGATAGGCTCTCTCAATCATGTTCAAGCAATCAAGAAGGAAAGCAAAAGCTTTCAAACAGGGAAAAGGGAGAAGCCTACTAATCGAGAACGCTTCTAGGATAGTGCTGAATTATTGGAGAATTTGACAGGGACGGTGAAAGCGAGTGTCTGCAATTATTGAAAACAATGTGACGATGAAGAGTACTCAAAGTAGGAACTAAGAGATAAAGAGCACCCAATGTAGGAACCGAGAGAGTAATTCTTGCATAAGCTTTTCCTGCTCCAAATGGCATATAAAGAGACCAAGAGGCCTAAGGTAAAAACTTCTTAAACTTGGGACTCTGTGTTTTTTGGTTTAATTGCAGAACAAGTCTTACTTTTCCGGCCTGATTACAGGGAAACATATTAATCTTAGTGATAACATTAGAAAAGCAATCAAGAAATAGTACACTGTCGGTGAGTGAATAAGAATTTTTTTTGTAGGATGGAATCTATCCATGTCGGAAAACTAGTGGAAACTTTAAATTTTGTCCTATCCTAAAATAGATAAGAGTTTCTAAGAAAAAACTTAACTAAATTATAAGGAATGTTTTGGCTGGGGGAAAAAAAAGGTGATGAGTTTGAATTTGAAAACAGAAGGTTCAAAAATAAAGGAGATATGAAGAAGTAAATGAATAAAACCGAAATGGTAGTAATTCAACTCACATTGACGAGAGAAGGAAAGTAAAGGACTTGGGCCCTATTGTGCATACAATCGACCTCAGCCTCATGAATCCCCGGAAGCCGCTTGACAGCCTTCTCGATCGCTCCGGCGCTGGGCGAGCATGTCATTCCGTCGATGGAGTAGAGGGCCTTCGCCTCGGTCTTCTCTGTCATGTTTCCTCTGGAGGACAAGCTTCTTGGCTGCTTTGCCATGGAGGGATTTTTTGGACTTGGCGACAGGTTGCCCCCAGCATTTATTGCAAATGAAACTCGACGCTGCAGACCTGGTGACCATTAGCAAAGGCGTGTGTCTCTCTTCAGATTTTAACGCTCATCTAGATATGGTGGCACTTCCATAAAAAAATGCACTTTCTACCAGAAAAAAAAGGCAATAAGGTCTGAAGCTGGACTGATGCATCGACACTGTCAGAATAATGAGGATGAAGAAGTTGGTGGTGATGCCATAATTGCACAAGCATTTATACTCCCTCCTAATGGGTGCCCCAGCCAGAACAATTTGCAGTTTTAAAAAGGCATAGGTTAGGCCCTTGGGATCCTACCATTACTTGATAGAAATGCATTCTAAGTAGGATTTGCGGGGCTTTCCAGTAACAGGAAAACAAGTAAAAAAAAGGTTTACGTAACTGACTTCCCACATCTGATGCGGCAGCATGGCACTAGAATTTTTCTGGGCAATCACTCAGGAATCGCATGCCTGGAACGACAAGAATCATATCGCAATAAGGGTTTGTCTTACACAGATTCTCTTTAACCGTTAGCTAAGGCAAAGGTGGAAAGATGGTATTGAACTGTCAGAAGGAAAAGAGAGAAAGGTATCAAAATGCTGAAGCTACTTCTATACTGATAACAACTGTGAGTACAGTGGTAAGTGAAGAACTGAAGGCTTGCTATTCTCTTAAGCAAGCCGCGCCTTCTATAGGAGTTGGGGACAGCTTAGCAACAAACGAGATCTTGCCACGGAATGTTTGTATTCATTATGCAACATGGGCTCTGGATGCTACAAAGTGGGAGTAGGTACAAAAGTGATTGTTAAAGCCCACATCATGTCGTGATTAGACTTTTAATCTTTAGGCATATCTTCTGATATTGATAATGCGTGTGATCATAAGATTCATCAAGCACTTAAAAAACAAAAGATATTATTAAATATTGTGTGCATTTTGGTAAAAATTGAAGCGCACGTACAGTAAACATAATTGTTTTTTACTCACATCACTCATTGTTTGTCATGTTATTAGGATTTAAGAAATCCTTTGACTTTAGTATTTTTTTCAATCATTGTTGAAAAACATAAGGAACAGTTTTTAGAATGGTTTTCTTTCCATGATTTTTACGAGAAACAAACACTATTAATATGACATTACAAAAAGTCAGTTTCAAATTGAATGATTGAAATATTAAATCCCGTAATGATTTTTTATTAGATAAGACTAAGTTTTAAAAGTATTTAATAACTTCAATTATAGTTTTTTGTTGTTGTTGGCAGTCAAGAGTAAAGTTGGTGAAATTTCATAAGATAATAACATTAACATTCTTATTAAGACTAAGGACCTAGCATCTAATCTTTTGTATTTAGCACTTCTCCGACAAGGAAAAAAGTATACTCAATCTGGAGAATATTTTATCTCTAGCTTGTTTGGAAGACCTAAACATCGTGCAGCTAATTTGATTGTATATAGAGTCCTTGTTACGTAAAGGGTTCTTTCGTCAACTTAAATCACCATAAACTACAAGTTAATCTATCAAATGACTTAGACTTGGTAGTTGATGGCATTGTTGGACGACAACATTGCATATTTCGTACGCTAAAAAACAGCCGACCAATAAATATAAGCTTACTATATACCTAGAAATAACGTCACAAGCAATCTCAAAGGTCAACGTTCATTTGCTTGACTACGACGAAGTAATCAAGTTCGTAAGTTTTACTTGTGTCCTGTCAGAGGTTGTTCATAATGACAAAACTGCTTACTACTTGTGATTGCTAAAGTTTGATAGCGTACGTCAAGAAGATACGATTTGTTCTGATTTCATTTTCTGTGCTGAGTACAGAAAAGAAAGGACAAAAAACTATGTTGTTTGTTCTTGATTCTTATTCTCTTGGAATCGCTTTAAGAGCTCGTAGCCTTTATCGAAAAAATAAAAAACGTCGTGGAAATCGATCTAAAAAACCGTTGGGCTTCGTAAGATGACAAAGAGAGTCAAAACATGGAGTACTCTTATCATAATGCGTGTTTAATAAATTTATTTTTAGTATAAATATAAGTTTATATTAATAAAAATTAATATATAAAAATATAGGAACATACTCTAACATTATAAGAATTAAAAAATAACAAAAAATTAAAATTAAAAATTTCAAATTTCACTCAAAATATTTATTAAATTTTTTAGTATTTTATTAGTGTTATGATGAATATTTCAGTGAATCAACTTGTCATATCGTATATCTGACAAAAAAAAAATCATAATGACCCATGAAACAAAGACACTCCCAAATGAAGGAATGATAAACTGCCGAAATTTCTGGCCTGAAAAAAGCCTTTAGAATAGCTGCAACTTGGAAGAACAAGATCTGCTTTTGTGGTGGTTGGGCTCCAATCCAAGCAGATAAGGAACTTAGTGGGCAGAATCAACAAAGCAAATCCGCCCATGTATAAATTTAGCATTCATGTGGGAGTCAAAAGTACTTTTCCCCGCATCGAAAAAGTTCCGAATCAATGAACCTGACAATTTACTGATGCTGGTTGAGCTTGGAATATATGGGATTTTATTCACCAACAGGTTGAGAAGTTGATAAGAATCTAAGAAAGGTGCCTGGAGGCGCAGACACTAGGTTCGTGGTTTACAGCAGAATATTTCAGCGATAGAGGCTAAATATTTAAGTGAGAATATTGATGAAATTTAACTCGAGCCTACAAGAAGCAAGCTGGCCCGAGTCCGCAAGAAGCAAGCTGACCCGAGCCCGCATCAAAAAAGCCCAGCATAGCTCTTAAAATGAGGCGCACCATGAAGCTCTAAAATGGCACCGTTCAATTAAGGAATGAGTATCTCAACTCTGAGTTGAAGCCCTAATTCCCAATTTTGAATGAGACCGCTTCTCTCTCTGTAGCCGAATGTCTATTCTCAATGGGAAGATTTGCAAAAGAGGTGATCAATCGTCAAAAAAGTTGTTCAGAATGATTGTGTGATGATTAAGGGTTTGATTTGAAACCCTAAGTGATAGAATTGTCTTATTCTCTCAACAAGAAGAAGCCTTTGATGATGTTAGATTTGACAGAAACCTTAAATTAGCTTTTATTATTTGATTTTTTTATAAAAGGTTATATTTTACGGTTCAAAGAGATATCTTACAAGAAATTGTTGTGAAATCGAGAGAAGAAATCAAGATTGATCCTCATATTGCAATTCTATGAAGAGCTTCGGTGATATTCCTTAAAGATCATATTCTTGTGATTATAAACTCTTGTATACATTTATTTATATATTGATTGAATTCTAATTATTATTTGCACATAAACTCTATTGTAAATCCAAAACTCTAATTTGTTGAAATTTTAGAGTTTCGTGATTAGAGCTTGGATTAGTATTTCATATCTTGAATAAGCTCTTTGATTAGTAATACCCCTCACAAGCTATATATTATTTGAGAATTTGCTTTTGTAATAAGGTTAAGACAACCTTTGATTGTAATCCTAAAGTTCTGTGATTCTTTTGAGAATGAATTGGAAGGATTAAGAGAATATTTTTTCTTAATCAGTGAGTAAAGTGGATTTCAACTAGTTCAGTTGAAGGAAGAAGAGAGTGGACGTAGGTGTGAGTGGCGAACTATTGTGGTAAATCTTGTGTTTGTCGTTGCTGCTTATGTTTGATGTTTATATTGTTACTTAGTGTTGTGTCTGAGAAAGTGAATTAAATTCCCTTCTTGATTGGTCATTATACCTTACAAGTATGTCTTCAACAATAGAAGCATTTGTATTGTGATTGGCAGGGGTACTAGTCATGATGAAGGTAAGGAAAAAAAAAAAAAGGTTTTGTGTTTTTTGGGTATGTTGATTGCTAATTCTTGCAATGAAGTGCTAATGTGTTTTTTGGGTATGTTGATTGCTAATTCTTGCACCAGAGTGCTAATGTGTTTTTGTAGGTAAGAGAAAATAGCAAAAAACGAAAGCAAAAAAAGGGACAAAAAGGCAATTAAAAAATAGGGCAGAAGTTGAAACTAGGAAAAGAAAAGGCTCATGATACCATGTCATAAAGGGAAAACGAAGAAAGCTAGAACTAAGGAAAGGCTGTATTTTTGCTTTCTTGAATAATTCTGTACAGGACTTGTCCTTTTATAATCTAAGGACTGACACTTAATGGAATATTACATTACTTTATACATGAGTAATTTTCCAAAATAAACCTACATCACATGGAAAGAATACACAGCCATATCAGGAAAATATCATAACGAATATACGGACATATCTCCAACATTAACTTTTTTGATATTCTTGGTGGTGTCATTAATCTTCACGGCATGAATAACCCATACATCTATTGATATATTCTACATTATTCGTATGTACATGGAATATTGATAAGCCAATCACTATATCTACAATTTCTATCACAAGACTGCTAGATTTACTTCCAGGAAAATCACTATAGTAATAAGCCAATCACTATATTCTAGATTTCCTTCTAGATTAACTCCTGAAGTATATCTAGCAAAAATGGATCTAGCAACCATTATTGGTTACTCGATCATTATTCCATCTATCTCTAGGTTATCCAGCTTTCGGGGCCTCCTGTAATTCTTCAACAAGAGGGAGCTGCAAACTACACTGACGGAAGAGGCTGCCATTGCAGCTCCAGCAATCCATGGAGGTAAACGAAAGCCAGTAAATGGGAAAAGGACTCCGGCAGCAACTGGGATGCCAAGAAGATTGTACCCCAAAGCCCAGAAGTAGTTTAGACGTATTCGTGAGAAGGTTTTCTTGGAAATATCAATTGCTGTTATTACATCCTCCAAGTTGCTCTTCATGAGCACAATGTCAGCTGCTTCAATGGCAACGTCTGTGCCAGCACCAATAGCCATTCCAACATCTGCTGCCACAAGCGCTGGTGAGTCGTTGATGCCATCTCCTACCATTGCCACAGTGTAGCCTGAAGCCTGTGAATCGTAAAATGGGACTTATATATTTTAGCACTGCCAAAGTCTTTAAGCATACCACAATTTGTTAGAAAGTTTGTTTTCTCCTTAAAATCAACTTATAAGAAGAAGACATGTTTTCACTTTAAAAAGGATACTAGATATGATTTATGAAACGTGGAGCATGTGCTATTTTCAATAAATTTGGAGTTGGATTAGGAGTGTTAACATTCTGTTTGAATACATTTTTATTTAAGCAGTTAGAAAAGTGCACGAAAGAAGAGATATGCGCTTTCTAAAGTTCATTTATAGGAAGATTGGGCCTTAAAGAATCGGGGGCTCGACAGAATCTTGAATTGAGTGAAAAGTTTTCTTGGAGCAATGTTCTTTACATACCTGAAACTCCTTTACTTTCTCTGCTTTATCCTCTGGCTTGGCTTCTGCAATAACATTTTCAATTCCAACTTCCTTGGCAATAGAATTTGCAGTCCCCCAGTTATCACCTGTCACCACTACACTCTGAATTTTCATTGACTTCAGAATGGAAATGACTTCTTGAGCACCCGGTTTAAGCGGGTCAGATATGGCTACAACCCCGGCCACTTCTCTATCAATGGATACTATGATACCAGTTTGAGCCATCCCTTCAGCTTTTGCAAGTATGTGTTCAGCCTCCAATGGAATGGCAATCTTCTGGGCCAACATTAAACTTTTGTTGCCCACAATTATTTCTCTGTTTTGAACAATGGCTTTCACTCCATGGCCGGTGATGGAAATGAAGTCTCGAGCTTCTGGCCAAGCAGGGCTTTCTTTATCTTCTATGAATCCCTTGGCGTACTCCACCATGGCCTTGGCTAATGGGTGCTCACTGTTCACCTTATGCCAACGTAACAAGACAGACAGTATCAATGCCCGATACATATTAAAACTCTGCTTAAAGTGTAAATTTCACTGCAAAAGAATGAGAAGGCATACCTCGGTTGCAGCAATCAGCACATAGAATTCTCGAAGTTCCATTTGTTTCAAGAGTTGTGTGTTGACGACCACAGGTTTCCCAATAGTGAGAGTACCTGTCTTATCAAATATAATGCAGTCCACCTACAGCATAAAAAGAGGAAGCAATAAAACCGCTGAGTTTCCCGTAAAGAACATAGTCTAGAATATCATTCCTTTCTTTTTCTCCTCCTGTTGGCCACCGAAGCTCAAAATAGAATATTTTTTACTTGAGCGAGGAAATGTAGAAGAGAAGAAATGGTTAGAAGCAGTTCTCATTGCTTTAATATGAAGTAAACTTCAAAGAAGTTCGGAGCAAGTTGATTGTTTGAAGAGCTATTGAGTGATAGAAAACTCTTTGAAGTTTCATAGGCTACCTTCTGTGCACTTTCTAAAGCTTGGCCGCCTTTAATTAGAACACCTTGAGATGCACCAACTCCAGTACCAACCATAACAGCGGTTGGAGTTGCTAGGCCTAGAGCACAGGGGCACGCAATAACCATGACAGAGATTCCAAACTGAAGTGCTAGCTCAAACCTACTCATGGAAGGTGGTACCCAAGATTTTCGGAATCCATGCAGCTTCCCAGCCAAAAACCAGGCAAACCAAGTTGAAATTGAAAGCATGACGACCTGCAAAAGAAAGTTGTTATCTAGAATTTCCACAATCAAAATAATGATTAGAAGAAACACCAGAAAAGTAAATCCAGATATGAAAAGCATTTGTACCCAAAAGAAAGCTCATCTTTTCTTTGAAATCAGCTTATAAAAAGAATGTATATGTTCCGCTTTAAATTTTAAATAAGATTTTGAAACAGGATTTTGGGTAACATAGGATAATCAATACCATTCTTAACATGTTTTTTGGTAAACCAGTACGGGTTACTAGTTTTACACAGAGGATATCGTTTCTTACCAGGGGCACAAAGTATTTAGAAATGCGATCAGCAAGCTTCTGGACTGGAGCTTTAGCCATCTGTGCGGACTCAACAAGTCCAACAATCTGGGAAAGAGTACTGTCTGATCCTACTCGTGTTGCCCGGACGTACAGCACGCCATTCTCGTTTACAGTTCCTCCAATGACCGTGTCTCCCTTCCTTTTTGCCACTGGTCGTGATTCTCCTGTAATCATGCTCTCATTGACATGGCTTTCCCCCCACATAACATAACCATCTGAAGCCACTTTGGCACCAGGGATAACCTTAATGGCGTCGTTCTTTTCTATCAACCTGCTATCAATTTCTTGCTCACTGATCACGTTTTCTTCATCGTCCAGGTTTAACAATATTGCCTTTTCAGGTGCCAGGTCCATAAGCTTGGCAATGGCCTCTGATGTCCTTCCCTTGGCCAAAACTTCCAGATACTTCCCTAGAAGAATAAACGAAATAAGCATTGCGCTTGTCTCAAAAAAATCTGTGCTCTTGAAATCTCTAGAGTGAGCAGCCCTCAACACTGAGTAGACAGAATAGAAGTAGGCTGCGTTTGTTCCCAAAACGATCAGCACATCCATATTGGCAGCACCATGGCGCAAAGCTTTGTAGGCTCCAATGTAGAATCTCCGGCCGATGATAAACTGTACTGGAGTTGTCAGCTCCCACCTTACAATCATTCCAACAGTCAACATGTTGACTATTCTTATATCTAACAGATGATTGATTCCAGGGATATACATCAGAACCATAGAAGTTAAGAACACCGGAACTGTGAAGACCAAACTCCATAAAAAGAATTTGAAGTACTGCTTAACTTCCTCTTGTCTACGGGCATCTCTTCCTCCTCCTTTGGGATATATCGTTGCTGTAAGACGTCCACTCCCAGTTGACTGAATGGTGCTGATAAAAGTTCTGGGTCCTGTCATATCTGGTATGTAAGAAATGGAAACTTTGTTGAGTTCAGGATATATGAGTATCTCTTGAACCCCTGGCAGTGCATGGAGAGACTTTTCTATCATTCCCACTGTATGATCACTGTCTAAACCATCAACTTTGAGGTCTATCTTGCTCAAATCATCGCCAGTACTAATAAGTACGGCTTCAAATCCTGCGTCTTCTATGGCTTGCAGTAGTTGATTATAGCTAACAGCCTTAGGATTATGATGAACTTCTGCTTCTTCTGTTGCTAAGGCCACTTGAGCCTTCTGCACGCCAGCAATTGCTTGCAGAGCTGATTCAATGGTGGAGGAGCAAGAAGTGCAAGTCATTCCACTTATGTGAATTTTGCATACCAGACCGGATCTCTCATTCATGTCATCGCTGGTCAAGGTGGCTCGGAAGCCAACAAGTTCAATAGTCTCGCGTATTGTTTCCTCCTATAAAATGATCGAAAACAACAATACAAATAAGAACCAACTGGTGCATCTTTAAGGCGACAATCCAAGTTACACAGGCAATTCCTTCTAATTGATTAGCTGTATTATTTAGATCGTGATCTAGACATGCATGTCTTTGAGATACAAGGCATCCAAATTCAGAGCAGCTTTGTAGGCTGAGCCGCAGAACGACAAACAGTACCCGAACCTACTTTGGTCTCTCTCAACAACCCCAAAAGTTAGGGAAAAAAAGGAAGAAAACTGCCAAACCTATAGTCTGATGGGTATCAAATAATAATCAATTCGTTAGGATGTTCCTTTAAGAAGGTAACTGTGATAGTCAAAGCATACGCTTTTGGGCTGCCACTCTAAAATCTTGTCTCTGATAAAGAAAAAGCATAATGATCAAATAATGTTCAATAAGCAGCAACCAAACACCAAGATATGGGTCAAAGAAGCTTGGATTATATCGCACCCCCTATCTACTTTTGCTGAAGCATTAGTAGTTCTTTATGTGCATTTCACAATAAAGGTGAACAAGATAAGTTCTCTCAATCATGTCCAAGCAATCAACAAGGAAAGCAAAAGCTTTTAAAGAGGGAAAAAGGAGTGGCCAACTAATAGAGGACGAGTAGGATACTGTTGAATTATTGGAGAATTTGATAGGGACGCTGAAAGCGAGTCCACTATTATTGAAACCAATCTGAAAAAGAAGAGCCCTCATAGTAGGAACCGACAGAGTAACTCTTGCACGGGCTTTTCCGGCTCCCAATGGCACATAAAGAAACCAACAGGCTTACGTTAAAAACTTTCTTAAACTTGGGATCGTGTGTTTTTTGTTTCATTGCACAACGATATCTTAGTTTTCAGGCTTGATTACAGAGAAACATCAGTTTCTTTAATCTTGATGACAACATTAAAAGAGCAATCAAGAAATAGACACTTGGGGTGTCTATAATTTTAGGAGTCGAAAACTGTAGGTTAGTGAATAAGAAATTTTTCTTAGGATGGAATCCGTCCATGTCAGAAAACTAGAGAAAACTTTAAATTGTGTCCTATCCTAAAATAGACAAGAATTAATGAGAAAAGACTTAACTAAATTACAAGGAGTAACAATATCTAAACCCATTTTGGGTGGGGAAAAAAAGTTGTGTTTGAATTTGAAAAGAACAAAAGGTTCAAAACTAAAAGAAGATATGAAGAATTAAATGAAAAAAGAATTCATTCTATGTGGATTCAAATGAAAGAAAAAATTGTAGTAATTCTACTTACATTGACAAGAGTGGGATTGTAAAGGACTTGGGCCCTATTGTTTAGAAAATCAACCACAGCCTCACGTATCCCTGGAAGCCGCTTGACAGCCTTCTCGATCGCTCCGGCGCTGGGCGAGCATGTCATTCCATCGACAGAGAAGAAGGCCTTCGCCTCGGCCTTCTGTGTCTTGTTTGCTCTGGAGGACATGCTTCTTGGCTGCTTTGCCATGGAGGGATTGTCTGGACTTGGCGACAGGTGCCCCCAGCATTTATTGCAAATGAAACTCGACGCTGCAGACTTGGTGGCCATTACCTGAGGCGTGTATCTCTCTTCAGATTTGAACGCTCATCTAGTCATGGAGGCACTAGCATCAAAAAGTACACTTTCTGCCAGAAAAAAGCCAATAAGGTTCGAAGCTTGACACTGTCAGAATGATGAAGATAAAGAAGTTGGTGGTAATGCCATAATTACAGACACCTTTATACTCCATAATGGGTGCCTCAGCCGGAACAGTTTATAGTTGTAAAAAGGTATAGTTTAGGCCTTTGGGGTCCTACCATTACTTGATATAAACGCATTCTGAGTAGGATTTGCGGGGCTTCCCACTAACAGGAAAACATAAAAAAACGTTTACGTAACTGACTTCCCATATCTGATGCGGAAGCATGGCACTAGACTTTTTCTCGGCAATCAATCAGGAATCGCATGCCTGGAACGACAAGAATCACATCGCAATAAGGACTTGTCCTACACAGATTCTCTTTAACCGTTAGCTAAGGCAAAGTTGGAAAGGTGGTATTGAACTGTCCTGTTCGTGCAGTTCTTGTTGCACTTCCTTTTCCTTTTGTCTTTCAATGGCTTTGGCTTTCTCTTTCTTCACGCTTAAAGGCCGAAGTTATGGTGTTCAAGACGGAAGTTCACGAAGTCATAACGCTTCAGTGATTCGAGGAGCCAAAAGCTCGCTCCAACTAAGGATTCTCGTGGTGAATGCCCGGAGGAAATGAAAAGAAGACTCCTATTTCCACCAAAGAGTTGTGGTGATTGGTGTATATCAGTTTACAAATCCAAAGTTCCTGAGCATTGGTTCTCAGGAACGAGAAAAAAAGAGAGAAGACTTGAAGTTCAACAAATATTTTTTATTGTTTTCGATCATGTTGGAGTTTTCTTTTAGCCAGAGGCCAAGACTCAGTCTGCTCTGATATTGTATTAGCTTGAAGCAAAGCATAAGGGGCACTAGTCTAGGCTTCAATCATATTCAGCCAGCGAAAAAGAAATGATCATCTTACTTTGCGGTGAAAGTTACCTGCATTTTCTTCTCAATTTTCAATTGCATATTCGCTTTCCACCAGTCATATAATCGATGAAAAGGACATCAAATATGATTTGAGTATACGGTTTAAGAAGCTTTTTCTTGCCATTTTCATTCTCAGCCTCTAACCCAAGTTAGGTAGCCAAAAGTTCTGAGGCCGGCTAAAACAAAATCATCGAAATGGAGATCATGTTATAAAAGCAAAGCAAATGAAATCATTCGTAGCTTTCGTAAGCTAATTCTTGTAATGCGAGGTATGCTTCTATGTTTTTGTATACTAATTTCGATTGGAAGCCATTATCGCCATCTTTTCTGAATGCTGTGATCGCCACAGCCGCCCCTACATCGCTCATGGAGCTATGACTTTTGGCTAAAGACTGTCTTAGTTTGCATATAAGGTGGGTAACCAAGCAAGACAATGGCCACTCTTGTACACGAAAGGGGTCGCCAGAAATGCAGTGAAAGACAGCCATGATCGACCAAAAGAAGCGCTCGCGGAAAGAAAGATGAACTTTCCTTATCAGGGAAGTGCAATGCCAGAAGGCATTTCCAGTCTGAGGTGCGCTAGAAAGCCCAGGATTAGTGGAAAACGATTGAAAAATAAAGAGGCTAATCCTTCTCCGCCATTTTGGCTAATCGGAGTGGGAGAAAAGGGCTCTCCTTGAAAAAGACACGACTTGACACAGGCCCATCACCTAGATGCAGACAATACATACACACATTCTACGATTCAAACATTTCCTTTGGAAGATTACTGGAAGCAGCCCCTTACGATGATGGATAACAATAACCCACTAAAGGATGATCGAAAGTTCTTGCAGCTTAGGCCTTTGTACATCTTTTGTGCCATCTTCACAACAAAATGACTTCAGAGCAGAAAACCCACCACGAGGAGTGTTTATCTTGTTACTGTTGGCGTTGTTCATCACCGTTTGGTAGCTGGCAAAACAAGAATTTTCGTTTTTTGGATGAGTGGAGAGCAGGTAAAATCCACATTGGTCATCAACAAACCAGATCTTGTCCTGATATGTTTGGTCAGAATGTGATTCATTATGCTGTATGTGCTCTCGATGCTACGAAGTGGGAGCAGATAGGGAAGTGATTGTTAAATCCTACATTATGTCGTGATTCGACTTTTCATCTTCAGGCATATCTTCAGATATTGGTAATGCGTAATGATCATAAGATTCATCAAACACTTCGAAACCAAAAGATATTATTAAAAATATGAATGCATTTTAGTGAAAAGTGAAGCGTACATGTGGTAAAACATAGTTGTTATTTACTCGCACCACTCTTCTTCCTTGTCCGTCACTCTTTGTTTGTCATGTTATTAGGATTTTATGGCTTCATTATTTTGTCAGTCATCGTTGAAAATCATAAGGAACAGTTTTTTGAATGATTTTCTTTCCATGCTTTTTACAAGAAACAAACACTATGAATATGACAATACAAAAAGTTAGTTTCAAATTGAATGATTGAAATATGAAGGTATTGCATAAGTGTTAAACTCTGTATTGATTTTTTATTAGATAAGACTAAGTTTTCAAAGTATCTAATGGCTTCAATTATAATATTTTTTCGCTCTTGGCAGTCAAGATTATAGTAGGTGAAATTTCATAAGATAATAACATTAACGTTCTTGTTAAGACTAAGAACCTAGAAAGGTCATTCATATTTTGGTTTTAACATTTGTATGACCAAAAGCTGACTTACTTACTTTATAATCTTTTTTCATACAAAGACATAATGTGATTAATTCGGATAGAACTGCATGAACCAAGCTATAAACAGCACTTAACATTTGAGGAACATGCTTGGATACCGATTATGGTATTTCGATTATCCTTAAACTATTTAAGCAAGCACATCTATCTTGATATTCCTACCTTGAATCATGGCATATTTAATACTTCTCCATCAAAGAATAATGTATACTCAATCTAGAGAATATTGTATCTCTCGCTTGTTCGGAAGACCAAACCATCATACAGCAAATTGGGTTTTAGATTGAGTCCTCGTTACGTAAAGGGTTCCTTCTTCAACTTTTAAATCACCATAAACTACAAGTTAATCTATCAAATGACCCAGACTTGGTTGTCGATGGCGAGGTTGGACGACACGTGGTATATTTCGTGCACTAGAAGACAGAAAATCCATAAACTATAAGCTTAGTATACATCTAGAAATGATGTTACAAGCAATCTCAAATGTCAACGTTCATTTGCCTGACTACGACGGAGCAATCGAGTTCTTAAAGTTTTAGTTGTGTATAATGACAAAACTGCTTACCACTTGGGATTGCTAAGGTTTGATAATGTACGTCGAGAAGATAAGATTTATTCTGGGTGCTGATTTCATTTTCTGTGCAGAGTAGACGAAAGAAAGGACAGAAAACTATGTTGTTTGTTCTTGATTCTTATTCTCCTGGATTCACCACGATAAGCATTGGGTTTCGTAAGACGATAGAGTTGAAACATAGTGTAGTCTTATAATAATACGAGTGATTAGTAAAGTCTTAGTACTTTATTATAGGATATTTTAGCATTGGGTTTTGTAAGACGATAGAGTTGAAACATCGTGTAGTCTTATAATAATACGAGTGATTAGTAGTCTTAATACTTTATTCTGGGATGTTTTATTCGGTCATTTTGTCAGATCGTATCTGACAAAACTTAAAGACTTTGGGCTTTTTAAAACATAATAAACCATAAAAAAAGGCACTCCCGAATGAAGATAAATTATAAAACGCCAAAATTTCTGTCTTGAAGAAAGCCTTTAAAATAGATGCAACTTGCAATAACAAGATCTATTTTTTGTAGTGGTTGAGCTCCAATCCAAGCAGAGAAGGAAATGAGCAGGCAGAATCAGCAAAGCAAATCCACTCATCTATAATTTAGCATCATGTGGGACTCGAAAGTGCTTTTCCCACCATCGAAAAACTTCAGAATCTTTGAACCTAACAATTTATTCTATGCTGATTTGAGCTTAGAATATATAGGATTTGATTCAGCGAGGGGTTGAGAAGTTTATACGAATCTGAGAAAGGTACCTGGAGGCGCAGACACTGCGTTTGTGGTTCACATCAAAAGTTGATTTGATTGCACCCGTGGTGAATCTACATTTGACATTATGACCCCAAATATTTGAGTGAGAATCTACAAGGTCTTGGATCACGGCCCTTCTAAAAAATTGGATAATTTATCATGGAAACCACAAAAGACCACTTAGTCCCCTTCAGTTGGCAGCAAGGAAGAGAAAAATTGCTTATAAAAATTACTGAAGTAATCTCCATATGAAGAAGACTTAAGGTGTTAAAGGACGAGTAAAAATTACATAGTAAGGTATTTTATAACGTGAAAGAAGTGCCCAAAATAATAGAGGGAGGAATATAGGTCAGTACTGTGTCTAAAAGATTTTATCCCGACGGCTTAAAATCGAAATCCATATCTTTTTGCATATTTTTGTTTGTAATTGTCATGCCTGATATTATTATTGTAGGCTAGATTGGGGCAATGCTAGTGATTTGCTTTTGAAAAAGTACTGATTGTATCATCTTCCATGCTCCGAAGTCATAGGTTAAGAAAGATTGCTATTAAGGTTGGTGTTATCCCATATTAAAAATATAAAGATGACTTTTTGCTTTATAAGTGATGAGACTTTCTATCATATTTTTAAGGTTTTAAAATGAGTTTTTATACTTTAATATGTATTAAAACTAGGAATGGGCCTTGGTTTTGATATCTCTCATGTTTTAAAGTTGGGTCTTTTTTCACTCATTTCTCATGTTCAAATCACAAAAGGGGCATTTTGTAGAAATGGCTACCTAACAACTACACATCACAAGCCAAAGAGGCATCTAAATGTGTGGAGTTAGAGTGGAGCTGTCCTAGAATGGTTTGCTGGAACATTGAAGGGGTTAGAGTAAAGCCACCATAGAATGAGTCGCTAGACCATCGAATCAAAAACATAATGAATGTTATGGTCTAAAAGCAATTGAACCCACCATTTCAACTTTGTTTAACACTACGAAACAACTTTGCTTATTAACACTAACGTACACACGCATTAGTGTGTTATGACAAATAAGCCTTCGTGACTTACACCGGAGGGTTGCTGATAAGTGTGTATCTCAGAAGTCTTCCTGGGTGGCTTTTCATCGTATAGGTGAACTCCATTATATTTGACAAGACAGGCAATCTCAAGGGTGAGAAACCAGCGGTCGTTAACACATAATGGTAGGAGATGGCATCAATGAGTCAACAGCATTTGTAGTACTAGATAATAAAATGGCAATTGCTACCGGCAAAGACATTGCCTTTGAAGCGGCTGACATTGTTCTTATGAAGAGCAACTTGGAAGATATAATAACAGCCATTAATCTTTCCAGGAAAACCTACTCACGTTTAGGTCTAAACTGTTTTTTGCTTTGGGGTTCAATCTTCTAGGCATCCAAGTGCTGCTGGAGTCCTTTTCCCATTAAATGGTTTTCGTTTACCACCATGGACTGCTGGAGCTGCAATTGGACCCTCTTCTGTCGGCGTTGTTTGCAACTCTTTCTTGTTGAAGAATTACAAGACACGGGGGAAGCTGGATAACATAGAGATACATGGAAGTGGAAGAATAAGTTTTTAATGAAGGACTTGGCTTGGATAATCTTTTTTTTGTGATAATAACATTAAGCTCATCATATAAATAGGTTAATTTTATAATATATAAATATTTGGCCTCATTATAAAGAACGAGGTTAATATATTTTTTTTGGCGAAGAATTAGGCGTCGAATAACAAAAACTCGAAGAATGGTGTGAAAGAAGACGAGGAAAAAAAAAGTTCAACTTTGGTGGTAAGGGGCTAAGAACAATTCCAAACATGGTTTGGAAAAATGTATACTTTTCTTAACTAGAATTATTGCTCAGGAATGAATCAAAACATAACAATATCACTAAAAATCACTTCTATACTAAGCATTTGCAGTATCAATGATACCAGTTGTTTCACATCAGTATTTAATCCTCATAAATTAACAAGAATCAATTCTTCCTTAGAACCATATAGAGAAAGCAAAACTTTTTTCCCGGACAAGGAAAAAAAAATGAATCCGACAACGAAACCATTTTCTGCAGAAACAAACTTCAAAATTCCGATAATAATAATAAATAAAGAACCAAGTGTGGTTCAAGAGCATATAACGAGACCTTCGCCTTGTTGTTACATACGTCGATGTCGGCCTTTTTGGCCCATGCAAACCAATGGCAAAAGCTTTTATCACCATGAACGGGCTACGTTGCGTGTAAATGTTTGAAAATGCTCGTGTTTTTGTATATTTCTCTCTCTCTCTCTCTCTCTGTAAAAGTTCTTTAAAGGTTTGTTAGAGGATTTGTTCGTTGAAACTCTAAAACTCACAGCTTGTGGGAATGAAGCAACGAAAGTTTAAATAGGAGGAGAGGGTAAACTTAGGGATATTATGACTTGTGTGAAGCAAAGCAAGACTAGAAGGGTAGTGCTTATCTACAAAAGTTAAAGCAATTTTCGTGGGCGTCGTACAATGACTTCGATTAAGGCCAAGATTTTGGTGGATGATCTCTTGAGTGCTAGATATGACACTGACAAAGATATGCACCACAAATGTTATGGGATCCACGCAAATTTGTGAAAGCTGACCAAGAGATGCACTGCAATATTATGTCAACAAAGTAGGGTGAAAAGCTATAATATCAAAAGAAAAAGTGTTTAAGAACTTAAGACTAGTTAAAGTTTTTGAAATACTGTGATTAAGCTTTAGAAATGTTTGTTCTGTACAACGTTTCAAAAATTCAAAGAGATCATGATCTTTACTCTCGTTTTCTCATTGAGATATTCTTCCATGAAAGGGATCTTGTGTCCCTTGAGCCATGAGTGTTGAAATATGATGTTTAACGACGTATCACAAAGACAAAGGCCGTTATATAACACTATGCAACAATGTCATTACAACAAGTGTGATACAATGCCATTTCGTAAAGGGAGAAGAAGAGTTCGAACTTGTTTTGGGAACTAGAAAATTAGCAATAAGTAGTAGGGACTTTGTGGTTTCTAGAAATTGGAAAAATTTAAGGATAATGATTGGTTTCTTATGGATAAGCAACCCTTTTTGAAGTTATTTTAATCAAAGACAATTTTGTAAACCTTTTGCATTTATAATTTTGTTATAAATAGAGGTAAAGCAAGACTTAGTTTGCTATCGCAGTTCGGTGAAGATATTTCAATTATATTATTCATAATAAAGTTTGATTTTTCCCACTATCTTTATAATCTGTATTAAATTCAAGGTTTTAACAATGAGCATGCCGGACACATAACATGAGAGTTATGGCAACTATGTCTTATAGCTATGGAATTTTTTAGGTCCTCTGCGTTTCCTGCTAAAGATGATGACAGTAGGTTTGAACTGACTGTAGTGCATCTTATTATCATTCCCTCCCTTAACTGATATTTTGATTCCAAATCTTAACAGAATAGAGTTGCGGAACAAGAAAGGAATTGCACTTTCTTCTGTTACACCTCAACGATTTAGCAATCCTTGCTCCATGAAAGACCATTCATTTACAGATTCCTTCAAAAACAAGACTATGTACATGGAATGTCATCAGACTCACCTTGCTGGGATGATGTTTTATCTTTATTCAACTAACAAATTGCTTAGATTTATTCATAGAGAATGTTAATCCACGCATATACACCAAACTGGATCAAAACCATCAGTAACAATCACTCAATCTTGATTCCGCGAATCTGAAAGTTCTCCAGTTTCTTTGGTCTCTTGTAATATTTCAACAGCAAAGAACAGCAAACAACACTGACAGAAGAGGCTGCCATTGCAGCCCCAGCAATCCATGGTGGCAATCGGAATCTAGTGGATGGGAAAAGGACCCCGGCTGCAATTGGAATGCCAAGCAGATTATATCCCAGAGCCCAGATGTAGTTAAGCCGAATATGAAAGAAGGTTCTTCTGGAAAGATCAATGGCAGTTATGACATCCTCCAAGTTGCTTTTCATGAGAACAATGTCTGCTGCCTCAATAGCAATGTCAGTGCCAGCACCAATTGCCATTCCAACATCTGCTGCCACAAGTGCAGGTGAGTCGTTTATGCCATCTCCAACCATTGCCACCATGTAGCCTGAAGCCTGTGAATGAAAATTATAAATAAATACGTACATATATATTCATACAGATATATATACAGAGAAATTATATATCTTATCCACCTGTAACTCCTTGACCTTCTCTGCTTTCTGCTCAGGTTTGGCTTCCGCAAATACAGATTCAATTCCAACTTCCTTGGCTATGGAATTGGCTGTTCCCCAATTGTCACCTGTCACCATGATGCTCTTAATTTTCATAGACTTGACAATCGAAATGGCTTCTTCTGCTCCTGGTTTCAATGGATCAGATATGGCTAAAACTCCTGCAACTTCTCCATCAATGGATACTACAATCCCAGTTTGGGCCATCCCTTCAGCTTCTGCTAAGATGTCTTCAGCATCCAACGGAATGGCAATGTTGTGGTTCAACATCAAGTTCTTGTTTCCCACAATTATCTCCTTGTTCCCGACAATGGCCTTCACTCCATGGCCAGTAATGGAAACAAAATTTCGTGCCTCTTGCCATGCAGGGTTCTCTTCATCTTCTCTGAATTTCTTGGCATACTCAACAATTGCCTTTGCTAATGGGTGCTCACTGTTCACCTGTTGATCCAACAAGTATTATCAATTGTCATCATGGATAACAGAACGTACTGTTGCCCAGCCAACACTGTGGACTCTACCATATCTCTTTAAATTCTCAAATTTAGGTAGATTTTTGTCTAAGATGGCTTACCTCAGTTGCAGCAATAAGTTCATAGAATTCTTGAAGTACCATTTTTGTCAGAAGTCTTGTGTTCACAACAACGGGCTTCCCCACTGTGAGAGTTCCAGTCTTGTCAAATACAATGCAGTTTACCTGAAATGTTTTAAATCAGTCCAAGAGTATCAAGTATTGGAAGACTCAGATGCCCACAGGAATGACTTAACCTTCCCTAGTTGCTATAGCTAGACAAAGCTGACACCATTGTCAATTGAGTACAGACAAAAAAATTTCATTTTCTTCAGAACTCCTAAGTGGATGTCAAAAAGAAAAAAGAAAAAAAGGAACATCAAAACTCAACAAACCTAAAACATTAGCTAATCATATGATGCTTAAAATAATCAATATTTCCCACTAAATGTTCACAGCTTTTTGGACAAATTTTTACTTCTTATAAACCAAAAATCTTAAGGCAAATGGAAGAGGAAAAGAAACCTAAAACAGTACATAAATATGTTCTATACCAACTAATGATGCTGGAACCAGCATCTCTTGAACAAAAACTGCAAATGGTGATGCAAGTGTAAATGCGAACCTTACGTGCACTTTCTAATGCTTGACCCCCTTTGATCAGCACACCTTGAGTTGCCCCAACTCCAGTACCAACCATAACAGCTGTGGGCGTTGCTAGGCCTAGAGCACAAGGGCAGGCTATGACCATGACAGATATCCCAAACTGGAGTGCAAGCTCAAAACTGTCCATGGAAGATGGAATCCAGGATTCTGGGTATCCGTGGAACTTTCCAGATAAAAACCAGGCAAGCCAAGTTGACAATGAAAGTGTAATGACCTGAAAAACAAAACGTAATCCATTTGCTAATGAGAACCTCTACAAACATCATACTGACAACTCCAAGCATTCTGCAACATGACTTCCAGGAATGATGTAAATCGGTATATACTCACCAGGGGCACAAAGTATTTAGAAATGCGGTCAGCGAACTTCTGAACAGGAGCTTTAGCCAGCTGGGCTGACTCAACTAGTCGAACAATTTGTGAAAGAGCACTCTCTGATCCTACTCGTGTTGCTTTTATGTGCAACACCCCATTCTCATTCAGAGTGCCTCCAATTACAGTATCACCCTTCCTTTTTGCCACTGGTCGTGCTTCTCCTGTTATCATACTCTCATTTACATGGCTTTGACCCCAGATAACAAAACCATCGGAAGCTACTTTTGCTCCAGGTACAATTTTAATCACATCATTTTTTTGTATCAACCGACTGTCAACTTCTTCCTCACTCACAACATGTCCTTCATCATCCAAGGTCAACAATGTTGCTGTCTCAGGTGCCAGGTCCATAAGTTTAGCAATGGCTTCTGACGTCTTTCCTTTAGCCAAAACCTCCAAGTACTTCCCAAGCAGAATAAATGAGATAAGCATTGTGCTGGTCTCAAAGAAATCAGTACCTTTGAAATCTTTAGAGGTAGTGGCTCTCAACACAGAGTAGACTGAATAGAAGTAAGCTGTATTTGTTCCTAGCGCTATTAAAACATCCATATTGGCAGAACCATGGCGTAGTGCCTTGTAGGATCCAGTGTAGAATCTCCGGCCTATGATGAACTGGACTGGAGTTGATAGCACCCACCTCAAAAGCATTCCAACCGTTAGCATATTGACTACCTTGGTATCAAATTCATGCTTGATTCCAGGAATATACATAAAGACCATGGAGGTAAGAAATACAGGAACTGTAAAAACCAGACTCCACAAAAAGGATCTATAGTATTGCTCAATTTCCTCCTTTCTATGAGTTTCTCTTCCTCCTTGAGGATATATGCCACTTTTGAAACGTCCTGACCCAACTGATTCAATCACGTTGATGAAAGTTCTGGGTCCTATCACATCAGGTTTGAAAGAAAGAGTTATTTTGTTGAGTTCATGAGATACTACTGTATCTTGAACTCCTGGAAGTGCTTGAAGAGAGTCCTTGATCATTCTCACGGAATGATCAGTATGTACACCATCAACTTTGAGCTCTATTCTGCTTATATGCTCCCCCATACTAGTAAGTATCGCTTCAAATCCGGTATCTTCTATGGCTTCTAATAGCTGGTTGTGGCTCACAGTCTTTGGATCATAATGAACCTCTGCTTCTTCAGTTGCTAAGGCCACCTGCACCCTTTGGACCCCTTGGATTGCTTGCAGAGCTGATTCAAGCGTGGAGGAGCAAGATGTGCAAGTCATCCCATTTATGTGTATCCGGCATACTTGAGTGGATCTATCATTGATCTTATCTTCAATCAATGTAGCTTCGAATCCAACATCTTCAATAGTCTCACGAATGGTCTCCTCCTGATGTTAAAATAGCAGTATGAAAGCGTATTAATCCAATTCAAGAACGTCTTTAAATTAATACAAATAGGAATACTGAGGAAGAAAAAAATATAAAAGCTTGATTGAACTAGAAAATGAGCACCCGGCAAAATTCTCAACAATCCAACCTTCCCAGCTAAGTTGGAAGGGAATTTGAGAAGTACTGTTGACACTACAATTCAACAAATTCTGTTGCCGACTGAACATAGATTCTAACCAATGCATTCACCACCTGACAGTTCACACTCTGTAAATTTAAGACAATCACAAGGTTTATGAAGGCCAGCGTAGGAAGAAGGGTTCTGAGGCCAACAAAATGGTTGTGAGAAAACACATGGTGGATTACTAGGTGAAGGGTAGATTGACACAAAAGCAAACATAAATTGTAAGTGTAGCATACTTTTCGGATTCCAACTCGACAAGCAAACAATGTTTCATGGAAAATATTTGCTATATTAGTTGCTAAAAGTTGAACTTTGTTGGGTTCAAACTGGCCCCTTCACCGCAATGAGCAGGTTCAACAGTATCAGTTGTAGTGCAGAGTTGAGTGTCCTAAATCTAGTCTAATGTTCCATTTCAACTAGCTAGAGCCTAAACCAGCCCAAACCCAACAACCCAACCTCGTTGGGTATCAAGTAAAAAGCTTCTAATTAGATCAATCAATTAAAGAAAATAGGAGTGATTTATCCGTTACAAATAGCATGCTATATTTCATCCCCTGACTCTTATAACTAGATGGTACCGAGGTTTAACCGGGGATCTACGAAATTTGTAAAGCTTAATGAAGTTCGAAACATAATACAGACAAATATCCACTATTGCCAGCTGAAATTGTAGCTCAAGAATAAACCAACCGCAAAATTACTTCTAAAGAGTACAAATCTTTTGAAATAGCACAATTTAATTCTAGCAAAATAACCAGATTCACTTCTTCCATGTCTTTCTGGGAAAATTTCCCGTTTGTTTTCACCAACCTTCTCAAACCAACAACAAATGCCTCTTTAAACCCATATACAGAAAGTAAAACTTTTATCACGAAAACAAATAAAAAAAAAAAAACCATTTTCTAGAGGACCAAACTGCAAACTCGAACCCAACAAGAAATCCAACGAAATCCAGAATGATTCGGAAACAACTTACATTCACGAAGCTAGGATAGAACAAGACTTGTGCCTTGTTGTTCAAGACGTCAACGACGGCCTCGCGTATCCCCGGAAGCCGCTTGATGGCCTTCTCGACAGATCCGGCGCATGCAGAGCATGTCATGCCAATGACCGAGAACACGGCCTTGGCCTCCGACCCCGGCTCCACGCTGCTTTCTTCCACCGACACGCCCTTGGGGTACTTGGGCATCAATGGATAGCGTGGATGAGCTGACATCTCCCCATGATCCTTTTTACCAAAGCAAACCAAAGGCAATAACTTGGTCGCCATGAACAAGCTTCGTTGCTGCTTACAGATGCCTGAACGTGCTCGTGTTTGCGTCTCTCTCCCTCTCTCTTACTCTTTGCCCGTGGAAACGAAGTACCGAAAGTTTAAAAAAGAAAGGAGGGAGGCTTCGTCACGTAAGAAGCAGACAACCAGAGAATCTTGGATTCGGAGAAAATCCTAAAAATCCCAGAAACTCTCTCAAAATTATATCTAAAAAAACCAGAAAATGGTATTATTCTGCATTAAAAAACCTATAAATCCAACGTACTCTGTTCTATACCAAATTATATGCTCCAAAACATCTGTTGTTTCTCTTCCTCGTTCCTGTTTTTCAGCTTTTTAGGAAGGTGAGTCAGTGACGTAAGAGTTGTGTAGAAAACAAAGGGAAAGTACGCAGTGGCTGGTGGCGTCCCATGATGTCTTTAACTTAAAGCCAATCTTTTGGAAGAAGATGCTTATGCCCCACGTACAAATGATTAAGTTTTGAAAATGTTTCCTCCTTGGCATATGTTTTGTTATCATCATCCAATGTTTGCTTCTCGTTGCTAACAAAAAGAGGCTGGAGGAGGTCCACCTCCTTTGGGCATATAAACCTATGAATGATTTGCCTTAGAAGGCCGGTTTGTACTATTAATGATCACCTTTGTAGGTAAGAAATATGATAAATTTAATATATTTATAATGTCAGACATACATTAAAATTCAATATGTCATATTGTCTTTAAATGTGAAAAAATACGGTACGTAAAAATTCAATAAGCTTGATGGTTTATTTGAATTCTAAGCTTGTTTCCTTTTTAAAATTAATTTATAAGAAATGAGAATACTTTCATATATAAAAAATACGGTAAACAATTTATTAACAATGTAAAATACATCAAATTTGAACTAATTTGCATCACCCACATAGAAATGAACTTGGCCCAGATTTGTTTCGTTATTGTGAAAAAAACAAGACTAGAATATGATTAAAAAAACTTATGAATGTTTTCCCTCCTAAACGTATGTTATGTCATCCTCATCCAATGACTTTTCGTTGGGGGAAAAAGGGGGCCGGAGGAGGTCACCTCCTTGTGACATTTGCCTGCGAATGATTGGCCTTAGAAGGCCGGTTTGTACAAATGTATAAGAAATGAGAATGCTTTCATATATGAATAATACAATAGTAATATATTAACAATGTAAAATATGTCAAATTCAACTGATTGGAGGGCCCACATAGAAATGAACTTGACCCTGATTTGCTTATGAATTCTTAAGGTTTTGACACAGTATGATTAAGCATGGTTTAAAAATCAAAGCCAAAATATGATAACGAACTTCAAAATTATTAAGTTTTTGACATGGTATGATTAAGTCTTAAAAATGTTTCCCTTCTCACTATATGTTATGTCATCATCATCACCCAATAGCTTCCTGTTTGTAAAAAAAAAAAAAGAGGATTTGTTCCCCCATGAGTTATGAGCATCTTGGGCATATATACTATAAATAGTTGAAGTAAGAAGGCCGGTTTTTGCATTGATGAACATAAGGCGGGTAAGAAATATAATAGATTAATGTATTAGGAAGAAGGGTGTTCTTTTGGAATAAAAAACAAAATTTATTTATATTGTTATGATAGCATTTGTTCATCAACAAAATATCAAATTATGTCATGAGAGTTCATGTTTATCAACTTGATGAAACAAAGTTTCTTTGAGTTGTTGTCATGGTAAAACCAGCCAACATCATGTTGCAACTACTTATCTTATTTTAAAGAATAATCACATGGGTTTCCTTCCTAATAGTTAACTAAAACAGTAAAGTAACTTATCAACAACTATGTTTGACACTTGGTCTTACTTAATCCACCCAATGAGTTCACAAGCAAACAAAAGCTTTGGTTCCATCTAAGAGTCAACTTCATGTTATTGTTAACTAATTACACATTTGTTTATTAATTAAACAAATTTGTGATACGTTTCCAACATCTTTGAATGGTTGAGTGCCCCGGAACTACCTCGTTGTCTCTTATAACATAGTTTATGTTTTCCAAACAGTAATATATATATATATATATATATATATATATAACTTTTTCTCTATAATTCTTTGTCAATAAACAGTAGATAGTGAAATCTTTTATGGGCCCACTAATATTATATAATACTATATGACATGGGCCATTGCCATTTCTCTTACTCAAGTATTTAGAAATCTGGCCCGACCATTGGTCCAGAGAACAAAAAGAAATTGACATTTTCCATGTTTACTTTTTATTTTCAACGATTTATTTCCGACCAGGTTCGGTTGACAATCGTGCCCGTCATTATCTCTCCGTGATTGGCGGGTTATGATTGACTTTGAAGCCCGCAAAAATGATACCCAGAAGGCATTATCCGAAGGGGTTGTTGTGAGATGGGCCCAAATATTTTATATAGTTTTCTCTTAAAAAATTGCGTTAGACCAATATTCGGAACAACAGACCAAGTTTTGAGATGGGCCCTTGCCATTTCCTTTACGCCAAGTCTATTGAAACCTGGGCCATGACTTTTTTTTATTTTTAATAATTGAGTTCCAGCCTATGGCAATGCGGATTTGTCGTCATGGCTTGCGTTCAGAGGACAGCTTTGCTTTTGCTTTTGAATTTGGGCCTCGCAAGAAAGCCTGCAGGTTATCAATTCCGACCGGGTCCGGTGACCACCATGCCTGACATCATTGCAGTTACGTAATTGGCTGGCGATGATGGACTTTCAAGCCTATAATATAAAGAGATTGTTGCAAAAGCAAGCAAGCAAAACCAAGAACGTCTACTTTAATCCAGAAAGCGTTTTGGGCCAACACAAAAGCCCACTGTTAGTTGGCATTAGGTTGCATGTGACAAATGTTTGTCTCATGGTTGACAAAAGATGCATGTTGTTGGGATTTTATCCCACATCAGAAGTGAAGTTTCATTATTGAGACTTTATATGAATCGGTGTCTTTCTTCTTTTATGAATACTTTTGGAGAAACACAATAAGTCCACTTAATATGATATTAGAATAGGTTTTTTTTTCTCTTAGGCCATAATTAAGGCCTTTAATTGAATATCACTTCCTAATGTAGAGGGGGCATGTTAAGATTTTAACTTATGCCGGAATATTCTTTAGGAGAATACGACATGCCTACTTAATATTTCTTATTTTGTTGAAAGAAAAAAAGTTTCTAATTTGTTGGGTTTAGATATTTCTTATAGATAGTAAAGGGCTCAACTATTGTGAGCTTGATAAATTTCCATACCACCACAATCATATTATATAGTGGTCGCTAGTGGACTCTCAGTTGGTGGGGCAGTGCCTATCCACTACCCATGTTATACGGGAGGCCGGTAGATGGATTGTCCCTTAAGGAAGTAATTGTTTTGGGAGTCCATAAGACAGCTTGGGATAGTGATTAGTCATCTTGGGGCATTGTTGTAACTTTTGAGAGTGTCTTCATGAGTTGATGCACATTCATGAGTCATTTGGGATTGTTCAAGTCTATCTTGGATGATGATGATGTGCCATTGTCACACTTGGCTTTGCTTGATGGTAGTTTGGAGTCTTTAATGCTGATTTTTCAAAAGTGGAGAGGCCAATGTTGGAGCTAGTTGCTTGTTTTCCTTGCTTGTTTGAATTCTTCCATTCAAGAAGGCTAAAAGCTAGTGGCTCCAACTTCAAAGTAATTCCTAAGCCATTAGCTCTTGATTTGTATGAGCCAATTCCATTTTAAAAAAGAATGCTAATAGATTATTATATTGTTATGCTAATAGATTATTATATTGTTATAGATGCACAAATCAATGGTACTAAGCGAAACCCAGTTAATGGTGGTATAATGGCCCCAATAGCAATTAGGATGCCAAACATAGTGTATACCAAAATGAGTTTGCATTCAATGGAATGATAATTTTCTTATTCACTATCAATCTTCAATCTCAATGGAATGATAATTTTCTCATTCAATATCAATCTTCTATTGTCCAAAATTAGTTTCTTGCCTAGAACAGTGGCTTTAACTCCATAGTGAGCAATGGAGATGAAGTTTTCTAGTTCTAGCTTGGTAGGATTCTTTTCATCATCTATGAATTTATTGGTGTAATCCACGACAACCTTGGCCATTGGATGCCCAATTTACCTAAGAGAGACATATACAAACATTGTTAATGCCAGAGCCACATAACAATACTATGTTATAAAGCAAAGTTGTCATAAAGTGGGAGTGATCCATAAGAATACTCAGTTGCATCAATTAGTAGTATATGGAATTCTCAACTATTCATATCTTTTTGTTGTTTTGTATTGACAACCACTAGTTCTGTGGGAGTCCTTGTCCTGTTAAATATAAATTAGTTCACCTACAAGATAAATAACTCATTAGGAAGCAAATTTAAGACTTAAAAGTATTCAAGTGTGTAAGTAAGATGCTTTCCCTAAGCTACCTAGACTTAATGCTTTATTACTACCATGAATTTATCTAGTTTGGAATGTTGTTCTAGAGGAAGGAAAAGAAAAAATAAATAAAGAAGCTAGAATATGTTTTTGTGTTAAATTTTTTCATTTTCTCTATATGATATCAACAACAACATACAAATAGAAGATTGAATTTCCAATTCAAATTTGGGTCAATTGTTGGGAAGTAATATTGAGTGATGTTGAAAAAATCCGATGAACTAGACATAAACTTGAATGAAAACATTGCTCTTACTTTCATTGATGGGATTAAAGTTATACACAATCCAAACCAAGAGAAAAACTACTTACAATCTTACAATGAAAAACCCTATACATTTCTACTTATAGCTACACAATGCATAAGCAACAAATGGAGATGAGGCATCTGTCCATGAATTGGCAAGGGCAGTGTAGTAGTAAGCTGCCTTCTCCTGGCAGCGTGGGGGTCCTTGGGCTTGTGTGGAGAACATTCCTGTAGATCCTTGTTTCCTCCTTTGAGCTGGCTAGACACTTCAGCTCCTATCCTCAACAGATACCAATACAACTTCCTTTTTAAATTTTTTGTCTAAAGTAGCAAAACCTAATATGAACTTCACATGCTACCTTATTCAACTAACACATTGCTTAGATTTATTCATAGAGAATGTTACTCCACGCATATACACCAAACTGGATCAAAACCATTATTAACAATCACTCAATCTGTATTCCGCGAAACTGAAAGCTGTCCAGCTTCTTCGGTCTCTTGTAATAATCCCATATGGATTATGCAATGGCAGCCTCTTCTGTCAGTGTCGTTTTTTGTTCTCTGCTGTTTTGAAAAGGACCCCGGCAGCAATTGGAATGCCAAGCAGATTATTTCCCAGAGCCCAGATGTAGTTAAGCCGAATATGAAAGAAGGTTCTCCTGAAAGATCAATGGCAGTTATGACATCCTCTAAGTCGCTTTAAATGAGAACAATGTCTGCTGCCTCTATAGCAATGTCTGTTCCTGCACCAACTGCCATTCCAACATCTGCTGCCACAAGTGCAGGTGAGTCATTTATGCCATCTCCAACCATTGCTACCATGTAGCCTGAAGCCTGTGAACGAAAATTATAAAAAAAACATGTACTTATATATGCATACAGATATTTATACAGATAAATTATATTATCTCAGCTACCTGTAACTCCTTGATTTTCTCTGCTTTGTCCTTGGGTTTGGCTTCTGCAACAACAGTTTCAATTCCAACTTCCTTGGCTATGGAGTTGGCTGTTCCCCAATTGTCACCTGTCACCATGATGCTCTCAATTTTCATAGACTTGAGAATTGAAATGGCTTCTCTGCACCTGGTTTCAATGGATCAGATATGGATAAAACTCCTGCAACTTCTCCATCAATGGATACTAGAATCACAGTTTGGCCCATCTCTTCAGCTTCTGCTAAGATGTCTTCAGCATCCAATGGAATGGCAATGTTGTGGTTCAGCATCAAGTTTTTGGTGGATTTATGATTTTCTTCTTTGTCATAGATTTTTAACTCCGTTTATGGGCTTTTTCCATCCTGTTCTAGACTTAGCTACTGTTACGTAAAAGAATTAAGATGGGTTTTTATATTGTTGAGTTCTTTACTAGCCTTAGATCCTAGGCCTGAGACGATTGTAACAGGGTACGGGGGGAAAAGCATGTTGCTTCTGTAGTGGGTTTTCCTTACTAGCCTTAGGTCCTAGACTTGAGATGGTTGTAACAGGATATGGGGAAAAGCAAGTTGCGTGTGTAACGGGTTAAGAGGTAATCATTCTTGTTGACGTTGTGCTGCTGTAGAAGGACGAGGAAGCTCTTATAAGAGCTAACCGTGTGAAGGTACAGGGCAGCTTTTGTAAACCTGGAATCATAGGTCTTGTTTTCCCTTATGAAAACTAAGGTGTTCTATCCCTTTGATGATACGAAAGGTCTTTGTGTCCCTTTAATGATGCAAAATCTTCCATTGATCTCCCACAAGCCGCCCCAAATGTGTGTGAATCAACCCCATGAAAGGCCTGTTATGTGTTCCCAAAATGATGCACATAACAGCTACCCTTTCATGGGTTTTGCTTATTATGAGTTATATTCTCCTCTGAGGTAGATATAATTATCCATCCTGTGTTGGGCTTCATGTGTAATTTATCTTTTATCGGGTTTAATTTATATTTGCTCTCTTGTATTAGGCTTCATCTTTCATTGCTCTTTTGTGTTGGATTTCCTCGTTATCCACGATCTTGCAATGAAAGTAATCTTTATTTGCCCAAGAAGCCTGGAGTGGAGCAAAAGCTCAGAGTGATGCAATACTCTGAGTGGCAAGGCTGAGAAGCGTGCAAGATCCTGAGTACCTTGAAGTCAAGAGAGGTGAATGTCCATAAGATGAAAACATGCTAGTGATTTGCTTTTGAAATGGCACTGATTGTATCATTTTCCATACTACCAAAGTCATGGACCAAAAAGGATTACTGCACAGATCCATTCAACCACAGATTCCTTCAATGTCAAGTTTGTGGACATGGAATGCCATCACCGAACTTTCTCGGATTATAAGTTTTTCCATATTCAACCGACACTGGTTAGATTTATTTCTTGGAGGATCTTACTCCATGCATGTGCACCCAATTGGCTTAGGACCATCATTAACAACTTGGAGAACATAATAACTACTATTGACCTTTTCAGGAAAACCTTTTCACATTTACATTTAAACTACTGTTGGGCTTTGGGGTACAATGTTCTAAGCATCCCCATTGCTGCTAGGTTCCTTTTTCCCGTAATTAGTTTTCGTTTACCTCCATGGATTGCTGAAGTTCTAATTGCAGCTTCTTCTGCTGGTACTATTTGTAGCTCTCCCTTGTTAAAGAATTACCAGACAAAAAGGAACATGGAGATACATGGAATAAGAGAACTTTTTTAGTGAACGATTTGGTTTGGACCATCTTTTTCTATGATAATGACATTGAATGAGAAAAATTGCTAGCTATTCCACATAGCCACAAAATCAACCTAATTGAGACAAATTTCTTTGTATCTAAGGTCATTCGGTTTCTTTATGAATTTCAAGGCACTTTGTAGTATAATGAGCATTAAATGATCTATTTATAAGTAATTCTAAATGAGAAAAACTAATAGGTTACCTATTCCATAAGACAATCTAACTTTATGAAGATGCAACAAATTATATATTCCTCTTACTTTTAAGTGAGTCATTAGGCATTAATGGCTCTGGATAACCCCAGTATCTTGCTAGCCACGGGGGATTTCCTTGCATAAAAGAGATCTTGTGTCCCTTGAGCCATGAGTGTTAAAACATAATGCTCAACATCGTATCACATAGACAGGCAATAACACTTACGCAATAACGTTGTTATCGCAAGTACGATACAACATCATTTCATGAAGGGAGAAAGAACAGTTCAAGCTTGTTTGGCAAATGAGAAAATCAGAGATAAGTATTAGGGATTTGTGGTTTTTACAAATTGGCAAGATTTAAGGATGAGGATCGTTTGGCTGTGGATAAGAAATCTTTCTTAGAAGTGTTTTAGTCAAAAAAAATTTGTGAACTTTTTTAACTTGTAATTTTATAACAAATAAAGGTAGAAATGCAGGATCATGCATACATAAACGCATATAAAGCATAATAACCTTTTTATAGTTACAAGTTGGAACATTTTAATGAGCACCTTGTTGTTTTGTTGTTCAACATAAAGTTACAAATTCTTAGTCCCTTTTTTTTTCCTCCTTTTGGCTGTTTGGCAAGGAATTTTTCTTTGCTTTCGAAACTCTTAATTGTTTGATGGCAGAAACTGGAATATAGGTGACAGAGTTGCAGAGATGTGGAAGTTAATTCTAGTTGAAAGGTTTTCTGATCTAGCAACCAACAATCAAAGATACAAGAACGAAGGGATGAACAGAAGCATAGACAATCAGGATTAACGAAGATGGACACACAACGCTGCAATTTCACAATTTCATTCATCTAAACCAAAATATTACACGCAGAGAAGCTAAAAGGTGCAGAAAACAGAGAGAAAAAAACAGAGTTACATGCAACGTATTCACCACAAGGAAATAACACCTAACTTGAGTGCATAGTGAAACACCTTTAAGAAACGGTAAGCTTTAATAAAAAAATACAGGCTTCAACACTACCATATCATTTGTGAATGCTGTACTATAGTTCTTCTAGATTAGTGTTGGATTGCAGAAATGCTAATGATTTACTCGAGAAATGGCACCTATTATATTATCTTCCATGCTACTAAAGATGAGTGCCTCCAGTGATAAAAAGACAAACGATTCTCATTTAGAAGACAAAATTGAAAGATCTAAACAGAAGAAACGTGCAGATCAAGCAAGGGATTGCACTTTCTTTTGTTACACCTCACTGCTTAAGCAATCCATGCTGCAGAAAGATCCATTCATCTACAGATTTCTTCAACCCCAAGCTTATATACATGGAATGCATCAGAGTAACCTTGTTCGGATGATATTTTTTCTTTATTCAACTAACACACAGCTTAGATTTATTCCTAAGAGAATGTTACTCCATGCATATCCAACAAACTGGATCAAAACCATCATTAACAGTCACTCGATCTGTATTCCGCGAATCGGAAAGTTGTCCAGCTGCTTGGGCCTCTTGTAATATTTCAACAGCAGAGAACAACAAACAACACTGACAGAAGAGGCTGCCATTGCAGCTCCTGCAATCCATGGTGGTAATCGGAATCTAGTGGATGGGAAAAGGACCCCGGCAGCAATAGGAATGCCAAGCAGATTATATCCCAGAGCCCAGATGTAGTTCAGCCGAATATGAAAGAAGGTTCTCCTGGAAAGATCAATGGCAGTTATCACATCCTCCAAGTTGCTCTTCATGAGAACAATGTCTGCCGCTTCGATTGCAATGTCTGTGCCTGCGCCAATTGCCATTCCAACATCTGCTGCCACAAGTGCAGGGGAGTCGTTTATGCCATCTCCAACCATAGCCACCATGTAGCCTGAAGCCTGTGAATGAAAATTATAAAAAAACATGTACTTATATATACATACAGATATTTATATAGATAAATTATGTTATCTTATTTACCTGTAAATCCTTGATTTTCTCTGCTTTATCCTCGGGTTTGGCTTCTGCAACAACAGTTTCAATTCCAACTTCCTTGGCTATGGAATTGGCTGTTCCCCAATTGTCACCTGTCACCATGATGCTCTCAATTTTCATAGACTTGAGAATTGAAATGGCTTCTTCTGCACCTGGTTTTAATGGATCAGATATGGATAAAACTCCTGCAACTTCTCCATCAATGGATACTAGAATCCCAGTTTGCGCCATCTCTTCAGCTTCTGATAACATGTCTTCAGCATCCAATGGAATGACAATGTTGTGGTTCAGCATCAAGTTTTTGTTTCCCACAATTATTTCCTTATTTTGGACAACGGCCTTCACCCCATGGCCAGTAATGGAAACAAAGTCTTGTGCCTCTGGCCACATAGGGTTCTCTTCATCTTCTCTGAATTTCTTGGCATACTCAACAATTGCCTTTGCTAACGGGTGCTCGCTGTTCACCTGATGTTCATCAAACCGCTTATCATCATGGATTATAGAAAATACTGTTGCCTAGCCAACTTTGTAGACTTCAGCATATCTCTTTAAATTTTGGAGTTCAGTTCGATTTTTATAAAGGATGGCTTACCTCAGTTGCAGCAGTAATTTCATAGAAATCTCGAAGTACCATATTTTTCAAGAGCCTTGTGTTCACAACAACAGGTTTCCCAACCGTAAGAGTTCCTGTCTTGTCAAATACAATGCAATTTACCTGAAATATTATAAATTAATCCAAGAGAATGAAGTATTAGAAGATGCAAATGATCTCAGGATAGACTTAAACCTTCCATAACTATAACTAGACAAAGCTGATAGCATTGTCAGACAAGTACGTACTAAAATTTTTCATTTTCTAAAGAACTCCCAAGTGGATATTAAAAAGGAAGAAAGAACACGGCAAAAAAAAAGAACATTAGCCAATCATATGATGCTTAAAACAATCTGGAATTTCCCACTATAAACTTGGCAATGAAATAGGAAATAATGTTCATCAGCTTTTTGGACAAGTTTCTACCTCTTATAAACCAAATATTTAAGCCGAATGGAAGAGGCAAAAAATCCTGAAACAGCACATAAATATATGTTCTATACCACCTAATGATGCTGGAACCAGCATCTCTTGAACAAAAATTGCAATTGGTGATGCAAGTGTAAATGCCAACCTTACGTGCACTTTCTAATGATTGGCCCCCTTTGATCAGCACACCTTGAGTTGCACCAACTCCAGTACCAACCATAACAGCCGTGGGAGTAGCTAGGCCTAGAGCACAAGGGCAGGCTATGACCATGACAGATATCCCAAACTGGAGTGCAAGCTCAAAACTGTCCATGGAAGATGGAATCCAGGATTCTGGGTATCCATGGAACTTTCCAGACAAAAACCAGGCAAGCCAAGTTGACAATGAAAGTATAATGACCTGAAAAATAGAAGATAATCCATTTGCTAATGAAAACTTCCACAAACATCATATTGACAACTTTAAGCGCTCTGAAATATGACTTCCAGAAATGATATAATTCAATATATACTTACCAGGGGCACAAAGAATTTAGAAATGCGGTCAGCAAACTTCTGAACCGGAGCTTTAGCCAATTGCGCTGACTCAACTAGTCGTACGATCTGTGCAAGAGCACTCTCCGATCCTACTCGAGTTGCTCTAATGTGCAACACCCCGTTCTCATTCAGGGTGCCTCCAATTACAGTATCACCCTTCCTTTTTGCCACTGGTCGTGCTTCTCCTGTTATCATACTCTCATTTACATGGCTTTGACCCCAGATAACAAGACCATCAGAAGCTACTTTCGCTCCAGGTACAATTTTAATCACATCATTTTTTTGTATCAACCGACTGTCAATTTCTTCCTCACTCACAACATGTCCTTCGTCATCCAAGGTTAACAATGTTGCTGTCTCTGGTGCCAGGTCCATAAGTTTAGCAATGGCCTCTGATGTCTTCCCTTTAGCCAAAACCTCCAAGTACTTCCCAAGTAGAATAAATGAGATAAGCATTGCACTAGTCTCAAAGAAATCAGTACCTTTGAAATCTTTAGAAGTAGCAGCTCTCAACACAGAGTAGACTGAATAGAAGTAAGCTGCATTTGTTCCCAACGCTATTAAAACATCCATGTTAGCAGAACCACGGCGTAGTGCTTTGTAGGATCCGGTATAGAATCTCCGGCCTATGATGAACTGGACTGGAGTTGATAGCACCCACCTTAAAAGCATACCAATAGTCAGCATATTGACTACCTTGGTATCAAATGCATTCTTGATTCCAGGGATGTACATGAAGACCATGGAGGTAAGAAATACAGGAATCGTAAAGATCAAACTCCACAAAAAGGATTTATGGTATTGCTTAATTTCCTCCTTTCTATGAGTTAGTCTTCCCCCTTCTTCAGGATATATGCTGCTTTTGAAACGTCTTGACCCAATTGATTCAATCGCGTTGATGAAAGTTCTGGGTCCTGACACATCTGGTTTGTAAGAAAGGGTTATTTTGTTGAGTTCCGGAGATACCATTGTATCTTGAACTCCCGGAAGTGCTTGAAGAGAATCCGTGATCATTCTCATGGAATTATCAGTACGTACACCATCAACTTTGAGCTCTATTTTGCTTATATGTTCGCCCGTACTAGTAAGTATGGCTTCAAATCCAGTATCTTCTATGGTTTCTAGTAGCTGGTTGTGGCTCACAAGCCTTGGATCATAATGAACCTCTGCTTCTTCAGTTGCTAAGGCCACCTGCACCCTTTGGACACCTTGGATTGCTTGTAGAGCTGATTCAATAGTGGAGGTGCAAGATGTGCACGTCATTCCATTTATGTGTATCCGGCATATTTGAGTGGATCTATCATTAACTTCATCTTCAATCAGTTTGGCTTCAAATCCAACATCCTCAATGGTCTCACGAATGGTCTCCTCCTGATGTTGAATACCAATATAAAAGCTTGTTAATTCAACTTTAAATTAATACAAATAGGAATACCGACGAACAAAAGATAAAAGCTTGATTGAAATAGAAAATGAATACGCAGCAAAATTCTCAAGAAGTGATCTGAGACCAACAGAACTGTTTTGTGAAAACAAATGGTGGATTTCCACCATGAAGGGGAAGTAAAGCAAACATAACTTGTAAGTGTAGTCAACTTTTCGGCTTCCAACTTGACAACTAAACCATGTTTCATGGCAAATAGTTTCTGTGTAAGATACAAAAAGTTGAACTTTTCTGGGTTCAAACTAGCCCCTTCACTACAATAAGCAGAATCTGCAATGTCCGGTGCAGTACAGAGTCCCCAGGTGCAGTGCAGAGTCCTAAATCTAATCAAAGGTTTCATGTCAAATAGCGGAGCCCCAGTCAACCTAAACCCAACAACCCAAACCCCGTGGGTATCAAATAAAAAGTTTCTAATTAGATCCATCAATTGAAGATTACGTAGAACATGCTATCTTTCATTGCCTGCCCCTTGTAAAAGATGGAACCGAGGTTTAACCCAGGGGACCTAAGAAATTTGTAAAGCTTAATGAAGTTCAGAACATGATGCAGACTATATTTTTCTTGAACTTGTAGCTCAAGAATGAACCAAACGCAAAATTACTTCTAAGGTAAGCATGTAAATTTTATCAAAGAGTACAAATCATTTGAAGTAGCACAATTTAATTCTAACAAAATAACCAGAACCCTCTCTTCCATGTCTTTCTGAGAAATTTCCTATCAAAAAAACCAAAGAACATTAGTTTTCCATTTGTGTTTTGACCAACCTTCTTAAATCCATATACAGAACCAAAAACAAATCCAAGAAAAAAAACACCATTTTCTGCGGAAACAAACAGCAAATCTCAAACCAAACAAGAAATCTACGAAGTCCAGAATGATTCGGGAACCAACTTACATTCACAAAGCTAGGATAGAACAAGACTTGTGCCTTGTTGTTCAAGACGTCAACGACGGCCTCGCGTATCCCCGGGAGCCGCTTGATAGCCTTCTCGACAGATCCGGCGCATGCAGAGCATGTCATGCCAATGACCGAGAACACGGCCTTGGCCTCCGACCCCGGCTCCACGCTGCTTTCTTCCACCGACACGCCCTTGGGGTACTTGGGCATCAATGGATACCGGGGATGCGGTCCATGATCCTTTTTACCGAAGCAAACCAAAGGCAATAGCTTGGTCGCCATGAACGGGCTTTGTTGATGCTTACAGATGCCTGAACGTGTTCGTGTTTGCGTCTCTCTCCCTCTCTCTTACTCTTTGCCTGTGGAAACGAAGTACCGAACATTTAAATAAGGGAGGGAGGCTGTTACGCTAGTCATCAAAGCTCCATGACGTAAGAAGCCGACAACCAGAGAATCTTGGATCCACTAGAAATCCTACATTATTAAAAAAATCCCAGAAACTCTCTCAAAATTGTATTTTGAAAAGCCAGAAAATCGTATTCATTCTGCATTTAAAAACCCAACATTTTAAAATTCGACAATCACTGTACTATGTATCCAGCGTACTCTGTTCTGTACCGAATTATATGCTCCAAAAAATGTATGTTGTTTCTCTTCCTCGTTCCTTTTTTCATTTTTTTAAGGAAGGTAAGTCAGCGACGCAAGAGTTGTGGAGAAGACAGGGAAAGTGGTTCATACGTGGTGGCTGGTGGGGTCCCATGATGTCTTTAATTTAAAGCCATCCTTTTGGAAGAAGATGCTTATGCCCTACGTACCAATGAACCTGACCCAGATTCGCTTCATAATTGTGAAAAAAACAACAAAGCCAAATTAAATATTAAAAAGACTACTGAATTCTTAAGGTTGTTTTAAGATAGGTATGATTCAAGTTTTGGAAATGTTTATCTCCTCGGCCTGTTTTGTCATCATATAGCTTCTCGTTGCTAACACAAAGGTTTGGTATTGGAGGTCACCTCCTTGGGGAATTTAAACCTATGAATGATTTGCCTTAGAAGGACGGTTTGTCCTATTAATGATCACCTTTGTAGGTAAGAATTTAATATATCATATTTTAGTAAACAAGTGATATGATGGTTCACTTAAATTCTAAGTTTGTTTCTTTTTTAAAATTAATTTATAAAAAATGAGAATACTTTCATATGAAAAGAATGTAATAAACAATAATATTGACAATGTAAAATACATCAAATTTGAACTAATTCCATCACCCCTATGAAAATGAATCTAACCGAGATTTGGTTCATAGTTGTGACAAATACAACTAAACTATGATTTAAAAAACTTATGAATTCTTAAGATTTTAACACACTATGTTTATGTTTAAGTTTTAGAAATGTTTCCCTACTAAACATATGTTATGTCATCATCATCCAATTAATTTTTGTTGTGAATAAAAAAATGCCGAGGAGGTCACCTCCTTTGGGCACATACTTGTGAATGATTGGCCTTAGAAGTCCGGTTTGTGCAAAATTATAAGAAATGAGAATGCTTTCATATAAAAAAAAATACAATAGTAATATATTAACAATGTAAATATATCACATTTGACTAATTGCATGCCCCACGTGGCAGAAATGAGAATGCTTTCATCTATAAATAATAAAATAGTAATATGTTAACAATGTAAAATATATCAAATTCAACTAATTGCATGGCCCACATAGAAATGAACTTGAACCAGATATGCTTCTAAATTCTTAGGGTTTTGACATTATACGATTAGGCTTTGTGTAAAAAGATAAAGCTAAAATATGATAACGAACTTTAGAATTTTTAAAGTTTTGGCACAGTATGATTAAGCTTTAGAAATGTTTCCCTTCTTATTGTATGTCATGTTATCATCATTGTCCAATAGCTTCTTGTTTATAACAAAAAGAAGGATGAGGAGGTCACCTCCTTTGAAGAGATTTTGTCCCTCGTAAGGTATGAGCATCTTGGGCACATATACTATAAATGATTGACGTTAGGAGATGGGTTTTTACAATTAATGAACACCTTTGTAGGTGAGAAATATAATAGATTAATATATTATTAATGTAAGACACATTAAAATTTAATACATCATCTTATCTTAAACTTAAAAAGCATATTGCATAAAACCATAAATGATCGATATGATCCTTCATTTGAATTTTAAGCTCTAATATTATATTACAAGGCTTCTTTCTCTCCTTCAACTTTATTTATAAGAAATTAGAATACTTTCATATGTAAAGTGTATAACAGAAAATATATAGACAATATAAAATATATTAAATGTGAACTAATTGCAACACATGCTTCTATGTATTTTCAAGAAGATAGGTGTTCTTTTGAAAGAAAAATACAATTTATTTATATTGTTATGATAGCATTTTCTCATGAACAAAATATCAAATTATATCATGAAAGTTCATGTTTATCAGCTTGATAAAACAATGTGTCTATGATTTGTTGACATGGTAAAACCAGCCAACATCAAGTCGCAACTGCTGGTCTTATTTTAAAGAATAATCACTTAGGTTTCCTCGTTGATAGCTAACTAAACCACTAAAGTAACTTATCACCAGCCATGTTTGACGCTTTGGTCTTAATCCACCCAATGAGTTCACAAGCAAACAAAAGGTTCAGTTCCATATGAGAGTTTACTTCGTGTTATTTTTAACTTACTACACATTTGTTTCTTGGCTAAAAGATTTATGATATGTTTTCAACATCTTTGAATGGTTGATTGCCCCGGAACTACCTCGTTGTTTCTTATGACATCTATGTTTTTCAAAGAATAAAACATTTTTTCATCCATAAATCTTTGTCAACGCCTCTTAGTCAAATAAACACTGGATAGTTAAAGAGCCCGTCATTAGCTCTAGGTGATTGGCGGGTGATGATTGACTTTGAAGCCTGAAAATGATACCCAGAAGGTACAATACGAAGGGCATGTTGTGAGATGGGCCCAAATATTACATAATATTCTCTTAAAAAGTTGTGAGCAAAACCATCTTGGTGAGATGGGCCCTTTCCATTGCTTTTACGCCTTATAATAATTGAGTCCCAACCTATGGCAATGCAGGATTGTTGTCATGGCTTGCGTTCAAAGGATAGCTCTGTTCTTGAATTTGGGCCTCCCAAGAAAGCCTGCAGTATGTCAATTCCCACCCGGTCCAATTGACCTCATGGCTGTCATCATCACAATTTCATGGTTGGCTGGTGATGGTGGACTTTGAGGCCTATAATATGAAGAGGTTGTTGCAAGAGCAAGCAAAACGAAGAAGGTTTGATAATTTTAATGGAGAAAAGGTTTTCGGCTCTACATGAAAGCCCACTGTTAGTTGTTGGTATTTTACGCATCTCTTGGATGCCTCATGTCTTGTACTTCCTCAACATGTGGAAACCGAAAGAAAAGAAGTCTGTAATTTGCTAGGGAGAGATGGAATACTTTTTCTAAGGCAAAAGTGAATTGAATAATTGTTATTAAAAAAACTTATGAATGTTTCCCTCCTAAACGTATGTTATGTCATCATCATCCAATGACTTCTCGTTGGGAACAAAAAGCGGCCGGAAGAGGTCACCTCCTTTGGGCATTTGCCTGTGAATGATTGACCTTAGAAGGCCGGTTTGTACAAATTTATAAGAAATGAGAATGTTTCATATATAAATAATAGAATAGCAATATATCAACAATGTAAAATATATCAAATTCAATTTATTGCATGGCCCATATAGAAATGAACCTGACCTTGATTTGCTTTTGAATTCTTAAGGTTTTGACACGGCATGATTAAGCCTTGTGTAAAAATCAAAGCTAAAATATGATTACGAACTTCAGAATTCTTAAGATTTTGACATGGTATGATTAAGCCTTGTGTAAAAAACAAAACAAAAATATGATTACAAATTTCATAATTCTTAATGTTTTGACATAGTGTGATTAAGTTTTAGAAATGTTTCCCTCGTCATATGTTATGTCATCATCATCACCTAATAGCTTTTTATTTTTAACAAAAAGAGGGTTAAGGAGGTCACCTACATTTAAAAGGATTTGTCCCCCATGAGCTATGAGCATCTTGGGCATATATACTATAAATAGTTGAAGTAAGAAGGCCGGTATTTGCATTGATGAACACCTTTGTAGGTAAGAAATATAATAAATTAATATATTAGGAAGAAGGGTGTTCTTTTGGAAGAAAAACACAATTTATTTATATTGTTATGATAGCATTTGTTCATCAACAAAATATCAAATTATGTCATGAGAGTTCATGTTTATCAGCTTGATGAAATAAAGTTTCTCTGATTTGTTGTCATAATAAAGCCAGCCAACATCAAGTTGCAACTACTTATCTTATTTTAGAGAATAATCACATGGGTTTCCATCCTGATAGCTAACTAAAACACTAAAGTAACTTATCAACTGCCATGTTTGACATTTTGGTCTTACTTAATCCACCCAATGAGTTCACAAGCAAACAATAGCTTTGATTCCATTCGAGATTTCACTTCATGTTATTGTTAACTTATTACACATTTATTTATTAATTAAACAAATTTATGATTCGTTTTCAACATCTTTGAATGGTTGATTGCCCCGGAACTACCTCTTTCTCTCTTATAACATAGTTTATGTTTTTCAAAGAGTAATACATATAATATAGTAATATATATATATATATTATCTATAATTCTTTGTCAACGCCTCTTAGTCAATAAACAGTAATATTATTTAATACCATATAATATGGGCCATTGCCATTTCTCTTACGCCAAGTATTTAGAAATCTGGGCCTGACCATTGGCCCAGAGAACAAAAAGACTTTTTATTTTCAACGATTTGTCGTCATGGCTTGCGTTTAGAGGACAGCTCTGATCTTGAAATTGGGCCTCCCAAGGAAGCCTGCAGTTTTGCCTATTCCAACCAGGCCCGGTTGACAATCGGCCCGTCATTGTCTCTACGTGATTGGTGGGTTATGATTGACTTTGAAGCCTGCAAAAATGATACCCAGAAGGTAAAATACGAAGGGCTTCTGAGATGGGCCCAAATATAATATAGTTTTCTTTGTGAGATGGGCCCTTGCCATCTCTCTTACGCCAAGTGTATTGAAACCTCGGGTCATGACTTTTATTTTTATTTTTAATAATTGAGTTCCAGCCTATGGCAATGCAGGATTTGTCGTCATGGCTTGCGTTTAGAGGACGGCTTTGCTCTTGAATTTGGGCCTCCCAAGAAAGCTCGCAGTTTGTCAATTCCAACCCGGTCTGGTGGACCACCATGCCTGTCATCATCGCAATTACGAGATTAGGTGGCGATGATGGACTTTCATATAAAGAGGTTGTTGTAAAAGCAAACAAAACCAAGAACGTCTACTTTAATCCAGAAAGCGTTTTGGGCCTTCATGAAAGCCATAGTTGGCATTAGGTAGCGTGTGACAATGTTTGTCTGATGGTTGACAAAAAGATAGCGTGATTTGTTGAGAGAAAAGAAGTTTGTAATTTGTTGGGTTTAAATATTTCTTATAGATAGATACATGTTGTTGGAGTTTTGTCCTGTATTGGAAGTGGAGTTTCATTCTTGAGACCTTATATGAATTGGTACTTCTCTTCCTTTATGAGCATATTTGGAGAAATACAATAAGCTCACTTAGTATGATATTAGCCTAAGTTTTTCTCTTTCGGGCTGATAGTCAAGACGCATTTAATTGAATATCGCTTCCTGGCATAGAGGATGTAAGATTTCATCCTATTCTGAAAGTGAAGTTTGATTGTTAGGACTTATATGAATTAGTGTCTCTTTCCCTTATGAGCTCTTTTAGGAGAATACGACATGCCTACTTAATATTTCTTATTTTGTTGAAAGAAAAGAAGTCTCTAATTTGTTGAGTTTAGATATTTCTTATAGATTGCAAAGGGCTCAACTACCTTCAGCTTGATACGTTTCCATAACACTTGTACGATCATATTATATAGTGGTCAGTAGTGGACTCTCAGCCGGTGGGGCAGTGCCTCCCCGCTTCCCATGTTATACGGGAGGCCGGTAGATGGATCGTCCCTCAAGGAAGTAATTGTTCTAATGCATCACGTCTAAGGATGTGTTCTAGTGTAGCAGAATGTCTAAGTAGGGCTTGCTTTTTGTCTATAAATATGTAAGCTTAATGGACACTTGACTTATGAGCCTTTTGTGTAATAGTTTCTAATAATATCACAGCTCTTTCGTTCTCGAATCGCAAACCCCGTTTTTCTTCTTAACATTCGTTGAGCCACGTCGGAATTTTTCAGACCGATGTGTGACTGAATTGAATAATTGAACTAAACACCATGCATTATTGTAGTCTTTCCATACAAAAACATGCAAGGGACCCAAACTTCACACAAGACAGAGATATACATTACGAAGGGACACAACACCTGGTATAAAACAAAGAGGCTCGAAATTCTTATCACATGAAGTGCATGTACGCAAGTGACGTTGGGAACACCATGAGTATGATATGATTGGAGAAAGTGAGATGTCTTGGGAGTCCACAAGACAGCTTGGGAAAATGATTAGTCATCTTGGGGCGTTGTTGTAACTATTGAGAATGTCTTCGTGAGTTGCTGCGCATTCATGACTCAATTGGGATTGTTCAAGTCTATCTTGGATGAAGATGATGCGCCATTGTCACACTTGGCTTTGCTTGATGGTAGTGTGGAGTCTTTAATGCTGATCTTTCAAAAGTGGAGAGGCCAGTGCTGGAGCTGAGGTTGCTTGTTTGAATTCTTCCATTCAAGAAGGTTAAAAGCTAGTGGCATGCAGAGGACACTCTGCTTCCAACTTCAGAGTAATTCCTAAGCCATTAGTTCCTGATATGTTTGAGCCAATTCCACTTTTAAAAAGAACACTGACAGATTATGATATTGGTGTAGATGCACAAAATCGATAGTATTGAGCGAAGCCTAGTTGGTGGTATAAAGGCCCAACAAAGATTAGGATGCCAAACATAGTGTATACCAAAACTAGTTTGCATTCAATAGAATAGTAATTTTCTCATTCAATATCAATCTTTTGTTTCAATGAAAGGTAATTTTCTTATTTAATATCAATCTTCTATTATCCAAAATTAGTTTCTTGCATAGAATAATGGCTAACTCCACAATAAGCAATGGAGATGAAGTCTTCTACTTTTGACTTGGTAGGATTCTCTTCATCATCTATAAATTTATTAGTGTAATCTAGGATGGCCTTGGCCATCGGGTGCCCAATTTACCTAAGAGAGACATATACAAACACTATTAATGCTAAAGCGACATAACAACACTGCGTTATAAAGACAAGTTGTCATAAAGTGGGAGTGATCCAAAATAATACCTTAATTGCAGCAATTAGTAGTACATGGAATTCTCCACTATTCATATCATTTTGTTGTTTTGTATTGACAGCCACTAGTTTTGTCGGAGTCATTGTCTTGTTAAATATAAAGTAATTCTCCTACAAGATAAAAAAACTCATTAGGAAGCAAATTTAAGACTTAAAAAGTATTCTAAGTGTGCAAGTAAGATGCTTTCCTTAAGTTGCCTAGACTTGATGCTTTATTACTATCATGAATTTATACGGTCTAGAATACTGTTCTAGAGTAAGGAAAAGAAAAATGAATAAAAAAGGTAGAATATGTTTTTGTTTCAATTTTTCATTTTCTCCATATGATATCAACACCAACATACAAATAAATGATTGAATTTTCAATTCAAATTCTGGTCAATTGTAGGGAAGTAATATTGAGTGATATTGAAGAAATCCGATGAACTAGACATAAATTTGAATGAAAACATTGCTCTTACTTTCATTGATGGGATCAAAGTTATACAAAACCCAAACCAAGAGAAAAACTACTTACAATCCTACAATGAAAAACCTTATACATTTCTACTTGTAGCCACACAAATGGAGACGGGGCATCTTTCCATGTACTGGCGCGACCCCATTAGCAGGGGCAGTGTAGTAGTAAGCTGCTTCTCCTGGCAGCGTGGTGGTCCTTGACCTGGTGTGGGGAACATTCCTGCAGATCCTTGTTTCCTCCTTTGAGCTGGCTAGACACATCAGCTCCAATCCTCATCAGATAGCAATACAACTTCATTTTAAAATTTTTCGTCTAAAGTAGCAAAACCTAATATGAACTTCACATGCTACCTTATTCAACTAACACATTGCTTAGATTTCTTCATACAGAATGTTACTCCACGCATATACACCAAACTGGATCAAAACCATCATTAACAATCACTCAATCTGTATTCCGCGAATCTGAAAGTTGTCCAGCTTCTTCGGTCTCTTGTAGTATTTCAAGAGCAGAGAACAACACACGACACTGACAGAAAAGGCTGCCATTGCAGCTCCTGCAATCCATGGAGGTAATCTGAATCTAGTGGATGGGAAAAGGACCCCGGCAGCAATTGGATGCCAAGCAGATTATATCCCATAGCCCAGATGTAGTTAAGCCGACTATGAAAGAAGGTTCTTCTGCAAAGATCAATGGCAGTTATGACATCCTCCAAGTTGCTTTTCATGAGAACAATGTCTGCCGCCTCTATGGCAATGTCTGTTCCTGCACCAATTGCCATTCCAACATCTGCTGCCACAAGTGCAGGTGAGTCATTTATGCCATCTCCAACCACTGCCACCATGTAGCCTGAAGACTGTGAATGAAAATACAAATAAATATGTACATATATATACATACAAATATTTACAAAGAGAAATTATATTATCTCAGTTACCTGTAATTCCTTGACTTTCTCTGCTTTCTGTTCCGGTTTGGCTTCTGCAACAACAGTTTCAATTCCAACTTCCTTGGCTATGGAATTGGCTGTTCCCCAGTTGTCACCTGTTACCATGATGCTCTCAATTTTCATAGACTTGAGAATTGAAATGGCTTCTTCTGCACCTGGTTTCAGTGGATCAGATATGGGTAAAACTCTTACAACTTCTCTATCAATGGATACTACAATACCAGTTTGGGCCATCGCTTCAGCTTCTGCTAACATGTCTTCTGCATCCAAAGGAATGGCAATGTTGTGGTTCAACATCAAGTACTTGTTTCCCACAATTATTTCCCTATTCCGCACAACGGCCTTCACCCCATTGCCAGTAATGGAAACAAAGTCTTGTGCCTCTGGCCACATAGGGTTCTCTTCATCTCTGAATTTCTTGGCATACTCAACAATTGCCTTTGCTAATGGGTGCTCGCTGTTCACCTGATGTTCATCAAACCAACATTATCACTTGTCATCATGGATTACCAAAAATATTGTTCCCCACCCAACATTGTAGAGTTTAGCATATCTCTTTAAATCCTGGGGTTCAGTTAGGTTTTCATAGAAGATGGCTTACCACAGTTGCAGCAATAAGTTCATAGAATTCTCGAAGTACCATCTTTTTCAAGAGTCGCGTATTCACAACAACAGGCTTCCCAACTGTAAGAGTTCCTGTCTTGTCAAATACAATGCAGTTTACTTGAATATTGAAAATTAATCCAAGAGAACGAAGTATCAGAAGATGAAGATGCTCAGAGGAATGACTTAACCTTTCATATTTTTTGTAGCTAGACAAAGCTGACAACATTGCCAAGTATATACTAAAATTTTTCATTTTTCTCATTACTCTTAAGTGGATGCAAAAAAGAAAAAAGAACATAGAAAGCCAACAAACCTAGAACATTAGCTAATCATATGATGCTAAAAATAATAGAATATTTCCCACTATTTGTTCATTAGCTTTTTGGACCTTTTCTACTTCTCATAAACCTAAATTTTAGCCGAATGAAAGAGGAAAAGAAACCTGAAACAGTACATAAATATTTCTATACCAACAAATGATGCTGGAACCAGCATCTCTTGAACAAAAATTGCAAATGGTGATGCAAGTGTAAATGCAAACCTTACGTGCACTTTCTAATGCTTGACCCCCTTTGATCAGCACACCTTGAGATGCACCAACTCCAGTACCAACCATTACAGCCGTGGGCGTAGCTAGGCCTAGAGCACAAGGGCAGGCTATGACCATGACAGATATCCCAAACTGGAGTGCAAGCTCAAAACTATCCATGGAAGATGGAATCCAGGACTCTGGGTATCCATGGAACTTTCCAGACAAAAACCAGGCAAGCCAAGTTGACAATGAAAGTGTAATGACCTGAAAAACAAAACGTAATCCATTTGCTAATGAGAACCTCCACAAACATCATACTGAAAACTTTTAAGCATTCTGCAACATGGCTTCTAGAAACAATGTAAATCAACACTATTATATAACAAGAGAGTTCAACTTCTGTGTCTTGTTATTCTCTTATTTCTGTAATTCTATAATGATATGAATAAGATGAAAACCAAGTCAAGAAAGTGTGGATCTACCAAGTCAAGAGATGGGACAGCGGCATATTTTGGCTTTTTATTATTTTAGTTCCTTTCTGCCCCGTCTCTAGCGTGTTGCTGTGGCTACCCCGCTCAGCAGATCTTTGCTCTGATCGGATCTGGCTGGAGGTGCGTTTCCTCCCGTCTTCTTGTCTTGTATCATTTTCTTCAGTAGAATTTGCTTTTGTTTATTTTGTGGTGCTGTTCTTAGATCTGTGCCATTTCGGTCGTGGCTCTGTTTCGTTTATATCACTGCCTTTGCCTTCTCTTGCTGTTGTAATTTGATTACTAGTTTTCCTGGGTCTCCGCAATATTTTCTCTAAAAATGAAAAAGAAACTGTTAATGATCTGCTTCTGAATTGTTCCTGACATGTTATTCGGTTTGGAGTGTTTCCGTGTCGTAGTAATTGTCTCTGTGTGAGCCAATGGGTTATGGGGATTCTTTTACAAATCCCAAATATTCCTTGTATTATGCACTCGTACCATACTCTATCGATATGTGTTTTGCTTGCTAGAGAAACCTTGTGTGTCTTCTTAATCATGCGTCAAACAGTTGATTTACATGTCATTTCATTTTGAGAGCCTGACGCTCAAATGGTTCCATCTTGTGTAGATTTGGCGCTGAATGCTTCCATTAGAGTAGTGGCTTAGACAGAGATCCATCACTGATTCAAAAAGATCTACTGTCTTCCCTTTCAGTTTCAATGGCTTTATCGCCCCCTACATGCTGGGCTTTCGTCTATGTGATTCTTCTGTTTGCGCATGCTTGCAATGGGTTTTATCTTCCAGGAAGCTACATGAACATTTATCCCACTGGGAAACCTATATTTGCCAAAGTTAACTCCTTGACTTCCATAGAAACCGAGCTTCCTTTCAGCTACTACAGTCTCCCCTACTGTCAGCCTAAAGGTGGTGTCAAGAAAAGTGCTGAGAATCTTGGAGAACTTCTTATGGGGGATCAGATTGACAACTCCCCTTATCAGTTCCGAATGAATGTTAATGAGACTGTCTACCTCTGTACCACAAATCCTTTGACTGAGCAGGAGGTCAAGCTCTTGAAGCAGAGAACTCGCGATCTATATCAAGTGAACATGATTCTGGATAACTTACCTGCCATGAGGTTTGCCAAGCAAAATGGAGTTAATTTCCAGTGGACTGGGTTTCCTGTGGGTTACACACCACCAAACAGTAACGACGATTACATTATTAATCATCTCAAGTTCACGGTCTTGGTTCATGAATATGAAGGGAGGGGTGTGGAGATCATAGGGACTGGGGAAGAAGGGATGGGCGTTATTTCTACTGATGCTGATAAGAAGAAGGCGTCTGGCTTTGAGATAGTTGGTTTTCAGGTCGTCCCTTGCAGTGTGAAGTATAGTCCTGATGACATGTTGAAACACCAAATTTACGACAATGTTTCACCTGTAAGTTGCCCCACGGAACTTGAGAAGTATCAAATAATTCGGGAGCAAGAGAGAGTGTCCTTCACTTACGAGGTTGAATTTGTGAAAAGCGATATAAGATGGCCATCCAGATGGGATGCTTATCTGAAGATGGAGGGTGCCAGAGTCCACTGGTTCGCTATTCTAAATTCACTTATGGTAGTCTTTTTCCTGGCTGCCATTGTTTTTATTAAATTCTTGCGGGCTGTGAGGAGGGACTTAACAAGGTATGAGGAGTTGGATAAAGAGGCTCAAGCTCAGATGAATGAGGAGCTTTCGGGGTGGAAGCTTGTTGTGGGTGATGTATTCAGAGAACCAGATTGCTCCAAGCTACTTTGCGTAATGGTTGGTGATGGGGTTCAGATTACAGGGATGGCAATTGTCACTATTATTTTTGCTGCCCTTGGTTTTATGTCACCAGCTTCACGAGGAATGCTGCTGACAGGAATGATTATTCTTTATCTTTTCCTAGGAATTGCTGCTGGGTATGTTGGTGTACGTCTCTGGAGAACCATGAAAGGAACTTCAGAAGGTTGGAGGTCTGTTTCGTGGTCAGTTGCCTGCTTCTTTTCTGGGATTGTGTGTACTATTCTCACCGCACTGAACTTCATTCTCTGGGGCAGCAAGAGTACTGGTGCTATTCCCATTTCCTTGTACTTTTTGCTCTTGTTCCTCTGGTTCTGCGTTTCGGTGCTACTCACCCTCCTCGGAGGATTCTTGGGGACACGAGCTGAGGCAATTCAGTACCCTGTGCGAAGCAACCAGATCCCAAGGGAAATTCCTGCACGCAAATATCCATCATGGCTTCTTGTTCTCGGTGCAGGGACGCTTCCTTTTGGAACCCTCTTCGTTGAGCTTTTCTTTATAATTTCTAGCATCTGGCTTGGGAGGTTCTATTATGTCTTTGGGTTCCTGCTGGTTGTGCTTTTGTTGCTAGTTATAGTTTGCGCGGAAGTGTCAGTGGTTCTCACCTACATGCATCTTTGTGTGGAGGACTGGCGGTGGTGGTGGAAAGCTTTCTTTGCTTCGGGATCAGCTGCGCTTTATGTGTTCCTATACTGCATCAACTACTTGGTCTTTGAACCGCAGAGTTTGAGTGGGCCGGTGTCCGCTATACTATATCTCGGCTATTCATTGATCATGGCAGTTGCAATCATGTTGTCGACCGGAGCCATTGGCTTCCTCATGTCTTTCTACTTCGTTCACTACCTGTTCTCATCCGTAAAAATTGATTGAAGGGCCTTCTCTGGTATTCTTCATCAGTCGTTTGTTGGAGACTCCGGTATGTGGAAGAGGAAATTTTCTGGCTTTGTCTGTCTGAGGCTAATTGGTTACAGAACATATTAAGGTGCCCACTATGCTATATCTCTGCTATTCATTGATCATGGCAGTTGCAATCATGTTGTCGACCGGAGCCATTGGCTTCCTCATGTCTTTCTACTTCGTTCACTACCTGTTCTCATCCGTAAAAATTGATTGAAGGGCCTTCTCTGGTATTCTTCATCATTCGTTTGTTGGAGACTCCGGTATGTGGAAGAGGAAATTTTCTTGCTTTGTCTGTCTGAGGCTAATTGGTTACAGAACATATTAAGAGGCTCTCAGATGATTTGCGACGCTGCCAAGCCTGTAACATTTTTATGTGCATCTCGAGTTTTGGGGACTATATAATCATACAATCCTCTGCTGCCACCTACGCCCCGTCTCCTTCTCAGTCGATCTTTGTTTCATCACATTTACTAATTCTGAGGTTCATTTGCATTTTGTCTCTGTTTAATCAAATTGTTCTGGGAAGTTGTAATTGTTTAGACTTTCTACGTTCTACTCTCTTTCCTTTTTTCAATGAATAGAAAAGTTGATCTGGGTCATTTGTTTGATTTTACCCTGTTGAAATTGTCCACAAACCCGAGCTTTATGTCTTACAAGATAGGGAGGAAACTCTATTGCTGTAGGAAGTATCCATCTGCGTTGGAAGTGGAATGAAATTCTCGAGTGCCAAAGCTCGTTTTTGTTAGCATCTTTCCAATGTTTGGATTGCTTTCCCCAGTTAAGAAGAATTGGCTGGAATACTCAAGATAAATGTACCGTGCTATTTTAAGTTCTTAACATGTCATCTCTTACAGAGTTACAACACATTACTCTAAACATCACGGCTTACAAGAAAGAGCAAGGGTTTGGAATTCGAACTACAAAGGGATATCATGAATAATCATCCTAGTGGAACTTGAGGCTTGTCAAGACGTTGTTGTTGACAGGATCAGCCAAGTGATCCAGGAGGTTTTAGTAAAGGCCCAACGCCTGTCACAAGACCTTGTATAAAGTAACCCAATATGGCCAACATGGCCAACCTTCCATTCTTTATCTCCTTGAGCTTCAATTCCTTCATGGATTTTTCATCCTTTCCAAAGCCGGGAGGATTAAACAAGGGGCCCCCAGGGTAGGCTGGGTCTCCAGAACCCCCCAAATACTTCTCCAGCCCCAAGAAGTACTGTTTACTCATGGACCCCGGATTGTACCAGTCTTGAAACCTCCTGTGCTCTGCGAATCCCGTATGGGCCATCTCCAGCACAAACAGGGTGTAAGGGTCTGCCCAGTAATCGTATGTCCCAGCAGGTGGAATAACGCCCGTTTTGAACCAAGGGAGGGCAGTTTCCGCAGGGATAAGCCCAAGCTTTCCAAATATCTCTGGAGCTATTGCACCCGCAGCGCCCAACATGGCAAAACGTCCGTTGATGACCTCTCCATAGGCCAACCACCTGGGCTCGACGAACCCTCCTGTAAGAATTGGCTGGAACACTCAAGACAAACCATTCATATCTTTTTGTTGTTTTGTATTGATGACTACGAGTTCTGTAGGAGTCCTTGTCCTGTTAAATATAAAGCAGTTCACCTACAAGATAAATAACTCACTAGGAAGCAAATTTAAGACTTAGAAGTATTTAGGTGTGTAAGGAAAGCATCTAGACATGATGCTTTATTACTACCACAATTTATCCGGTCTAGAATATTGTTCTAGAGTAAGGAAGAGAAAAATGAATAAAGAAGGTAGAATATGTTTTTGTTTCAATTTTTTCATTTTCTCCATATGATATCAACACCAACATACAAATAAATTATTGAATTTCTAATTCAAATTCGGATCAATTGTTGGGAAGTAATATCAAGTGATATTGAAGAAATCCAATGAAGTAGACATAAATTTGAATGAAAACATTGCTCTTACTTTCATTGATGGGATCAAAGTTATACAAAACCCAAACCAAGAGAAAAACTACTTACAATCCTACAATGAAAAACCCTATACATTTCTACTTATAGCCACACAAATGGAGACGAGGCATCTTTCCATGTACTGGCGCGACCCCAATGACAGGGGCAGTGTAGTAGTAAGCTGATTCTCCTGGCAGCGAGGTGGTCCTTGACCTGGTGTGGGGAACACTCCTGCAGATCCTTGTTTCCTCCTTTGAGCTGGCTAGACACATCAGCTCCTATCCTCATCAGATATCAATACAACTTCATTTTTTAATTTTTCGTCCAAAACCTAATATGAAATTTACATGCTACCTTATTCAACTAACACATTGCTTATATTTCTTCATAGAGAATGTTACTCCACCCATATACACCAAACTGGATCAAAACCATCATTAACAATCACTCAATCTGTATTCCGCGAATCTGAAAGTTGTCCAGCTTCTTCGGTCTCTTGTAATATTTCAACAGCAGAGAACAACAAACGACACTGACAGAAGAGGCTGCCATTGCAGCTCCTGCAATCCACGGAGGTAATCTGAATCTAGTGGATGGGAAAAGGACCCCGGCAGCAATTGGAATACCAAGCAGATTATATCCCAGAGCCCAGATGTAGTTAAGCCGAATATGAAAGAAGGTTCTCCTGGAAAGATCAATGGCAGTTATGACATCCTCTAAGTTGCTTTTCATGAGAACAATGTCTGCCGCCTCTATGGCAATGTCTGTTCCTGCACCAATTGCCATTCCAACATCTGCTGCCACAAGTGCAGGTGAGTCATTTATGCCATCTCCAACCATTGCCACCATGTAGCCTGAAGCCTGTGAATGAAAATACAAATAAATATGTACACCTATATACATACAAATATTTATATAGAGAAATTATATTATCTCAGCTACCTGTAATTCCTTGACTTTCTCTGCTTTCTGTTCCGGTTTGGCTTCTGCAACAACAGTTTCAATTCCAACTTCCTTGGCTATGGAATTGGCTGTTCCCCAGTTGTCACCTGTCACCATGATGCTCTCAATTTTCATAGACTTGAGAATTGAAATGGCTTCTTCTGCACCTGGTTTCAATGGATCAGATATGGATAAAACTCCTACAACTTCTCTATCAATGGATACTGCAATACCAGTTTGGGCCATCGCTTCAGCTTCTGCTAACATGTCTTCAGCATCCAAAGGAATGGCAATGTTGTGGTTCAACATCAAGTTCTTGTTTCCCACAATTATTTCCCTATTCCGCACAACGGCCTTCACCCCATTGCCAGTAATGGAAACAAAGTCTTGTGCCTCTGGCCACATAGGGTTCTCTTCATCTCTGAATTTCTTGGCATACCCAACAATTGCCTTTGCTAATGGGTGCTCGCTGTTCACCTGATGTTCATCAAACCAACATTATCACTTGTCAACATGGATTACCAAAAATATTGTTGCCCATCCAACATTGTAGAGTTTAGCATAACTCTTTAAATCCTGGGGTTCAGTTAGATTTTCATATAAGATGGCTTACCTCAGTTGCAGCAATAAGTTCATAGAATTCTCGAAGTACCATCTTTTTCAAGAGTCTTGTGTTTACAACAACAGGCTTCCCAACTGTGAGAGTTCCTGTCTTGTCAAATACAATGCAGTTTACCTGAATGTTGAAAATTAATCCAAGAGAACGAAGCATTAGAAAATGAAGATGCTCAGAGGAATGACTTAACCTTTCATATTTGCTGTAGCTAGACAAAGCTGACAACATTGCCAAGTGAGTATATACTAAAAGTTTTCATTTTCCTCATTACTCTTCAGTGGATGTCAAAAAGAAAAAAGAACATAGAAAGTCAACAAACCTAGAACATCAGCTAATCATATGATGCTAAAAAACAAAAGAATATTTCCCACTATTTGTTCATTAGCTTTTTGGACCTTTTCTACTTCTCATAAACCTAAATTTTTAGCCGAATGGAAGAGTAAAAGAAACCTGAAACAGTACATAAATATTTCTATACCAACAAATGATGCTGGAACCAACATCTCTTGAACAAAAATTGCAAATGGTGACGCAAGTGTAAATGCAAACCTTACGTGCACTTTCTAATGCTTGACCCCCTTTGATCAGCACACCTTGAGATGCACCAACTCCAGTACCAACCATAACAGCCGTGGGAGTAGCTAGGCCTAGAGCACAAGGGCAGGCTATGACCATGACAGATATCCCAAACTGTAGTGCAAGCTCAAAACTATCCATGGAAGATGGAATCCAGGATTCTGGGTATCCATGGAACTTTCCAGACAAAAACCAGGCAAGCCAAGTTGACAATGAAAGTGTGATGACCTGAAAAGCAAAAAGCAATCCATTTGTTAATGAGAACCTCCACAAACATCATACTGAAAACTTCTAAGCATTCTGCAACATGGCTTCTAGAAACAATGTAAATCAATATATACTCACCAGCGGCACAAAGTACTTAGAAATGCGGTCAGCGAACTTCTGAACAGGAGCTTTAGCCAGCTGTGCTGACTCAACTAGTCGTACAATCTGTGAAAGAGCACTCTCTGATCCTACTCGAGTTGCTTTGATGTGCAACACCCCATTCTCATTCAGAGTGCCTCCAATTACAGTATCATCTTTCCTTTTTGCCACTGGTCTTGCTTCTCCTGTTATCATACTCTCATTTACATGGCTTTGACCCCAGATAACAAGACCATCAGAAGCAACTTTTGCTCCAGGTAAAATTTTAATCACGTCATTTTTTTGTATCAACCGACTGTCAATTTCTTCCTCACTCACAACATGTTCTTCATCATCCAAGGTTAACGATGTTGCTGTCTCTGGCGCCAGGTCCATAAGTTTAGCAATGGCCTCTGATGTCTTTCCTTTAGCCAAAACCTCCAAGTACTTCCCAAGCAGAATAAATGAGATAAGCATTGCGCTGGTCTCAAAGAAATCAGTACCTTTGAAATCTTTAGAGGTAGTGGCTCTCAACACAGAGTAGACCGAATAGAAGTAAGCTGTATTTGTTCCTAGCGCTATTAGAACATCCATATTGGCAGAACCACGGCGTAGTGCCTTGTAGGATCCAGTGTAGAATCTCCGGCCTATGATAAACTGGACTGGAGTTGATAGCACCCACCTCAAAAGCATTCCAACAGTTAGCATATTGACTATGTTGGTATCAAATCCACGCTTGATTCTAGGAATATACATAAAGACCATGGAGGTAAGAAATACAGGAATTGTAAAAATCAGACTCCACAAAAAGGATCTATAGTATTGCTCAATTTCCTCCTTTCTATGAATTTCGCTTCTTCCACCTTCAGGATATATGCCACTTTTGAAACGTCTTGACCCAACTGATTCAATCACGTTGATGAAAGTTCTGGGTCCTATCACATCTGGCTTGTAAGAAAGGGTTATTTTGTTGAGTTCACGAGATACTATTATATCTTGAACTCCTGGAAGTGCTTGAAGAGACTCCTTGATCATTCTTATGGAGTGATCACTATGTACACCATCAACTTTGAGCTCTATTTTGCTTATATGCTCCCCCATACGAGTAAGTATCGCTTCAAATCCAGTATCTTCTATGGCTTCTAGTAGCTGGTTGTGGCTCACAATCTTTCGATCATAATGAATCTCTGCTTCTTCAGTTGCTAAGGCCACTTGCACCCTTTGGATGCCTTGGATTGCTCGCAGAGCTGATTCAAGTGTAGAGAGCAAGATGTGCAAGTCATTCCATTTATGTGTATCCGGCATACTTGAGTGGATCTGTCATTGACCTTATCTTCAATCAATGCCGCTTCAAATCCAACATCTTCAATAGTCTCTCGAATGGTCTTCTCCTGATATTAAATAGCAGTGTAAAAGCTTATTAATTCAATTCAAGAACCTCTTTAAATAATGAACAACAGCACAATTCTTAACAATCCAACCTTCACAGCTAATTTGGGGGGGAATCTGATGAAGTACTGTTGACACTACTATTCAATAAGTTGTGTTGGGAAGACTGATTCTAATTCATACATTCACCACATGACAGTTCAAACTCTTTAAATTTTAAACAACCAAAAGGTTTACGAAGGCCAGCGTAGGAAGAAGTGTTCTAAGGCCAACAGAACTGTTGCGTGAAAACACATTATGGTTTACCAGGTGAAAGGGGAGATTGACGTAAAGTAAACATAACTTATACGTGTAGTTAACTGTTCGGATTCCAACTTGACAAGCAAACAATGTTTCGTGGCAAATATCTGCTACATTAGTTGCCAAGAGTTCTGGGTTCAAACTGGCCCCTTCATCGTAATGGGCAGATTCAACAATATCAGGTGGAGTGCAGAGTGTTCCAAATCTAACCTAATGTTCCATTTCAATTAGGTAAGAGCCTAAATCAGCCTAAACCCAAAGACCCACACCCCGTTGGGTATCAAATAAAAGGCTTCTAATTAGATCCATCAATTAAAGAAAATAGGATGATATATTTGTTATAAGGAAGATGCTATCTTTCATCCTCTGACCCCTGAAACTAAATGGTACCGAGGTTTAACCCAGGGGACCTAAGAAATTTGTAAAGCTTAATGAAGTTCAGAACATGATACAGACAAAATATCCACTTTTTCTAATTGAAATTGTAGCTCAAAAATGAACCAAACGCAAAACTACTTCTAAGCTAAGCATGTAAATTTTATCATAGTGCAAATCATTTGAAGTAGCACAATTTAATTCTAGCAAAATAACCAGAACCCTCTCTTCCATGTCTTTCTGAGAAAATTTCGTATAAAAAAAAACCGAAGAAAATATGTTTTCCATTTTTGTTTTGACCAACCTTCTTAAATCCATATACAGAACCAAAAACAAATCCAAGAAAAACACTATTTTCTGCGGAAACAAACAGCAAGTCTCAAACCAAACAAGAAATCAAACGAAATCCAGAATGATTCGGGGACCAACTCACATTCACAAAGCTAGGATAGAACAAGACTTGTGCCTTGTTGTTCAAGACGTCGATGACGGCCTCACGTATCCCCGGAAGCCGCTTGATGGCCTTCTCCACTGATCCAGCGCATGCAGAGCATCTCATGCCAATGACAGAGAACACGGCCTTGGCCTCCAACCCCAGCTCCACGCTGTTTTCTTGCCCCGACACTCCCTTGGGGTACTTGGGCATCGACGGATAGTGTGGACGCGGCGATAGCGCCTCATGATCTTTCTGGCCTAGGCAAACCAAAGGCAACAACTTGATCGCCATAACCGTGCTACGTTTGCTGCTAATATATGCCTGCACGTATTCGTCTATTCCCCTCTCTCTCTACGCTTTGCCTGTGTAAATGAAGTACCAAAGATTTAACCGACAAGGGAGGGAAGCCGTTACGTGACCCATCAAAGCTCCACCACGTAACCTGCCGACAAACACTCCGGAAAATCTTGGTCCCCAAGAAATTAATTGATCTTGTACCTAATCTATACTCAAAGAACCAGAAAACCCTCTTTAAACTCCAACAGCAAATATTGTTTCTCTTCCTCGTTCTTGTTCTTTATTTTCTTTGGGAGGTAAAGTTAGAGACGTAAGAGCTGTGTACAAAATATGAAACAGGTTCACACGTAGTGCTTCTCTACAAACGACATATATTTTCCAGATTCTCTGGACTTAGCTTTGACCTACAAGAGTATAAGAGAGTGTACAAGAAGAAAAGGGTTAGTGGCTGGTGGGGTTCTACGACGACTTTGGGACAAGACACGGATGATCCACAAAAAAGTGAACCTCACTAAGGCACGCTGCATGATTGTGAAAACAAAGTTCGATGAACAGTAGCTGAATATGATAAAATAGCTTCTAAATTCTTGAGGTTTTGACTCCATATGATTAAGCTTAAGAAATATTTCTCTCCTTGTGCATGTCATGTCATGTCATTATCATCCAATATCTTCTCGTCCGGATCAAAAAGGAGTGGAAGGAGGTCACCTCTTTTGAAAAGATTTTGTTTCCCGTGATTTTCGAGCATTTTGGATAGATAACATGAAAGATAAAAAAAATTATAATATAGTATATATTGGTACTTGGGTATTTCTATTAACATAATCTAAGTTTTCCAGGGAGTACAAAATTTATTTTATTTATGTCTTTTTCAAACTCTCTTAGTCAATAAACACTCGGTAGGGATAAATGTTTGGTATCACAATTTGTATTAATCATTGTATGAAACAACATAACAAAAAGTTTTGAAGATGATAATCAAATATTAGAAAAACCTAATTATTTTACAATTAAATAACATGTGAAATTCATTTATAGCTTTTGAACTCTTAGTACGAACTATCAATTTTATGGTTAATTATGACAAATTAATCACATTTATTTGTATTAATTTTAACAAATATTGAGAAATAACTAATTGTTATACTTATATATAATATTTATTTCTTTTATAATAGTAGGTGTTACAGATAAAAGTTACAATTAGGATTATTTTTAATTTCCTAAATTATTAGTTAGAATATTTTCCTTAGAAAATTACGTTAGAACAATAATTGGAACTATAGTCCAAATTAAAGAGCAAAGCCATCTTCATAGTATGGGCCCTTGGCATTTCTTTTACGTCGAGTTATTGGATTATGGGCCCTGACCAGTGGCTCGGATAAGAAAAAGACATTTTCTATTTTCAAATAATTGAGCTCCAGCATATGGCTTTTCACGTTTTGTCGTCTCGGCTTGCGTTTAAAGGATAGCTCCGTTCTTGAATTTGGGCCTCACAAGAAAGCCTGCAGTTTGTCAACACCAATCAGGCTCGGTTGACCGTCTTGTCATTCAAATCCCACAACAGGAGAGAAAGGCATTAGGTGCCGTCCAGGTTAAGCAACAGAGGGCGCAGTTGTCTTACGAACTCCTACGGCTTTCATGTCCACCAACCAAGTGCGTATTTCCAACCCAATTTTCAAAAATTAAGGGTTACATTATAGATATTAAGTTTTATATTGCTAAGATGTGAATGTGAATGTGAATATATTTTTTTTGTGAGTTAACTTATAATATAAGAATGAAAATTTTAATATAATATTAGAGTTTAAGTTCTTTTTTGACACCTTCATAAACAAAAGTAAGCCTAAAGTTCACGCAGAAAGTGATACTATTAGATGATCCATGTTAGACCATTGTAGTGAGGGACATGTTTTGATATAAATGTTTACTTTCATATTATTAAAGTGTGAGTATGTATATTTGTTTAAATGTGAGTTCTCTTCATTTCATGAGCTAGTTTCTTAATATGAGAATAAACTTTCCAATACTAAGCTTCAAATACAAGTCATGCTTCCTTTGAACTTTTTCTATTTCAGCTTTCTTTTTTTTTTTAAAAAAAAAACAAAACACCATACTAATATGAAAAAGCACAAGCCAAGCACCATTTTTCACACAAATTGGTTAGTAACTCAATTTTGATACATAAAAATTCATAAAAATACATAAAAATACAAACCATCATGACTTCGGCCTTTGAAATCAACTCTTTCAACCTTGTTTACGAAATAAACTACCATATATACTTGCAAGCTGAGATTTCTAGGGATGATCTGGTGCCAAAATAGCTCATAGTAAGTTTAAATTATTCTTCATGGAGTCTTGCCATGAGAATAACACTATTTGAGATGAACAAAATCATCTTTGTCGATGGGAGCATACAAATAGGTGTTGGGTTCTAATGTGATTGTGTTAGGTTGGTTCATAAACTCATCAACAGAGGGGCTATATGATGGAATCATAAATTCCACAAACATCATGCTTTCTATTGAAAGATTAGCTTGATGACTCACACAAACAAGAAGCATAATTAGCACTTACAAGTTCGACATGAAAAATTCCTATGGTTAGGTTAAAAATATAAATATTAATAATGAAGCCTTTGTCAACAATGACTACAAGGAGAAAAATGATAGAATTTCAAGAGTGGTTTCCAAGAAAGAAGATAGTGTGGTATTTCTCTCAAAGTGAAGCACATTGCATCCACAAAACCTTATTTTCCCATTTTTAATTTAGGAATACATGTTCACACTATTTTTCTAAATGGTATATCAAAAGTCCCATTAAGCTTTATTTGATAGCTTAAATTAAGAAGTAGTTACTTGCCTAAAAAACCAACTTAACAAGTTTGTTTAGCTAATTCACATAAATATTTGAGATCTATTAGAGAAACTCGATTCCATGTGCCTAGTCAAAGCCGTAACCCATGCACTTGCAATGTAAGCCCTAGTGGCTTGATAATGTGACCTGACTCATGTTCACCCTTTCTATAAACCCTAGACGTTGCTAATCAAGGAAATTGTTCATGATTTGGATCGAAATATGTTGTAAATGATTTGATTTTCTCTCCATTTTGATTCTTTATGTAATTTTATAAAGAATAATCATTGTATAGGTTGTAACTTAATGGGAATTATCAACAAAGCAAATACAATTGTTTTCCTATCATAATCCTTCTTTGTTCTTGTTTTTCAACCAATGTTTAGATTTTGTGATATTTCTTGTGTCTCCAATTCTCAAACTAAGGCCCATGCCAATCTACCAAAATCCAATTTTACCTCGATTTTCCTTTTTTCCTTTCGTTGATGGCTATTCTTGATTGCAATTCATCTCTCATTCTGACCACCACCTCCACTCTTCCCATTTTGTCTTTGATCTCTCTTGACCAATTTAATGGGTCCAACTAGTGGTCTAGAAGACTTGATTGACCCATTTTCTTGTTTCCTCCTATTTTCTCCTAATTCTAGAAGGGATTAAGAAAGCCTTACCCTAGACCTTTATGAAGTTGGTTGGCACCGTTACCTCCAACCCCAATTACACCACTTGGCTTGTCTATGACTAGGCAATGCTTAGTTGGTTGATGGCCATGTCCACAAAAGCCATTGTCACTCAACTCACAAATTTGAAAACTTCAGTAGAAGCATGGGCATACCTAAAATAACCTACACTGCATAGTTAATTGCTTGTGCCCCTTCCTTTGCATGGAGTTGTAGACCATCACATGTGGCACTCATCCATGACAAAATTCTTAAGCAATGTTAAGGCCATCCTTGACCAGCTTGGTGCAATTAGTGAGAAAATCACCAAATTAGAGTAGTAATCATGAGTCTTTTGAGGATTAGGTGATGAGTTCGACAGACTTGCCATGTTTCTCTACATTGTGCAACCCTAAATGGCTTGCTTGGTTATGAGGCTAGGAGAGATATTGCCATTTGACCATCACTTTGGTAGTGGCACTTGTTGCCTATGTTGGTCACCTTTTTGGTGCCATAAACCCATAACCCTTCATGGCCTCCCCACCACCCCTAAACCCATTGGGCCTTAATCACCACCCTATAGGCTAGCTCAATGATAATGGGCTTCTCCTATTCCTACAAACCTAGCCTTGGCCCATTTGCAACAATGGTTGCAACTTACATTGCAATAAGCCCTATTGCCACGTGTATTGTTACCTTGGCCATTATGTTGCAAATTGTAGAGAAAGGTTTAACCCTACTTTTAACTCACCTACAAATTAGGCTTACTCACATTGCCTTAGCTATACCTCTTCTTAGGCCCATTATACTTAACCCACCTTAACTCACTTCCTTCAGGCCCATTAGATCCACTTACCTCCCCTTGGCCCCATACAACCCACCTTTACCACCCCCCTCCTTCTTAGACTTGGCCTTTTAGCACCCAAACTATAGCACCTTTCACCATATTATCGATTTTCCTATGACTCTCTTTGGTGCCACTCCCTATACTAGCTCACAACAACTTACTTTAGGTGATAATGTTTTTCTTCCCATCAGTTACACAAGTACACTTCATATTCCTTCATTTCAATTGTCAAATGTCCTAGTTATCTTGTCCATTAATAAACATTTATTATTTGTCTTTAAATTTTCCTTTGAAAATAATTGCTTCTTTTTATTTTCAACACATCATTTTTAGGCCATCTCTTGTTGCACATGGCAAATTATCCTCTGCAACACTCTTAATCATAGGCTTTATTAAGTTTGTGCCTTCAACACTACTTTACCTCATCGTGCACTCATCACCACTCGTACTAGTCCTCCTTTTTTTATGGCATCTCTAGTTGGGTCATCTTTCCTTTGATGCATTGGTCTATATATTGAAGTCTTCTAATATTAGTGTCTCATCCTCAATGTGTCCTTCTTATACGGCGTGTGCTCTTAGTAAGTCATTCTAACCTTACCCCTCTACTTTATCTAGGTCATTGACCTTATTCTAGTTAATCCATTTTTAAAGTATGGGGTCCCTTTCCTATTGTGTTTGTGAATGAAAATAAATTTTATATTTGTTTTATTAATAATTTTTTTTCATTTTTGTTAGTTATAAACTTTTTCTTCTTGTTTGTAATTTATAGATATCTTTATTACTTTTTGCACATTCATTGAAAATCAACTATAATGTTTATCTTTGTAGATAATTAAGTGTGATGATGATCCAAAATTCATCTCTACAACTTTCTGTGGTTATCTTCAACACTACAGTATTCACCAATGGTGCTCTTGCCTTTATTCCCCATTCTAAAATAGGGCTATGGAATGCAAATACCTTCACATTGTGGAAACTAGCTTGGCTTGGTCTTTCTAACCCAAGTTACACTCCCTACCCATTTTTTCACTTTGCCTTTGGAACAATTGTGTAGCTAATTATTCAATTACCTATTCCTATCACTAACAACATCTCTTCTTGGCAAGTTCTTTTTCACTAGTCACCTCCCATCACACACTTACATGTTTTTGTGTGTCATCTTTCCTTACCTTTGACCTTATGCTCCTCACAAGCTTGCTTTCTATTGCCATGTCTGTATCTTTTTAGGCTATCTTCTAGGCTATCATGGGTACCGTTGCTACTATGTCAAGTTTCGATGATTCTTCATTATTGTTGATGCCATCTTCCACGAAAAAGTTTTCCCTTACCATTTCACTACCTCTTTTTCCCCTCTCTCCTTTAACCTTATCCTCATACCCATTTTTGTTCCCATCTTGGTCCCACCTACCTCTGCTCTAGCCGTAGTACCTAACCTAATTCCACCTCCCTCTAACTTTACTATTAAAGTCCCTTCCTTTTCTTCCTACATTACCTCCACCCCTACCTCTATCGGCTCCCCTAGCTTACCTAATTACTTGTTTTCATGACGGCACCATTTTATGCTACACTTTAGCCAAACAATATACTTTTGCTCTTACCACCTAAGCTCAGCCCTATCTTGAACCGACTTGCTTTACCCAAGCAATTCGTGATCCCCATTGGTGAGAAGCTATGACCATTGGATACATTGTTTTTATCCACAACGACATTTAAGCTTAATTCTATTACTTGCTAGTGCCCATTCCATTAGGTGTAAATGAATTTTTAAAGTTAAGATTTGTGCTAATGGTTATCTTGGACATTACAAAGCTCACTTTGTGGTGAAGAGATTTCATTAGCAAGAAGATATTGACTTTAATGAGACATTTAATCTCATGGAAAAACTAGTGACTATTTAGACTATCATCTCTCTTGCCTACTTTTGCAATTAGTCCATTCATCAACTTGATGTTTCTAATGCCTTTCTCTATTGGTATTACTCTAAAGTCATTTATATGGAACAACTTCTAGGTTTTGTGGATCAAGACCAGCCATCTCATGTGTGTTAGTTTGTATTGCTCCTTTTATGGCCTGAAGCAAACTTCTTAAGCCTAGTACCAATGCTTCAACAATTTTTTCACTTTACTTGATTTCATCATCTTGGCTATTAAGACTTTGCTATTTGTGCTTAATATTTCTCGGTATAGTATTATTTTTCTCGTTTGTAAGAATGATATAATTCTCATTGGCTTTCCCTAGGCTCTACTTTCCAAACTCCTTTAGGTACTTTAGCAATAATTTGCCATCAAAGATCTTGGCCTTGTTCATTACTTTCTTAACATTAAGTTACAGCTAACACCTAATGATCTCCTTTTTCACTAGGCCAAGTTCACTTATGAAATTCTTACTTGTATGAAGATGACGAATGCTAAGGTTGTCTTCATTTTCTGCACCACCTATAAACCATTATCTCTTTGGAATGGTGAACCCTTTGTAAAGCCCAATCTCTACTACATCATTATTAAGGCTCTCTAGTATCTCACCCTCACTCGGCCGAATATTAAATATGTTGTCAATGCTACATGACAGTTCCTTTATCACTTGACAATTGATCACTAGTAGGTTATAAAGAGTATCCTTCTTTACTTGGTTGACAACTCGCACCTTGACCTTCTGCTCATGTGCAAACTATCCACCCTACTTCATGCCTTTTTTAATGCTAGCTGGGTTGGTGACTATCATGATTGTTGTTTTATTTATGGTTTCTATATTTTTCTTAACAACAACCTCATCTGTTAAAGCTTGCACAAATAATGCACAGTTGCTTGCTCCAACATCAAAGCAAAATAAAAATCACTAGCTACCACCATTGCTAAGCTTATGTGAATTGAGTATTTACTCCATGACCTTCGTGCTCTCCCACTACAACCATCCACCTATTGACGCGACAACATATATGCTTTCTACCTTATTACTAACCTCATGTTCCATGCTTGTACCAAATACATCAACAGTGACTTTCACTTCATCTAGGAACACTTAGCCTATGGTCAACTCTATCTTTAATTTATCTCCTTTATGGATTAATTGATGGGCATCTTCCCTATGGGTCTCTTCTCAGCATGTTTTTACACTCTTCACTCCAAGTTAATGGTCCATTCTACCCTTTAAGCTTGCGGGGGATGGTAGAGAAGCCTAGTTCCACACTCCTAGTTGAAGTCATCACCCATGCACTTGCCACATCAACCTTAGTGGGTTGATCATGTGACCCAATCTGTGTGCGACCTGAGTATGACCTAACTCATGTTTGCCTTCTTTGCAAACTCTAGCCACCGTTGACCATGAAAATCATTCCCAATCTGGATCAAAATTTTTTGTAAATAATTTGATTTTCTTTCTATTTTAATTCTTTAAGTAATTTGAAAAATGTCTGTTGAAAATCATTCCCAATCTGGATCAAAGTTTGTTGTAAATAATTTGATTTTCTATTTTAATTCTTTAAGTAATTTGAAAAATGTCTGTTGAAAATCATTCCCAATCTGGATCAAAGTTTGTTGTAAATAATTTGATTTTCTTTCCATTTTGATTCTTAGGGAATTTATTAGAAGAGAAGGTCCAAACTCTGATCACCCTTGTAGTAAAGCCTCCAGATACCTCTAAATTTTTTCAAGTCCATTATTAAACTAGACCTAGTTATTATTTGTTTGAAAAATGCCTGTTGACTTAAAATAGGATTGCTAAATAACCATTGCACCCAACAAAGCCCTTATTGATTTCGTTTGAAGGAACACAAAGAAAATGTTTAGAAGTAGCAATGCAATGATATCGTCACTTACAAGAAAAGCCTATATATATGTATATGGGCCAAGAAGGGGAGGAAGTATAGAACAACAACAATGATACAAAACAGTATGAAAAACTCCTAGTAGAAGTGATAAGAGGAAATTGGAAATGACCTAAAAAGTCTTAGTACTCAAACGAAGACTAAAGATATAAAAGGCACTTCAGTGGAGAGAGAATCTCAAATGCACTTCAACAGACAAAGGAAAATATTGTAAGATAACATACTATATAAGTCTTCGTCGTCTTCGTCATCTTCCATTAATGTACTAACAATTTTCTTATATATAAAATTTTTTACTTAAAAAAAAAAAAGAATTTCGTGCTTATGACTTGTGCATTTCTTTAAGCAAAAATCTTTCTAGCAATACGATATTCGATGGGTAATGTTTCAAACTCAAGGTCGCATCACATTCCTCCAAGCTTCCTCCTCCTATAAGAAAAGTTAAATGATTTATTATAAAACTCGGAGTCAAGCAAGTGCTCCTTCTTGATATATACGTAATCATGTCCCAGTCAAACTATCACCAATTCTCCAACTCTGCGCTTTTCTAACTCTAATTTTCTCTAGGATCCTCCAAAACTGGAAGCATAATCAGCTATGGGAGACGTGGTAACTAGCCATGAAATTACATCTCTTTTCATGTGTATGAACTAAGAAATACCAAACCTTACTGAGAAATTCTGTAGTTTCTGGTGTTAGTAGGTTATATTTGGTAGCAGAAAGGATTGCTCTATAAGCACCGTGGACAATTTGATCAGGAAGAAATCGTCTTAAATCAGTGGTTGTTCCTTGGGTGCGGCCAAGTGAAAAAATTTGGTCATAGAAAGTTTTATGTGAATACCTTTAGCACCCCAACCAATTCCCAAATGAACTTTCATAGCTCTTGCCCCGTATGTTTGAATTAAGAGGTCAGTCCGGATCTAGAATATAACAGCCATACCAATATAAGGAGCACGGAAAATCTCAACCTCTCCACGTTGCAATCTTTTGGCTTGTAGTTGTTGCGAATAGTGTGGTGAAGTCATATAATATTTGAAAATCTTCAATATGTAAGGAAAGGATATTCATATTCTTAAATCAATGAAATTTTGCACTTGATATTAAAGTTAAAGTTAAAGTTAAAGTATGAGACCAATTTACTCTTAAAAGAATATCTACATAAGAAATGTTTTTCCATAATCTAGGTGAAATAGCATGTTAAAATCGGTGTGTAACAAAGTCCTTAGTGCTTAAATATTATCTGAGAATCTTCTATGTGTTGACAAGAATCTATCCGTTGTAGGTCAACTTTTTGGTAAGAATGGCCCTAGATGGGGTTATATATATTGAATATTTGTTAACTTCTTTTTGTCTTTGCCATGTCAGCTACGCACGAAGCATATAAAAAACAGATAGTGCTCAATTTGGTCACAACAGCGGGATGTTCTCGGCCTATTTTGTTCTGCAAGAGAGATTCCATGAATCCGAATTCCCATTCACTTTAATCTATTCAGCTCCACTGCACCAAGTGACTCGTCGTGTTGACATCTGCACCCTTTATGATCTTCTCATCTTCCACTACGTAGGAGATTCCAACTTATTGGCTTCTACTAAAAGCACTACTCTTGTCCTGACCTATTCCGGTGTATTTTCTGTGCAGCCTACTTCTGTTTTGTCCGCTCATCGTTAAGGGCTGCTTACTCTGAAGATTTCAAGCGCACCGATTACCGGTATGTGATGATGGTATTATTTCTGAGTCATCAAGCTAAGCTCTCAATGGAGAGCGTGAACCCTCGACTCATATAAGCATCGATCCTTGCTACTGCATTTATACTTAAGATCAACAACCAAAAAAGGGAAAAAAAAAAAAGGGCTCCCCTTCACCTGGTAATCAACCTTGTGTTTTCACACAACAGCTCTGTTGGCCTCAGAACACGCTGGCCTTCGTAAACCTTTTCGTTGTCGTAAATTTACTGAGTGTGAACTGTAGGTGGTGAGTGTATGAGTTAGAATCTATGATCCAGTCGGCAACTACAATGCCCCAAGAATGGTTCTGAATAGAATGGGTTGAGTCAAGGGATGGTCGTCGAACAGAACAGACGAGCCTTTCACTGCCATAGTAGTCGATATTGGTCGACAATAGGTCATCTCTGCTCTCTGAAGGACTTCTAACACATATTGGTGTTGTGACAGAAACATGCCAGTCTCATCATGCAACACTTGAAGGTCGTGGAAAAAACGAAGATGCCCCAAGGAGCTCATGGGGGGCAAAGAGTTACCTGTCACGACCAGGTCGTCGACATAGAGCAGCAACCACAGTTGAAGATAAAGTTTGTCACAAAGAAGGGCTTTATATTCTTTTATTAGAGTGGCAAAAAGGTTCAATTCTAGTGACAAAAGATTGAGCTCATTAGCTAGCCTTTTATAGAGCAAGCAACCCGATTATACATTCTAGACATATTACTAGCTAAGATATTTGAGTTACTACAATGAAAGGTGGGTCAGTGGCCTCTCGTTCTCCAATGGTGGTACTGCTACCACTGACCTTGTCTTGGTGGGAGAACATTCTTATGTGCTGGCTCCATGTTTCCAGCCAAGGTTACCAGGATGATTTGGTGGAGGGGCGCTAACTCTTACTATAGCTGAAGCAGGGGTTTCAACCTTTGGTCCGTGCTGGTACTTATTGAAGGCTGATTTTTCAAAGTGTGAACCTATCTGGAAGCTGGGATGGCTTGATGAGCTGGCAAAGTTGACATGGCCATGCACGGGACGAGGTGCATGGAGAGCAGTCTCTGGTTGCACATTGTTTTGCGAGTAGAACACAGCAATTGGGTTAGGCAGGAAGTTACGCAGGGTAAGCGGAGCACGCTGTGCATTATGTTCTGATTCCAGGTGAATTCGGCTGGCTTGTCCACTACACTGGCCATGCTTTTGGCTGGTTTCTTTGACAGCTAGAAATCCAGCACATTCAATAGTCTCACGTATGGTCTCCTCCTACAAAATGTTTAAAATCAACGGCAATAACTTAGACCTTGTCTTTTTCTATTTCTTTAAGTAATTATATATATACAAATATAACAACCATCAATGCAAGATAAGAGCACAGGCATACTTTTGTTATGAAATTATTTCCATAATCACATTATATATAAATCAATTACTTTGGAAAAAAAAATTTACACAGTAAAACCAATTTCTTATAAGCCTTTTAATAAGCTCAAGAGTGATACATCTAGATTTAGCAATGTTCTTAACAATCATATTATTTCTTTCTTTTAGAATAACATTAATAAAATAGGCATACACAAATTTAATTATAAATGGTCTCAAGTTTTCCCTTCTATATGACCAAGGAGTTAAATTGATTCTTGCCAAGATACATAGGATATCTCTATAACTTTTAGAAAATATTTCAATAACCTTAAGTAATACTCTACAATCCAAGTCTTCCAGCTCAGCATAGGTCAAGCATGACTAGCATGTACTTTGGAAATTGCTTCTTTATTTTTTCAATAGTTTATATCATTATATAAAATGAAGAATTTTTACCATATGTTAATTTTCATCAGTTGGTGACAAAACCATGTATGTCTAGTACATACATCTTTTAGATTTGCAGTAACTACAAAAACTGTATCTAATATCGGGAGAAGAAGCTTTTACTAGTGCCTAACATGAGTACCACCAATTAGAAAATAAGTATAGTTTGGATAAGACTTATTAGCGGGACCCTTTGTTAGGGAAATATTAGTTGGAAACGGAAAAATTGGAAGTTAAATTTATTTCAAAAATTATTTCTTCTTTAAAATTGACTTGTTAGGAGGGAAATAATTCTTTTATATATAGAATATCCCAAAACATGTTACAAGTAATGTAAGACATTTCAATCTTTCTTCACAACCATTGTAAGGTAAATTTGTGAACTTTATGAGTAATATTATATAAAGGACTCTACATGTAAACTATAAGTCACACTATGATCTCAGTTGTATATAAGATCTATGCCATTGAGATAGCTTCTTTTTTTCTTTTTGTTTTACTCTAATAGTATGTTAGAAAAGTTCTTTTTTTTTTCTCTCTCTAAAGCCAATTAATAAAAAAGACAATTCTCTTGTATATAGAGAATTCTTTCATTTTACCCACCTAAAAAGGTTTCTTAAACTTGAAGTGATGTTTAATATGATTCTATGTCAATATCCTAGTTCTCTAGTCTAGTTACAAAGAAATAACACTTTTTTTTCTTTTTTCTTTTGTTATCTTAGAGACAAACTTTAAAAGAGTCATCGAGTCTTATCTTTACCAAAATTATTTATACATAATTGGGTGTTTGTAAATAGGAGTAGAAAATTGTTGGTATTAGAAATAGTCAAACTTCCTCCTTTAAAACTACTCATTAAGAGAAGGAGACATTTGGAATATAGGAAGAATACCAACCTAGGAAATTAGTAATGTAAGTTTACCACATTTTTAACATGCTTCCTAGTTCTGAGCATAGAAAAATCACAAAGATCAATTTATGAGTAATGGAACAATATGGTAAAAAGGCATATACCTAATCTATAAATAATAAGGCAAAATATTTGAACTTATGTTTTCATATTATACTAAAAATTATTCAACATCCCATTTTGAAAATCAATCATTACAAGAAATAAGGCATAAACATATTAATGATACCATGCTAAGAAATATGTGATATGAAAAATAACTATTTGTAATAATTAGTATACTAATAAAGTCGTAAAAGAAGAAATTTCCCGCTACGATCGAGTTGGTTCGGGCAAAAGCTAAAAGAAAAGTTAAATTTCCTTCATAAGTGCTGATGGGAAAAATGACATATAGAGATTCCCACTTTGATTGGACCTGTGAGGAAATATTAAAACACTAACAATGTATTTGAATCACGAGTAAAATATGCAAATATCACAATCAACACAAGAGAATTTTTACGTAAAAAACTCCTTCAATGTGAATGATAAAAACCACAGGACTAATCACGGAGTCCACCCAAATCTCCACTATATTAATGGTTAGGTTTACAACCCAATAAAGTCCTTAACAATAGCAATAGGACAAAGATTTACTGATTCAGTAATAATAGAATCACCAATTGATAGTGAAGAACAAGTTGCAAACATCAACTTAACCAAGAAAAAGTTGTAGAAATATCACCCAGATTTTTAACCAAGATCTGCTGATTTAAAGAGCTCCAAATGACGATCCAACCGTTCATAATGAAGAACACCCAATTTTGAACCTACTAACAAAAAATCAGCTCAATCGGACCACGGATCAACCTTAATCAAATGTTTGATTAACTATTGCATAGGGCTTCTAATTCCTGTGAAATTATGCTTTTTTTCTTCTCTCTTTTTTCATTTTGACAACCATACCATTAGAAAAAACCTATATTCCTTTTAAACCGTAGGGCCACATTACCTTAATAAGACCCAATAATAAGTCCTAAGTATGGGTTGGACCAACCCAACAATTCTCCCCCTCCAATCTAAATGAGGGAGATTTCATATGTCAATTTCTCAAGCAAAATCCAAGCTGGCCACATGCCAGCAAAACTCAAATTTTTCTTGCCATAGTGCCTTTGTCATCATATCAGAACCATTATCCTCAATATGTACCTTTTCAAGCACAACCTCTTTGGTTTCCATGATATCTCATATCCAATGATACCTTACATCAATGTGCTTTGATCTTTGATGAAAAGTAGAATTCTTAGCAAGACGTATAGCACTTTGACTATCACAAAATAACACATACTTTTCTTGCACAAAACCAAGTTCTTTTGTGAATTCCTTCATCCAAAGCAACTCTTTACATGCTTCCGTTGCTGCAATAAATTTTGCTTCCATTGTAGATAGAGTAATACATTTTTGTAATCTTGATTGCCATGCCACAGCTCCCCCTGAAAATTTAATCAAGTAGCATGAAGTAGATATTCTATTATCAATATCTCCTGCCATGTCATAATCTATATATTCAACAAAAATAGGTTTTTCACTCTTAAATGAAAGTTTCAAACTAGAAGTACCTCGAAGATACCTTAGGATCCACTTCACTACATTCCAATGTTCTCTTCCAGGATTTGAAGTGAATATGCTAACTACTCCAATTGCATGAGTTATATTTGGCCTTGTACAAATCATTGTATACATTAAATGCATACATTAAACAACCAACAGCCAGAGCATAAGGAACTCTTTCCATATCTTTTCTCTCTTCCTCATCTACAGGATATTGTTTCTTACTAAGCTTAAAGTGTGTAGCAAAAAGTGTGCTCACCACTTTAGTTTTATTCATACAAAACTTTTGAAGCACTTTCTTGATGTACTCCTCTTGAGACAACCATAATATATTGGCTTTTTTATCATGACTGACTCTTATACCAAGAATTTGCTTCACTAAGTCTCAACCTTTCATTCAGAATGACTTACTTGACTCCTGCTTCAACTTTTCAATTCTTGCAACATTTTTACCAACTATAAGCATGTTATCTACATAAAGTAGTATAATGATAAAATCATCATCTAAAAACTTCTGTACAAATATACAATGATCAGAATTTGTCTTTTGTAGGCTTGCTCCCCCATAAAAGACTTAAATTTTTGATACCATTGTCTCGGTGCTTGTTTTAAGCCATATAAACTTTTCTTTAGCTTACAAACATAGTTCTCTTTACCTTTTTCTTTAAAATTCTCTGGCTACTCCATATAAGTTTCTTTATTTAACTCAGCATGAAAGAAAGCAATCTTTACATCCATTTGCTCAATATCAAAATCAAGACTAGCATCCAATCCCAACACCACTTGAATTAAGGACATTTACACAACAAGTGAGAAAATCTCATCATAATCAATTCCCTTTTTCTTACTGAAACTTTTAACAACTAGTCTAGCTTTTTATTAACGTTGTAAAGAATTTTCATCATGCTTCAATTTGTAAATCCAGCAATTCTTCAAAGCTTTTTTGCCCTTAGGCAATGTCATCAACTCAAATGTTTGATTATCATGCAAATATTTCAACTCATCTTGCATTGCATCAACCTATTTTTTCTTATTTACATCCTCTATTGCTTCTTTAAAACTCTCAGGCTCACCTGTATTAGTCAACAACACATACTGCTTAGTAGAGTATCTAGAGGATGGATGGCGATCTCTAGTAGACCTTTCAATAGTGGAACTGAAGATGGATCCTGCTAAACATCAGCAACATTATCTGTCTAAGTGTCACTATTATCTGTACCCTATTGGTCAATTTGAATATGATCCTGAACATCATGTTGAATATCACGTTCAACTTGTTCTAACAACTGTCTCTGTAGATCATTTAAAAGAATTAGATCAATATCAATACCAATCTTAGAACCTTATGACATATTCTTCTCATTCTGGCCAATATTTGTCATATTTTGACTATAAAAAAATACATCACGACTCCTCACAGTTTTCTTCATAGCTGGATCATAAAACCTGTAGCCAAATTCATCATAACCATAACCAATAAATATACATTCTTGTGTCTTGACATCTAATTTAGACCTCTCATCCTTTGGAATATGAATAAATGCTTTGCAACCAAATACTCTTAGATAGTTATAGGAAACATCATTGCCAAACCAAACTCTATCTGGCACATCACCATCTAAAATAACAGTTGGAGATAAATTAATAACATGAGTTATTGTAAGTAATGCCTCACCCTAAAATGTCTTTGGCAGGTTAGCATTTGAAATCATACATCTTCTTAACCAATGTCATGTTCATTCTTTCCTCTATATCATTCAACTGAGGTGTTTTTGGAGGTGTATTTTGATGTCGAATACCATGTTGTGTACAATACTCATCAAATGGTCCAATGTACTCACCACCATTGTCTAATCGAACGCATTTCAACTTTTTTCCAGTTTGCCTTTCTACTGAAACTTGAAATTGCTTGAACACATCTAGCATTTGATCTTTTAACATCAAAACATAAACCCAAAGCTTTCTTGAGTAGTCATCAATGAAGGTCACAGAGTAGAATGCTCCACCAAGCATCCTTGGGGTAATTGGGCCATAAATCCGAGTGTACTAACTCTAAGAAATCTGATTTTCTTGAAGGAAGGTGACTATTGAATGAAACTCTTTTCTGTTTTCCAACTAAACAATGTGCACACTTCTCAAGTTTTGCACTCTTAATCCCAAATAGCAAGTTCTTCTTTGTTAACACATTCATGCCCTTCTCACTCATGTGACTTAACCTTTTGTGCCACAAATTGCATTCCCATATTCTACTACATTACAAATGTTCTTGGAAATCTTATCCTGAAACAAATACAAAGAAGACTCTTCCTTGCCTCTAGCCATAACTAATGAACCCTTAATGAGTTTCCATTGTCCATTATTGAAGATATTGCAAAAACCTTCATCATCAAGTTGTGTGATAAAAATCAAATTTAAGTGAATTTCTAGTACATGTCTAACATTCTTGAGAACCAACTTAGATCCATTACGAGTCTCCAAGCATACGTCTCTCATACTTGTAACTTTAGCCAAGCAGTCATTACCCATCTTTAATGTACCAAAGTTTTCATGAGTATAAGAAGTAAAGAACTCCCTCTTGGAAGTAATATGAAGAGAAGCATTACTATCAATTATCTAACTTGTCTCATTACTTTCAAAATTCACATTATTATCATAGCATACAATAACAAGTTCATTAGGAGCCACTGCAACTCGATCATCATCATTGTTATCCTTCTTCTTATTACTTTCATTAACTTTCTTCTTCTTATTTCTACCTTTACCATTCTTCAGCTAGAAGCAATTTTTCTTGATATAACCTATCCTGCCACAATGATGGCACTCTACTTTTTTATGTCACGATCTAGACTTACTTCGACTTTTGTTATTACCTCTCGGACCTCTACTCTGACTTCTCCCCCTATTTCAACAACCAAAGCTTCAGAATCAGATAAAGAACCATGACTCTTTCTTCTCATCTCTTTATTCAAAATACTAATTTTGGCAAAATCCATAGTGACAATACCATTGGGAGCAGAGTTACTCACTGACATATGAAATGTTTCTTGAGATTATGGTAAAATACCAAGTAACCAAAGTCCTTGTACTTCATCTTCAAATTTTATATTTACGGTTGAAAGTTGATCTAACATTGCCTGAAACTCATTCAAGTTATCATATATGGATTGCCCATTTTTATATTTCAAGCTAATAAGTTGCTTCATCAAATACATCTTATTGTTTCCAGTCTTTCGTGCATATAAGGATTCAAGCTTGTCCATAAAGTTCGAGCATGTAATTCTTTACTGATGTGATTCAAAACATTCTCATTTACAAATTTTTGAATAAACCCACATACAATTTTATGCTCAAGAGTCTAATCGGCCTCATTCATGTTATCTGGTCTTGTTTCACTAAATATTGGTAAATGTCAATGCTTCACATAAAACAAATCTTCCATCTTACCCTTCCAAACATGATAATTTCTTCCATTCAAACTAATCATCCTATTAGTGCTTAGTTTAATCATTCAATCAAATCTAAAAAATAAAACAACCACAACCTAAGCTCTTTATACCACTCTGATGGGAAAAATGATACATAGAGATTCCTACTTTGATTGCACCTATGAGGAAGTACTAAAACACTAACAATATATTTGAATAATGAGTAAAAGATGCAAATATCACAATCAACATAAGAGAATTTTTACGTTGAAAACTCTTTCAATGTGAAGGATAAAAACCACGGGACCGATCACAAAATCCACCCAAATCTCCATTATATAAATCGTTAGGTTTACAACCCAATAAAGTCCTTAACAATAGTAACAGGATAAAGATTTACTGATTCAATAACAATAGAATCACCAATTGATAGTGAAGAACAAGTTGCAAACATCAACTTAACCAAGAAAAAGTTAGAGAAATATCACCCAAATTTTCGACCAAGATCTGCTGATTTAAAGAGCTCCAAATGACGATCCAACCGTTCATAATGAAGAACACCCAATTCAGAACCTATTGACAAAAAATGAACTCAATCGGACCACGGATCTACCTTAATCAAATGTTTGATTAACTGCTGCACAGGGCTTCGAATTCCCGCAAAATTCTGCTCTTTTTCTTTTCACTCTCTCTTTTCGTTTTGATGGCCACACCATTAGAAAAAACCTATTTTTTTTTTCTTTTTAAACCTTAGGGCCACATTATCCTAATAGAACCCAATAATAAGTCTCAAATATGGACTGGACCAACCCAGCAAGTGCCTCTAAGAATAAACTATATATAAGCAACCTAAAGTGCTAGTAATTTAACTCACACTGCCAAGACTCGGATGGAGGAGAACTTGGGCCTGTTGTTCAGAAGATCAACATCGGCCTCAAGTATCCCGGGAAGCCGCTTGATGGCCTTCTCGACAGACCCGGGGCATGCAGAGCATTCCATCTCGATGACCGAGAAGCTGCTTAACCACTAAGTAAGCAGGTCGTTATGTAGCTTAACAACAACACAGGACTGCCCGTCTCAGTATGGAGCTTAACAAGGCAAGTCTCTGTTAGAAAGAACGTAAAACATAGGAATGACAGACAACTAGAACATTGAGCGATCTATTTTCTCTCCTAGGATTATGGAGGAGCTGCTGTGGAGGTTCTCAGACGCAAGGATGGCTGTTATATAGCGGCTTGAATCTTCATAGAGCGCAAAATAAGACAACCGCTTTGGACTTTGGAATCAATATGAAATGTCCATTAGGCTAATAGGTCTGCAAGAATGGTCTTCCTTTTGATCCTCCAATGGCATTGTTCGACTTTTGATACCTACTTCACACTCATCGGGATATCGTCATGTCGCTCGCCTACAACCGCTTAATAATGAGGAATGCGATTGACCCACAACGTACGAACTCCAAGCACTAGAATTGTTTTTTTCCGCCCGAACACCCTTTAGGGAAGAAAGTTATACCTCGACTAGAAAAACACGTAACATGTTGGCTAGATGTAAAGAAATCTTCCCAGTGGATCTGGAAACACCAATCTGTTTGAATACGCCAAGTTGACGGTAATCTATTTGTTCAATTTTGTTAACAGAGTAGATATTTAGTCTCACATTCCTAAGGTTAAAGTTAGAATTTTTATTTTTTTTGTGAGCCTATCCTTCTATTTCTCAAGCTAACTTTTGATATAAGATATGAACTTATTTACATGATATCATAATAAGGTTTTCCTTAACACCTATATAAATAGAGTTGAGTCAAAACAGCACCCCAAGATGGTTCAAGTCAGACCATTATGATAAGAGGACTTAGTATCAAATTTGGATATCTATTATCACATAGTTAAATATGAGTTAAAGTGTTGGTTACATGTGAGTTTTTTTTTTCACTTTTTAAACCTGCTTTTAAGGTAGAAAATAGACTTCTTTAGACATTTGTCTTTCAGTTTAAAATGACAAAAAGACTTCTACATTATTAAGGCAATTTTATCACGTGTCATGGTGCTACAAGCAGGAGTAATAAAAAAATGATCCGCTTAAGTGGCTTTTGTTGCATTAATTTGTGTTCTTCAAGGTTTGGTATTGACTTGGCATAAAAAGAAATTATATTCTCTGAATGCTCACTTTCAGTTGCATGGATTGGTCATTTCAGATAACAATCAGACAGCGAAAAATGATTAGTTACTTTTTCAATTAAAAATTTTCTATGCTGAAAGAGAGAAAACCAATACATTATCTAAAGGGGGAAAAAGAAAACATTATCCTTATAGCCTAAGTTCCGAACTGGGAATGTAGGGTGTTATTGCATGTCATTTTTTTATGTTATCCCAATTGTTCATTTAGTACCACTTAGCTATTTTTAATGGTTACTTAATGGAGGGAAAATTTGTCATGATGTAATCAATTCCATTGAATGCGCTTGATCTACACCACGAAAAGCAATAAATGCTTTCTTATTTGCTCTCTATTTCTTTACTTCATTGCGGTGAAACTGATGCACCTTCAGCATACTATGTTACCTAAAATTATTCCAAAGTAAATTTTAACATTAGTTGAAAGATAAACCATAAATTATTATATTACAAAATTAATATCATTGGTGACTTAAAAGTTATAAAAGTTAATTACTTATAATATAACTGCAACATGTCATTTTTAAAATAACAGCCAATATAATAACAGAATAATATCGTAGTTCTTGCCCCTCATATTTGGATTAAGAGGTGAGTTCGGATCTAGAAAATAACAGCAATACCAATAGAAGAAGCACCCAAAATCTCAACCTCTCCATTCTGACTCTCTTGATGTTGCAATTTATAGGCTTGTAGATGTTAATAATAAAGTGGTAAAATCTTATATTACTTAAATATTATTTAGAAATCTTCAATATATGAAGAAGGGATCTTTATATTCTTGTATCAATTTTTGTGTAGGAACAAATTTTTGCATATAATATTCAAGCCCAAGTTCAAGTTCAAATATGAGATCACTTTACTCGTAGACAAATATCCCTATGAAAAATCTCAACCTCTCCATTTTGACTCTCTCAATGTTGCAATTTCTAGGCTTGTGGATGTTAATAACTAAGTGGCAAAATCTTATATTACTTAAATATTAGTTAAAAATCTTCAATATATGAAGAAAGGATTTTTATATTCTTAAATCAATTTTTGTGTAGGAGTGAACTTTTGCATACAATATTAAAGTTTAAGTTCAAGTATGAGACTACTTTACTCATGGACAAATATCCTTATAAGAAATGTTTTTCCATACTCTAGATGAAATAGCATGATAAAACCAATGTGTAACAAAGTCCCATAGTGCTTAAATATAATCTTTTAATTTTTTATGTGCTGAAAAGAATTTACTTATTAACCTTTTTTTTGTCTTTACCATGTTAGCTATGCAAGAAGCATATAAAAATCAGATAGTGCTCAATTTGGTCATAACGACGGGATGTTATCGGCCTATTTTGTTCAGCAAGAGATTCCATGAATCCGAATGTCCAATGGAAATTTTCTCTTGGGTTCCCATTCTCTTTAATCTATTCAGCTCCACTTCACCAAGTGATGTATCGTGTCGACATCTGCAGCCTCTGTGATCCTCTCATTCTTCCACTACGGCAGGAGATTCCCAACTTATTGGCTTCTACTAAAAGCACTCCTCTTATCCTGACCTCTTCCAGTATAATTTTTTTTGCAGCTGCAGCGGTCCTGATTTTCATCGAGAAACTTCAAGTGGTTTAGGCTCATTATTGGAACAATTTTGAGATTTCAAAAGAGGGAAATCCAACCTCCTTCATCAATTCAAGAACAAGGTTTCGTTCGAGGGAAACCTAACCTCCAAGATAACAAGACCTCTACAAAACTCAACTCCCCCCAACAAAGATATGGTTTCCCTTTTAAAGACCTCCCAACGACTTTCATTAACCGCCCATTTATTACAACAGAATTAAGGCAACAGAATTAACAATAATGGACCAGTATATGACTCATAACGACGTCGTTATATGCAGTTGAGCCAGCGGACTGCTGCATACCTCCCCCTTAAAAATAACCTTGTCCTCAAGGTTAATCTCAAGGAAGTTCTCCACACGGACTTATTACTGGCCGCTGAGACTCAACTCCTTATCCGATCCATATACGATGGCAGCTGCAGTTGTTCATTAATAATTCTGGTAACATTCACTCCCGCAATAGTATTTGCATCCTTGGTTATCTGCCTCTGGACCTCATTAAAGTACGCAGGACTTGGGAAATGCCGCCTCAATTTCCATTTGCAAATTAGCGAGCAACTCCTTCTTACTAGTTTCTCACACCCCAGCTTAAGTTCCTGTCTTGTAGCTCTGCCCCTTTTTCACTATACAGTTGTCCATCATATATGGACTGGGTGATCAACTTTTGAATGCAACTAAAATTTGCTCAAATGTGGAATAATCCTTAGCATAAAAACCGATCATAGTAGTAAGAATGGCAAGGAAGACCCACAAATCAGCTTTTGGCATCTCGAGTGAACCAAAGATTGCAACCCATCCAACTAAAACAAAGCCGAGGAATTTGACTGTGTCCACTGGAGTTAGTCCTCGGATTTTCTTTTGGGAAGAAATATTTCAATATCAATTCGAATGAAAACATATGCTAAAATGCCAGAATTCCCCTCTAAACCACTATAGGCATTCCTCTTAACATTTTCTGAAGCCTTGCAGTAAGGGTTGTTCAAAGAATATGTATGTTTATTAAGAAAAGAATTTGTCATAGCACTTTCAACAACTAATTCACCAAAAGCAGAAAGCCTCAAGATAATCAGTAGAACAAGCATGATAAACTTGGCGGAAGCATGCTCTTTCCAAAAAATACAGATACTTTCTTTATCAGATATACCAGAATCAGAATATCCAACCTTAACCTTTTGGTGGCCATTGTGGTTCCTTATGATATGTTCCCTGTACCAATCAATTAATATGAATTCCCTGATCACTGATCCTATTCCTCTCAGGTTCTTCACAATTTCAAATAATGCCTTCACCCGTAGTATTTCACCAGAACATGGTCTTCCTAATTCCCCACCATTAACAAGTCCTGCCTCTTCCCGCAAAAGTTCAATGACAAGAATGTCAATTGCATTTGAAGCCATAGAAATGACGTAGGTGCCAAATGAATCACCCCCCAGGTTAGTAACTACACAGAGGGTGTGCAAAACATCTTTTCCATTAGCAGCAACCTCAATACTTGGAGGAACAATCCGTCTTTTCTTTCTAAGCTCACTAGTTAATAACTCTAATTTCATTTCTTTAGTTCTGTTTGAGCCCGTGTCATCATGCTCTGCAACCTTTTTAAGCACTTCATTGAGATATTTACAATAAGGAGTAGAATGCAATTCAATGTAGTGCTTCTTGGAATTATGCAATCTGCGGATATCTTTAGACCCACAGCCATTTCGAGGGTTTAGATCAAGATAAAGAAGATCTATAGGAATTGAAATAAGACAATCTTCAATTCCTAAAAACTGATCTCCTCCAACTACCTCGCAAACACAAACCACAAGTTTTTGCAGATACTTTTTCTGCAATGTACTATATACACCTTTTTCCATCCAATCAATCAGCTTGTGAGACTCTGTATACTGGGGCATTATCTTTTTGATTTTCATCTGTAAAGTAGTAACAGATTTATCAGTGAAGTACTTCTCCAGAAATAAGCCTCTGATAGAGCTAATACTAAATGTAGCAATGCAGAACCAACTCTTCGTCAGAAGAAGCAACTCCTGCTCAATTACTTCCGTGTCCTTCTCTCTCCGTGCAACCAACAAGGTTTCAACACTTCCATATAAAATTGGATAATCAAAGCTAGAAAGAAGGCACAATACAGAGGATTTTCTTTGAAAATTGGAACGGGCGTTGAGTGAACAAAATTTGCTCACGAGAATGTAAGGCAATCGGCTCCATTCCGGTGGCCGGCCGAAGTGAGTAAAAATAGACCTGGTGAATGGAACGTCGGAAAAGTTGAATGGCGATTCTCTCTCTAGCCAATCAATGCTTGTTCGTGGGAGCCGACTTTTCCTATGTGACAGATTTTGCTGTAAATGAATCCAGATCTGGTCCATATCGTCGGATTTGCCGATTGGGTCCATCTTTTTTGCATTCTCCTCATCATTAGAGCCAAGCATCATTTGTAGCCATTTTTCGTCGGATTCAGTAAGATCTCCGTCAGAATAAGCCACCTCAATGATTATTTCAGATTTATTTAAATTGGAGCTATGATTTTCGATTTGCAAGATACTAACCAGATGTTGATCGGCAGTAGTTGACTCGTCATTTTCCCCAATTTGTTGGTCATCGGACTGAAGGTGGTCGGAAATAGACAGAATCCTTTTGGCTTGCAATCCGTCAATTTCTTTCTTGCGAAGAGCTTCACGCAAGTCATTCAATCCAGCCATCATAATGCTGTAAAAGACCTTCAAATCTTCTTTGATATCAGCCAAACCTGCCTTCAAATCTTCTTTGATATCAGCCAAGCCCTCTCTCACTGGATCCATTCCGCAGGACGAACCTGGCTCCAGATACCACTTGCAGCGGTCCTGATTTTCATCGAGAAACTTCAAGTGGTTTAGGCTCATTATTGGAACAATTTTGGGATTTCAAAAGAGGGAAATCCAACCTCCTTCATCAATTCAAGAACAAGGTTTCGTTCGAGGGAAACCTAACCTCCAAGATAACAAGACCTCTACAAAACTCAACTCCCCCCAACAAAGATATGGTTTCCCTTTTAAAGACCTCCCAACGACTTCCATTAACCGCCCATTTATTACAACAGAATTAAGGCAACAGAATTAACAATAATGGACCAGTATATGACTCATAACGACGTCGTTATATGCAGTTGAGCCAGCGGACTGCTGCAGCAGCCTACTTCTGTTTTGTCCGCTCATCATTAAGGGCTGCTTACTCTGAAGATTTTGAGGACACCGTTTTCTTTGGGACTAGCTCAATACATTTATTCTTCTTGGAAAGTCCCTCGAGAATTTTTTAAAGGGAAAGATATTGGACGCCATACAAGGTTACCCACTTGGCACCCCAAATATCAATATTGCTAGCCCTGGACAATGAAGGAAAGGTCGAGAGTGAAGAAGAAATTGACAGCCAATGCGCAATTCCTAGAGATGAAAAACCATATTTTCTTAACAAGCATAAAAACAAGAACTTCAATAAACAGTTCCCAGCGATGACAAAACATATTTACTTTTAGAATATAAAAAATCAAGAGCTTAATTCTATTTTCTTTTTGTACATTTTCCAAATTCGGTTTTCACCATTCTAAAGAAAAAAAAAAGATTATTGAGGTTTTATAATTCTTATGTGCATGAGACAAGGCCATACTTCCCTTAAAAAAACCATTAATTATAAAAAAAATTATATCTTGATATATTATGATTTTGGGTTCTATAAGGATCTTGAAAGAAAGAGATAATCTAAGAACTAGAGACACAAGAAGGATCACTAAAAGCCATCACCAGAAAACAATTGCATTTGCTTTATTGATAATTCTCGTTAAATTACAACCTATATGGGTGTGTTTATAAAAAATAAAAATAAGTATTAATAGGCTAATTATTCACATTATAGGAGTTTCTTTAATGACATGTTACAGTTACATTATAAGTAATTAATTGTTATAACTTTTAATACACCAACGATTTTAATTTTGTAATGGCAATAATCATTTATCATTTATCTTTCACCTATAATGTGTTTAACTTTTCTCTAATCATTTGTGTTGTGATTTTATTTACTTTGGGAGAATTCTAGAGAACGGAGTATACTAAAGATGCATCAGTTTCTACGTGGGCAAATAAGAAAGCATTTATTGCTTTTCATGGTGTAGATCAAGCGCATCTAACAGATTTGATTACGTCATAACAGATTTTTCCTTGATTAGGTAACCATAAAAAGTTAGCTAAGTGGTACTAAAGGAGCCACTGGGATGACAAAGAATGACATGCAATAACAACATACATTCCCGTTAGAAACTTAAAGCGATTTTCAATTGAAAAAGTTACTAATCACTTTTCTCTGTCTGATTGTTATCTGAAATGACCAATCCATGCAACGGAAAGTATTCATTGAGAGAATAGAATGACCTTTGATGCTGAGTCAATGCCAGACCTCGAAGAACTACATATTCATGACCTAAAAGCCACTTAACCGGATCCTTTTTTTTATATATATATATTATTATTTCTGCTTTTTAGCACCCTAAGAGCACGATTAAATTGCATCAATAAAGTAGAAGTCTTTTTGTCATTTTAAACTTAAAAAAATATGTCCGAAGAAGTCTATCTCCTAGAGGGTGTTTGGTTGGAAGAAATTTCTGGTGCTCGGAATTTATACGTTGTGGGTCAGTCGCATTCCTCATGATTAAGTGGTTTTGGGCGAGAGACATGACGATATCCACGATGCGTGTGAACTAGGTATCAAAAATCGAACAACGCTATTGGAGCACCAAAAGGAAGATCATTCTTGCTGACCCATTAGCCTAATGGACATTTCATATTGATTCCAAAGACCAAAGCCTTTTGTCTTATGTCACACACACTAAATAAAGATTCAAGCCTCTATGTAACAGCCATCGTGCGTCGGAGAACCTCCACACCAGCTCCTCCATAACCCTTGGAGAGAGAATGGCTCGCTCAAGGTTCTAGTTGTCCGTCATATATATGTTTTACGTACTTTCCATCTGAACCTCGCCTTGTTAAGCTACACACTGAGACGGGCAGTCCAGCAATAACATACCAACCTTTGTTCGTAGTCTTTAAGCAGCTTCTCTGTCATCGAGATGGCATGCTGTGCATGCCCCGGATCTGTAGAGAAGGCCATCAAGCGGCTTCCTGGGATACTTGAGGCTGATGTTGATCTTCTGAACAAGAGGGCCCAAGTTCTCTACTGTCTGAGCCTTGTCAATGTGAGTTGAATCACTAGCACTTTTGCTTTTTAATGTATAGTTTATTCCGAGAGGTGCGTAAGAAGAAAATGTAACTTTTCTTTTAGCTTTTGACCGGACCAACTCGATCCTGCCGAAATTTCTTCTTTTACAAGTTGAATAGCATACTAATTATTAAAAATAGTGATGTTTGATATAATCTATATCTTACCATGGTATCATTAATATGTTCATATCTCATATTCTTTTAATCATGAAAAACGGATACAAATTTTTGGCTGCTACTTAGTATCGGCAATAAGTCTGAAAAAGTATATAAAAATATAAAATTGAGATATTTGTACCCTATTGAAGTAAGGAACCATGACATATATGTTTGGAATCTATTCCATTTTGAGAGAGTTGAAAAAGCACTATCTCGTTGAAAGGTTCTATATATCTGTCCTTTATCAAGGCATTTCTTTAGACAAAGACTCTATTTTTTCCTCTTTTTAAATGGTAAATATTTCTCAGAATATGGAGTGTGAATCAAACCCATATTTGAATTCAAATTGAAATACTGCGGCAAGTTCTTCCCCTTTGAATTAGATAGATTCATATCTGAAAGAGGTTTACAATAAGTTCTTTCAAAATTGACTATTTGTCCCTCTATTAGAGGTGTTCCAAAAATGTTTGTGATTAAGTAAATAGCTCTACGAATGAATGGATCGGATCGCATTGGAAAATGGAAAGATTTGTACAAGTTATACCTTTCATCACCACTTTGTGGAAAATTGTTAGGTATGAATATGTTAGATACCTGTGACTCGATTGGTGAAATAGTATCTTGATTTTAAAATAGGATGTTGGATAATTTTTATTATAATATTAAAACATAGGTTCAAATAATTAGCTTATCATTTATAGATTAGGTCTTTGTGATTTTACCATGTCATTCCATTACTCATAAATTGATCCTTATGATTTGTCCATGATTAAAATTGGGAAGTGGGTTAAAAATAGTAGTTACCTACTAATTTTTAAGTTGGTATTCTTCTTATATTTCAAATTTCTCTCTCTTAAAGGAGAAAGTTTGACTATTTCTAGCATTAACAACGTTGAAAGTTTAAATTTCTCTCTTTTTTTTTTGTTTGGTAACCAAGGTGTCCAGGCCGGCCAGCTTGCGCCCAAGGAAGGCTATTTTTTTTTTTTTTTGTTTGGTAACCAAGGTGTGTCCAGGCCGGCCAGCTTGCGCCCAAGGAAGGCTATTTTTTTTTTTTTTTTGTTTGGTAACCAAGGTGTCCAGGCCAACCCTTAAATCACAAATGACCCCCATGGGGAGTTGAACCTGGGACCTCAAGGATCCCAAGCCCAACCCTTACCAAGTGGATCACCTGTGGGTGGGTAAGATCTTTTATATGGATAAGATTTTGCTACAACTTATCGTTTACGTATAGACATACTATTACTTATAAAGTTTATAAATTTACCTTACAATGTTTGTGAAGAAAGATGTTGGAATGTTTCATATTACATGTAACATGTTTTGGAACCTTTTATATATAAAAGAATTGTTTCTCTCTCAACAAGTCAATTTTAAAGAAGAAACAGTTTTTGAAATAAATTTTACTTCCAATTTCTCTATTTGCAAGTAGTATTTCCCCAACAAAAATCTGGTCAATAAGTTTTGTCTTCATTATATATATAATTAGTAGTAGTCATGTTAAGCACTGGCGAAAGCTTCTTCTCCCAATATTAGATACAGTTTTCGTTGTTATTGCAAATCCAAAAGATGAATGTATTAAACATATGTGGTTTTGTCACCCAACTCATGAAAATTAACGTATGATAAAAATCCTTCATTTCATATAATGTTATAAATAGTTGAAAGAATAAAGAAGCATTTTCCAAAGTCCATGCTAGTCATCCTTTATCTAGCACTTAGATTGGAAATTTGGACCGTAGAGTATTATTTAAGGCTATTGAAATATTGTCTTAAAGTTATAGTGATACCCAACTTATCTTGGCATGCTAGAGTTAGTTGATTCCTTAGTCATATAAAAGAGAGAAACTTGAGAACATGTATTATTAAATTTGTGTATGCCTCTTTTATTTTTATTAGTTGGAATAACAAAAATAATATAATTGTTAAGAACATTGCTAACAGTAGAGGTATCACGGTTTAAGTTATTAAAAGACTTATAACAAATTTATTTTTTTCGTATTAAAAATATTTTCAAAATAGTTGAATATTTTTATTAAATATATTTAGTGTGTTTAAGAACTCGAAGAGATTATATTTGATATGATATGTTTTTGTAAATGATTTCACAACAAAGTATACCCTTGGTCTTGCCTTTAATGGTAGTATATATATATATATATTTATAAACTTAAAGAAACAGAAAAGGACAAGCTCTAAGTTATCATCATTGATTTTAAACATTTTGTAGGTAGAGACAATACGTGAAACTATTGAACTGTTGGGGGAATTCAACCAAGTCGCATCATCCACATAGAGATCAAACACACAACTATAAGAATACACACACACAAACACAACAAATTTAAGAGGTTCGGAACATCATAATGTCCTACGTCCCCTATAGTCTTTTCTTATTAGATTTTTTTATACTTTCCCTCTCCTTAAACAAGTATCTCATGGATTCTCTCATCAACTAGAATATACAAAAGGAGCTTTCTCTAACAATTAGCCCCCCATGGGGATTATTTCAACTCATCTATTAAGTTTCTCTATACTTCTTCTATTTATAGAGAAATCCTAAAGGAATCTTAGTTAAATACTATTAGGAAAACCTACTTCTACATAAGGATAAGAATCCTGACCCAATACTACTAGGAAAACTCATTACATCTAGAAGATATTTCCTAGTTCCATAAATATATAGAGACCCCTAATTATAATTGTTCGGTAAAATTTAAATGCAAGTGAACATATCGAATAAGTAATATAATGATAAGAACAGTATCGTTCCATGAAGATTGGTGAATACTAAACTAATTAAGTACTAATGATGAATTAATCCTAAAATTTATCTAGCAAATCAAAATATTGTTGATAATGAATTAAAATTTAAAATTTCTAAAACGAAAACTCAATACTAATTAAAATTGGATCAAAGTAAGAAAAATCAAGATGAGACACATGTTAGAGCTTCCGATTTCACCATAACTACTAGATATGAATTTTTATAGTTTATGCCTGCAAGAATGATATTACCTATGTGATGGCAGAATTTCCTAATTTATTTACTATCCTATGTCTAGGTATAGTAAACATATTTAGTTCATTAATTCATGGTACCTCAAAGTCTTCCTCCATATCAAGTACTATAAAATCTGCAGGAAAAATAAATTTTTCAACTTTTACCAATACATCTTCTACAATGCCCCTCGGATATTTAATTGATCGATCAGCCAATTGTAGGGACACTGTGGTTGGCTTCACTTCACCCAATCCTAATTTCTTGAAAACAGAAAAAGGCATTAGATTAATACTAGCTCCTAAATCATATAATGCCTTATCAAAGTGAGAATCTCCAATAGTACAAGGAATTATAAAACTCCCTGGATCTTTTAATTTTGGAGGCAGTTTGTTTTGTAAGATGGCTGAGCATTCTTCAGTTAGCTTCACAGTTTCATACTCTTCTAGCTTCCTTTTGTTTTTCAATATCTCCTTAAGAAATTTTGCATAACTGGGCATTTGAGCTAATGCATCTGTAAAAGGAATGTTAATATGCAATTTTTTAAATACATCAAGAAATTTAGAAAACTGCTTATCTATTTTATGTTGCTGAAGTCTCTGAGGAAATGGAATTGGAGGCACATAAGGCTTGGGATTATCAGGGAATAATGTCCTCTTGGTTGCCTCCTCATGCTGTGTGCTAACATCATCTTCCTTATCCCTGACATTTTCCTTCTCAACGTCATCTTTTCCTACTTGTTTGCCATTTCTCAATGTTATTACCTTTGCATCTTCTATAGGATTCTTCTCTGTGCTACTCGGCAATGAACCTTGTTGTCTTCCTGAAATCATATTAGCCAACTGACCTATTTGCACCTCTAAATTTCGAATTGAAGCTTCTTGGTTTTGCAATCTTGTTTCGTTGTTCTGTAACATCTTGGCGACCATTTCCTCTAAATTAGGCTTCTTTTCTTCATGTTGCCTGAATCCTGGTGGTGGCCTCATTGCATTAGAATTACTCCATGAAAAATTTGGATGGTTACGCCATCCCGGATTGTAAGTGTTGGAGTATGGATTATTTTGGGGCCTATTTGAATTTCCAACATAATTAACATCTTCACTACCCTGAGCAAAGGTGTTATCTAACTGACAGTCTTTGCTCGCATGTCCTCCACCACAATGATCACATACTATGTTTTGAATCCTCATGACTGGAGCATTCAAGTTATTTATCTTCTTGTTAAGTTTATCAAATTGTGCATAAATTACAGTGAAAGCATCCACTTCATGAATTCCACTAGCTTTCCTCATTGGTGACCTCTCAGTAGGCCATTGATAACTATTATTCGCCATTTCCTCTAAAAGATCATATGCTTCTTCTAGTGTCTTGTTGTTCAAAGCCCCTCCTGTAGCTGCATCAAGCATAAAATGAAGATTTGTACTAAACCCATTATAAAAAGTTTGTACCTGTAACCATTTAGGTAGTCCATGATGTGGACATCTTCTCAAAAGCTCCTTGAATCTTTCCCAAGCTTCATGTAATGATTCATTCTCCATCTGCTTAAAAGTGGTAATATCATTACGCATTTTGGCAGACTTTGCTGGAGGAAAGAACTTATTAAGAAATTTTTGAGCCAAATCATCCCATGTTGTTATTGATCTTGCAGGAAGAGAAGAAAGCCAACTTTTAGCTTTGTCTCTTAAAGAAAATGGGAATAACCTTAATCTAACAGCATCATCTGTGACTCCATTGTATTTAATCATGTCACAGATTTCAAGAAAAGCATCAATGTGAGCATTTGGATCATCGTTTGGTAGCCCACTAAATTGCACAAAATTTTAAAGCATCTGAATGAGTGCTGGCTTGATTTCAAAGTTGTTTGCTTGAATTACAGGCCTCTTGATGCTTAATATGGCACCTTGAACTGTTGGTGCAACATATTCTTTTAGAAGCTTGTGTGGGTCATCATTCTCTGCCATTTTTCTAGCTTCACTTCTTTGTTCTCTTAGTTCCTTTTGTTGCTTTCTGACTGTGTGTTTAATTTCTGGGTCAAGATTAACAAGTTGTTCTCTTTGGCTACGGGTCATACACGTCTACAACACCCTTGAATAATAGTAACTAAAAGAAATATGATTTTTTTTTTAAAGAAAATAAAGGCTAGATTAAACTTAGAATTATTCGGTATCAATATTAATCAGCAATAAAATAAACAATCCCCGGCAACGGCGCCAAAAACTTGGTGTTCGGTGGAATTTAAATGCAAGTGAACATATCGAACAAGTAATATAATGATAAGAACAGTATCGTCCCACGAAGATTGGTGAATACTAAACTAATTAAGTACTAATGATGAATTAATCCTAAAATTTATCTAGCAAATCAAAATATTGTTGATGATGAATTAAAATTTAAAATTTCTAAAACGAAAACTCAATACTAATTAAAATTGGATCCAAGTAAGACAAATCAAGATAAGACACATGTTAGAGCTTCCGATTTCACCATAACTACTAGATATGAATTTCCATAGTTTATGCCTGCAAGAATGATATTACCTATGTGATGGCAGAATTTCCTAATTTATTTACTATCCTATGTCTAGGTATAGTAAACCTATTTAGTTCATTAATTCACTATATCTCTATATGTGAATTGAAACAAACCAAATGCATTAGGATCTGTGAATATTCCTAGTTTATAATAAATCTTTCGATCATCTTATCACCAAAAGCCACACAAATAATATGGTATATGTCTATCCACATTTAATTTATGGTTATATATTATAAGAAGCAATTGCATATTATTATCTTTCAGTCTCTAACATGCACATCAAATCATTCAAGTGGTGGCCAATCACTTAAAAGCATTAAGCATAATAATATATAACTCACATAAATAAAATATCTTACAAAACATAAAAACTTATAAAATTCACATCATCATAGTTAGGCTACATCTTCGCTCTAACAAAAGAAGTTTAGAACATAATAAAATAACAAACCAAAGCAATAGTAGAAATTAAGCAAAACATCTTAAATAGAAAAACAGGAAAATTGTTACCACACTGTCTTCTCTTTAAGAATTCTTTACAGAATTCCTACAATTCAAGAGTGATAAGAAGTAGAGGGAAGATTTCGTGCCTCTATTTCTCTTTTTCTTCCTTGGTTTTCTCTTTCTTCTCTAGCTTTTTTTCTTCCTTGCTTGGTTCTGGCGGCAACACACGGCTTCTTCTTCTTTTCTCTCTTTTCTCTCTCTTCTCTCTCTTATTCTCTTGTGCGGCGCCTTCTCCCCCTCACAATTCACGTTCCTTTGCCCTTTTATGCTATCTTGGGACGCGTGCCCTAAGATTCTCCCTTAGTAATTCACCTTTTTGCCCCTTTTCCTTTATTTCCTTTCTTGTCCTTTTTGTCCTTTTGCTCCTCTTTTTTGCTACTTTACACGTTGCCTCCTCTTTTCTTCTTTTGACTTCTTTTTCTTTCCTCTTCTTCTTTTTTTTGCTCTTTTGGAGTTTACTACATAAATAACACAAATTTACATAAATATATAAAAACTTAAATATTATCTTGTAAAACTTGTATTATTTATATCCTAAAATAATTAAAATAACTCTATAAAAATATAGTTATCATACCACTTATCTTAGGTCGACCTTTTCTAGCAACAGGAAAAGCTCTGATTGATGTATAACAAGGAAAGTTAATATTAATAGTTCAAAATGATTATGTCACTTTTAATGTTTTTACTGCTATGAAACATCCATATGATGATAGTTCTTGCTTTAGGGTTGAGACAATTGATAAGTTTGTGAATAAGATCTTTCAGGAAAAAGCTTTCAAGGATCCACTTGAAGTATGCTTGGTTCACCCAAAGAATGAGGAAATTGAAAGCGAAGAGATAGAGGAGTGTGCAATCTCATGGAGGCAAATCCACCATATTCACAGCAAAAGGCACCAAAGTTTGAGGAGTTAGGACAACACATGACAAAACCTAAGCCATCGATTAAAGAGCCTCCAACTCTTGAACTCAAGCCCTTACCTTCCCATTTGAAATATGTTTATTTAGATGAAGTTTCTACTTTGCCAGTAATTATATCTTCTTCTTTGACAGAATCAATGGAAGAGAAATTACTTCAGGTGTTGAGAGAGCACAAAGGAGCAATTGGATGGAAAATAGCTGACATCAAGGGAATTAGTCCTTCACTATGCATGCACAAGATTTTGTTGGAAGAGCATTACAAAGCTACTGTTCAACCTCAGAGGTGATTGAATCCAAAGATGCAAGAAGTGGTGAAGGCTGAGGTAATCAAGTTGCTTGATGCAGGGATTATCCTATCTCTGACAGTCCCTAGGTAAGTCCTGTCCAAGTTGTGCCAAAGAAGGGAGGTATGACTGTTCAAAGAAATGATAATAATGAATTGATTCCAACTAGAACAGTTATTGGATGGCATGTGTGTATAGATTATAGATTATAGAAAACTGAATGATGCCATGAGAAAAGATCATTTCCCTTTACCATTTATTGATCAAATGTTAGAAAGACTTGCAGGACACGAATTTTATTGCTTTCTTGATGGGTATTCAGGATATAATCAAATTCATATTGTACCAGAAGATCAAGAGAAAACCACTTTCACTTGTCCTTATGGTACCTTTGCTTTTAGAAGAATGCCCTTTAGTCTTTGTAATGCATCAGCAACTTTTTAGAGATGCATGATGGCCATTTTTTCTGATATGGTTGAAAATTTTATTGAAATTTTCATGGATGATTTTTCTGTATTTGGCTCATCATTTGACATTTGTTTAAATAATTTAGCAAAAGTCTTACAAAGGTGTGAGGAGACTAACCTTGTGTTGAATTGGGAGAAGTGTCATTTATGGTGCAGGAAGAAATAGTGCTTAGGCATAAGATATCTAAAAAAGGATTAGAGGTTGATCGAGCTAAAGTGGAGGTCATTGCAAAATTGCCCCCACCAACATCAGTGAAACTTGTTAGAGGTTTTTTTGGGCATGCAGGATTCTATAGGCGGTTCATAAAAGATTTTTCTAAAATTGCTAGACCTCTTTCAAGTTTGTTGGTTAAAGATGTGAAATATAACTTTTCTGATGAATGCTTGCAGGCTTTTAACACTTTAAAGGAAAAGTTAATATCAGCACCAATCATGGCAGCACCAGAATGAGACTTACCTTTTGAGCTAATGTATGGTGCTAGTGATTTTGCAGTAGGAGCTGTTTTGGGACAAAGGAAGAATGGAGTCTTTCAGACTATCTACTATGTTAGTCGAACCTTGTCAGGTGCACAATTGAATTATTCAATAACAGAAAAAGAACTTTTAGCTGTAGTATTTGCTTTTGATAAATTTCGTTCTTATCTAATTGGTTCCAAAGTTATTGTTTATTCTGACCGTTCTGCTCTCAAGCATTTACTTGAAAAGAAAGAATCAAAACCTAGGTTAATCAGGTGGATTCTCTTGCTACAAGAGTTTGATTTGGAGATCAAGGATAAGAAGGGGACCGAAAATCTAGTTGCAGATCATTTGTCCAGAATTCCCAATCTGAAGGAAGAAGATCAACCGATTATGGAAGAATTTCCCGATGAAAACATTTTTGCGCTCCAATCCATCCAAATTCCCTGGTATGCTGATTTTGTCAATTATTTGTTAAGTAATGTTCTTCCTCCTAAAATGTCATATCAACAAAGAAAAAAATTCTTTTCTAACCTTAAACATTATTTTTGGGAAGAGCCTTTCTTGTTTAAAGTATGTATAGACCAGGTTATAAGGAGATGTGTTCCTGAGGAAGAGATGGCTAGTATCCTACACCATTGTCATGTTAGAGAGGCTGGTGGTCATTTTGGTGCCACCAGAACTGCAGCTAAGGTTTTATAGTCTGGATTTTATTGGCCCACACTTTTTAGAAATGCATATTCATATGTAGTTACATGTGATCAATGTCAAAGAACTTGGAATATTTCTAAGAAACATGAGATGCCTCTAAACAATGTTGTTGTGTGTGAGTTATTTGATGTTTGGGGTATTGATTTCATGGGACCCTTTCCACCTTCTTATGGAAATATGTATATTTTGGTGGCTGTTGAGTATGTGTCTAAGTGGGTAGAAGTAGTAGCATTGCCAATAAATGATGCTAAGGTTGTTGTTAAATTCTTAAAGAAAAATATTTTTACCCGCTTTGGCACACCTAGGGCAATCATAAGTGATAGAGGGACCAATTTTTGCAACAAACAATTTGAAGCACTTTTGAGTAAGTATGGGGTTACCCATAAGATTGCTACCCCTTATCACCCTCAGACTAGTGGTCAAGTTGAGATATCAAATAGGGAAATTAAGAGAATTTTGGAAAAAACTGTGAATGCCTCAAGGAAAGATTGGTCAATGAAACTTGATAATGCACTTTGGGCCTATAGAACAACATTCAAAACACCAATTGGAATGTCTCCTTTTAGGCTAGTGTTTGGGAAGGCTTGTCATCTACCAGTAGAATTAGAGCATAAAGCATATTGGGCTTTGAAATTTTTGAACTTTGATATGCAGTCTACAGGTGAAACTCGATTGTTACAGCTAAATGAATTGCAGGAATTGCGAGATGAGGCCTATGAAAATGCCAAAATATACAAGAAGCGGACAAAAAGATGGCATGACAAACACATATTAAGAAGAGAGTTTGTGGTTGGCCAGAAAGTATTACTTTATAACTCTCGTCTTAAATTGTTTCCAGGTAAATTGTGGTCCCGATGGTCTGGCCCTTTCATAGTCACCAAGGTATTCCCATATAGAGCAATAGAAGTTGCAAATGACACCCAAGGCACGTTTAAGGTGAATGGTCAGCGTTTGAAGCCCTACTTTGAGGGAGTCAATATGCAGAAGACTACCATTGATCTTCTTCCTCCTTGAGTAGCAACATTGAAGATAGTTTGGCTGAAAACTATAAAGCAAGCGCTTCTTGGGAGGCAACCCAAGCATTTTGTTGGTTCTTTTGCTGAAAATTTTGTCACCACCATCTCTTCAAAGCTTTCTATGGCTATCACCTACAATTAGGGGAGTTTTCTCATTTCTATTTTACCTTTATTTTCCTTTATTTTTGCATTATTTCTTTTTGCATTGAGGACAATGCTTCATTTAAGTTTGGGGGTGGGAAAATAAATCTTTTCTTGCTAAATATAATTGAATTTTTTCTCATGTCATGATTAAACCCTTTGTTTTGAATTCTTAGCGATTCTTAGGAAGATGTAGATTCTGTTCAAACCTGCAATTGTGATGTGAGTTAAGTGTGATTCTGATTATGTTGATCCATTTATTAAACACTAAAAGTCCTTCATTTTTGAAATTATGTGTATTTCTAGAGAACATTCATGTGAAGTATGTATTTTCTTAGATCTCATCCGGATCTCAGAATTTGCTTGATTTCCTCTTAAGGCAAAATCCTAGGCTGCATCTAATTGAGAAAATGATTTAGGCCATTCTTTGGATCATTTGAGCCTTTCAAGCCAACCTTATTTATTTATCACCAGTCACCCCACTGAGCCTTGATTCATATCCTTTTTTTTGTTTGACACCCACATATATATACCATTAAGCCTTTGACAAATTATCTTTTCGTCCCACACCCTTGAACATATTGATTTTTAGGATATAGGTCTATTTGAGTGAAGAGAAGTTGAGGGAAAGGATGTTACATGGGAAGGATGTTGATTGCAATGATTATGTAGCATAATATGTTGCTTTTGTGAATGCAAAAAAAGAAAAAAAAGAAAAAAAAGAAAGAAAGCAAAGAAAGGAAGTGACAAAAGCTCAAATTAGATCCTAGAAAGCAATGTGTTCATGGGTGAATTTAGCCTAAATGACTTTCATCTTACCCCTAGCCCAGCCTTACATTACAAGCTTATAAAAGTTCTATTGATTATTGGTTAGATGATTGGCCTACATTAGTGGAGAGAGGAATGAAAAGCAAACCTATAAGGTTTGGTTAAAGATTTTGAGAGATTGCATATTAATGTGGATCTATTTAGAGTGCATATAGTTGAAAAGATAAGAACTCACACTCACACACATAAACATGGTCAACATAGTTAAGAGTCTATCTTATCTTATGAACAATTGTTGTGTTTGAATGAAAGCTATATTTTTTTCTTTGAATTGTTAAGTTGAGCAATTTTGAGTGAATTTCAAGAAGGGATTTTGTCCAAAACATATATTATCTCTTACTTTTGCTCGAGGACTAGCAAAATGTCAAGTTTGGGGGTCTTGATAACTCTATTTTTATAGAGTTATTTTAATTATTTTAGGATATAAATAATACAAGTTTTACAAGATAATATTTAAGGTTTTATATATTTATGTAAATTTGTGTTATTTATGTAGCAAACTCTAAAAGAGCGAAAAGAAGAAGAAGAGGAAAGAAAAAGAAGTCAAAAGAAGAAAAGAGGAGGCAACGTGTAAAGTAGCAAAAAAGAGGAGCAAAAGGATAAAAAGGACAAGAAAGGAAATAAAGGAAAAAGGGCAAAAAGGTGAATTACTAAGGAAGAATCTTAGGGCACGCGTCCCAAGATAGCATAAAAGGGCAAAGGAACGTGAATTGTGAGGGGGAGAAGGCGCCGCACAAGAGAAGAAGAGAGAGAAGAGAGAGAAGAGAGAGAAAAGAGAGAAAAGAAGAAGAAGCCGTGTATTGCCGCTAGAACCAAGCAAGGAAGAAAAAAAGCTAGAGAAGAAAGAGAAAACCAAGGAAGAAAAAGAGAAATAGAGGCGCGAAAGCTTCCCTCTACTTCTTATCACTCTTGAATTGTAGGAATTCTGTAAAGAATTCTTAAAGAGAAGACAGTGTGGTGACAATTTTCCTGTTTTTCTATTTAAAATGTTTTGCTTAATTTCTACTATTGCTTTGGTTTGTTATTTCATTATGTTGTAAATTTCTTTTGTTAGAGCGAAGATGTAGCCTAACTATGATGATGTGAATTTTATAAGTTTTTATGTTTTGTAAGATATTTTATTTATGTGAGTTATATATTATTATACTTAATGCTTTTAAGTGATTGGCCACCACTTGAATGATTTGATGTGCATGTTAGAGACTGAAAGGTAATAATATGCGATTACTTCTTATAATATATAACCATGAATTAAATGTGGATAGACATATACCATGTTATTTGTGTGGCTTTTGGTGATAAGATAATCGAAAGATTTATTGTAAACCAGGAATATTCACAGATCCTAATGCATTTGGTTTGTTTCAATTCACATATAGAGATATAGTGAATTAATGAACTAAATAGGTTTACTATACCTAAACATAGGATAGTAAATAAATTAGGAAATTCTGCCATCACATAGGTAATATTATTCTTGTAGGCATAAACTATGGAAATTCATATCTAGTAGTTATGGTGAAATCGGAAGCTCTAACATGTGTCTCATCTTGATTTTTCTTACTTGGATCCAATTTTAATTAGTATTGAGTTTTTGTTTTAGAAATTTTAAATTTTAATTCATCATCAACAATATTTTGATTTGCTAGATAAATTTTAGGATTAATTCGTCATTAGTACTTAATTAGTTTAGTATTCACCAATCTTCGTGGGACGATACTGTTCTTATCATTATATTACTTGTTCGATATGTTCACTTGCATTTAAATTTCACTGAACAAGTTTTTGACATCATCATAGTTAGGCTACATCATCGCTCTAACAAAAGGAATTTAGAACATAATGAAATAAACCAAAACAATGGTAGAAATTGAGGGAAACATCTTAAATAAAGAAAAACAGGAAAGTTGTCACCACACTATCTTCTCTTCAAGAATTCTCCTTGATTTTCTTCTTTCTTCCTTGGTTTCGGCGGCACCTTCTTTTCTCTCTCTCTTCTCCTTCTCCTCTTCCTTATGCAGTGGTCCTCCTTTATATAGGGTCTGGGATCTAGAACTTTCTCCTTATCCTAATAGAATTGGGTTTTGGATTCCCAATACAATTGGGTTTTAGACTTCTATATTAATTAGGCTTTGGACTCCTAATAGGACTAGGTTTTCTAATTATTTAAAAAATCCAATAACAATAAAAATCTAATAACAATCATCCAAAGCTTAAGCCCAAGCCCATCTTGATTTCCTTCACCTTGATAATTTGACCATCTTCTGCCATATAATAAGTACCAGGTTCTCCATGCTTGTCCTTTTTCTTCATGCCTCCTTATGCTACATAAACAAGACAAATTTAAGTAGATAAAGAGGAATTCAAATATTTTCTCACAAGCATTAGATAATTTATTATTTAAATTAGGTAAAATAACTCTATAAAAATAGAGTTATCAATAATGATAAGCATACCCTTTAACATAATTATTCTATCAATCCTAATAATCTTCCCCTTGAAACAATTTATGCAACATCCTTGCATTGTAGGAAAGTATAGAAAATCTCTTCAAATTATTAGCTATACAACCACAATCTTTGGAAGGAGAAAGATTGGAGAAACTCTCTTCAACTTTCACAACTATAATCTTTAGACAGAGAAAGACTAAGGAAACTCTCTTCAACCGCAATCTTTTGAAAGAGAAGATTGCAAAAAACTTTATTCAACTTCTGCAACCACAATCTTTTTTATAGAGAAAGATTGGACAAAACTCTCTTCAAAACAAGCTCTCATCAATTATGTCATCTTACCTTTTCTTCAACCATGCCTGTCTTAGGTCATACCTCTTCAAGCATTTCTATTGTAGCCTTTTCTAGGTTACATTTTTCCTAGGTCATGTTTCTCTTCAGGCATTTACACATCATCATGGGCCTTTTCCATTCAAATGTGTCCTCCACCATGAGGCCCTCAATAATAGTAAAAATCATGGGACTTCAATAACAATTGAGATCACTCTTCGAGATCCCTAACTAAGAGTCCACCTCCCATCCAGAATTGTTGGTGCTTTCTCGAAATCAATCATCAGAGCCTTAGTACATCTCATTTGAATATCAACAAACTTGAAAATCCCAAAATTTTACTTCATCAACCATATCAACATAGAAGCATCACAAGCTCCCCTTCAATCAACAATTCATCAACAACATCAACAAAGTGCTCCCCCTCAAATATCAATCCATCATCAAACATCAATATCTCCACCATTCTCTGCCATTTGACACCACAATTTGAGCCAAAGAAACACAACGACTACCACAAACAATATGATCAACTTGATCTTCAATTCAACAACTTCAAAAATACTAATAATCTCCAAAATGTCATGTTCTTCAATAAAAAACTTTAATTTGGCTTATAAATGCTCAGATCTAGACAGAGAGACATAGATCTACACTTTGCAGACCTCAATCTACAACTTTAATAACATATTCCAATTGATCTACATCAATATCATTCAAAATCAAACTGGATTTGGGGCAAATGGCAAAAGCTCCGCTCAAAAGGTTTGCAAACTACATTTCCAAATACTTTGTGCCTCTGGTAAGGATTAGAACAAATGCTTTATTATTTTTTTTAAGGGGGGTTGTTTTTTAGACAATAGGTGTCATCAATGATAGTTTTATTTTGCAAGTCACGATCCTCTCATTTTCAACTTGGTTTTCATGGCTTTTGGCGGGGATGTTGCATGCTTACCCAAAATCTTAAGTACCATCTTCAATGAGTTGGTTTGAATTTACACTTCAGTTTGGAATCTTTGTCTTGCTTACTGCCTGCCCTTCTGCTTTAGGCCTAGCAGCTCTAATTGCTAATTGGTGCTTTTAGAGTTAGTGAATCTCATAAAGTGTTGATTAAAGATAGCTAGGCTTTAGAAACTGTACACAAGGTAACATGGAAATTCATGTTAAAGTTAGAGACATTAAAAGAAAATTTTGAAAATAAGGGTTCTATGAATATTGAGTATTTAACATTCAACTTCCAATAACCAACTTGATCTAAATTTAAAATTCGAGCTTGTTTTATGATGTGGTTATATTAAAGCAATGAGAACTACTTCTCACCATTGCTTCTCCAATACGTTTCCCCATTTATAAGTAAAAATTTTCTATTTTTAGCTTCAGTGACCAATAAAATAAGAAATTGAAACCAATAATTTTGAAACTACTTGAACTAGGAGTACTTCTAGGTTATGTTCATCCATAATAATTCATGGTAGCCATAAATTTTCAAATCTACATACTTGAGGAAAGCATATTCCTTACATATCCAACTACGAAATTTGCAACTTAACAGTCTTAGATTTGGTTCCTATGTGGCTGATTATTATGAAATAATGAAAGATGTAAGGGAGCCCCCTCGTTCCTTCCCAGCGTTCCCAGCACCAAATCCGCCCGCCCAGCTCGTCCGCCTAGCCCGCCCACTCCCCCAGATCGCAGACCTCGCCTGCCCGCCCCCTGCTATCCCCCCCAGCTCACCCGCCCAGATCGCCCCCCAGCTCGCCCCCCCCAGCTCGCCCGCCCAGATCGCCCCCCAGCTCGCCCCCCCAACTCACCCGCCCAGATCGCCCCCCAGCTCGCCTGCCCCCCCCCCCCCCCCCAGCTCGCCCATAACACCCGCCCGCCCCCCAGCTCGCCCTCCTTGCTCCTACAGCCTTTACCCATTACCCTTTCCGTAGTCCCTCCTCGCTGTCCACAAATCCTCTTTGCTCCCCATCATCCCTACCGTTGTCCCAAATCCCCCACTTCCTCCTCCAAAATCCAGATCTTGTTGTCCCTCCCTCCTTTTCCTATACCTTGCTGTATTATTCCTTCCCGCTGTCTCAGAAAATCTCAGACAAAATCTGCTATCCCTAAACCCACCATTATCCATCTGAAATCTCCCTTACGATTTTCTTACCCAAAACCCAAACCCAAAGCCAAATCCAGAACCCCCTAATCATATACCCATTGCCAATGTCCCTCTAGAATCAGCCCACTGAGCCTTCATCGCAATCGGTGAAGGCTCAGAGCCTCTCCCTCTTACACTCATGCACTAGATTAACCTTGCTAGTGGCCTACATGTGGGAGATGGTGAATGAAGGTTTCCTTGCTATTACCTTTAATCATCAATTAGACTCCTCGAGGTCTTAGCGTATGGTACATGTTGCTAGAAGATTTTGTCCAAAATTTTTCACTCGAAGACGGGCTCTCACCTCCCTTGGATTGACTTCCATGGTGGGTACTAGAAGTGGGAAAGTGCGTTCTGTAGCTCCAAAAACTAAGGTGGAAATTGGAATGGCTAGTCCAAAGTCATGCAATGAAGAATCAATATTGGAACCATTAGATGTCTTGAAATCAGGTACCTCTGCCACCCCTTGTTTAAATAATTCATTTGAGGTAGTATTCGATGAAATTGCTTCTCAAGTTGGTTCAAGTGATAAATTAGACAACATAAGGCAGAGCCAAAAGCATGAAATGACTCCCAATATGTCTATTTCGACGAGTAATGTTGAAATGAATTGGAAACAAATAGCCATGGGAACAATAAATCAGATGGCCAAATTAGATTACCTTCCCCTTACTGAGAAGGGAAAGAGAATTATTGTGAAACCCCCCCCAGAAGCAATTGAGGAGGGCAAAAGTCATTTTGCCAATTGTCTTGTGGGTTATTTTTTAAATGCGAATACTTCGTATTATGCAGTGAAAGGAATTGTTGAAAAAATGTGGGGTAAAGATAATTTACTAGATATTACTGCCACTGAGGATGGCTTCTTCTTCTTTCGGTTTTCAAATACTCAAAAATTAGAAGAAGTAATGGAAATTGGAGTATGGGACATAGCGGGTAAACCTTTGTTCCTTCAAAAATGGCATCCTTGCATCAGATTAGAAAAGGCCAAAATCTCTGTTGTTCCTATTTGGGTTAAGTTGTTTAACGTTCCTCATGCTCTATGGAACAAGATTGGTATAAGCCATGTTAGTAGTGTACTGGGTAAACCTCTATATATGGACAAAACTACTGAACAAAAGCTCCGACTATCATATGCCAAAGTTTGTATTCTAATGGATATTGATAGTGAATTTCCCCAAAACTTTGATGTTGATATGGGTAATAATGAGGTATTTGAGATTACTGTGGAATATGGTTGGATACCTTCTAAGTGTAAGAAATGTAACTGCTTCGGTCATAAAGATTGCACTATAAAGAAAAATATATGGATCCCCAAAAAGAGTGAAGGCCCGCAGGGAAATCAAAAAGTAGTTGTCCAAGATCCAGCTACTCCAATAGATAATCAGAATTCACTAGTAATTAAGGATAATGGTATTGACCAAGCAATTATTATTAAGCCTAATATTACTCCTCCTCAAGGAAATAATTCTGGGTTTACTGTTGTATCTAATAAGAAAAAATCTCCTGGGAAGAAAAAGGATAAAGAGTGTGAAATTATCTCAGAAAATAGGTTTTCTCAGCTTGCTAATGCAAATGAAAATCAGACCACTTATAATGAGCTTTCAGATCTTCTTGATAACCTTGATGCAGTGGAGATAGGGGATAAACCTCCAGATCAATGAATATCTTTTCTTGGAATGTGAGGGGCCTTAATAAAAGCCCCAAACAAAGAGAAGTTGTTAAATTTGTATTATCTCAAGATCCACATGTTATTATTTTGATAGAACATAGAGTTAAAGAAGAAAATGCTAGCTTTGTTTTGAAGAATATGTTTGCTGATTGGAATTACTCTTACAATTATTTGCATTCTAGTGTGGGAAGAATATGGATTTTATGGAAAATGTCCGACTTACAACTTTCAATCCAAGATACTTCATCTCAAGTCATACATTGTCGCATTGATAAGATAGGATTCCCATCTTTCTTCTTATCTGCTATTTATGCAAGCAACTTGGAATCTAAACGTAGGGAGCTATGGGCAAATATTGAGTCTTTCTCTTCTCAAAATATTGGAAACATCCCTTGGCTATTGGTGGGTGATTTCAATGAAATTTGACATGTAGATGAATGTATTGGGCCAAATGTTAAATGGACTAGGGGCATGGAGGATTTAAATGATATGATTGGGAAACTAGGATTGTTGGAACCCTCCTTTATGGGTCCTGTTTTCACTTGGTCAAACAAAAGCTCATCTCAGAATCTTAGAGCAAGCAAAATTGACAGAGCTTTACTAAACACAGAAGGGATTCTCAAATTTGATAAACTTTCAATTGAGTTTTTACCTCCCTTGTTATCGGATCATTCTCCTTCCTTGGTTAAGCTAGATACCACTCATAAAAGGAAAAAAGCTCCTTTCAGATTCTTTAATTTTTGGACAGCTAGTTCCGATTTTATGGAAACTGTTAATCATGTTTGGAAGCAAGAGATCAGTGGTACTAAAATGTTCAAAGTTATGAAGAAGCTAAAGGCATTAAAGTTATCCCTTAGGAAGCTAAATTCTGCTCAATTTGGTGATTTGCATCAGAAGGTAAAGGTGGCGAGAGAACTATTAGAACAAGTTCAACTCAATTTACAACTTGACCCATTTGATATAGACATGCGTTCTGAGGAAAAACTGAAAATGGAACAATTGATTGCATTAAGTAAACATGAAGAAATCATTTTAAAACAAAAATCGAGGAATCTTTGGCTAAAAGAGGGGGATAATAATAGTAGAATGTTCTTCTCATCTTTGATGCGTAGAAGAGCTCAAAATAAAATCTCTTACCTAGTACTAGAAGATGGAACTACTATTTATGATGATGATGCCTTGCGGAGAGCTATCATTTCATATTATCAAAATGTACTTGGAAGTTCTCATGCTAATAATCGTTTCACTGGAAGGTACTCTTCATTATTCCATGAGAATGTGAATGAACTGTTGAATTTACCTGCCTTTGAACACTCTGATGTGAAAAGAGTTCTTTGGGGTTTTCATGATTTCAAAGCTCCTGGTCCTGATGGATACAATAGTTTATTTTACAAGGAAGCTTGGTCAATTATCGGTCATGACATAGAAGATGTGGTGCTAGATTTTTTCTCATCCAAGAAATTACTGAAAGCTATTAATGCTACTTTGCTATGCCTAGTACCTAAAACCCCTAACCCAAGTTGCATGAAGGACTTTCGGCCCATTGCCTGCTGCAATGTGTTATATAAAGTGATCTCAAAACTACTTGCTGAGAGAATAAGTCTTATTCTCCCTGAAGTGATTAGCCAAAACCAAACTGCTTTTATTAGAGGTCGTCAAATCTCTGAAAATATTATGCTTTGTCAAGAATTGCTTCATAACTATCATAAAGGAGATAAAGGAAAGCGTGTTGCCATTAAGATTGATCTTATGAAAGCTTATGACATGGTTAAATGGGATGCTATATTGGGGGTTTTCCAAGCTATTCATACTCCTCAAACTTTACTTGATTTGATTAGCCAATGTATCACTACTACTAGATTCTTTGTGAATTTCAATGGTGAGCATGTAGGTTATTTTGAGGGCACTAATGGGTTAAGGCAGGAAGATCCTTTATCCCCGTATTTGTTTGTGCTTGTCATGGAGATCCTTAATAGGATAATTATTGAGAAAGTTTCCACCTCTACTTTCAAATATCATTGGAGGTGCAAGGAAGAGAAAATCACCCACCTTTGTTTTGCAGATGATTTATTTTTATTTGCACATGGGGATGTTAATTCAGTATTATGTCTCACAGAAGCTTTGGAGGAATTTGCAACACTCACAGGTTTGCAGTATAATCCTAGCAAAACTCAGATATTTTTCTCTGGGATCACTGAACAAGAAAAACTTTTGATACTAGATCATACCCCCTTCTCCGAAGGAAAACTCCCTATTAGATACCTTGGTGTTCCTCTTATTACAAGAAGACCTACCTACACGGATTGCAAAGTGTTGACAGAGAAAATCATGACAAGAATTGATGGATGGGGAATGAAGCATTTAAGCTATGCAGGAAGACTACAATTGGCAAAATCAGTTCTCACTTCTATCTGTACTTTTGGATGCAAATGTTCCTTCTCCCAAAACAGACCATTTATGAGATTGAAAAGAAGATAAGGCACTTTCTCTGGACAGGCCACTCAGAAGATCATAAAACTTATAAGGTTGCTTGGCAAGTTGTTTGTTCACCAAAAAAGGAAGGAGGTCTTGGACTACTAAACCTTAAAGTATGGAATAAAGTCTTGTTGGGGCGATCTCTATGGAATCTCATAAATTGCCCTAATTCATCCTTATGGAGTAAGTGGATTCATAGTACTAAATGCAGGGGAAATTCAATTATGGAGCTTGACATCAAAGGAAATATGGCATGGAGTTGGAGAGGTCTTCTAAAGTTACGACAAACTTTAACCTCTATGCTATTCAAACCTTCTTATTGCTGTAAGGAAACGTACAAGGAATTACGTCAAGTGAGCACTGAGGTTGAATGGTACAACTTAATATGGTCAGGAGGAATCAGTAAACATAACTTCATTGGTTGGCTCATATGTAGAGACAAACTACCTACAGCAGTAGTGGTTTCTCGTTGGCTCCCCTCAATGGATTTGTATTGTAATTTCTGTGGCTCTCACTATGAAGATAGATCACACTTGTTCTTTCAGTGTATTTGGACTAACCAGGTTTGGAGAACTATTCTAGCTCAACAAGGCATTCGTAAGGTCATCTACGATTGGGAATCTGAATTGCAATGGATGATTAAAGCAACTAAGGGAAAGGATTTAGCCGCAAAGCTTCTCCAGCTTTCTTTCTTAGCTTGCCTTTATTGTATATGGTTAGAACAAAATCATAGACGTTTTCAGAATAAGTCTATTAATATTCCAATGTTATTAGCTAAAATCAGGAGAGTAGTCCGTGGAAGAGCCTCTTTATTTAGAAACATTAAACTCTCTCAAGCTAATGTTTTGTTGAGTCATAGTAGGAGAATTTCAAATTCTATATTCTCCTAGATGATTTGTAATGCTGGGGTATGCCCCTAAGCTTATGTTTTTCTTTATTCTTCAATGAATCAACTCACATATTCATCAAAAAGAAAGATGTGAGGGAGCATGAAGGATTTCTTTATTGCTATATATTGTTTTGCAATGCTTGTTGTACATTTTATAGAGTCGTAGCCTAGCCTAGGAAAGGTAAATGAATTATTTACAATAATTACAACAATATTGTGTCCAATCACAATCACCAATATGATAACATATTAGGTTAAGTAGTTGTCCATTAACACTCCCCCTCAAGTTGGAGATTTGAATAAGCCAGATACTCCGAGCTTGGAGAGAAGATACCAATGTTGCTTGTTGTTGAGTGCCTTAGTGAGTAGGTCAAAAGGTTGTTCCTTGGTAGGTGTGCATCATGTTGTGATGGTTCCTTGTTGAAGCTTTTCTCTAACATAATGACATTCAACCTCAATATGCTTTATGCATTCATGAAATATGGGATTTGCTGCAATCTTCTCTGTGACCTTATTGTCACAATGCTGTAATGCTAGATGCTCTATGTGAAAATCAAAATCCTTAAGTAACCCAATGATCTAGACTATTTCACAAGTGGTGAGTTGCATAGCTTTGTACTCTGCTTTAGCTAATGATAATGATACAATGGGTTGTTTTTTGGAAGTCAATGAGATCAAGGAGTTTCCCAACATTATACAAAAGCTTGTGGTGGATCTTCTCGTTATAGGACACATGCTATAATCAGAATTGCAATATGCTTATAGCTTAAATGGTGAAGATGATGGGAACATGAGACTAAGGCTTGGGCAATTCTTCAAATATCTGATCACCTTTAGAGTAGCTTTAATGTGAGATTGTTTTGGATCACGCATGAATTGGCTAAGAAGCTGAATTAGGCATGTGATGTTAGGCTTGGTGAGTGTCAGATAAACTAATTGTCCAACGAATCATTGATAGATTGAAGGATCATCAAGAAGAGGGTCATTTAGTTATTCTTTGGATCCAACATCATACTCAAGGCTTGTGAATTTTTTGTTCTACTCCATGGGAATCAGTGATGGCTTCGAACTAGCTAAGCTTGCTTTAAAGATGAGTTCCAATGTATACTTTTGCTAGCTTAATGAAATCCCGTTTAAGAGATTAGGCAATTTCGAGCCTTAAGAAAAACTTTGGGGGACCAAGATCCTTCATGAAGAATGTACCATGCAAATATTTTTTGAGGTTTGAAATAGATGCTTAACTATTTTCTATAATCAAGATATTATTAACATAAATGAGTAAAGCCACAAAAAAGCTACCTTTCCTCTTTGTGAATAAGGAATAATTATGGTAAGACTGGTTGAAGCTATGTGCAATCAGGGCACTAGTGAACTTCGCAATCCATTGCTAGGAAGCTTGGTTTAACCCATAGAGGGATTTTCACAATTGACAAACAAGATGCTCCCCTTAATTGCAAAATCCGAGGAAAGCTCCATATAGACCTCTTCCGAAAGATCACCATGAAGAAAGGCGTTCTAGACATCCATTTGATAAAAGGGCCAATAATGGATGGCGGTAATGGTGATGATGAGCCGAACAGTGACATGTTTGGTAGTGGGAGAGAAAGTATCCTAGTAGTCAATGCCTTCATGTTGATTATCGCCCTTGGCATCCAAGCAGACTTTGTAATGTTCAATGGAGCCGTCAGCACAATGCTTCACCTTATAAACCCATTTACATCCAATAGGACAACAAACAAGGGGAAAATGAATAATGTCCCAAGTGTGGTTAGCCTACAGGGCAATGAGTTCAACATCCATGGCTACAATCCAATTAGGGTCTTGGGTGGCCTTATGGTATGTGGTGGGTTCGATGATGGTTGAAATGGAGGCTATGAAGTGCTTGTAAGAGGGGTTCCAATGGTGGAGGGAGACATAGTTAGATATAGGATAAAGGTAGGTGTGGGAAGAGGGAGGTAAGGTAGGGCAAATGTAGTTGGAAGTCCAAATAAGAGGTCAGGTGGTGTGGCCAAAGTGACATAGTAAAAGGTTATGAGGCTCAGTGGAAGGAGCAAGGGCAATATTAGAAGGCTGGGGAGGTGGAGTGAGAGATGATAGTAGTATAGGGTCTAAGGTGTTCGAAGAAAGGTTAGAGGTGAGAAGTGAAGCAGCAAGAGTTGTAACTGAGGGAGGGAGTTCAAAGGGACCAATAAGCAGTGATGATGAAGTGTATGTATAATGATCTGGCATAATTAGAGGTGATAAGAAGGCTAGGTTGTCCAAGGAATAAAAAGTACAAGAAGAAGAAAAAGAGGAAAAAGGAAAAATGATTTCTTGAAAAACAACATCAAGACTGACAAAAAAATTTTGGGACTGAGGGTCATAGACACGGTAACCTTTTTGAGAAAAGGGATGACCCATGAAATGCATGGAAGGGCACAAGGACCAAAACACACAAAGGTGGTCGAGGACAAGAGGTTCACCAAATAATTTTTCAAAGGGATTGAGACCATGGAAGGATGACAAAGGAAGTTGATTGACAAGATAGGTGGTGATGAAAATGCATTCCCCCCAAAATGGGGGGAGGGGAATGTGGGCCTAGAACATCAAAGCACGGGCCACATCTAATAAATGTGGATGTTTGCGTTCAAAAACTCCATCTTATTAAGGAGTGTGAACGTAGGACTCATAGGAAATGTTTCTTATAAAAAGGAAAAAGCGACATTTAAAAGAAAAAAATTCAGAGTCATTGTTAGAGCGAATGTGATGGACAATGGCATTGAATTGAGTATGGACCAAAGAGATGAAATATTGAATTTTTGAAAATACTTGGCTTTTAAAACGAAAGAGGAAAGTCCAAGTGGCATGAGAAAAATCATTCACAATGGTGAGAAAATAATGTGCATCGTATTCGGTAGGGGTTCGATGAGGACCCCAAACATCCATGTGGATAAGCTAAAAAAGAGATTAAATAAGAGTGTGACTAGTGGGGAAAGGTTGGCATGTTTATTTAGCTAAGGGGTAGATAGGGCGGGAGAAAGAAAAAGGATAGTAAACAAAAACACCATAAGAAATTTTTTTTTAAGGAAGAATGACCAAAATGTTAATGCAAAATATCATAACTAATATTATTAATATAAATTGGAGTACAATGAGGATGCTCTTCGAAATTACAAATAGTGGACTTTAGGAAATTTAAATAAGTAGAAAAAATAAAAAAAATTAGAAAAGCGGAACACATAAAGTAGAGTCCTTAATAAGCCTTGTTAAGCTCAATTAGATCCCTAGTCGTATGGTCCTGAAACACACAAAAAGCATAAAAAAAATTGGCACACAATTGTTGTCACAAATTATTTTATGAATAGATAACAAATTGTGTTTAAAACAATGGGCATATAAAATATTGGTGAGATGTAAATATGGATAAGGTTTGATAATGACCAATGTGGATGATAGGATTAAGGGAGCTATCAAGCAATGTGTTGTGAATAAGTGCAGCACATGGAGAAAATGAATTAAGAACAGACAAATTACCAGTGATATGATCATTAGCCCATGAATCGATTATCCATAGTGATGAAATACGAGAAAGGGAAGATACCATACCTGAGAACGGGTTCGAGGAACCCTTGGTTGATGAGATTCAAGAGTTTATGCCGTTGATTAGCAATGAAAGTGAGCCCAGTGGATCTTCCATATATGCTACCTGTGCTTGGTGGATGGTGGCCCAAGATACCCAAACTAGGTGTGGGTGGGTAAACTAGAAAGCCCTGAAAAGAAAATCCCCTAGTGAAGTCCATAGCTAGGGGATAGGTTAGGCTATAGCTAGGTAGGGCCAGGGACCCATAATTAGAATGGGTTGTGAGATTAAAGGCTGCTGCGTTATGGCTAAAGGCCTTTGGCTAGTGGACCTACATTGGTTATTAATGCACTATTTGGGCCTGTTTCCAATGGGGTAGCCCACTAATTGATAGTAGGCCTCACGGAGGTGTCTAGGCCGCTTATAGTGAGTGCAAGTGGGTCTAGACATGAGAGGTGCCTATTGGGCATCAGGCGAGTTAGGCCCGCCTAGCCCACTTGAGGACAATAGTGCAAGTTGTGAATCCTAGGTCTAGCCTATTTAGGCAAGAGATGCGCCTGACCCAGCTAGTGTGCAATTGGAGCATTGAGCTTGGAAGGCATGATTGTTGTCGACGAAGGAGGTCTAGCCATTAAAGGAAGTGTGCTGGTGAATTTCTTGCTTCGCCAAAGAGTAAATTTTCTCTAGATTAGGAAGAACCTCACGTGACAAGATGTTCATTCGAAGGTTTTGGAACTCTTATAGGAGAGTAAGGAGGAATTTCAGTGCCTAGTCTTCCTCCTTACGTTTGTGGAATAGTTGGTGAAGCTGGCATGAATAGCCACCGTAAAAGCACTGTAAAGAAGGTTATTGAGCGTCACAATCACTCAAAAGTGATTTCAATCAGAGAAAAAAAAAAAGAGTTCTTTGACAAAGGCATCAAGAGAGAGGCACAGAATGTCGATAGCTTGTTTCAGGGAATACTTTTGTGTTCCACTAATTTTATTGAAATTGTTATGAAGCAGTTCCTAAATCTCAACCACAGTTTGAGTTGTCGAGACCATGTGTTCAAGCGATTGATGAACAGCTAGGTCTTGACGGCAAAGTGACATTGATCCCACCGGTTAACGGCTTCTTCATCATTAGAAGGGCACGAGAGTTTTCTGGTAAGAAACCCCATCTTGTTACGAGTAGTGAAGACTATTTGAATATGTCATTTCTAGATGTGCCAATTTGCCTCACCAATGAGTTTTTAAGAAACAACATAAGCAAGTTATAGATCAGTAGCTGTGAGGTGGTAGGGGTTTCGAAGAAGGGATTCAGGAACGGAATGGAGACAGAATTGCTATTGCCGATGGCGGAATCGGTGTTTCCCATGGTAGAATTGGGGTTCACGATGACCATCGAGGTTAATTAAGGTGGCTACTAAGGTTTCAAAAGTAGGATTTAAGGTTATGAAATTGGGAATTTAGGGTTTGAGGAAATTGGGGATTTAGGGTTGAGCGGACTTGGGGAAATAATTTAGGAATCTAGGGTTCACAATTTAGGAACTAGGGTTCACGATTTAGGAACTCAAGTTTCCTTAATTGAGGATTGAGAAATTGGGAATTAAGGTTTAGGGTTAAGGATTAAGGAAATTAGGGTTGCCAATGAGGGTTCATGATTTGGGAATTAAGAATTGAGAATTTGGGAATTAGGGTTAAGGATTTTAGAAATTGGGGATTAGAGAAATTATAAGTGCAAATTGGAAAAGGGAAATTAGGGTTGGAAAAGGCAAAATTTAGAAGAGTAATTTTGGGAAAAAGGGAGGAAGTTGATCAAAAAGTAAAATAAGGAGAAGGGTAGATGTGGAAAGTAGAGGAAAATAAGAATTAAGTGGACGGTGAAGACAGAAAACGATGGCAAAAAACGTAATGAAAGAAAAAATAGCAAGAGGCTTACAACTTGATGGAAAAGAAAAACTTGCGGAAGCTAGGATCAAATGGCAATTGATACCATGTAAAAAAATGAAAGGCACAAGGGAGCATGAAGGATTTCTTTATTGTTGTCTATTTCTTTAAAATGCTTATTGTACATTTTATAGAGATGTAGCCTAGCCTAGGAAAGGTAAATGAATTATTTACTATAATTTCAACAATATTGTGCATAATTACAATTGCCAATATGGTAACATATTAGGTGAGGAGGCTATCCATTAACAATTATCTTGTAGGTAAATTGCATTACATTTGACAAAACTAAGATTCTCACTAATGGGAAACTACTCATTGTCGACACACAACTCTTAAAAGATATGGTACTTTGAGAATTCTATATACTCATTGATGCAACTGAGGTTTGCCTTTTTTCCCCTTACCTAGCATTCACTTTTCAAGTGAGCTTGTCTTTGTAACCAAAGTGCCAATTGATAATGTTTCAATATGTCAGTCTTAGGTAAATAGTGAGCACCTAATAGCTAAGGCCATGGTGGAGTATGCCAAGAAACTCTTGACAGATAAAAAGGATCCTATCTAGCCTGAAGCACAAAACTTCATGTCCATTGTTGGCCATGGAGTTAAAGCCATTGTTCAAGACAAAGAAATAGTTATGGGTAACAAAAACTTAATGTTGAAGTAGAACATTTCCATAACATTAGATGCTGAAGAGAAACTTTCAAAAGCTGAAGGGATGGAAGTTGGAATCGAAATTGTTGTTGTAGAAGCCAAAGTAGAAGAAAAAGTAGAGAAAGTAAATTAGTTTCAGGTATGTTTCTCATTGAATTCAAGCATGCATGGAAGCATGGTGGTGATGTGGATAGATTCGCATCAGGTGGACACCTACCATAGTCGTCATATCCTAGAGGACCAACCTAAGTTTTCTCTTGAGATATCCTAGTAGTGTTAACTCATTCAATTTATACTGTCTTCTTAAGAATGAAATTGATAAAAGACCATATCTCTACTACCATGAATATCTTTTCACTACTTCAGTCCATATGCTTTACCTCAAGAAGATAACACTTCAAATAGCCATAGGCCTAGTTCGAGTGCAAGTGTACCTGTATGCTCGGAGACTTTAGTTATTAAAACATATAATTTCTTCGTTTTCATCCACATGCTTCAAATTACACCACAAAAATGGTAGGAGATGGCATCCATAATTCTATGGCACTTGTGGCAACATATGTTGGACTGGCAATTGGAGCAGGCATAAACATTGCTATTGAGGCAACAAACATTGTTCTTATGAATAAAAACTTAGAGGATGTGATAACAACAATTGACCTTTCCAAGAAAACCTTATCATGTATTCGTCTAAACTACTTCTAGGCTTTGGTATACAATCTACTTTGCATCCCAATTGTTGTAGGGGCCCTTTTCTAATTAACTGGTTTTCGTGTTTTGGCATGGATAACTGAAGTTGTCATGGCTACATCTTGTGTTAGTGTTGTTTACAGGTCCTTTATGTTGGAGAATTCCAAGAGACCCCAGAATTTGGATAATGAGGAGATACATGGAATGAGGACCGAGTAATCCTTAGACTAACAATGTCTCAATTAATGAAGGAAATATAAATGATGTGATTAGTTGGTTGGTATTACATGTGTTAATAAGAGTAATTGGTCTTTTCTTTAATGAATGGGTTGATCTACATAATATGTTTTTGTCATAATCACATTGACTTCATAAATACTCTATTTTTTCAAAGAGTAACACATTTTTATCTACAACTCTTTTTTAACAACTCTTAGTCATAAATTTTGGCATCACCATTCCCTTTTAGTATCAATCATTGTATGAACCAATTGACAAAACATTTTCAAGATGATAGTCAAATTAACAATATTGTATAAGTAAATTATCAAATATTTTTTAAATTAAGAATGTTTTGTTCTAGTTAAATTATTTTTAAATTAAGAATATTTTGTATCTAATAAACATGTGAACTCTTTCTTGCTTTTGAATTATTAGTGCAAAGTGTCAATGTTGTTTTTAACCACGACAAAGTAATCACATGTATGAAACAATCTTTCTTTTAGTCAATTCATCCCAAACTCACAAGATGTTGAAAAAACTAAAGAAGTATACTTAAGCTATCAATATGCTTAATATACTTAAGCTACCAAAAAGCTGAAGAAATATACTTAAGCTATCAAAAAACTTAAGAAATATACTTAATCAAGATCAACTGCATGTGAATGTATTAATAGACGGAGAATGAATGAACTACTTTTGGTCAAAAAAGTTACCATTCTTTTTGTCTAACTAGTTGAATTGCCATCAACTTAAATTCTTGTTTACAAAAAAATCAATTTGACCCAAAACTTATTTGTTGAGAATAATAAAAGTTAGATCTGTAGGGGCAGTTTTTCCAAAGTTAATAGTCACGGTATATGAAAGGAATTTAGAGAATGAGTGGAACCAAAAAAAGAAAAAAAGAGTAAGCAAAACATATGTAATAATACAAAGTCCTCAGCTTTTTTGTTTTGCTATTTTTCTTTTATTTCCCAAAAACTGACAACAATATTTACAAAACACGGGTTTTCCAGTTCTGAAGAGACAAATAAGTCAATAGGCCTATAATTTAATAGTTACTGATTACCCAATACCTAAGCCGTGAGTTTAATCCTTATAACTCCTAAACTTGTTGAAGATTGGAAAGGTGTTAATCATACCTACCACGTTACCATGTTGGGTGACCTACCATGTTACTACATTAGGTCCTAGAATAAAGTTCAATATATTATAGTTATTGTGTATATGTTATTTTCCATAAATAGATTAGGTTTTATGTTTTATAAATATAGGGTTTTAATCCTTGTAACTAAGTAAGCCGTCTTTCTCTTATATGGGTTTTGTTCAAACTTTTATCCCATCAATGAAAACAGTAGAACATTTTCACAATTTCTTCATGGTATCAAAAGCCTAACGATCTTATGGGTTCATTTTGAAGTTCACAATCTTTCTTTCTCTTGAAGTTTTGGCTACACCTTTATCAACTACACAAAGGCATTGCTTTTTGGGTTCTTAGTCCTGCCAAAGGTTTGTTCTTTTCTCCAAGCTCTTTGGCTGCACCTTTGTCAATCAAACAAAGGAATTGCTTTTAGGTTTCTTGGTCCTGCCACCATTTTGTCCTTTTCTCTAACAAAGCTTTTCGGCCTACATGAGTTTTATCTCTCTCTTCCAAATGGAAAACAAAAAGGTGTGTGCAAGAACTCATTATTTGGTTTTCTCTCTCTTCTAAATGGAAAGGTGTAATCTTTATTTGGTTTTCTCTCTTTCTTTGGCAGAAAGGTGCCTGCTGCACTCATGAAGGACCCATTATTTGGTATTTTCTCTCTTTTTGGTGGAAAGAATTATTCTTTGTTTCTTGTTTTGACTCTATCGTCCACACCAAGTAGCTACACAAACCTTGGTGTTTCCTTATTTCCTTCTTGCTTCTGCGCTTTGTGACTATTTTGATTCATTGTTGTGGTTTGAATACTTTGTCGAATAGTTGTTTTCTTGGATATTTCCTAGTACAAGTAGCTCGGAGACTTTTTTGGTTTGTCATGACTACCAAGTTGGATCCTTTCCAACCACCAATTACTCTATATGTTGCTCCACATGCTCAGAAAACTCATCAAGAGACGGGGGATCAATCGAGTTCCAAATTGGATGATAAAGGTTATGTTTCCCCAATTTCGATCATCACAGACCCGAATGATCCCCTATATCTACCACCCAGTGACACCAATGGAGCTCCTTTGGTTGGTTTCAAACTCAATGGCTTTAGTAATTATAATGTTTAGAGTTATGCTATGAAACTTGCCATTCTCTCCAAGAACAAGCTGGTATTCGTGGATGGTAAATACCTTGCTTTACCTGAAAATTTTTCCTATTTGCCTATATAGGAACATTGTAATGCAATTTGTCTTTCTTAGATCCTCAACTCACTATCTGGGTAGCTTAATGAGGGCCTAATCTACATGATCAATGTCGCTGATCTCTAGAAGGAGCTCTGTACTTGTTATAACTAGGTCAACCCGACCCAAATCTACAACCTTTAAAATGAATTAAGCTCCACAAAGCAATTAGGTGGATCAATTGCCTTTTATTTTCATTGATTAAAAGCATTGTGGGATGAGTAAGCAACATTAATGGTTTTGGATTCACCGAAAATGTCCAAAGTCGATGGCCGGAAACTTCATCAAGAATGCATGAAGTTTTATCAATTCTTGAAAAGACTAGATGACCATTTTTCTCATCTCACAGACCAGATTCTACTTATGAGGCCACTTCCCAATGTTTTACAAGCTTACTCCATCACCAACAATGTTGAATACTAGTATGGAAGACTGGAGAAGACAATTAACAATTCTCAAGCTTTTATAGTGAGCTATGGGATCGGCATAACAAGCTGCTCTGCATCTGAGCCACTTGTTGCAACGCTTAGGCCTAAGTGGTCAATTGGGACAACATCTCTACATAACAAAAATGACACATCGTTTTTACTCAAAGTAGGGCAAAACAACATGATGTCTAGGGTTTCTGGCAAGCCTAAATGTGAGCATTGTGGACACAAAGGATACTGCAAGGAAAGTTATTATCATCTTGAGGGGCCTTAATGTGAGCATTGTCAACTTTTTGGACATAAGAAGGAAGCTTGTTACAAGCTTCAAGCTACCCTCCGAGTCACAAGAATTTTGCTAGTAACTCTACTGTCAATCTAGCGATTAGTGAACCTAGTCATTGCACTTTTACACTAAAGCAATATAATCACATTATCCATTTGATTAAAGAAGACTATGGTGGGACCTCTCATGCTAATGGAGCATGTATTCCATAATCGTTTCCTTACATTTGAATTATCGATAGTGAGACCAATGATCATATTATTGCCAATTTTAATTGCTTAGAATGTCTTATTAAATACATGTCTAAGTCTAGATTTGTTAAACTACCAAATGGGGAACTAACCTAAGTCACCCACACTAATTCATAACCTTAGTTGACAATTTGAAATTACACACCATTCTTTATTTTCATGATTTCAAATATAATTTGTTGTTTGTAGCTACATTCATTACTGAGAATAATTGTTTAATGGTTTTCAATGTTGATTTGTGTGTGTTTCGAAACCTCTCGATGGGTGACAACAAAGGAATTGGTAGAATGCGACATGAACTTTATTTTTTCTTGCACTTAAGAATAAGCATGTAAGCAAATTTTTTGGTACTGCACTAGCCTTTTCAATTACTTCAACATCTAATGACCTTAATTTGCATCTATAGCAATTGAGACTTGGTCACATGTCTTTATCTAAATTTAAATTTTTGAATAATTTCAAACATTTTTCGTCTTTTGATTTTCATTACTCAGTTTGCTCTCTTGCTAAGAAAACACATGATCCATTCATTGTTCGCATTGAGAATGTCAAAACTTTTTTTGATTTAATCCATATGAACATTTGGGGACCATATCATGCCCCAAATCATGATGGTTCAAAATATTTTCTAATGTCGTTGATGATTTTTCATAAAAGACTTAGACTTTCCTCATGAAACATAAGTTTGAAATGGTATCACATTTAGAACATTTCTTTAGCACAATTGAAAATCATTTCAGCATTAGAATCAAACGCATTCGTTTTGATAATACAACTGATTTCTTTAATTTCTCGTGTGACAAATTATTTTTATTGTGGAGTATAATGCACGAAATTTCATGTGTATATATCCCGCAACAAAAAGGTGTGGTAAAACATAAACATTATCACTTATTGGATGTTGCACATGCATTAAAATTTCAAAGTCACATGCCCACACATTTTTTGGGTGAATGTATACTTACTGCTATACACATTATCAATCACATTCTTTCTTCAGTCTTATATAGGAATCTCCTTATGAAGTGATTCATGGGAAAGCTCCTAACCTCTCTAGACTTTGAGTCTTCAATTGTCTTTGTTATGCTTTAGTGGTGGGGCACAAAGACAAAATTACCCCTCAAGCTATTCTCAGTATTTTCATAGGATACCCTTAAGAGTATAAACTTTATGACATTGAAAAAAAGAAATTTTTTGTGAGTCGTGAGATTCACTTTCATGAAAATGTTTTCCCTTTTACAAACATAGACATTGGGTCCTATTCTTCAAAATTTCCTATGATGTCATCTCGAGATAAGAAGCATGCACAATAAGTTATCAAAGTTAACCCTAATCTAGATGCTTAAGTAATCCCTCATACACAATCAAATCACATTTCTGATACTACCACTCATACTACATTAGATATTACCACTTCCAATATATCAACCAACCAACCCAATGATTTTAGCTTAGAGATTTCAGATCTTCCTTCTACGTTGTCTCCTATTTTCACTTATGATGAGACAGAGGATTATCCTTCCTCACCAACTATGCTTGATCCCATAGTCCCTCCATCACTTCTTAGATGATCCACCAGAATATCCAAACCACCCATATGGACTCAAGATTATGTTTGCAATAATGTTATTAGTCCATGTATACAGTACCCATCTCTAACTATGTATCTTAGTCACATTTACCCATTTCACATCAACACTTTATAGCAACCATTTCACTTGAGACAGAATCTTTGTTCTACCATAAGGTAGTCAAGGATTTTAGATGACGAGATGCCATAGATCAAAAAATGAAAGCATTAAAATTGAATGGAACATGAGAATTGGTAGACCTGCCACCATGGAAAAAACTCGTAGGATGTAAATGGGTGTATAAGATTAAGTATCATGTTGATTGTTGTATTGAACGATTTAAGGCTCATCTAGTAGTGAAAAGTTATAGTTAAATAGAAGGGATAGATTATCATGAGACTTTCTCTCCTACAGTAAAATATATAATAGTTATAAGTGCATTATTTACTGCTTCACAACATAAATAGACTATTCAACAAATGGATGTCCATAATACATTTCTACAAGGAGATTTAGATGATGAAGTATATATAAAATCACCACTTGGAAGTCCTTTTGAAAGAGGTCCAAAGTATGACGGTTGAGAAAATCTTTGTATGGGTTAAAGTAAGCTTCACGATAATGGAATGAGAAGTTTACAAAAGCTCTAGTGTTTACTGGTTATTGACAGTAATTGTACAACTATTCTCTTTTCCCTAAAGGACAAGATGGTAATCTTATTTTAGTGTTCATATATATGGATGACATCTTAATCATTGGTGGTGACATACAAGAAATTGAGGCTTTGCAAGCTTGTTTTTATTCTACATTTTGAATCAAAGATTTAGGAAAACTTAAGTATTTTCTTAGGATTAAGATTTTTCGAGATTCAAATGGCATACATCTTAGTCAACATAAGTATATCCTACAATTGATTTTTGAATTAGGACTGTCAGTTATAAAGCTTGATGGAAATCTCATGGAGACAAATGTTTTATTCACTAGCTTAAAATATGATGAGTGAGTTCATCTATAAATAGATGATCAACCATTTGAGAACATCGTGAGCTATCAACAATTGATTAATATGCTAAATTATCTTATATGACACATCCTGACATAGTTTTTCTAGTATACCTTTTAAGTCAATTCATAATGCCCTAAGCGATCCCACTGGGAGGCAACTCTCCACATTGTTAAGTATCTTAAAGGAATAGTAAGGCTTAGTTTATTCTTTTTGGATGGTGATTTTCTCTTGCAAGCTTTATATGATGCTAGCTATGCAAAATGTCCTATGACACGCTAATCCACTACTAGTTTCTATCTTACATTTGAACATTCAATAATGTTTTGAAAAAGTAAAAAGCAACCAGTTGTGATTCTTCCTTCAACAGAGGCCGAATATAGGGCCATGACAACTACTACTTGTGAGATCATTTGGGTGGTTGGTCTATTAAAATATATAGGAATTAATGTTTCATAGCTAATGTTGTTATATTGTGACAATGAGACAGTGCAAAAATAGGCAGAAAACCCAGTCTTTCATCAGAAGACCAAGCACATAGATGTTTCCTATCATTTTATTCAAGAAAGAATACATCATGGTTTAATTAGCATAGCACATGTTGGGAGTGGTAACCAACTTGTAGATACTCTGACCAAGGCTTTAGGGACAAATCAACACTATCATTTCTTTAGCAAGCTTGGGGTCTTGGACTTCTTTCGACCCTCAACATGAAGGGGGGTGTTGAAGATTGCAAAGGTGTTAATCACACCTACCACGTTATCATATTGGTTAACTTACCATGTTACTATGTTAGGTCATAGAATAAAACTCAATATATTACACTTATTGTGTATATGTTATTTTTTTAAATAGATTAGGTCTTACATTCTATAAATATATGACTTTAATCCTTATAACTAAGTAAGTTGTCTTTCTCTTGTATGGGATTTGTTTAAACTTTTATCCTATTAATGAAAATAATAGAACATTTTCACCGTTTCTTCAAAACTCTCTTTTGTCTAACCCAAAAAAGGGATGTAAAAGAATTTGATACCAAAAATAATTCATATGTATAGTTTAAGATCTAGATCATCACTTTCAAATCGTTACAAATAAAAAATAAACAAAATAGAATGTATTTCGCATTGATATGAGTGTACAACTACCAAAAGGAGCATAAAATAAAATAGTCACCATAAAAGAAGTAAACTAAATGAGAGAGAGAGAGAGAGAATCATCAAAACATTCGGACAAAACCATGGCACATAATTCACGGCAAAGAAAATAGAAAAGTGGCAGCTAAACAATGCCCAGTCTGACAAAGACACCCTTTGAAAACCCATAGTGGAATTTTCCGCGACCTAGAAGACGAAAATGCCCTTCCCTCTTGTCACCAGGGGAACCCTGGGCGTTAAGTGCGGGAAAACGGACGGACTAAATTGCCCTTTTCTTGCCCATATAAAGCCCATTACGCCCAACTCAGTGAAGCATAGTTAACTAAACATGGGTGCAGAAGCAGGAGGAAAGCTCACTCTAAGGATGAGCAGGACGGAGACGGTGGCTGAGCACCCAACAGACGCATCCACCGAAGACCACAAGTTGGAGAGGCCCGTTGTTGACCTTTCGAGCAAAAGTGCCCAACTTTTCGACTCCTCGAGCCTCGGCAATGTGAGCTGAATTACTACCATTTTTATCTCCTAACGTCCTTTCTTATGGTAGTGACTAGTTGCATGACTTCTCGTCGTGAGTCATGTAGATATGTACATGTACATGTGGAGCTGTGCATGTGTGCATGTGCATGTACATGTGGAGCTGTCCATGTGGAGCTGTACATGTGCACTACATGTAGATCTGTCATGTACACTACATGTAGATCTGTAAATGTAGATGTAGAGCGTACAGATCTACATTTACATGCACAACTCGACATGTACATGCACAGCTCGACATGTAGTGTACATGTACAGATCTATGTATGTACATGTAGATGTAGAACTGTACATGTACATGTAGTTTATATGTACAGCTTTGCATGTACATATCTACATGTAGTGTACATGTACAGCTCTACATCTACATATTTATGTATAAGCTCTTGTACTTTTCTCTATTTCTTTGGTGTGTTTTTTTTCCTTTGTGGGTCCCCTTTTGGGAGCCGCTTCAAAACACGACCACCGACAAGCCGCATGGGTCCCTTTAGAGATACGTATCTACATATGTACATACAAGTCTACATAAGGTCTCGTACTTTTTCTGTACATGCACATGTGGAGCTGTACATGTGCACTACATGTCGATCTGTACATGTGCACTACATGTAGATTTGTAAGTGTAGATGTAGAGCGTACAGATATACATGTACATGTAGAGCATATAGATCTACATGTACATGCATAGCTCGACATGTAGTGTACATGTACAGATCTAGGTCTGTACATGTAGAGGTAGAGATGTACATGTACATGTAGTTTATATGTACAGCTCTACATGTATATATCTACATGTATTGTACGTGTACAGCTCTACATGTACGTATTTATGTATAAGCTCTTGTACGTTTCTCTATTTCTTTGGTGTGTTTTTTTCCTTTTGTGGGTACCCTTTTGGACGACCACCGAGAAGCCGCGTGGGTCCCTTTAGAGATACTTATCTACATATGTACATACAAGTCTACATAAGGTCTTGTACTTTTTCTTTTGGGAGCCGCGGGAAAACACGACCACCGAGAAGCCGCGTGGGTCCCTTTAGAGATACGTATCTACATATGTACATACAAGTCTACATAAGGTCTTGTACTTTTTCTGGTTCGTGTTTTTTTTCCTTTGTGGGTCCCTTTAGGGTAGCCGCGTGGACAAGTTCTGTCTTAGTCTCCTTTTTAACAAAGAATTGACAGTCATATTAAAAGTTGGTTGGGGCATTTTCTGCTCCCTTTTTTTTTTTTTTTTTAAAGAAATAATAGGGTGAGTGAATTTGAACTGCTAACCTTAAGCGAGGTTAATAGCTAATAGTTCTAACATTAAGTTATTATCTCCAATTCAAAAATTATTGATTTTTTAAAAAAAATTTGTAGTTATTTATTGTTTGGACTTCTTTAGACCGAAGAATTTCCTTTTCAAAAAGTTAAAATTTGGACCTCTTTAAATCTTTTTATTGTTGATATTGCAAATCCAAAAGATAGATGCACTAAACCATGCGGTAATGTTGAAATATTACAAATTTGCAGTCCCTATTACAAAACGAATACTAACATATGCTAAACACTTCAATCCATATACTCCTCTAAACTGTTGAAGTATTGAGTTTTTCGAAGTCCATGCTAACCATTCTTTACCAACATTTAGATGGGAGATTTGCATTGCGGAGAATTGCTTAAGATTATTGAATATTGTTTTAAAGTTGCATTTACGGTGTCTTACTGATTGTCATTGTTTTCCAACGTTTTATAGTTGGAAGCCGAACGCGAGGCTGTTAATGAAGGCCCATTGAGCAGGGATAACATAGATGGGCCCAGCGAAGTTCCCACAAATGGAAAGAATGGCACGGACCCTTCTTGTTCCTCCGCTCCTGTCTCAGCTTTCCAACGAATATCTATTTCCGGAGAAGCAGAAGTTCATCATAATCACGAAGGAGCAGGAAGGGAAATTCAGCAATATTATATATCCTTTTCTCGGGCGTTGGTTTCTAGAATTGTCGGGTCCTTAATTGTCGTGATTCTGACGTTAATCCCTGCAGCTAAACAAGTATTGGATAAAAAAGTAATCAACACGATGACTGTTGGTATGATTGTGAGGTGGGTAATGGCCACTCTAGTACAATTCATTACTGGGAGTGAATTGTATACTGCGGCCTACGAGGCTTTGCGCGTTCGGGCTGCTAATATGGACGTACTGGTAATCTCGGTAACAACTGTGGTCTACTTCTATTCTCCCTACTCATCGTTAAGGGCTGCTTTCTCTGAAGATTTCAAGGGCACGGATTTCTTTGTGATTAACTCAATGTTTATCACATTTATTCTGCTGCGGAAGTCCCTGAAGGTCACTGGAGGCACTCAGAATGAAAATGGAGTGTTGCACATAAATGCAATACCACTAGAATCAAAGAGTACTGTTTCATCGGTTGTTCCACCAGCTGAGTCATTACAAACGGATGAAACTCTAGTCCAGAAGTTTGCTGATCGGATTTCCAAATGCTTTGTGCCTTTGGTAAGTATTTAGTCCAAATGCATTATCTTCTTTCTGGAGTTGTTTTTCCGACATTTCTTGATATTGGTACCTTGACAATAGAATTCATTAATGATAACTTTATTGTGCAGGTCATTATCCTTTCATTTTCAACTTGGTTTGCATGGCTTTTGATTGGGATGTTGCATGGCTATCCAAAATCTTGGCTCCCATCTTCCATGAGTAACTTTGAGCTTGCACTTCAGTTTGGAATTTCCATCACTCTAATAGCCTGCTCTTGTGCTCTAGAATTGGTAGCTTCAACTACAACTATAGTTGCTAATGGAATTGCTGAATTCCAAGGATTACTGTTAAAAGGTGGTCAAGCTTTAGAAACTGCACATAAGGTAATTTATGACATTCATGTCAAGTTATGTTACCTGTAGATGAAAAATTTAACTATAAAGCTCTATTTATATCATTAAAGATCACTTCAAACAATCAACTTAAGCTTCAATTTAGAATTCAAGCATGCCTAAAATTTATGTTGTCATATTAAGAAAATAAAAAAAGAGAAATTCAATATCTAATTTTCATACTTTTTCTCTTACGTTGGAAGGACATTATGGATTATATTCGTCTCAATTATTTCATCGTAGTCATAAAGCAACTTTAGGTGACTTGAGGAAAGCATCTTCCTTACGTACCTGGATACTTGAAGCTTGCAATTTAATAGCCTTACGCTTGCTTCTGAGAAGCTGTTCATTCTATAGGTGGACCGCATTATATTTGGCAACAAAGGGATTCTCACAAAACCAGTAGTTGACAACGTAAAGCGACTAACAAACATCGATCTTCAAGAATTCCTTTTCCTCATTGCTACAATTGAGGTATGTCTTCTATATCTCAGCAAAATTCTTACTCTTTGTGAGCAGTTGTCTTTGTAGTAAAGGCTCTGTTATGTAGCTCTGACATTGATAACATTTGCATATGTCCCTCTTAGCACCCAATAGCCACGGCCGTAGTGGAGTATGCCAAGACACGTGACAAACAGAAGCCTGCCTGGCTAGAAGCAGAAGCATTCGAGAGATTAGCTGGCCATGGAGTTGAAGGCAAAGTTCAAAACAAGATAATACTTGTGGGCAACGATAGATTGATGTCGGAGAAGGGCATTGACATTCCGTCGTGTGCAAAAAGGGAACTTTCAGAAGCTGAAAAGAAGGATCAAACTGGCATCCTAGTGTCCATAGATAGGGAAGTGGTTGGAGTTTTGGTCATATATGATCAAGTTAAACCAGGTGTTAGAGAAGTCATTACCACTCTAAGGTCTATGAACATTAGGACCATAATGGAGACAGGTGATAACTGGAGAATTGCTGAATTTGCCAATGAAGTTGGAATTGAACCTCTTGTTGCAGATGCCACAACTGAGGACAAAGCAAATAAAGTGAGGAAACTTCAGGTAAATAAAAAAACATTGCTTAACGAAACTTTTTGCATTGAATTCTCTCTCACGTGGAATCATAGTAGACATGCGCCAAATGTGTGTCATGATAAAGCATAAAATTTCCATGTTTTCATTCTCAGGCTTCAGGCTACACGGTGGCAATGGTAGGACAAGATATGAATGACTCACCAGCACTTAAGGCAGCAGATGTTGGAATTGCAATTGGTGCTAATGCCAATGAGGCAGCTGATGTTGTTCTCAAGAAGTTAGAAGACGTGATAACAACAATTGATCTTTCCCGGCAAACCATACCATTTCTCCGTTTAAACCGTCTCTGGGCTTTGGTATACACTTTACTCGCCATCCCAGTTGCTGCTGGGGGCTTTATACCATTAACTGGTTTTCGCTCAGTACCAGTAATTTCTGCAGCTGGAATAGCATCCTCGTCTGTGGGTGTTCTTTTCAGCATTCACATGTTGAAGAAGTACAAGAAACCCCAGAATCTAGACATCCAAGAGCTGCGTGAAATAGAGACTGAGTAATCAATGATCAGGATCAAGTAATCTGCGAACTAAAAAGTGTCCTCATATGATGAAATCATTTTGCCTAGTGTGATTGCACCCTTTGTGCAGGACCGTGTCTTTCTGTTTGATGACGATGAAGTTGGAACCAGTGCAGAGAAGATCAGCAGACATGTGATTTTGGTTGCCTACTAAAGCTAAGTATTAGATTTTCTGTTGCTTAAATACAACTGATCGTTGTAGAATTCTATGCGAGTGTTTTGTAAAACTTTGAACTCTTTGTTACCACTCTATGCTATTAAGTATTGTCTCACAGTGTTGTTCTATTCAAGATCTTTAAAATATTTGTGTTTTTGTTAAATCTTTAACTGTGTTTTTGTTTCTGTGGTTGAGATCCTAGAAACTCTATTACTAGAATCTGTTAGGGGGTTTTGGTATTAAACCAACAGTTACAAGACTGAGTGGATTTTAATGAGTGACTTGATCTAAATAGCATTTCCCTATGGTTATGATATGTACATCATAATATAAATGAGAGGCGTTCTAGTAGTCTAATTGAGCCAAAATCCCTTTCTTTCGAATTGCACATCAAACCCCACTGCAAATATCCCAATCCTGGAATGGATCAAAACATTGCGTTATCATCCCAAATTACTTCTGCATCAAACAAGTATCAAAATAACAAACATTTTACATACCACAATTTGTTGCTATCAAATTAACAGCAAATCAGTTTTTCCTTTCCCTTCATAGAAGAATTTTTGTAAGAAGACATTCCCTTATATGCCAAAGGATCTCAAAAAATTAATAATAATAATAATAATAAATCATCTCATTTCACCTACCTTCTTAAAATCAATGACAGAAAATAATTTTAAACACACACAAAGAAATTTAAAAAGAAAAAAAGTTCCCCTAAAAAATGCCTGAAGAAACCATTTTCTACAGAAAAACATCGTGAGGGGGGAAAATAAAAAGTAAAAAAATAAAAAGACAATGTTTCTAAGACCACCCTGTTAAAATTTGTATTCACATGTTAATATCTTGGTTTGAAGTCCTTTTTACTGTGAGATATCTTTTCGTCTTAAGGATCAATTCAACGAAAGATAGCGAATTCTTTAATATGACATTTGAATTCAAATCTCTAGTACAATAGCGTCCTATCGCCATGTTTTTCTGACACTTAAGCCAAGAGATGTGTTAAAAACAACATATATCTCTTAACAATCAATTTTAAGTGAGCGAATCGATTCAATTAACACAACTTACGCTAAACAAAGCTACGATAAAAGAAGCCTTGCACCTTATTGTTCAAGACACCAAGGACAGTCTCACCTACACCCGAAAGCCGCTTGATGGCCTCCTCCAAGGATCCGGCGAAGAGTGTGGAAGCGGCGGTAGCTTCCCCTGAGCGTTTTGGCCTGTGAAAACCGATGGCAATAACTCAGTTGCCAGAAACCTGTTACGTCCTCCGTCTAAATACCCGAGAGTGTTCTTGTCTTCCATGTGTGTATGCCTGTTTCTCCCTCTCTTCCTCTCTCCCTCTGTACCCAAGTCTTTCCAGAGGGTTGGTGGATCAAAACTTTGAAGCTCTTTTTTTTTTTTTTTTTTTTTTTTTTATAAACGCACGCACCCGGGGAGGGGGAGGGACGGGGTTCGAACCCACGACCGGGTGGACTCGCCGGTCAGGGTTTGACTCAGTGTCTTTAACCACTGAGCCAGGGCCCCCGCCCCTAAAACTTTGAAGCTCTTTGGTTGTGAAAATGGAGATCTAAATAAGAGGAGGGAAGGGAGAGTAAAGTAAAGGACGCAAGAGCTGTTTAAACAACCTCCAAAAACTCCCGTGGTGGGGCGTACGGCATTTCTTTAAAAACAACTTCATTCACATCTGGTCCATGAACAAGACCCATAGAATGTACTATGATACTGCTTGCCATGCTCTCTTTTTCTACCCTCAAGAGTTGTGCCTTGGCCTCGGGCATTGCGGATTTTGTCGGCATCGCCTTGGTTTGCATGACAGTAGTGTTCTTGAATTTGGGGGTCTTAAGGACTCTTACAGCCTGACGATTCAAATGGAATTGTCAGTGCCAGGCAGGCCACGTTGATCAACATGCCAGTCATTATGCCAACGCGTTGATCGACTTTCAATCTTAGAAAAACAAAAAATTCTGATACAGTTCTAAAATAATATTAGACCTGTTATGATAATAGACTTAAGTCTTTTAGCTAGTGATTGAGTCTATAATATTTGATATTCAAAATCTCACATTTCAAATTTAAACCACGAAAAGGATGACTTATGAAAAGGATTATGACAAAAAACATCACAGGTCAAACGAGCACCTAAACGCATGAGTCCAAAATAAAGCCACCGTAAAGTGGGTCTATAACATTTGCTATAAATGCAAGTTGTGAAGGCAAAGCAAAACCAAGAGAGTTTATTTTAGTTGGGCGTCTGGGAAAGGCCAGTATTTGCCGAAAAATTGACAAAGATATTTTTTTCTTTCTTTTTGAACTTATTTGTCTTTAGTAAATTTTGTTTAGAACCTCTGTGGGGTTGGCTGGTTAAAAAAAATCTTGAGAGAATCCTCTATTTTTTTGAGCCTAGGCTTGGGTCGTTGAAACAGAATCACAGACCCTATTTTTTTGAGCCTAGGCTTGGGTCGTTGAAACAGAATCACAGACCCCGGATCTAGGTATGATGTTAATAAATGACAATAAATATAATTGTAACAAAGACAGTAGCAAGAATTGTGAAACCGTTAATATGTGAATCTAGTATGTAGTAAAAAAACTTAAACAGGAATCTCTTGTCAATCGCATATATATAATTACATTATTTCTTCAACTCCAATAAATAACTTACATGACCATATATTAAGGTAGTTAAATAGCCTGAAAAGGAAAATGTCTTAAAGGAAACTGGTGCTAGAAGATAAATTTCATTAAAGCAGAAGGTCTATTAATTTGACAGATTAACAATATGTGGGGAAAGTTGACAGACATTTTTTCATTCCTTTTGAACCTCTCCCAGTTTTGTTCCGAACCTCTTTTCTTTTTACTCCGGAATTCTACAGCTCTATTCCTTAATCTTTTTTTTCTTATGAAGTATACATTTTACACTTTAAGATAGTCTTTTTCAATAATCTAAATGAATGGAAAAAATAATATTTTTAGAATGAACTATGTTGCTTTGTCGTATTGTTATAGTTGAAAGAGCTGTATGTGTTATAGAATTAGAAACTATTATAATGATATGTAACAATTGCTTGAAACAAATGAAACACCCAAGTACCCTAGAAAAATATTTTCGGGATGGATGAGCGAAAAAGCCGTCCTTAAAGGGAATGACAGAAGAAAGAATGGCAAGGAAGACAGCAAAAGAGGAAGTTCAAAGAAGCTGCCTAGTGGGGGCTTGAACATGAAGAAAAGGACAGACCAGCCGCCGCGGCAATTATGCTGGAATACTTCTGCAGTCCACTCAGAATAATAAAATTCACGAGACTCGAAGCCATGATAAATGGAATCCCAATTTGAACCCTCACGTGACTCGAAATAGACAAACACGTGTATCCTACGACGCCACGTGGAAAAGGATAAAGAAGAACAAAAAGCATGACCTTGATTTTGAATGTGAACATTGAAAAATCTACGCAAAACATCATATAAAAAAAATATTTAAGTACAGGACAAAAAGGTTCAGAAGATGCAGAAGCTTTTCGGGTCTCGCAAGGTGGACACGTAACGAAACAGTTGTGGGCTAATGGAAAAAGTCCCTGCCACCAGACACTAGCGTCGGTTGAAGAAACTGCCTGGAAGTCAGGTTTATTTAGTATTCCCAGAAAACTTCCGCGGAATATTTTAAATTTCAACAACTAATTATAATAATTCGCTCTTGGAAGTATTAGTTAGCCAATGAATTAGCAATCAGAAAGCGTGACCAATGCCTGTTTCATTCCTGTTACTTTTCTCGAGTTAATTATTAAGTTAAGCTAATATCTCGTCTTCTCACCTAAATATGACTTGGAAGTGACTATGAACCAAGCGAAGTCTACCTCTACGTGATAAGTTTCTTGCAATGTTGTCTTGCCTTCCATAACAGGCCACCACACTTCAATTGTTTGTCGGATATGTATGAAGCGTGGACACAGCGCTCTCCAGTGGTGAACGTTGCTTTTAGTAAGAGGAAATACTGAGGGCACTCGCAGCCATGCAGATTACAGACCCCACTGATGAGAAATGGACCCTCTGATGCTACTGCCGACATGGTGAATGAAGCAGTTAAAGGACTGAGACACTATTCCTTATTCAGGTTTAGCTAATATAAGAGCTGGAAATGAGGACCAGATTCCCATCACATAGTCAAATACTAGAAAATCCTAATAAGTAAATTATCAGTTTACTTTTTAAATTAAGAATGTTTTGTTCCAATTAAAGTTGTTTTTAAATTAAGAATATTCCGTATCCCAATCAACAGCATGTGAGGAAATATTGGTCCAAGTATCGATGTTATGCTTAACAATGGCAAATTAATCACATTTATATATATTATTTTACAAATTTTGGGAGATAATTAGGTGTTATGTTTATATGTAATCTTACTCTCTCTTATAATAATGGGTCTTATAAATAAAACTTATGATCCGGATTATCTTTCACTGCCCCAGTAAATATTATATAATTTTTTTTCTTAGCAAACAAAAAAGAATAACATTTTTTATGTTCACTTTTTCTCTTTCCCAGTAATTGTGATCCAGCCCATGGCTGTGCACGTCCTGCGTTCAGAGAACGGTGCTGTTCTTAACAATCATGCCTGTCGTTATCTCAATTAGTAAGATTGGTCGGTAGCTTCCCATGAGCGTTTTGGCTCTGTGAAAACCGATGGCAACAACTCGGTTGCCAGGAACCCGTTATGTCTGAACGTGTTCTTGTTCTCCACTCGTATATGCCTGTCTCTCCCGCTCTCCATCTCTGCCCAATTCTAAAGGTTGTTAGAGGGTTGGTGGTTGAAAATCTTGAAACTTTTTGCCTCTTTGTAGGATGTCGCAATTGCTTATGTCTTCTCCTATTCTGCACCTGGTCTGAAATGTTTTTTGTTGGTTAATGTTCTGTATAACTTTCTCATGTTGAAGAGTTATGAGAGAACTCAGAAGTTAGATAACAAAGAGATGCTTGAAATAACGGTCAAGTAATCAACAATTAGGATCAGGTAATCCTAAGACCAAATTATGGAGGGTCATCATTGGTGAATAATTTAAATAGCGTGATTACATAATTTTATTCTATGTACCTACTAGAAGAATTTGTTTGTGGTGAATAATTTCATCTAAACAATCTTTTGTCTATGATAATGATGTTGACTTTAGTTACAAACATCTAACACCTTAAATAATAGTACCATGACATTGAACAAGAAAATTTGCTAATTGTTTTACATTACACAAAAAAATTTCTAATTGAGTGAAATTTCTTTATATACGAGCCATTCAATTTTGGTTACAAATCCTAGACTACGTCATAGCACAGTAATAAAACCCTAATCCAAACAATTGATTTCGACCTAAGCCAAGCTTTTCAATAGGTTGAGTGACCATCTTGGAGGGAGAGTAGACCAAAAAGATGCAAATGGTTTTAACGGGAAAACTAGGAAGTCACTTCTTCTACAAAACAATTAATTAATTTTTTTTTTATAATAAAGATGCAAAAAATACTTGTCTTCCTTTTTACGTGTGCCTTTACCCATCCATAACTTCATGATAAAAAAATAATAATAATAACACCTTGAAAAGTTTGAAAATATACTAATCTCTTACTCAGTGTTATATTTGTCTTTATTATGCTATTTTAACATTTAAACATGTTTAAAAAAAAAAATCCTAGACTTATTTAGAGTTGTTCTATAACCAACTTACAGTCACGAAGGTAGGATAGAACAAGCCTTTGCCCTATCTTTACATTGATTTGTATCCTTCTTCATTGATAAGAAATATAAAACCAATTGTTGGAGATATGCATGTATATTTTCCAATATTGGCCAACTATTTCTTTTTATATGGTGTAATCCACTTTAGGTATTATTTGTGTAATTAGCAAGGTGAATATTCCTTTTATTTTCTATGTATAATTTCCATATTTAGTATGTTCCCTTATTATAAAAGGAATATGTCTTGTACATTTTTTCTCAAGAAAGTAATACACAAATTCTCAAACTCTTATGTCTTTCTTCCTCCATAGTTTATGACATGGTATCATGAGCCTAGGTTCTTTTTTTCGCTTTCGCCTCTTTTTTGATTCTGATTGTTTTCTCCCCTCTTTCCTTTTTGCTTTCATTTTTTTGCTCTAACCTGCAAAACTCGTTAGCACTCCAGTGTAGAAATCAATTAATTAGAACCATAATTTTTTTTTTCAAACACATAAACCTGACCTTCACTATGCCGAAGTCCACCAAGCCCATTAGCATCGATCCCGATGCCCTTGAGATTGAGGATATCATAGAGCACGATGATATCCTCGTCCCTGGCTTCTTTGGGGTCTTTTTGGGCACCTCTCCAAGCACCTTCTCAGGCTCTGCCCCTCCACTGACACTTAACCCAAACCCTCAATGGGCCTTTTCCTTCGGCCAGCCTCTTCTGTGGGCCCATTATTACCTTCATGGCGCTATCACTTATTTGCCCCAGCCTGTCTTTGGCACCACCTACCCACCCCATCCACCATCCCTTCTGTTAGTCTCGGGCTTGACCCAGCCTTGGGGCCTAACTTTTTTGGACCGGGTTGGTCTTCCATGGGCAAACCCTCTGGACGAGTCCTCTTTTTTAGGTTCGGGTAGCAATCCCTAACCGATCCCTCCTTTTTCCCAATTTTCAGGTCTTTTGGATGGCTCGGGTTGGAGTTCGAGTAGCAATCCCTACCTGTTCCCCTACCCGTTTATCATTCCCAATTCTGCTGTCACCGGTAACCGCATCGAACCTGGAGACCCCCTCTACACCACCGTTTTGGATGGCCCGGAGCTTCGTTTCGTGGCCCAACCCCTCACCAGCACTGACACCTACCCAGTTTGGTCTCACAAAATCCACCATTCCCTTCTCATGAAGGACAAAGACAGATTTCTTGACAAATCTGTCCCCCTACCAGCCGATCCCCACCTTACTTGTCAATGGCGAAAGTGCTCCCAATTGGTCCGCACTTGGATTGGGAACACAATTTCGCCGGATGTTGCCACCGGCCTTCCCCTGATTGAAGATGCCCAAATTTTATGGGATCACCTCCACAAGATGTATGACCGCACAGATCGAGTGCACCTTTTTCAGATAGACCGCTCTTTAACCGATCTAAAACAAGGCAATCTCTCCATTCCGGTGATTTTTAATCGCTTCGCTACCTTATGCAATGAACGCGATCAAGCTGAGGAGAAACTCGAAGCCCCCGATTCGACGTTGCGACCATACCAAAAAATCAAAGAATAAAATCAAGTCATTCATTTTTTATTACTCTTAAACAAAACTTACAGTGGATTTTGCTCGCAGATTCTGGCCATGGAACCTCCTCCTTCGTTGCACTGTCTCTTCCATCTTGCGCTCCAGGAGGAAAATCACCGATTGGCGTCCTCCGAATATCTTCGAGCAGGCGATTTGGTCATTCTAACCGCTCACGCTTCGGCCACTTAAAGAGCTCTGGCGGCTCAGGGGTTTGGGGGCTGGAGTGTTAATTCGACTCTAGGGTTTTCTAAGATCGAACCCTTCCAACCCCTCCAACCCTTTTTCGACATGGATGGCCCCGATGCAAAAGGCACATCGAACAGTTATCATCTCTAGACTTGGCACCCCAATCTGACAGCTCCCAACACGTGACCACTGCACCTGTAGTTAGCCAATCCAATGGCATGTGCTCTTCTTCCAATTCCTGTCGATCCAACGGTCCAAATGCTTCCCACGAACGATCGAATAATCTTTATTGTGATTATTGCAAACGTACTAATCACACTAGAGACCAATGCTGGAAATTGCATGGAAAATCAACTGACAAAGATAAATTGGAAAAAAATGTGAAATCTCATGCTGTTTCTACTTCGGATGGGTCCAGTTCTATGTTCACCGATGGCCAACTTCAGCAAATTATGCAAGCTTTCAATCAACATGGGACTCTTGACAAAATTGCTAGTTTTGCAGCTACTTTTTTTTTGTTTTTCCAACTCATTATCCTCGACTGCATGGATTATTGATTTGAGTGCCAGTGATCACATTATTTGAGACAAAAAATATTTTTCCAAAATTCATTCTAGTCATCCATCCATCTCAGTTCGTCTTCCGAATGGAAATCTGACCTCCATCACTGATATTGGTGATGTCCACCTTGGCAATTGTATCACCCTAAAAAATGTTCTCTTTGCTCCCGATTTCCATTTCAACCTCATTTCTGTTTCCAAAGTTTGCAAACACAATGATTGTCGCCTTATTCTTGATTCAAAATTGTGCTTTTTTCAGGCCCGTTCGACTAGCAAACTGATGGGCTTGGGTAGTGTCTAAGAAGGCCTTTATTTTTGGGTTCCAATTACTTCTATTTTGTCTCGTTGTACTTCTCCCATTGCCGACACCTTCTGTAATGCCAATTTTCAAAATAATAATAATATTTCTCTTTTACATCAACATTTGGGTCATAATGCCTCATTCCCACATCTTAAATGTCCCATTTGTCCATTGGCTAAACAATCCCGTCAACCTTTTCCTTCTAGCACCTCCCGTGCTACTTCCATTTTTTCTCTCATTCACCTTGACATCTAAGGTCCCTATCATACCCCCTATCGTGATGGGTCCCTTTTTTTCTCACCCTTATTGATGATTTCTCCCGCGCCGCCTAAGTTTTCCTCATGCAATCCAAAACCTAAGTCTTACCTCACGTCACCTGCTTCTTCACCCTCATTGCAACCCAATTTCATGCTTCTATCCAACGAGTTCACACTGATAATGCTCGTGACTTTTTCAACCATGCTTGTTCCTTCTTTTTTTCTTCTCACGACATTCTCCATGAAAGCTCATGCACCTATACTCCTAAAAAAAATAGAGTTGTTGAGTGCAAACACCGTCACCTTCTCGAGGTTGCTAGGGCTATCAAATATCAAGCCTCCATTCCTAATATTTTTTAGGGCGATTGTGTGATCACTGTCGCCTATCTCATCAATTGCATGCCCTTTTGAGTACTCACTAGTAAGACTCCCTTTGATCTTCTCTTTGGAAAGCCACTAGACATTGCTCATCTTCGTGTCTTTGGTTGTCTCTGCTTTGCCACCACGGTTAGCCCTCGGGACAAGCTTAGTCCCTATGCCATGCGTTGTGTTTTTATGGGATATCCCCCTTTGCAGAAAGGTTATCATGTCTACGATCCTTCCACTAGTCATTTCTTTATCAATAGAGATGTTACCTTCCATAAGGATGTTTTTCCCTTTGCCTCATCTTCTCCTCCATATGACCCTTCTGACTCCTCTTTCGGATCTCAACCTTTCTTATTTGAGGATGATGTTTCGGCACCCCTATTATTGCCCCCTTCCTTACCTACCTCTCCCCTCACCTGCTCCCCTCCCAACCTCCCTATCCCCACATGTTCCTCTCTTGATCCCCCTATTGCTCCCTAACCACCTTTCCCACCCCTCCGCATAAGTAAATTAAGAAAACACCTAAAGCTCTCCAACCTATGGCTGTGCACATTTTGTTGTCCTGGCCAGCATTGAAAGGACAATAATGTCCTTGACATTGGGCCTCGTAAGAAAGCCTATAATGTGTCAATTCCAACTAGGCCCAATTGACTATCATGCATGTTATTACCTTGATTACAAAAATGATTAGTGATGCTTGACTTTAAAGCCAATAAGATGAAAATGTTAAAAGTGAGTGTTGTCCCACATTGGAAGCGAGAAGATGAGCCTATAGTCTTATAAATGATAAGAATTTCTCACCTAATGCCTTAAGGTTTTGGAATAGGCTATCACACTCTAATATGATATCAAAGCCAGGGATGGACCCCCACTTCGTAATCCTTTATGTCTCAAAGTTGGGCTTTAGTCCATTTCCAATGCTTATGTCAACATACAAGTAAGGGAAAGTGTTAAAAGTAGGTATTGCCCACATTGGAAGCGAGAGGATGGGCTTATGGTCTTATAAATGATGAGAATTTTTCACCTAATGCCTTAAGGTTTTGGGATGGGCCCTCACACTCTAATACATCATAAGGAAAGGATATAAACCTAGGCCTTATAAGTGGTGACTCCCCTTTTCCTCTTGAGGCATCTTTTTGGGATGATTATGGGACCACTTAATATTCTTAATATGGTATCAAAGCCAAGGATGAGCTTTCGCTTCGTAATCCCCTATGTCCTAAAGTTGGTCTTCAATCCTTTGCAATGTTTTTGTTAGCATGCAAGTGAAGGGGAATGTTAATATGGTATCAAAGCCATAGGACCCCTTTCTTGATGTGATTCCCCTTGCATCCTCCATTTGTCATTTATCTGCTAGTGAAGTTAATTTTCACTGTGCATAGGGTGTGTGTTAAGGATACTTGGATTCATCCCATATCAGAAGAAAAGAATATAAACCTAGGCCTTATAAGTGGTGGCTCTCCTTTTCCTCTTGAGACGTCTTTTGGGGATGATTATAAGACCACCTAATATTCTTAATAGAACAAGTTATTGTAAAAGAAAACAAGAGCAAGAATGTTTCTAAAAAATGTTTCCAACTATCTCTTACGAAGAATTGAAAATTTTACCGAGCATAAATGTTCATTTTCTAAATATTTATTTAAAGGACATTTTCTTGGCATTGATATATGTATTTTGACACTAAAACAAGGGAGATGAAGAAAAGTAAACCTTTGTTGAAAGAAATGTGGTCTTAGGTGTAAGATTTAAATATCCGTTCCTCAAGCTTGAACCATAATGAGTCCTAAATATATCTTCACAGGTTTTGAGAAGTTACACTATGTAGATCTCCCTAGCGGATGCAGAGAATTAAGTTGCAAAGGATTTCCAAAGGACTCTTCTTTTCTTCTATTTTCCAATTTTTCATTGCAAAAGTTATGTGAGGACTAAAGGACATCATATATGGTCCTGGAGCTCCTGTGCAGGAACTTGTAACTATAGCAATTATAGAAATCTTGCGACGTATCTGTTTCTTATACAATAGTAATTAATAGTCATTAGTTATATATCCCCATTCGAATACTAGGTGTTTTTCTTGAAGAACTCCCAATTGGAACAATAATTGGACGTAAAGTCCAAATTGAAAGTCAAACCAACTTGTTTCGTTTGTTTGTGCTTAACTCTAGTAGTTTGATCATTGTCGAGGTTTAAGTAAACCTCGCGTTTCTTTTTCACAATTTTATTTACAATAGTTACTTGATGGTCCTATGGCATTTCTTCTCCGCCAACTACATTAGCCTCTGGGCTTTGACTTGAGAACCAGAGAATAAAACAAGATGGCACTATTTTTATTGTCCAATAACTGTTTTCACGTTCTTGAATTTGGCCCTTAGAATGAAGACTACAGTTCAAGCACAAATAATAAAAGATAAAAAGAAAGATTCAATGAGACACTATACGAGTAGTTCGGTTTAAATACAACTTGGCACATACATTTACTTTCCTCTAACTAATCAATTAGAGAGTCTCTTCTCACAATAACAACTTAGGGATTACATAATTCTATTCTTTCATCTACTTTCAAAAAGAGCAAATACAATCCGTTCCCCAAACACACTAAATCCACCATAAAAAATGCAAGTACTTCAATTTGCCTCATTAATGGACATATACAGAGACTCCCAACCTATAAAAAAATTAAGGTCTTAATGTAAAAACCCTAACTTGAATTTGATCCTTAACTTTACAAACAATGTGCTTGTTTATGCAATATAATAAAAAATTAACAAAATAATCATTGATGCAAATAGTAAGCACAACTAGCAACCAAACTTTGAATTTAAACCATAGCTTGAGAGCCGTTGTTTCAATTTTTAAATCTTACCTTTTGGCTCAACAAAAAGTGTAGAGGACCCTTAAAATCCACTAATCATGGCGATTTGTAGGTTGCATGTAGGATCTTAGGGTTTCTACTTTATAGATGTGATAAATTGAGGGAAGGATTCGATCAGTCTTCAATTTTATTCGTTCCTTCTTGCAAAATGTGGATGTTTTGCAAAGTTATTTAGTGAAATTGTGCATTTTGCTTCATGGAAAATGAAATTGTTTTTTTTTTTTTTAACTCATCCAAAACATGCAAGATCATATCGCATTTCTATTTAGTAAATCACATATTAGGATAATGGTTTTATCCAATGAAAGTAAAGACACCACATTATGGCATTTCAACCTATTTTTCACAACAAAAACTCCCATGTTTTATCATAAAATATTTATTCAATTATTAGCGATATTTACATGTAGATTATATACAAATTGTTCATATTTATTCATTTAATCATATATTCATAATGTTTGAAATATTTGATTATTCGCAAAAATCATGGAATAAGATATTACAAATTCTCATCCAAATATTCACCTTCATCTTGGCATATATTCACTTGATTAATTTTTTTTTTTTAAAGAATTTCGTAAACCTTTTCACATGTTTTTCAAACATATTTGCATTATTATTGTCAACATCAAAATATTGTCTACACTAACACAAAGTACCTTGCCATCATATCTTTGACCAATTGTGATAGCTGTTATGTTTATGGAACTTAGTTCACCAAATTGTGAAGATAGAGATAGGTGGTTAGAACAAGCTGGTACTACAAGATGAGTGTCATTAAACCAAAGGGCATAGTATTTTAATACAATAGGAAGATAACCATTTCCTTCTCAAAGAGCTATAAAACTATAACTTGCAAAACAAAAGCTGTCTTAATTGGTTGTTGCCTTCACCACTGCATCTAGATTATGAATTATATTTGTTAGTTTTTGTTGATTATTTTTACTGTTTAAAGAGATATGTAGAGGATGGATGCTTCCGCTTTGTTGCCTAGATGGTTTTGTATTATGCTTCCAACCAATGTGAGCTATTATGCTTCCAAGTGTGGAAATAAAGGAAAATATAAAAGAGTTAGAAATAATAGTTGCCACTAAATAGGAAGTTAATCCCATTGTTTGTAATGATGAGGTTGTTGCATCCTCCAAACTAAAGCAAATTAATGAGGATATTATCTATGTGGATGAAGTTAGAGATGAAGTGATTTTTAATAAATCCTATGAAGTGGTTCGGATTGAAGAAATACAAGTTAAGGAAAAATATGAAGAACACAATTCATCAGAAGAAAGCATGATGAAAAATGATTTTGTCATCCTAGAACACTTTAAAGATGATCATTATATGTAAGTTAAGGAGGTGCACAAGGATAAGAATGGGCATTATAAGCAAAAAATTATTAAAGTAGATGAATTGACAAAGGATGTTTTAGTGGAACTAGGATGTTATAGTGAACAGACAATATGGAATGAAAAACAACAAATACAATTGCTGCAAGTGTAGATGTAAGGATTGAAGCAAAGTTTAACTTTAAACTCTAGGTGTATGATGCGATATTTTCTGTGCACAATGTTTTTGGTAGCACCTAACAAACAGGAGATACTCTAGTCGGAGTTTGATTGGTTTGAAATTAAGAGTCCTTTTGTTATTCAAACTGAGTTGAAGGAGGACAATCAAGAGCAAACTTATTTAGTTAATTAATTGAAGAAGATAAAGATAAAATAATTAAGGAACAATAAGAAAATCAAGCAATTGAACCTCAACTTGAGATTGTTTTCCCTTTTCATTTTTCTCTGACTCACCAAGAGTCCTTGTAAGGCAACATACTAATTTACCAACTAAAAAGGACTTAAAGTTACAAGCTAAAGGGATAAAAGAGAAAAAGCTTCTAGCTTGCATGACAAGAAGACAAAGAAGTAAAAAGAAACTTACTAGGGGAAAAGGATATGCTAATTAGGCTAAGAAGGATAAACAAATTGAGGATGGCCTTATTAAGAACATTTATGTTATCCCAGATCGCCTTAATGTGACAAATGGACATGTTCAACCCAAAGTGAAAAGAAAAATAATATCTTGCAACATTATGGATCACAATTTTCATGTTAATATGAAATTGGAGTACTTTAGTGAGGTTGTGGTAACTCAAAAGATTAGAACTCAGTCCTTAATGCTATATCATGATCATTATGATTCATCATCTAATTTCACAAGTGGTACACCTTATTTTGACCTAGATTATTCTCCAATGTCCTTTCTTGGATGAGTAACCAAAATGTAAAGTTGAATATGTTGATGCTATCTTAAGGACTTTTTTTTCCTTTGTTGAGAGCATGTAATATTGACTTTAGGTTATGCTTAGACCTTGCCCTTTTATCCCAATAAGGTATGGTATTTCAGCTTAACCTTTATTAAAAAAATGATAATTAAAAAATACTTTTGATGTACTATATAATTATTTTTAAAAAAATGTGAGCTACTAAATTTTTCTTGATTGAATGGGGATTCTTTTTATCTTGATGAATTAGAAGATAAAAAAAGACCTTTCATATCAATTTTGCTGATTATTTGATAATTACTAACGTCAATCTTAGTGTTTCTATTTCCGTTGGGGACAATATTACTTAGACCTTAATATCTATTTTTTTCTAACAAAAAATATTGATATTGTTTTTTTAAATCTTCTCTTTGATTTTATAGTGAATCTATTTGAAAATAATTTTGATTTTTATATGAGTTACATTTGCTTAGTCTTTATCATTAGTCATTGGGCATTGATATTGATTGACTCTATTTCAGCATTTTTGTGGTACTAAAAGGATAAATCAAAATTAATTGTGGGACTGTATTATTAACTTGAGTTTCTCATAATTTGTAGAATATATATATGCTTTTGACAAGATAAGCCCAAACAAATTGGTGAATTCTTATTAATATAAAGTGAGATTAGAAATGACAGTAATGTTCATCTCCAATTGACCGAGTCGCCCCAGTTTGTCACGAGCTAATACCATTTTTATGACTGAACTTCGACATGTTTAACCAATCGACAACCATTGGTTTGTTTAGACAAGGTCAGTAAAAGTAGACTTAGATTCCACATCCCTTCGTAGATTGCGGCAGGTGCGGGCATAGACGAGTTTAAGGTATAATAATATTGAAATCTTATTGCCCTAATGCTCGAGGAGCAGGAGGAGAGAGACCTGCAGTTGACGAAATTGTCCTTAGCTAGAGCATTATCATATTGAAGGGCAGCGCCAATACACCAAGCTACGCCAAGCTAGAACATTATAATGTTCATATTATAATCTCTCTCCTCCAGTCCTCTGCCCTTCAGTTCACCAAGTTACGCCAAGCTTGAACATCGTGATTATTCATATTATAAACTTGGTCTTGGAGAAGATTATAATATAATTATAATCTTGGAATTATAACATTATAACTATTCTCGGGAGTCCTCTTAGGTTACATTAGTAGTTGTCTCGTTGACAAAACGAAACCTAGGAACCAAACTTTTGTAATTATTACACTTTGCAGGACCTCTTTGCCTTTATACAAGTTTGCAAGTAGACCCAAATAATAATTGTAATAATACAAGACCTCGCTAATTTTGCAACATACCCCCGGAAACGTGGTTCCCTCGGTGAATGGACAATATAGCCCTCCAAGTCCCCAAGTTGTGTTTCAAGTGGGACAAATATAGCCCCCCGCCCCGACAACATTAGCCCCGGAGTTCCAAAACCATCCAGACCGCGTGTTCCTCAGACGCCCACGACCTCGGGGGTCTGTATAGCTGCGGGGTTGTGGGGTCTTGCATGTCTCCCATATCTGTTTTGCGAACCGGAAAGGGGGTCTTGGGGTCTGTAACCGGAAAGGGGTTTTGTGTGGGGTCTTGGAGAGGGGCGGTTTTGGGGTTTTTGGAAAGGGCTTTTGGGTGGGGTCTTGGAGAGGGGCTTTGGGGGTTTTTGGAAAGGGGTTTTGTGCTTTGGGGGTTGTGAAAGGGGTTTTGGGTGGGGTCTTGGAGAGGTTGTTTTGTGTGGGGCTTTGAGGGTTTTTGGAAAGGGGTTTTGTGCTTTGGGGGTTGTGAAAGGGGTTTTGAGTGGGCTTTGAGGGTTTTTGGAAAGGGATTTGGAGTGGGGTCTTGGAGAGGGGCGGTTTTGGGGTTTTTGGAAAGGGGTTTTGGAAAGGGGCGGTTTTGTGCTTTGGGGGTTGTGAAAGGAGGAGGGGCTTTGGGTGGGATCTTGGAGAGGGTTTTTGGAAAGGGGTTTTGAGTGGGGTCTTGAAGAGAGGCGGTTTTGGGGTTTTTAGAAAGGGGTTTTTAGAAAGGGGTTTTGTGCTTTGGGGGTTGTTGTGAAAGGAGATGAGGGGCTTTGGGTGGGGTCTTGGGGAGGGGCTTTGAGGGTTTTTGGAAAGGGGTTTTGAGTGGGGTCTTGAAGAGAGGCGGTTTTGGGGTTTTTAGAAAGGGGTTTTGAGTGGGATCTTGAAGAGAGGCGGTTTTGGGGTTTTTTTGGGGTTTTTAGAAGGGGTCTTGAAGAGAGGCGGTTTTGGGGTTTTTTTGGGGTTTTTAGAAAGGGGCTTTGGGTGGGGTCTTGAAGAGAGGCGGTTTTGGGGTTTTTTTGGGGTTTTGTGCTTTGGGGGTTGTTGTGAAAGGAGATGAGGGGCTTTGCGGGGGTCTCTAACCGGATCTCTTGATACTATAAATATGTGTATAGTATCCATTTCCACCCTGTCCTACTGCAGATCAAGAGCAGCGTTGCGTATCTTATAAACTCATTTCTTTCTCCTTTTGGCCCCGATGTGGGAGCTCTTCCAACAGACCTCCACTGGAGGTTGAGAGGCGCCGGGGGGGTGGGTGTTTTGTGTTGCGGAAGAGAGAGACCTCGATTGGATGTTGAGCAGGACAGAGGCGGTGGCTGAGCACCCAACAGACGCGTTCACCAAAGAAAACAAGTTGGAGAGGCCCATGGCCCTCTCCTCCGCCAACGAAATGAAAAGCTCCCACTGCACAGGCGAGATCGAGGTTGATCCTTCGACCAAAACAGCCAGTCCTTTTGTGTGGAGGTGGATGTGAGCTTTTCGTGAACCACATTCCTTCGTGTAGAGGTGGATCGATAGATCTGAACCTTCTACAGAGCCGGTCCTTCCTTTGAGTAGAGGAGGATCAGAGCTTTTAATGGAGCCCGGTCCTTCCTTTGTGTTGGGAATTATGTTCTCCCACACCGGAAATAGATGGCATATACAGTGGCCGTATTATGGCCAGATGCACCACTCTTAGAGAAGTGTTCTACATGTGGGTCTTAGTTTTAACATAATATTAGAGTTAGGTTACATCTGGGTCGGATTAAGTGTTTTGAGAGTGGGTTTCAGTCAGGTCGGGCCTCCAATTACCTGACTATCTTGCATATAGTATGGAGCCGAGATATTATCCTGGTAGGTTGGGTTCCAATGGCCCTGGTTTTAACACTTCTGAGTAGAGGAGGATCTGAGCTTTTTACGGAGCGGAGCCGATCCTTCTTCGCGTGTAGGTGGATTTGAGCCTCCTACGTAGCCAATCGTTTCTTCGCGTGGATCCTTGTGTGAAGGTGGATCTGAGCTCTCTAGAGCCAGTCCTCCCTTCTCATAGATCCTTGTGTGGGGGTGGATTTGAGCATTACCCAATCCTAAAAAATAAGTTAATTCTTAGATGTTAAAGAGTCCAACGTTTGACTGAAGAAAAATGTTGAATAATAGAGTTTCTCATTAGATAAAAGAATACTTATAAACAACCTTTCCCCAACAAAGCCTCTTGAAAAGTAGACCTAAGCTTAAGCTAGAGTTTTCGACAAGTTTCCTATTGATTTTGTTTTTAAGAAAGTATTGACGGTTGTATTAAAAATTGGTAAAAGTCTCTTTTTCCTTTTTTTTTCTTTTTTGATAAGTAATAAGGTAAGTGAATTTGATTTTTACTTATTACCATACTTGATTTTTAAAAAGAGAATAAACATTAAAACTTCCTTTGGGATTCAAGATCTGCATGAAAAGAAAAGTCAACAAATTTTTTAGATTTGTTAAAAAAAAACAATTTCTTCTTTTGTACTATTCTTTCTCTTTTTTCTCTACTCTTACCAAATCATTTCTAAAAAGACACGAATGATTATGATATTTAACAAGATATTCTTGAGTCAATTCATTTTGAAGCCTATATTTTGTGTATCTCATTTAGCAAACTAAATGTACTTATTATAGATATAATCTATTGTTGATATTGCAAATCCAAAAGATAGATCCACTACACCATGTGGTAACGTTTAAATATTACGAATTTGCTATCTCTATTATAAAAACGAATACTAACATATGCTAAAATTGCATTTACGGGCACTTAGTGATTGCCGTTGTTTTCCAACGTTTTACAGGAGGAAGTGGAACCTGAGACTGATAATCAAGATGCATTGACCAGGGATAACATGGATAGGCCCAGCGAAGTTCCCACAACTGGAAAGAACGGCACTGATCCTTCTTGGGCCTCCGCCGCCGCTGAATCACCTTTCCAATCAATATCTATTTCCGGAGGAGCAGAAGTTCATCATAATCACCAAGGAGGGGGAAGGGAAACTCAGCAATATCATATATCCTTTTCTTGGTGGTTGCTCTGTAGAACTATCGGATCTTTAGCTGTCATGCTGCTGACGTTTATCCCTGCAGCTAAACATGTATTGGATAAAAAAGTAATCAACGCGTTGACTGTTGGTATGATTGTGAAGTGGGTAATGTCCACTCTAGTACAGTTCATTACAGGGAGTGAATTGTATACTGCGGCCTACGAGGCTTTGCGCGTTCGGGCTGCTAATATGGACGTACTGGTAATCTCGGTAACAACTGTGGCCTACTTCTATTCTGCCTACTCATCGTTAAGGGCTGCTTTCTCTGAAGATTTCAAGGGCACGGATTTCTTTGTGATTAACTCAATGTTTATCACATTTATTCTGCTGCGGAAGTCCCTGAAGGTCACTGGAGACTCTCAGAATGAAGACGGGGTGTCGCACATAAATGCAATACCACCACCGTTTCAGTCCTTACAAACGGATGAACCTCTAGTCCAAAAGTTTGCTGATTGGATTTCCAAATGCTTCGTGCCTTTGGTAAGTATTTTTTCCAAATGCGTTATCTTATTTTTGGAGTTGTTTTTCTGACATTTCTTGATATTAGTTTCGTGACAGTAGAGTTCATTGATAATAGGTTTATTGTGCAGGTCATTATCCTTTCATTTTCAACTTGGTTTGCATGGCTTTTGGTTGGGATATTGCATGGCTACCCAAAATCTTGGTTCCCATCTTCCATGAGTAACTTTGAGCTTGCACTTCAATTTGAAATTTCCATCACTCTAATAGCCTGCTCTTGTGCTCTCGAACTGACAGCTCCAACCACCACTATGGTTGCTAATGGAATTGCTGAATTCCAAGGGTTAATGATAAAAGGTGGTGAAGCTTTAGAAACTGCACATAAGGTAATTTATGAAATTCATGTCAAGTTCTTCTACTTGTAAATGAAAAAATTAGCTAGAAGGCTCTCTTATCACTAAAGATCACTTCAAACAATCAACTTAAGTTTAAATTTAGAATTTATGCGTACCTAAATTTTATATCATGTCATGTTAAGAAAATAATAAAAAGATAAATTAAATATACACTTTTCATTCTTTTTTTCTTATGTCAAGCATGCCTAAATTTTATGTGGTGTCATATTAAGAAACTATAAAAAAAAAAAAAGGAAGATAAATTCAATATACCTTTTCATTCTTTTTTTCTTACGTTGGAAGGACATTCTAGATTATATTCATCTCAATTAATTCATCGTAGTCATAAAGCATCTTTAGGTGACTTAAGGAAAGCATCTTCCCTACATACCTAGATACTGCAAGCTTGCAATTTAATAGTCTTACGCTTGTTTCTGAGAAGCTGTTCATTCTATAGGTGGACTGCATTATATTTGGTAGAGGGATTCTGACAAAACTAGTAGTTGACGACGTAAAGCTACCAACAAACATCGATCGTCAAGAATTCCTTTTCCTCATTGCTGCAATTGAGGTATGTCTTCTATATCTCAGCAAAACACTTACTCTTTAAGAGCAATTGTCTTTGTAATAAAAGCGCTGTTATGTAGCTCTGACATTGATAATATTTGCATATGTCACTCTTAGATGAAAAGCGAGCACCCAATAGCCACGGCCATAGTGGAGTATGCCAAGACACATGACAAACAGGGCCATGGAGTTGAAGGCAAAGTTCAAAACAAGATAATACTTGTGGGCAACCATAGATTGATGTCGGAGAAGGGCATTAATATTCCATCGTGTGCAAAAAAGGAACTTTCAGAAGCTGAAAGGAAGGGTCAAACTGGCATCCTAGTGTCCATAGATGGGGAAGTGGTTGGAGTTTTGGTCATATCTGATCAAGTTAAACCAGGTATTAAAGAAACCATTCGAAGGTCTTTGAACATTAGGACCGTAATGGTGACAGGTGAATTTAATTGGAACTGATACCCTTGTTGCAGATGCCACACCTGAGGACAAAGCAAATGAAGTGAGGGAACTTCAGGTAAAAAAAAAAAAAAAACATTGCTTAAAGAAACTTTTTGCATTGAATTCTCTCTCACATGGAATCATAGTAGACATGTGCCAAATGTGTGTCATGCTAAAACATAAAATTTCCATGTTTTCATTCTCAGGCTTCAGGCTACACCGTGGCAATGGTAGGACAAGACATGAATGACTCAGCAGCACTAAAGGCAGCTGATGTTCTTCTCAAGAAGTTAGAAGACGTGCTAACAACCATTGATCTTTGCCGGCAAACCATACCATATCTCCAGTTAATCCGTTTCTGGGCTTTTGTATACACTCTACTGGCCATCCCAGTTGCTGCTGGAGGCTTAATACCATTAGCTGGTTTTCGCTCAGTACCATTGATTTCTGCAGCTGGAATAGCATCCTCGTCCGTGGATATTCTTTTCAGTATTCACATGTTGAAGAAGTACAAGAAACCCCGGAATCTGGGCATCCAAGAGCTGCGTGAGATAAAGACCGAGTAATCAACAATCAGGATCAAGTAATTTGTGATCTGAATAAGTGTCTCCATTGGTGAAACCACTTTGACTTGTGTGATTGGTAGTTACCGTTGATTATTATGATTCAGGTTAACGTTCGTCATGTCATGTGAACAAGACCCTCAACGGCCAGGATTGTTTCTCTGTCTTTTAGCTTTTATCTATCTTCTATCACGTCTGTGCATGAAAAAGGGGGCTAGGGCTCCTTAGGACTTTCCCTTGTTCCGGAAGCGCCCTTTGTGCAGGACTCTGCCTTCGGTTTATCGACGATGAAGTTGGAACCAGTGCAGAGAAGATCAATAGACGTGTGATTTTGGTTGCCTACTAAAGCTAAGTATTAGATTTTCTGTTGTTTAAATACAACTGATCGTTGTAGAATTCTATGCGAGTGTTTTGTGAAACTTTGAACTCTTTGTTATCACTCTATGCTATTAAGTATCGTCTCAAATGATCGTTGTAGAATTCTATGTGAGTGTTTTGTGAAACTTTGAACTCTTTGTTATCACTCTATGCTATTAAGTATCGTCTCAAAATGTCGTTCTATTCAAGATCTTTTAAAATATTTGTGTTTTTGTTAAGTTTTTAGCTGTGTTTTTGTTTGTGGTTGAAATCCTAGAAACTCTGAGGGGGTTTTGGTATTAAACCAACAGTTACAAGACTGATTGAATTAATGAATGACTTGATCTAAATAGCATTTTCCTATAGTTATGATATTTACATCATAATATAAATGACAAGCGTTCTAGTAGTCTAATTGAGCCTAAATCTCTTTCTTTCTAATTGCACATCATACCCCACTGCAAACATCCCAATCCTAGAATGAATCAAAACATTACGATATCATCTCAAATTACTTCTACATCAAGCAAGTATCAAAATAACAATCGTTTTACATACCGCAATTTGTTTCAATCAAATTAATAGCAAGAAGAATTCTCGTAAGAATTCTTGTAAGAAAACATTCCCATGTATTCCAAGGGATCCAAAAAGAAAGAAATTAAAAAACCTACCTTCTTAAAATCAATGATAGAAAATAATTTTAAAACCACGCATAGAAATGTTTTTTTAAACTATTCCCAAAAAAATACCCAAAGAAACCATTTTCTACCAAAAAAAAGCGTGAGAGGGAGGAGGGGGCAACAATGTTTCTAAGATCGCCCTGTTAAAATTTGTATTCACATATTAATATCTTGATTTGAAGCCCTTTTTATTGTGAGATGATCTTTTCATCTTAAGGATCAATTCAACGAAAAATAGTGAGTTCTTCAATAGGACATTTGAATTCAAATTTCAAGTACAATAGTGTCCTACTGACATGTTTTTGTGACTCTTTAGGAAAGAGATGTGCTAAAAATAACATCATCTCTCTTAACAATCAATTTTAAGAGAGCGAGTCGATTCATTTAGCACAGCCTACGCTAAAAGAAGCTTTGCACCTCTTCAAGACAACAGGGACAGTCTCACGTACATCTGAAAGCTGCTTGATGGCCATCTCCAAGGATCCGGCGAAGAGTGTGGAAGCGGCGTTAGCTTCCCGTGAGCGTTTTGGCTTGTGAAAACCGATGGCAATAACTCAGTTGCCAGAAACCTGTTATGTCCTCCGTCTAAATACCCGAGAGCGTCCTTGTTTTCCATGTGTGTATGCCTGTTTCTTCCTCTCTCCCTGTCTACCCAAGCCTTTCCAGAGGGTTGGTGGTTCAAAATCTTTCAAGCTCTTTGCTTGTGAGAATGGAGATCCAAATAAGAGGAGGGTAAAAGTAGGTACGCAAGAGTTGTTTAAACAACCTCCAAAAACTCCCGGGGTGGGGCCTATAGCATTTCTTTAACAGCAACATCATTGGAATCTGGGCCATGAACAAGAGCCATAGAATATGCTATGATGCCACTTGCCATGCTCTCTTTTTCGTTGCTGGTTTTGTCGGCATCGCTTTCGTTTACAGGACGGTACTGTTCTTGAACATGGGGGTCTTAAGGACTCTTACAGCCTGACGATTCAAATGGGATTGTCAGTTCCAGCCAGGCCACGTTGATTGTTGCCAGTCATTATCCCAAGGCGTTGTTCGTCTCTGAAGCCTAAAAAAACAAAAAATTCGAAAAAGATATAATATGAAGAGTTTGCCATAAATGCAAGTTGCGAAAGCAAAGCAAAACCAAGAAAGTTTATTTTAGTTCAGAAATGGCCTTTGGGCGTCTGGGAAAGGCCACTACTAGTTGGGTATGGGTAAGGTTTGACAATTTGTGCGGAAAAGTCGACAAAGACATTTTTTCTTTCCTTTTGAAATTATTTCTCTTTAGTAAATTTTGTTTAGAATCTCTATGGTAATGGTTGGTTAAAAAAAATCTTAAGAGAATCCTCTACATTTTTGAGCCTAGGCTTGGGTAGTTGAAATAGGACCACAGACCCACGATTTAATATGATGTTGATAAATGACAATAAATATAATTGTAACAAAAACAATAATGGGAATAGTAAAACCATTAATATGTGAATCTAGTCCATGGTAAAAAATTTTAAACAACAATCTTTTGTCAATTGCACGTGTATAGTTATATTATTTCTTCAACTCTAGTAAATAACTTACTTGACCACATACTAAGGTAATTAAATGTCCTGAAAAGGAAAAGGTCTTAAGAGAAATTGATGTTAAAAGATAAATTTCATTAAAACAGAGGGCCTATTAATTTGACAAATTAACAATATGTGTGGAAAAGTTGACAGATAATTTTCGTTCCTTTTGAACCTCTCCCAATTTTGTTCGGAACCTCTTTTCTTTTTTACTTCGGAATTCTACAGTTCTATTCCTTAATCTTTCTTTTATTATGAAGTATATATTTTACACTTCAAGATAGTCTTTTTCAATAATCCAAACAAATGTGAAAAATAATATTTTTAGAATGAACTATGTTGCACTGTCGTATTATTATAGTTGAAAGAGCTGCATGTATTATAGAATTAGAACCTGTTATGATGGTATGTAACAATTGCTTGAAACAAATGAAACAACCAAGTACCCTAGAAAAATATTTTCGGGATGGATGAAGGAAAAAGCCATCCTTAAAGGGAAGAGTGACAGAAGAAAGAATGGCAAGGAAGACAGCAAAAGAGGAAGTTCAAAGAAGATGCCTAGTGGTGGCTTGAATATGAAGAAAAGGACAGATCAGCTGTTGCGGCAATTATGCTAGAATACTTTTGCAGCTCCACTCGGAATAATAAAATTCATGAGACACATGGGTCACCTAAGTATTAGAAAATCAGATAAAGTTCAGCCAGACCATCAACTGAGACCAAGGAATTGCCCGAGTAACAGCCCGCGCTAGGAAACGATTGATGACCTCCACACAGCTAGCGCCACATGCTCACTATTATATTATATAAATATTAAGAATCTTCTACTCAAATAAGAAATACCCTGTATTCTTAGGTCTAGAGCGTCAATAGGAATGAAATTTACAGTCTATCTCTGGGTTAATACTACTTGGCATTTTTCTTTTCTGGGCATTAAGAGCTAATGAAATTCCTTCCTGCTTCAATCACCTCCACACAGCTAGCCTTCTCTCTGGTTCATGTGCTTTTCCTTTTGTGGTCCTCATCATTAAGGGAAACCATGCAACTTGCAGTGACTGGTGGATTAACAAGGACGTTGAGTCAGACTCTGCGACTTTTCCGCTCATAAAAAAACAAGGACTCCAGACTTTCGTTGTTTTGCGTTGTGGGTCTCAAGAGCTGTCACAAAATTGATGATGTTGGGGGAGTGGTCGGCTAGACGATCACATAGGAGACCGTCCTTCAAGTTGCAGATTTTTGTAAGACTTTGCATGCGACATTCAAATTCTTATTTTCATCTGGAGAAAAGAAATAGAAAAAAAGAAAGAAAGAAAAAGAAACAGGTAGGAAGCTACCTCTGTCAGCTTCAAGCCCCAGTATTCAATTCCAATGGGAAATGACTTCCTGAGAAGAAGACCTGAAACTTCCACTTTCTTTATCATAATTGCTGAAGCTGTTGGAATCGTGTTTGTGGTTCAAAATTGAAGGATTGGGACATATCTAAAGGCGGTTCCAGCTCTGGATTTTCTTATCCCTAACTTATAAGGTTTAGCTTCCTATGATTTGAAGATGGTTCTCCTTTGACGTTCGTGCATCTCATTTATTTTCTCATGCCCTGCCCATTTAATTTAATCCCATTTTTTTCAAACGTATTCATTGTCCCTAGAAATGGTCCAACCTCATCCTTTAAAACCGATTATTTAGAGAAAGAAGCACTTAAACATATAAAATATATATATGCTTTATAAATATATTAAAAATGTAAGATAATTATACCTCAATTTCTAGATAGATAAAGAAGATTGAGAGATTTTCTTTTTTCTCAAATCTTTTTTACACGTACTTGGATGTTAAAATTAAGACAGAGAAATTATAGATCTTACTAACTTACTATTAAGTTAGTAGATAGTCAACAAATAAGGAGATTAATATTTTGAACCCAAACATTTAGACAAGATCCCTCTATAGCTCTATTTGAATTTTCAAGGACAATTAAAAGATCCTAACATGTTCCTATAAAATCAATTATTTATGAAGTTACATGTAGTTATATTTACAGAAATTATGAAGTTACCATTCCCACTTGGAGCCAAACTACCATCAAAACCACCACTCTTTCTTCAAAAACAACCCCTATCGATGACCAACCAATCTGGTCGTCATACCCCTTTCCATCCTCTGTTAGTGTGGCTATTTTTGTCACTATAAAATTAACCGAAGGTAAGTACCTTCCTTAGATTACCTAGGTGAAGTCATTGGCACAAACCCAACGAGTTTATAGTTTTCCGACAATCAAAACTCGCCCACCAACAACTTTTTGCATGGTTAAAAACAATGGAGAAGAAATAGAGGAAGCCAATCCCGATTTTGAAGCTTAGCAACAAACAGACAACTTGGTGAAGTCTTGGGTAATCGTGACATTGTTTGAGGAGGCACTGGGATGTATTTTTGATCTTGAAACTTCTCCTCAAATTTAGCCAGCGTTGGTCAACCAATATGCCCATAAGACTGAATCAACAGTATTTGACCTCTTGTCCCAGCTACATCACTTGCGCAAGGAGAACAAACTGCTGTCAGCTTTTCTCACAAAGCTCACGGGGCAACCAAACCATATTTCTTTAATCAAGCGTTCACTGTCCAACTGTAAGAACACATTTCGTCTTCTTGAATGCTTTGGCAAGGAATATGAAAGTTTTCAAACAGCCAAGTTTTGCCCACCGATATCTCAGCATGCCAATGTGATTTCATAACTTCAAAAGTTCGAACTGACGCTATGCTCAATCTCCAAATAAAGGCTTAGCATTTGCTGACTAACGCACACAGAATAGGGGAAGAGGTAATAGACGAGAAAGAGGACAGCATTCCGGGTTCACATCCCAAGGTCACGATTTTGCATCGTCAACTCAAAACGACCGGGGAAATGGAGGTGTTCAAGGGGAGGAGCAGGAGCACAAAATCACACTAATAATGCCAATCCAAATGCTGCTAGAAACTCACCCCACACTTCAATTGTGTGTCAGATATGTATGAAGCGTGGACATAGTGCCCTCCAGCGGTGATCATAGCTTTTAGTCAGAAGGAATACTGAAGGCACCCACAGCCATGTGGATTACAGACCCCACTAATGAGGAATGGATCCTCTGATGGTACTGCCGACATGGTGAACGAAGCAGTTAGGCACTTAGACACTATTCCTTATTCAGGTTTAGCTAATATAGGGGCTGGAAATGAGGACTAGATTCCCATCACATAGTCAAATATTAGAAAATTATAAATATTTTATAAGTAAATTATCAATTATCATTACTTTTTAAATTAAGAATGTTTTGTTCCAGTTAAAATTGTTTTTAAATCAAGAATATTCCTAGAAATGCCCAATCTGACTGTTAACCAAGCCTAAGCCCATGTCCGCATCACCTTTACATGAAATCAGCACAATAGCCCATTTTAGTAATTGTATCAAACGTTGCCTTATTGTGTGTTTTTACATTCTATATGAAATACAGAACCAACCAACACGTAAGAAATATAGAACCAGTTTGAGCCAAAGCCCAGCCCTTCAATCTCGGCAATGTGAGTTGAACACAAAGCCAGTCCTTTTGTGCGGAGGTGGATGTGAGCTTTTTGTGAAGCAGACCTTCCTTCGTGTAGAGGTGGATCGGTAGATCTGAACCTTCTACAGAGCCGGTCCTTCCTTTATGTGAAGCCTGTCCTCCAATTGAGTAGAGGTGGATCTGAGCTTTTTATGGAGCTGATCCTTCCTTCGCGTGGAGGTGGATTCGAGCCTCCTACATAGCCAATCCTTTCTTCGCATGGATCCTTGTTTGAAGGTGGATCTGAGCTTTCTAGAGCCAGCCCTTCCTTTGCATAGATCTTTGTGTAGGGGTGGATTTAAGCATTACCCAATCCTAAAAAATAAGTTAATTTTTTTTATGTTAAAGAGTCCGAGGTTGGACTGAAGAAAAATGTTGAATAATAGAAATAAAAGAACCTTTCCCCCAACAAAGCCTCTTGAAAAGTAGACCTAAGCTTGAGCTAAAGTTTTTCAACGAGTTTCTCAGCAATTGTGTTGGGCCATATTGGCACTCATTACGTCCAACGTGCCCGAATACCCATTTGACTGAGTAATCGATCATACATCACCTGCTGCCAATGCATGAAGGCCCTGCAGTGGCGACAAAAACATATGTATAACAAATTATACCGCACCGACATCTTTTAACTCTTTGTTTAGTCATGTGATGTTCCTTTTTCTTGGTCATAGCCAATCCAGAGTCACCTCTCTGGGCTTAAAGCATGCTGGACTCTTCGGAACATACCTTTTTAAGTTATATAAAAACAAAAATCATTTGCTGCAAGTGCCACTTTTTGGGACCCAGAAATTCAGTGGTCAATTAAGGCATGATTGGTTTTGACAAAGACAATATAATTGAGAAATGGCAGGCATCGCTTGATTGTTTTCAGACTCCAAAGCCCAATACTGTGGCCTCTGAGAAGATTTTTAAGGTCGGCCTTATTCGTTTCTTGCCCCGGATGCCAATGAGCTAAATACTTACCGATGTAACCTCAAAGAGATTGCAGATTAGTTTCTATATTTCGTTTTCGTTTTGGTTGGCAACAAGGTACGGGTAGCATCAAGACTTCCAAAATATTGAGCTTCGCAAGTTATTTTTGGTTTAATTTTTTCAAATATAAGGGATTATTGTGCTAAGTTCTTGGCAATGTTGTTTTTCAAGTTCTTTGATCTTCTAAGAGGATGTTAATGGCGAAAGTGCTTGAGCAAAGCATGAGATTTTCTCCATGGTAATGCTACCAATAGAATTTTCTTTATAGGGATTGAAGAAAAAGGAAGAAATAGACCAGATTTCACATGAATAGATTGTGTACACCAACATGATCTGCAATGAACCTCTTTCGAAGAAAAACTTTTACGAGCTGAGCTCGAGAAACTTGAGCGCCATGGGATGCTTGGTTCCGAGAGATTCTCAGGTTTCAACACTTCAACGATCTCACCGCTCACCAGGAGGCACACAATATCAGCAATCCGCTGGATCTGTTTGATGCTGTGAGAGACTATCACGACCGTCAATCCCTGTTTGTTCTTCAGATTCATCAGCACCTCCTCTACGTTCTCCGTCGATATTGGGTCCAAGGCACTCGTCGGCTCGTCCAGCAACAGAACCTGAACATAGAGAGAGGGAGAGTACCCGATCAGATCCAGGAACATGCTAATTATATATTTTTTTTCACAATAATCAATTCAAATTAACGACCAATTGTTAGAAATAATTTCATAAAACAAAATGGCAATAATAGCTCTCCTTTTGTTATGCCAAGAGACTTCCGAATATCACAAAAAAAAACAAGTTTAGAAATAGAAGTAAAGAACCTATACCGTGAGGATGTCTCTAAATCTCCTTCAAAGCTGTTGCGTCCGCTCACTATGCATGAATAAGTGATCAACAATCCCTGTTTGAGCCCTCACACAACAAAAGCATCCAGATGAGGTCATTTGTATCCCCTTCCTCTGCATATTACACTTTATAGAATTTCATAATAAATGAGTTTCCACATAAATAAGTCAATATTAGGAGGGACAACCTTTTCTTAAAAACTTCACCCACAACTTTCTTCTCTTCAATCTTCTGTCATAATATACCAACTAAACCGAGAAAACACCTGAAGCACTAGGATCGCTCCAGCCTATGGCTGTGCACATTTTTTCGTCACGGCTGTCCTCATTGAGAGGACAGTGTTTGTGCTTGAAATTGTTCCTAATAAGAAAACCTGCAGTTTCAGTTCCAACTAGGCCCAATTGACCATCTTGCCTATCATTATCTCGATTTCGGGATTGGTCGGTGATGATCGACTTTGAAGCCTATAATACGAACAGGATGTTGTAAAAGAAAACAAAACCAAGAATTATTTCTAAAAAACGTTTCCAATTGTCTATTAGGAAGAATTGAAAATTTTACGAAGCATGAATTTTTTTTTTATAAATATTTAATTAAAGTTCGTTTTCATGACATAGATACATATATTTTGATACTAAAACAAGGGTTATGAAGAAGAGAAACCTATGTTTTTTTTTTCTTGAATACTATACTTTACATCAACGAGACAATAATTTTTTCCAAAACTTTCCGACATATATCAAGCATTGAAAAACGCAAAGAGTAGTCTTAAAAAAAAAAAATCTTTTTATGTTGAAAGAAACGCAGACTAAGTGTGAGATTTAAATATCCATCCCCGAACCTTAGTGAGTCTCAAATATATCTTCATGGGCTTTGAGAAGTTACACTTGGGCCTACGTAGAAGCTCCCCAGCGGATCCAGACCTTCTATTTTCCAATTTTTCATCGCAAAAGTTATGTGAGGATCAAAGGACATCATTATATGGTCCTGGAACTCCTGAACTGGAACTTGTAACCATAGCAATTGTAGAAATCTTTTGATTTCTCCTTTTCGTATATAAAAGTAAGCCTTACACATAGAATTAATGACTATATTAATTTTATATACCACGTTCGGATGCTGGATAATTTTTTCTTGAGGGAGAACTCCAACTTGGAGCAATAATTGAAACTAAAGTCCAAATTGAAAAGCCAAACCATCCCGTTTTGGTTGTGTTTATTTCAAGTAATTTGATCATTGTGAAGGTTTAAGTAAACCTCCCGTTTCTTCATTTTCACCATTTTATTTACCGTAGCTACTTGATGGTCCTGTGGCATTTCTCCTCCGCCAACTACATTATCCTCTGGGCCTTGACTTGTGACCCAGAGAATAAAACAAGATGGCACTGCACTTTTTATCGTCACGACTTGCGTCCAGTGGACCGCTTTGATCTTCTATTCCGCCCTTGCAAGCAAGTCCACAGCTGGACAGTTTCAAATGGGTGCGAAGAGTCCAAAGCGGCGTTGTGTTGATGATGATAGGCTTTGAAGCCCCAAATATCGATACCCAGAATGTACAATTTGAGGCCCTTATTGTAGTATTTTCGTCCAGAAATGGCTTCTGGCCCTAAAATAAAGCCCACTGTTCGGCAAGGAGTTTGTCTCTGCTTTGAAACTTTATTTGATGGGCTGAGAGAAACTTTAGAAAATCCCTTATCTGTTTGAGTCTGAGCTTCGGAAATTATCTCCTGGTACTGGTAAAGAACATGGGCTATCGGGAAATTATCTCAACAGTTTATGACATTACATGAACTGAAGGATTTTACCAGACGCTAATATTCTCTTCTTGGAAAAATGTAAAATGAGACACTAACATCTGGATGGGTTTTGCTAAGGACCCAAAAATCGTTAAAACAACTTAATGAACTAACAATGTAACTTATATCAACAATAACGAGAATTACAAAAATGACTTAAAGAACTTAAAATTCTTGTATTGATATTATAAAAGTTAGAAAAAGTTGTTGATAAATACCTAAACTTAATAGCAAGTAGGCGTTATGGTCTCAAATTCGATATCTTGAACGTGGGTGTGTGAATTAAAAAAAAAAAAAATTACAAGTAAAATGAATTTATTTAATTTCCTCTTCTTGCAGATTTTGAACCCTAAAAGCAGATTCTAATACATTTTTAAATTCCATTTTATAGCAATTATGGTTATAATAATTTTGGTCATAATCGTCCTCTCATTCTTTTGGAAAATGATTTAAGAAGGTCATTATTTTGAATTCATTTAAAAGAACATTCGTATTCTTAATTACGACTCTTCCCTTCTCCGGCCAGCACCACTAACGAGAGTAAAATTCTCCAGAAAGGTTTTTTGTCACACCATCTAGCAAGGGTTTTTTGTCCCACTAACGAGAGTCAAAAAAAAAAAATTGATTTTTTTTTTTTTTGGGGGTCTCACTATCCAGCTTTAGGAGCCTGTCGTGTTCCCAATAACCAAGCCTATAAATTGGCAAAGGTTCCAGTAAGCGACAGATGAAATTTTCCGACGGCCCTCTTCTCCACCGACGGAATGAAAAAACTCCCGCTGCACAGGCGTGATCGAGAAGGATGACAAGCGGCTTCAGAGTAATTCATGGAAGCCATAAATTTTCAAATCTACGTACTTGAGGAGAGCATCTTCCCTGCATATCCAGCTATGAAGTTTTCAACTCAACAGTCTTAGATTTGGTTCCTATGTGGCTGATTATCTTGTAGGTAAATTGCATTATATTTGACAAGACTGGGATTCTCACTACTAGGAAACCAGTCATCATCAACACACAAGTCTTGAAAGACGTGGTACTTCGAGAATTCTATATACTCGTTGCTGCAACTGAGGTATGCCTTTTTTCCCTTCAGCCAGCATTCACTTTTCAAGTGAGCTTGTCTTTGCAACCAAAGCGCCAATTGATAATGTTTCCATATGTCGGTCTTAGGTAAATAGTGAGCACCCAATAGCCAAGGCCATAGTGGAGTATGCCAAGAAATTCTTGGCGGATAAAGAGGATCCTATCTGGCCTGAAGCACAAAACTTCAACTCCATTGTTGGCCATGGAGTTACAGCCATTGTTCAAGACAGAGAAATAATTGTGGGCAGCAAAAACTTGATGTTGAAGCACAACATTTCCTTACCATTGGATGCAGAAGAGAAACTTTCAAAAGCTGAAGGGATGGCTCAAACTGGCATCCTAGCGTCCACAGACAGGGAAGTGGCTGGAGTTTTAGCCATATCTGATCAAGTTAAACCAGGTGCTAAAGAAGTCATCGCCACTCTAAAGTCTTATGAAAATTATGAGCATAATGGTGACAGGTGATAACGAGGGAACTGCCCATTCTACTGCCAAGGAAGTTGGAATTGAAACTGTTGTTGCAGAAGCCAAACCAGAAGATAAAGCAGAGAAAGTAAAGGAGTTTCAGGTATGTTTCTCATTGAATTCAAGCACGCGTGGAAGCATGGTGGACACCTACCATAGTCGTCATATCCTAGAGGACCAACCTAAGTTTTCTCTTGAGATATCCTAGAGGTGTTGACTCATTCAATTATATTGTCTTCTTAAGAATGAAATTGATAAAAGACCATATCTCTACTGCCATGGATATCTTTTCGCTACTTCTGTCCATTGCTTTATATCAAGAAGATAACGCTTCGGACAGCCATAGGCCTAGTCCGAGTGCAGGTGTACCTGTATGCTCAGAGACTTCAGTTGTTGTAAAACATATAATTTCTTAGTTTTCATCCGCAGGCTTCAAAGTACACCGTGGCAATGGTAGGAGATGGCATCAACGATTCTCTAGCACTTGTGGCAGCAAATGTTGGACTGGCAATCGGAGCAGGCGCAGACATTGCTATTGAGGCGGCTGACATTGTTCTCATGAAGAACAACTTGGAGGATGTGATAACAACGATTGACCTTTCCAGGAAAACCTTATCAGTAATTCGTCTAAACTACTTTTGGGCTTTGGTATACAATCTACTTTGCATCCCAGTTGCTGCCGGGGCCCTTTTCCATTAGCTGGTTTTCGTGTTCCGCCATGGATAACTGAAGCTATCATGGCCGCATCTTGTGTCAGTGTTGTTTGCAGCTCCCTCATGCTGCAGAATTTCAAGAGACCCCAAAAAGTTATATAATCTAGAGATACATGGAGTGACGATCGAGTAATCATTAGACTGACAGTATCTCAATTTATGAAAGAATTATAAATAATGTGATTATTTGGTTGGTATTACACGTGTTCATAAGAATAATTGGTCTTTTCTTTAATGAATGGTTTGATATACATAATACTTTTTTGTCATAATCACATTGACTTCATAAATACGCTAGGGTCTTCAAGGAGTAAAACATTTCTTTTTATCTACAACTCTTTTTAAGCAACTCTTAGTCATAAATCTTTGGAATCACCATAGCCTCTTAGTGTCAATCATTGTATGAACCAATTGACAAAACGTTTTGAAGATGATAGTCAAATTACCAATATTTTATAAGTAAATTATTAGTTAACATTATTTTTAAAATTGAGAATGTTTGGTCTAGTTAAAATTATTTTTAAATTAAGAATATTTCGTATCCCAATAAACATGTGAGCTCTTTTTAGCTTTTGAATTATTAGTGCAAAGTGTCAATGTTGTACTTAACTATGACAAAGTAATCACATCTATGTATATTATTTTACAGATATGGAGAGATAACCAAGTGTTATGGTTATATCTAATCTTACTCTATCTTATAATACTGGGTCTTATAGATAAACTTATGATCCAGATTATCTTTTAATGCCCCATTAATATTATATAATTTTTTTCTCAAAAAAAAAAAAGAAACATTTTCTATATGCACCTTTTCTCCTTTCCAATAATCGCGCTCCAGCCGATGGCTGTGTACGTTTTATCGTCACGGCCTGCATTCAGAGGACATTGCTGTTCTTGAATTTAGGCTTCGTAAGAAAGCCTGTGGTTTCAGTTCCAACTGGGTCAATATGACGATCACGACTGTTATTATCTCAATTACGCGATTAGCTAGTGATTATGGACTTTGAAGCCTATAATATGAAGAGGTTGCTATAAAGAAAACAAAAACCAGGAAGGTTTAATTTTATCCTGAAGGGGTTTTGGGCCTACAGGAAAGCGCCCACTGGGAGTTGCTGTTTCCGTTCCAAACTGTTTCCATTCCTTTGAACCTCTTTTTCTTTCGTTAGGTTTTGTTTGGAACATCTATTACTTTGAGAAGAAAATTCAAAAGAATCCTCTATTACTTTGATTAAGTGTTGTTTGGAAGTGAACTATAAATTTTTTTTCTTCAAAATCATCATAGTGTTTGCTATTTTTGCTATTTGTATAATCAAGTCCACTGAATACCAATTAATTAATAATGTTATTTAAATTTATCTTTATCAATTGAGTCACTACCAACATATCAATGACTATCATCACATCTTCCTTGTTCTTCTTCAATGTCAGTTGCCTCAGTATCAATCTCCATGCAGCTCCAATGGTCATTAATGAGTTAGGTACGCAAAATTTTCTGTTTGACAAGGTCAATAAAATGGGGTTTGAATTTACGTGCCTAGAGAGGCTTCCCTTTAACAAAACAAGAACATCATCGACGAGTTCCATATTGAGTTTGTTTTTAAGAAAGAACTGACAATGTTTAAAAGTCGGCAGAAGCCTTTTTTTCTGTCTTTTTTTTTTTTTTTCTTTGTTTTTGTTGGGTCCCCTTCATAGGGGAGAGAAAACTTACGTTTCGTTTTTAACGAATTATTGACAGACATATTGAAAATTGGTAGGGCAGAGAAAACTTACTTTTTGTTTTAAACGAAGTATTGACAGTCATATTGAAAATTGGGAGGGGAGAGAAAACTTACGTTTTTTGTGCTCTCTGATCCTTTTAAGTTGTGCTGGATTTGCTTTTCCCATCTTGTTTCTACGAATTCTTTCATTTTTGCCTGAAACGACACTAATTGTTGGTCGTTTCGTAATACTTTGCCCTGGTGAACTGACAAAATTACCCTTGTGTGCCTTTTATGGATTTTTTTTTTTGAACGTTGACTTTAGAAAAGCACTTGCAAATGTGAATGGGTATTCCCGATTGCACAAATTCCAAGTGCTGGTGGCTTGTTCTTTTCTGGGTCCCCTTCATAGCGGAGCCGCGTGGACAAGTTCTGTCTTAGTTTCGCTTTTAACAAAGTATTCGATCACATTAAAAGTTGGTAGGGGCTTTTTTTTCTCTCTTCTTTTAATTTTTATTTTTTTAAAGAAATAATAGGGTGAGTGAATTTGAACTGCTAACGACATAAGTTATTATCTCCAATTCAAAATTTATTTATTTGTTTTTTAAAATTTTTAGTTACTTATTTATTGTTAGCACTTCTTTAAGCAAAAAATATTCTTTTCGTCAAGTTAAAATTTTGACCTCTTTAAATCATTTTCCCAACAAAGGAGTGGAATTATAACCTAATGAATGAGAGAGATTCTAGTTAGAGTTTGATCGGTTTCAAATTAGGAGTTCTTTTGTTATTCTAACTTAGAGAAGGACAATTAAGAGAAAACTTATTCAATTAATCAATTGAAAGATAATAAGATAAAATAATTAAGGAACAAGAAGAAAATCAAGTAGTTAAACATTGACCTAAGATTGTTTTCCTTTCCATTTTTCTTTGAATTATCAAGAGTCCAAGGCAACAAGCTAAGTTAAAAGCTAAGAATGACTTAAAGCTAAAATCTAAATGATAGAAAAGAAAAACTTTTGGCTTACATGACAAGAAGACAAAGAAGTAAAAAGAAACTTACTAGGGAAGAAGGAAATGTTAATCAAGTTGAGAAGGATAAGCAAATTAAGGATGACCTTACTAAGAAGATTTATGTTATCCTAAATTGCTTTGATGTGACAAATTGACATGTTTGACCCAAAGTGAAAAGAAAAATGATATCTCACAATATTATGGATTATAATTTTTGTGTTGATGTGAGATTGAAGTATTCTAATGAGGTAGTGATGACCCAAAAAATTAGAACTTAGTTCTCAATACTAGATCATGATCATGATGATTCATCATTCAATTTCATAGGTGGCATACCTAATTCTATACTGGATTATTCTTCAATGTCCCCTCTTAAATGAGTAACTAAAATATAAAGTTGAATGTGTTTGATCTTATCTTAAGGACTTTTTTTTTCCCCTTTGTTGAGAGGGATTAGGCTTATATCTTGCCCTTTTATCCCAATAAGATATAATATTTCAACCTAACCTTTATTAAAAAAAAATACTTGTGATGTGCTTTGTAATTTATTTTTTTTTACAAATGTGAGCTACTTGTCTTGATTACATGGGTGGATTCCTTTTATCTTGATGAATTGAAGATAAAAGAAGACCTTTTATATCAATTTTTTTTTTATTTGATAATTATTAACCTTAACCTTAGTGTTTTTATTTCCGTTGGGGACAATATTACTTAGAGCCAATGTTCGTTAGAATACCATGTTTAAGCACAATGTTTTAAGTAATAGACAGACATTATGGCATTGTCGTTTCGGTCATTCTTCCTCCTATGCATCTCCTGAAGTTTTTTGTCCTGTATGTCCTTTGGTAAAACAAACTCGTCTTCCTTTTCCATCTCGTATATCTAGTACGAACTCTATTTTTGAGTTGATACATGTTGATATTTGGGGTCCACATTGGAACCCCAATCATGATGGCTCACGTTACTTTTTGACTATTGTCGATGATTTTTCACGTGGGACTTGGGTGTATCTCATGAGGCATAAAAGTTAAGCATTGCCTTTCTTACGTTCCTTTTTTTCTATGGTCGAAACCCAGTTTCGCACTCATATTCGTAAGTTATGCTCTGACAATAGATCTGAGTTCTTTAGTCATGAGTGTACATCTTTCCTCAAGCTTCGTGGTATTCACCATGAGAGTCCCTGTACTCATACTCCATAACAGAATGGTGTAGTTGAGCGCAAACATCGACATATTCTTGATGTAGCCCGCGCCTTACGTTTTCAAGCTGATGTTCCTGATCGTTAATGGGGCAAGTGTGCCTTGACCACCACCCACATTATTAACCGACTTCCTACATCGGTTTTAGATGGAAAAACTCATTTTAAGATTCTTTTTGGTAAATCTCCATGCACGTCACATCTATGAGTATTTGGGTGTTTATGTTATGTCACTATCATTCCCCGAGGAGATAAATTTGCCCCTCGTGCTAGACCATGTGTTTTCGTGGGCTATCCCTCATCTCAAAGGGATATCGTGTCCTTGATCTAGCCACCCGTACTTTTTCCACTGTTCGAGATGTTGTCTTTCACAAGTTAGTTTTTCCATTTGCTTAGTCTCAGATCATTCCTATAGTACCATCACTTAATGAAGACCAATCATTTGTTCTGTTGAATCCTGATCCACTATCCATACCCTCTGAGAATTCATCGGATGAGCCTATTGCTATAGTGTTAGCCTTTGATCCCATACTTTCTACTAATTCTCCTTCTTCTGTTATTCCTGACACATCTTTTGCATCCTTACCATGTACTGATGCATCTCCTGTGGATTCACCCACTGAGAATCCATCCATTAAGAATCCATCCATGGTGGATCCACCCACTGTGAATCCATCCCCTGAGATAGTGTCGACCACCACTAATTCCCATACTCGATGTTCTCAATGTATACCCAAACCTCCCATTTGGACTTAAGATTATCACTACAATCATATAACTTCCCCTTCTGTTATCTCTCCTTCAATGGGTCCTCGAGACATATCATATCCTATTTCACAATATGTGACCCTCGACAATTTTTCTCCCACACATCGTGCCTTTATTGCATCCATTTCTTCTATCCGAGAGCCACAATACTATCATGAGGCAGTTCGAGACCCTAGATGGGTAGATGCTATGAATAGTGAACTTTATGCATTGGATGCAAACCACACATGAAAGTTAGTTAATTTGCCCCCAGGTCGTAAACCAATTGGCTGTAAATGAGTTTACAAGGTGAAATATCGTGCTTATAGCTCTATTGAGAGGTATAAGGCTCGTCTAGTTGCCAAGGGCTTCACTCAGCGATATAGGATTGACTATGAGGAGACTTTTTTTCCAGTGGCCAAGATAGTGACTGTTAGATGTATCATGGTCTTGGCGTTTATGTTTGGTTGGCCTCTTCATCAGATGGACGTTCATAATGCTTTCCTCCATGGTGACCTGCATGAGGAGGTATATATGTCCCTACCTCTAGGGATTTAGTCTTCCTCCATGGTCCACCGAAGGTCTGTAGATTACTTAAATCTATATATGAACTTAAACAAGCTTCTCAACAATGGTATGCAAAATTCACTAATGCTCTCCTTGAGGCTGGTTTTAAACAATCTTGGCACGATTATGCTCTATTTACTTTACGGCGAGGGTTGACTGTTGTTGCTATTTTTATCTATGTTGATGATATGTTGCTTACTGGAAATAGTGAGGAGGCTATTGCACAAGTAAAATCTCATTTATGTTCTAGATTTCACATGAAGGATCTTGGACAAGCAAAATTTTTCCTTGGGATTGAAATTGCTCGCTCAAAGAGTGGTATTTGTCTTAGTCAAAGCAAATATGCGTTGGAATTGATCTCTGAAGCGGGACTTTCTAGAGCTTGTCCTTGTAAGATTCCTATGGATCAAAATTTGAAAATCACCTCCATGGATTATGATGCCAGTGCACCATTCCTATTAATGACCCTCCCTTGACAGATCCGGGTCCATATCAGCTACTTCTTGGGCGATTGATTTACCTGACTTATACTCGTCCTGACATCAACTATCCTGTTCAAGTCCTCAGTCAGTTTATGCATGCGCCGAAAACGTCATATATGGACATGGCCTTAAAAGTTGTTAAATACCTGAAAGGCACTCCCAGATTAGGCCTTCTCATGTCTTCTACCAAGGATTTTCAATTGATTGGTTTCTGTGACTCTAATTGGGCAGTTTGTCCCATGTCTCGGCGCTCTTTTACTGGTTTTTGCATCAACTTGGGGGGCTCTTTGATTTCTTGGAAAACCAAGAAACAAGCCACAGTTTCCTGCTCCTTTTCAGAAGCAGAATATCGAGTTATGGCTATAGCTGTCTGTGAAATTGTTTGGTTACATGGCCTTCTTGGTGATTTATAGGTGTTTGTCCTGCGCCCTATTTCCTTGTATTGTGACAATGAGGCAGTCATCCACATTGCGAATAATCCCATTTTTTATGAGCGTACCAAGCATATCAAGATTGATTGTCATTTCATTCGTGAGAAACAACAAACAGGGATTGATTTAGACTCGTAGCATCTGCACACACGCGCAACCTGCAAATTTGTTAACTAAGGCTTTATGTAGTAAACAACATCATTATCTTCTTTGCAAGCTTGGTGTATTTGATGTATACAAATCACCAGGTTGAGGGGGGTTGTTAAGTTATGTAATTATTAGTGGACTGATTCATTTATTTATTAGGCTCGAGCTTAACTCGACCCGACCCGTGTGGGCTTTGCCCTCATTTAGATGGTCTAAGTTTTCCTCTTTTGTATAGAGTTAGGTTAAGCAAGATATTGAATTTCCGACTTCCAGATTTGTGCCTTCACAGAATTCTCAATTGATTTTCGTTATCTTAGAGTGACTACGTAGTCATCCACGGATATGATGGTCTGTAAATTGAAACCTGGGTCGCAAAAACGGAGTGACACCGTGGCTGGGAGCACACGATGACGATGGGCATCCTACAATTGAACTTTTTTTTCCTTTTTTTTTTTTTTATGGGGGGGGGGGGGGGTCATTGGGTAGCCGTGCGGACAAGTTCTGTCTTAGCTAATAGTTAAGACACTACGTTATTATTTTTAATTCAAAAATTATTTATTTATTTTTAAATTTTTAGTTATCTATTTATTTATTTATAACTTCTCTATGCAGAAGAATCTTCTTTTCAACAAGTTAAAATTTGGACCTCTTTAAATCATTTTCCTAACAAAAGACTCGAATTATTATTATACTTGATTTTTAAGAGGTCAATGTCAAAGAGAATAAACAAGACAATTTTTTAGGATTCAAGATTGTATGACAAGGAAAATTGACAAATTTTTTAGATTCATTTAAAAAAAATTCTTATGTTCTTTTACTTCTCTCTTAGCTCAACTCTATCTAATTATTCAAAATAGAAAGACGAAAATTGGTAAGTTTTGATATTTAACATTATATTTGTTTGCTAATAATAATTTTTTTTGCTTTTTTGGATTCATGATGTGCATGAAAAGTTAACCTTCGATATTTAAGTAATATACTTACTTTCAATTATATTTTGTGAATCTCATTTAACAAACTAAATATACTCCCCCTAAACTGTCGAAGTATTGACTGTTTCGAAGTCTATGCTGACCATTCTTTACCAGCGTTTAGCCGGGTCGCGAGTCACTGGGTCGAGTTGGTACATGACACTTACAGTCACGTAGATAGGATAGAACAGGCCTCTGCCCCATCTTTACACTGATTTGTATCCCTTATTGTATTCCTGTCTTACTTTTTTCCCTTGGAATCAAGGAATCATATACTTTCAATTAATCCCAACAGTTTCCTCTTACTTTTCCCTTCGGAATTATATACCTTACCAATCACCAATATGGATGGGAAGATTGCTTTTGTTAAGCGGTTTGCTCTTCCTCCTCTTACCTTTTTTTCCCTTTGGAAGTTGTCATAGAATCATGTACTTTCTCAGTTAATCCCAAGAAATCACAACAGTTTCCTCTTACTTTTACTTTCGGAATTTTACACAATTAATAACAACGCAATTTTATATACTTACACAATTAATCCCTACAGCTACACCTATAATTACACTAATACAATCCCTTCATTGGAACCCCTTCATGGCAACCTCGGTTACCTCCTCCACACCGTTACTACACTTACACAACCCTCCAAGCTCCAAGGAGGGAGGAAAGTCTGACACTTATAAGGCCGAAATCCCTGCCCTTCTTTACCGGTGTGGGACTCACTTTAACACCCTCTGTAAGCCCTTCTATAGCTCCGGCTCCATAGCTCACCCAATTTTACCCGGCGGACGTTCAGCCTACGGTCCTTTTCTTCACCAACGGAATGAAAAGCTCCCGCTGCGCAGGCGAGAACAAGGATGACAAGCGGGGGGACGACGTTGATCTTTGGAGCAAAAGGGCCCAACTTCTCCGTCCCAAGAGTCTCGGTGATGTGAGTTGAATTACTAAATTTGTATCTCATATCTTCCTTTCTTATGCTAGCGACTAGTTTTGTAACTTCTCGTCGTGAGAGTTCCCATCAGAACGAGACCTGGCTTTTTACCGAAGTCATCTCAGAGTCCTTCGCAGATTGACTCATTTTCAGGATTCCGGCCGGCAGAAGCGACTACGCAATCATCCACGGCTGTGATGGTCTGGAAAGTGAAGCCGGGGTCGCAAAAACAGAGTGACACCGTGGCTGGGAGCACGCGATCACGATGGCCATACTACAGCTAGATTTTTTTTTTTTTTTGGTCATTGGCTAACACCGCGGACAATTTCTGTGTTGGCTACGTTATTATCTCTAATTCAAAAATTATTTATTCGTTTTTAAATTTTTAGTTATTTATTTGTTTACACTTTCTCTAAGCAGAAGAATCTTATTTTCAACAAGTTAAAATTTGGACCTCTTTAAATCATTTTCCAAACAAAGGAGTGGAATTATAACTTACTTATTATTATATTTGATTTTTAAGAGGTCAATGTCAAAGAAAATAAACAATACAATATTTTGGGATCCAACATTGCATGACAAGGAAAATTGCAAACTTTTTAAATTCGTTTAAAAAAGAATTTTTCTTCTTTTTGTTTTGTTTCTTCTCTTTTAGCTTAACTCTATCTGATCCTTCAAAACAAAAGACAAGAATCGTAAGTTTTGATATTTAACATTATATTTTTTAGCTAACTAAAACTTTTTTGGATTCAAGATATGCATCTTTTTAAATTCATTAAAAAAAAAGGAATTTTTTGCTTTTTTATTTTTCTTTTTCTTTAATCTCTACTCTATTTAATCTTGCATAAAGACAAGAATGATAAGTTTTGAGATTTAACGTGATATACTTGAATTAAACCTATATTTTGTGTATTTCATTTAGCAAACTAAACATACCTATTATAGCTATAATTTATTGTTGACATTGCAAATCCAAAAGATAGATGCACTAAACCATGCAATAATGTTGAAATATTACAAATTTGCAATCTCTATTATAAAAACGAATACTAACATATGCTAAAACACTTCAATCCATGTACTCCTCTAAACTGTTGAAATCTTGACTTTTTCGAAGTCTATGCTGACCATTCTTTACCAGCCTTTAGCTGGGAGATTTGCATTGCAGAGAATTGCCCTAGGTTGTTGAATATTGTCTTAAAGTTGCATTTACGGTCTCTTATTGATTTTCGTTTTCAAACGTTGTACAGGAGGAACCCGAACGCGAGACCGTTAATGAAGGCCCATTGACCAGGGATAACATAGGTGGGACCCGCGAAGTTCGCACAACTGGAAAGATTGACACTGATCCTTCTTGTTCCTCCGCCGCTGAATCAGCTTTCCAATCAATATCTATTTATGGAGGAGGAAGGGAGATTCAGCAATATTATATATCCTTTTCTTGGACGTTGGTCTGTAGAATTATCGGATCCTTAATTGCCATGATTCTGACGTTTATCCCTGCAGCTAAACATGTATTGGATAAAAAAGTAATCAACGCTTTGACTGTCGGTGTCATTGTGAGGTGGGTAATGTCGACTCTAGTACAGTTCATTACAGGGAGTGAATTGTACATTGCCACCTACGAGGCTTTGCGCGTTCGGGATGCTAATATGGATGTACTGATAATCTTTGGAACAACTGTGGCCTACTTCTATTCTGCCTACTCATCGTTAAGGGCTGCTTTCTGTCAAGATTTTAAGGGCACGGATTTCTTTGTGACTAACTGCATGTTTACCACATTTATTCTACTGCGGAAGTCCCTGAAGGTCACTGGAGGCACTCAGAATGAAAATGGAGTGTTGGACATAAATGCAACACCAGTAAAATCAGAGAGTGCTGCTTCGCAGATTGTTCGACCGGCTGAGTCATTGCAAATGGATAAAGCTTCGGTCCAAAAGTTTGCTGACCAGATTTCCAAATACTCTGACCATTTGGTCAGTATCTAGTCCAAATGTGTTATCTTCTTTCTCGAGTTATTTTTTTTTTCAATTTCTGGATATTAGTATTGTGACAGTAGAGTTTGTTAATAATAGCTTTATTATGCAGGTTATTATCCTCTCATTGTCAACTTGGTTTGCCTGTTTTTTGATTGGGATATTGTATGGTTACCCAAAATCTTGGCTACCGTCTTCTATGGGTAACTTTGAGCTTGCACTTCAATTTGGAATCTCCATCACTCTCATAGCCTGCTCCTGTGCTCCAGAATTTGCAACTCCAATTACTGCTATGGTAGCTAATGGAATTGCTGAATCCCAAGGGTTATCGATAAAAGGTGGCCAAGCTTTGAAAACTGCCCATAAGGTAGTTTGTGAAACTCATGTTAAGTTCCCTTAATTGTAGACGAAAAATTTAGATATGGGGTTCTATTGATATCACCAAAGGTCACTTCAAATAGACAACTTAAATTTAAATTTGAAATTCAAACGTGCCCTAGACGTTGGTGTTCACATCATATTAAGAAAATGAAAATAGATAACCTCCAGTTCATTATACACTTTTTATTCCTTTTTCCTTCTTTTTTCCTTACCATGGAAGGACATTCTAAATTATATGCATTCAGATTAATTCATTATAGTCATAAAGTATCTAGTTTAGGTGACTTAAGGAAAGCAACTTTTTACATACCTGGATATTGCAAGCTTGCAATTTAATAGTCTTACACTTGCTCCTGAGGAACTGTTTATCCTGTAGGTGGACCACATTGTACTTAGCAAGAGAGGAATTCTCACGAAACCAGTGGTTGACGACGTAAAACTCCTAACAAACATGAATCTTCGAGAATTCCTTTTCCTCATTGCTGCAATTGAGGTATGTCTTCTCTTTCTTAGCAGAACACTTACTCTTTGTGAGCAATGGTCTTTGTAATAAAAGCACTGTTATGTAGGTCTAGCATTAATGATGTTTGCATATGTCACTCTTAGATGAAAAGTGAGCACCCAATAGCCACGGCCATAGTGGATTATGCCAAGAAATTCACACGTGACAAACAGAACCCTGCCTGGCCAGAAGCAGAAGCGTTTGAGAATATCTTGTTAGACTATTTTTAATAGTCCTCACTTATGTGGGCTTATATCAATGTGATTGCTCATCTTCAATTGTTTTATTAGTTGTTTTGTGGTCCATATGTATGAGACATGTTGGATCCATTATTGTTGAATATGGGACTGGCTAATGTGGGCTAGTGCTTGCTGTATAGAACAGTGATGAGTTTGACTATATTGGCAGCACATTTTGTATATGGTTAAGATCCCTCCTTTGTCTCTCAATATGTACATTATGTGTCTACATTTGGTAAAGATCATGTTGGTGGATTGAGTTATTATATATTTATCTTTATTACTATATCATCTACAGTAACATGTTTTTTTTATAAGCCTTATGTGCATCAATGTACAAAAAAGAGTATTTTATATATGTTGTGAATTGATGAGAGAATAAATATACGGATGAACTAAAAACGTGAGTAAGGCGCTTCCTCTGTTAGCTACGAGAACTCACCAGGATCTTTGGTAGACAAGAGGTTTCTCATCAGCCAGTAAAACTGAGAGAACAAGGGAGTAAATCCGGCCATTATCTTTGTTAAAAATGAATTATCCGGCGGCTAGAACGAACCCAAGAATAGGTACGTTCGTCTTCCTTCTTAAACTTTGTGTTCTAAGATGAGAAGCAAGATCTTGGTTTTGAGCTCATTTGAGCTCGGTTTTTCCAACATATCCCTGGCCACGGAGTTGAAGGCAAAGTTCAAAACAAGGAAATAATTGTGGGCAACCATAGATTGATGTCGCAGAAGGGCATTGGTATTCCATCTGATGCAAGAACGGAACTTTCAAAAGCTGAAGAGATGGGCCAGACTGGCATCCTAGTGTCCATAGATAGGGAAGTGGCTGGAGTTTTTGTCATATTTGATCAAGTTAAACCAAGTGCTAGAGAAGTCGTTACCACTCTAAGGTCTATGAACATTGGGACCATAATGGTGACAGGTGATAACTGGAGAATTGCTGAATTTATTGCCAGTGAAGTTGGAATTGGAACCGTTGTTGCAAATGCCACACCTGAGGACAAAGCAAAGAAAGTGAGGGAACTTCAGGTAAATTTTAAAAAACATTGCTTAACTGAACTTTTTGCACTGAATTCTCTCTCACGTGGAATCATAGTAGACATGTGCCAAATGTGTGTCATGCTAAAACATAAAATTTCCGTGTTTTCATTCTCAGGCTTCACGCCACACCGTGGCAATGGTAGGACAAGACATGAATGACTCACCTACACTTAAGGCAGCAGATGTTGGAATTGCAATTGGTGCTAATGCTAATGAGGCAGCTGATGTTGTTCTCAAGAAGTTAGAAGACGTGATAACAACCATTGATCTTTCTCGGCAAACCATACCATTTCTCCATTTAAACCGTCTCTGGGCTTTGGTATACACTCTACTGGCCATCCCAGTTGCTGCTGGGGGCTTTATACCATTAACTGGTTTTCGCTCAGTACCATTGATTTCTGCAGCTGGAGTAGCATCCTCGTCTGTGGGTGTTCTTTTCAGCTTTCACATGTTGAAGAAGTACAAGAAACCCCGGAATCTGGACGTCCAAGATCTGAGTGAGATAAGGACCGAGTAATCAACAATCAAGATCAAGTAATTTGTGGACTGAATAAGTGTCTCCACTGATGAAATCACTTTTGACTGGTGAGATCGGCTGGTTGGTTTCCACATAGTTATTGCTGATTAGTGCGATTGAGGTTAACATTCGTGAAGCCTTGTGAGCAAGACCTTCAATGGCCAGGATTGTTTCTTTGTCTTTTAGCTTTTGCCTATCTTCTATGAACTAGGACTCCCTAGGACTTTTCCTTGTTCCAGTAGCGCCCTTCTGTTTGTTGACGATGAAACTAGAACCAGTGCAGAGAAGACCAGTAGACGTGCGACTTTGGTTGCCTACCAAAGATAAGTGTTAGCTTTTCTGTTGCTTAAATAGAACTGATCGTTTGTAGAATTCTAAGTGAGTGTTTTCTGAAACTTTGAACTCTTGCTATCACCCTATGCTATGAAGTATTGTTTGCTAATGTTGTTGCATTTGTGTTTTTGTTAGACCTTTAGCTGTGTTTTTGTTTTTGTGGTTGGAATCCTAGAAACTCTACGTGCTAGAATCTGTGAGGGGGTTTTGGTATTAAACATGTAAAGTATCAGCATAATGATCATTTTACATAACACAATTTGTTTTTAACAAATTCGCAACAATCAGTTTTTTCATTTCTTTCTTAGAAAAATTCTTTGTAAAAGAATATTCCCATGGATGCCAAAGAATCCAAAAAGAAAGGTAAAAAAAATCTCATTTCACCTATCTTCTTAAAATTAACGACAGAAAATAATTTTAAACCATACATAGAAATTAAAAAAAAAACATTTCCCCAAAAAAAATCATAAAAAGGGTTGAATGGTTCGAAGATCACCCAATTGAAATTTATATTTACATATTAAGAACTTGATTAAGAATCCTTTTTATTGTGGGATGTCCTTTTTTCTCAAGAATTGATTCAACGAAAAATAGTAAGTTTTTCCTAGACTTGAGAAACAGGATGTGAAAAAAAAAAATGGATTCATTTAGCACAACTTACGGTCAGGAAGCTACGATAAAACAAACCTTACACCTTATTGCTCAAGACGTCGAGGACGGCCTCATGTACATCAGGAAGCCGATTGGTGGCCTTCTTCAAGGATCCGGCGAAAAGCGTGGAAGCAGCGGTAGCTTCCCATGAGCTTTTTGGCCTGTGAAAACCGATGGCAGGAACTCGGTTGCCGGGAACCTCTTATGTCCGAACGTGTTCTTGATTTCCATGCGTATGTGCCTGTCTCTCCCTCTCCCTCTCCCTCTCTGCCCAAGTCCAGAGGGTGTTAGAAGGTTGCTGGTTGAAAATCTTCAAACTCTCTGCTTGAAAATGGAGTAAGATTTAGATAAGAAAGGGAAGGAGGGAAGAAATCAAGTCTGAAGAGTTGTTTAAACAACCACGAAAAGCTCTTGTGATTGGATCATGACCAGTGACCCATAGAATAAAGGATAGTGCCATTTTCTATGTCTATTTTTTTATTTCGCGGACCAGTGACCCAGAGAATAAAATATAGTCATTTGCCATGTAGTCTTTTTCTATTTCTCAATAATTGTACCTTGCCTTGGGCTTTGCGGGATTTGCCGGCATCGCTGTTCTTGAGTCTGGGCGTCGCAGGAGCTCTTACCGCTTGACGATCCAAAAGGGATTGTTCAGTTCCAGCCAGGCTCAGCCAGCAAGCAAAACCAAGAAAGTTTATTTGAGTCCAGAAATGGCTTTTGAGCATAAGGGAAAGGCCACCACTCGTTGGGTATGAGGTAAGGTTTGACAATATGTGCTGAAAAGTTGACGAAGACATTTTTCCATTCCTTATTGAATGTCTTCTTTGGATAAGTTTTATTTGGAACCTCTATTTCTTTTTACTTAAGAGTTCTATTGTTCTCTTATAGAGTATATATTATGCACTTAAAGATAGTCATTTTCAATAACCTAAATGAATGAAAAGATGATGTTTTTAGAAGTGAACCATGTTGCTGGATGTGTACAGTTGAAAAAGCGGGGTATTTTATAGAGCACGGTATTAATTCTAAGGACTAAATTTTCTAAGGTAATTTAAATAGCAATCTAATTGTATTCCATATACTGACTTGAAGAATTTGTTTGTGGTGAATAATTTCATCTAAGCAATCTTTTAACTTTAGTTTACAAATAGGAAAGACTTAACTCCTTAAATAATAGTACCTTGGCATTGAACAAGAAAATTTGTTAATTGTTTTATGGAACACAAAAATTTTTCTAATTGAGTGAAATTTCTTTCTATATGAGTCATTTGATCTTGATAGAAATCCTAGAATACGTTGAACATAATACTAACGCCCTAATTTAAACAATTGATGAAAGTGATTTTAAACGGAAAAACTTCTTCTATAAAAAAATCAATTTTTCTTTGCTAAGATGCAAGAAATATTTCTCTCCCTTTCAAGTGTGCCTTTATCCATCCATGACTCCATGATAATTAAAAAAAAAAAAAAAAGGACTCGATGAAAAGTTTAAAAACATATATTATCCTAATTAGTGTCATACTTATCTCTATTATGCTATTTTAATAATCAATCATGTTTAGTGGAAACCTTTCACTTCATAAACAAATGCAAAAACTCCTAAAAAAGTTAGAGTTATTTAGAGTTGTTCTATAACTAACTTACAATCATGAAAGTAGGAGAGAACAAGCCTCTGTCTCATCTCCATACTGATTTGTATCTTCTTTATTGATAAAAATTTTAAGAAATATATTAAAATTTTAATATCATTTTAACAGAAGTGTTATTATAATATCTAATAAGTTCTTCATAGAAATGCCTAATCTGACTGTTGACCAAGCCCAAGCCCATGTCTGCATCACGTTTACTTGACATCAGCCTAGTAGCCCATTTTAGGAATTGTATCAAATGTAGCCTTATGGTGTGTTTTTATATGGAATATGAAATTAGAATCAACCAACACATAAGAAATATAGAACCAATTTGAGCCCCAACCCAGCCCTTCAGTCCTTCCTCTTGTAAAGCTAATTTTCACAAGAAACAAACAAGAATAGAATGAGGCTGATGATGTTGTTCTTAAGAAGACGTGACAACAACTATTGATCCTTCCAAGAAAACCTTCCATTTCTTCGTTTAAACCGTCTCTGGGCTTTGGCGTACACTCTACTAGCTATTCAAATTGCTGCAAAGGGCCTTATACCATTGATCTACTAGCTATTTTCGCTCAGTACCATTGATTCCTGCAGCTGGAATAGTATCCTCATCTGTTAGTGTTCTTCTCAGCTTCCACGTATCGAAGAAATACAAGACACTCCGGAATCTGGACATCGAACGGCTGCATGAAATAAAGACCGAGTAATCAATAATTAGGATCAAGTAATCTGAGGACTGAATAAGTATTTCATTGATGAAATCAGTTTGTCTAGTGTGATTGGCTGATTGGTTTTCACGTAGTTACTTTTGATTAATGTGGTTGAGGAATCATGTGAGCAAGAGCTTCACCGGCCAGGATTGTTTCTTTGTCTTTTAGATTTTGTCTATCTTCTATAACGTATGGACATAAAAAAATGGGGTTAAAGTACTTTGGGTTCAAATCCTCTTGACTGCATTTTTGATTAATTTGAGCAATACTCTGGACTTGGAATGCTGCTCCCCAGTTTAAGCCATCAAAGATGGGAGTTTTGAATTATTTAAAAAAACAAAAAAAATAGAAAATGTGGCTAGAGCTCCCTAGGACTTTGCCTTATTTCAAAAGCGCCGTTTGTGCAGGACTGAGCTCTTCTTTTTATTGACGATGAAGCTAGAACCATTTCGTGGACTATGACTAATGACCCGTAGAATAAAATATAGTGCCATTTTCCATGTCCACTTTTTCTATTTCGTGGAACACTGACCAGAGAGTAAAAATATATTGTCATGTTCACTTGTGCCCAGTCTTTGGCATTGCGGGTTTTGTCGGCATCGCTTCCGTTCAGTGGACAGACCTGTTCTGGAATTTGGGCGTCTCGAGAGTTTTTACGGCTTGACGATCCAAATGGGATTGTCAGCTCCAGCCAGGCCCAGCCAGAAAGCAAAACCAAGAAAGTTCCTTAAAACGAAACCAGTTCCGTTTACTTCAGAATTCTATAGTTCTATTCCTTAAAATTTGTTTTTCTTGCGGAGTATACATTATATACTTCAAGGTAGTCCTTTTTAATAATCTAAATGAATGGAAAAGATGTTCTTAGAAGTAAACCATGTTGCTCTATCATATTGTTATTGTTGAAAGAGCTCAACGTGTTATAGGGTTAGAAACTATCAAAATGGTATGTAATAATTGCCTGAAACCATACGAAACTGTTAGAAAACAAACTCGTGAATCTAAACTCACGGAATCTCTCAGGATCTTACCGCACACACAAAGAGAATATTAATCAAGTAGAGAACATACAAAAATTATGAAGTTCGAAATAATCCCTACGTCCCCGGCCTAAGGAGCAATTCTTCACTATAATGAGGAGAGCTTACAGTGCTTATAGAAAACCTCTGTTTTCTCTCAATCTCTTTCAACCTCATACATAAGGTTTCATTTTATACAAGTACTAAGGAAACCCAAATAGAATAGGATTAGGAGACCTAAATAGAATAAGATTGAAAAACCCTATAAACTATTCATAACATAAATATAGTAGTTATATAATTATCCTTACTAATTTACTTTAAACCTAACAGAAACAACCAAGTACACTGCAAAAAAATTTCTGAACGAATGCAGGAAAAACCGTCCCATAGGAAAAGAAGGACTGAAGAAAGAATGGAAAAGGATAAAGAAGAAGATGAAGTATAGAGAAGTTGCCTAGTGGTGGCTTGAATATCAAGAAAAGGACAGACTGGCCGTTTCGGCAGTTTTACACTTGTGGCAGCAGATGTTGGACTGGCAATCGGAACAGGCGCAAACTTTGCTATTGAGGCAGCTGACATTGTTCTTATGAAGAACAAGGATGAGATAACAATAATTGATCTTTTCAGAAAAACCTCTGAACTACTTTTGGGCTTTGGGATACAATCTCTACTTTGCATCCCAGTTGCTGCTGGGCCCTTTTCCCATTAAGTGGTTTTCGTGTCTTGCCATGGATAGTTGAAGCTGTCATGGTGGCATCTTGTGTCAGTACTGTTTGTAGCTCCTTCATGCTGGAGAATTACAAGAGACCCCAAAAGCTGGATAAGCTAGAGATACATGGAATGGGGATCGAGTAATACCTAAACTAACAGTATCTTGATTTATGAAAGAATTATAAGTAGCATGATTAGTTGGTTGGTATTACATGTGTTTATAAGAAGAATTGTTTTTTGTTTAATGAATGATTTGGTCTAAATAATATGTTTATGTCATAATCACATGATTTTATAAATAATTCATGTTTTCCAAGGAGTAAAACAATTTTTTTTTTATCTATAATTCTTTTTCAACAATGTTTTGAAGATGATAGTCAAATATTAGGAAATATTAGAATATTTTATAAGTAAATTATCAATTAACATTGTTTTATAAATTAAGAATATTTTGTTTTAGTTAAAAAATTTTTAAATTAAGAATATTTCATATCCCAATGAACAACATGTGAGCTCTTTGTTGCTTTTGAACTATTAGTGTAAAATATCAATGTTATAGTACTATAACAAACTAATCACATCTAGACATATATTATTTACAAATATCGAGAGATAATTAAGTATTATGATTATCTGTACTTTTACTCTCTCCTATAATAATGGGTCTTGTAAATTAATGGGTCTTGTAAATGAAGCTTACGATCCAGATTATCTTTTATTGCCTCAGTAATATTATATAATTAAATTTTCTTAAAAAAATTGACATTTTCTATGTTTACTTTTTCTCTTTTCTAATAATCGTGCTCCTGCCTTCGGCCGTGCACGTTTCTTCGTCACGGCCTGCGTTGAGATGACAGAGCCGTTCTTGAATTTGGGCCTCGTAAGAAAGCCTGCAGTTTGGCAGTTGCAACTGGGTCCATTTGACGGTCATGCTTTCATTATCTCAATTACGTGGTTGGCTGGTGATGATGGACTTTGAAGCCTTATAGTATGAAGAGGTTGTTGTTAAAGAAAAGAAAATCAAGAAGATTTAATAGAATGCAGAAAAAGTTTTGGGCCTACAAGAACCCACTGGGAGTTGTTCTTAGGGACTGTTGAGGAAATCGGTAGGAAAGCTGACAAAGACATTTCATTCTTTTGGAACCCTTTTTCTTTGTTTAAGTTTTGTTTGGACCATTTATTGCCTTGATGGTTTAGAAGAAAATTTGAGAGAATCCTCTATTTCTTTGATAATACTTGAGATGAAGATTCTCTAACTGTAAGTTGAAAATCAGAAGCTTTCTAGAGGATTCAAATTCTACCAAGATTGCTAAACCTGTAATTATGAACATAATTCCAATATGCAAATCCTTTTTTCACAATTATATCAGCATTTTCTTCTTTGATTCTATGCTTAATCAAGGTAATAATTTGAGGGGTGTGGGACATACATGACAAATTCTACTACCTCCCTTAATCTAGGGCTTTTGTTTAAGCCCTAACATTCCATGATAGTACTTTCATTGATTGAGAGATTTATCCTTTCCCTCCATTATCTCACTCTCTATAATAGGATCAATCAATGTGTCATCTTCTAGTAATGCAAATTTATTATGAGATATGACATTTTGTACCTTATCCTTCTTTCCCCCAGATGATTGATTCTTTTTGGTGCCCAAAGAAGATTTAGTATTTGTAACTATATCCTTAGCCTGAAGTAGAACATCTTCTATCCCAATCGAATTTGGATTTGGCCCTGTTGCTTGAGTATGACAAGGTTTGGTTTGAATGATCTAGACAGGAGGATCCTTTGTAGGAATCAAGATCTGACTATCTTAAGTATTATCAAGCTGAAGATTTTGAGTTAAAGGAATTACATTTTTTTTAGGTACCCAAACTTTTTATTTTATTGCAGTACATTCTTTATATCCAGAGCTATTGCATACCTTACATTTCTTAGGAATCCAACAATATTCAACATGTACTTCATATGATTCTTCTCCTCCCATATCAATATTAAACTTTTCAAGGAATTCATTATTAATATCCATCATAATACATACTTTAGCATATGATAACCAAATTTTTTGTTCAATAGCCTTATCCATGTATAGAGGTTTGCCCAACACACTACTCACATAGCTCATACCTTTAATAGTCCAAAGCACATGTGGTACATTATATAAATGCACCCAAATAGGAACTGCAAAGGTTTTTGCTTTTTCCAATCTAATGAGAGGATGTTATTTCTAAATGAAAAGTGGCTTGCCTACAATATCCCATATTCCAACTTCCATAACCTCTTCCATTTTCTAAGACATCCAAGCTTGATTTGAAGAGTGATGCTGCAATTCCAACTGCAATCTCAGATTTTGAAGTGCTTGAGGCTTTAGGAACAGTTGTCATAGTCCCCCTTCGAGTACGTGCCATTAGTTTAGATGTTATTGACTCTATTGTTCGTAAGTTTCACCTTCGATTGACAAAAAGATCTGCAGGATTAATTCGATCTGCTAGCTTTACCATACCAATGCTGTTTCTAGCAATTTCGAAATTCTCCCTCTCGACTTCACTTGTCCATTTTTTCCTTCTTTCTTTGTCACACCAAACCCCAAGGAAAAGCAAAACAGAGTCTCGAATTTAATTTTACTCACCTCTCCTCTCTTTTTTTTTTTTTTTCTTCACAACCAAACAATCCAATTCAAACACAAATACGAGGTGGGTATTAGACTTACACGGCGGTTGCTGACATTCGTCTTGCCACCCCTTCTCTCCAAAACTTGTCAGATCAAGTGTAGTATTCTTGAATCCTATGGAATTTAGCAGATCCAAATTGAGACAAAAGCGAATAGCTGCGACCCACCAGCAGATTCCGTTAACCCATCAGTAGACAAAATGACAAAATATGTTTTTGTCATAATCACATTGACTTCATAAATACTCTATGTTTTTCAAGGAGTAACACATTTTTATCTACAATTCTTTTTAAACGACTCTTAGTTATAAATTTTTGGCATCACCATTCCATCTTAGTATTAATCATTGTATGAACCAATTGACAAAACGTTTTGAAGATGATAGTCAAATTAACAATATTTTATAAGTAAGTTATCAGTTAATATTATTTTTAAAATTAAGAATGTTTTGTTTAAGTTAAACATGTGAGCTCTTTCTTGTTTTTGAACTATTAGTGCAAAGTGTCAATGTTGTGCTTAACTATGACAAGTAATCACATCTATGAAACAATCTTTCTTTCAGTCTATTCAGCCCAAACTCACATAATGTTGAAAAAATTGAAGAAATATGCTCAAAAAATTCTTCTTTTTCTATAAAGAAGAATTTTTTTGCAAGAAAAATCAATTTGACCCAAAACTTATTTGTAGAGAATAATAAAAGTCAGATCTATAGGGGCAGTTTTTCCGAAGTTAACAGTTACGGTATATGGAAGGCCATTTACAGAACGAGTGGACCACCTCCCTTCCCCCTTCTTTTCCTTTATTTGCCAAAAAAATGACAACAATATTTACAAAACACGGTTTTCCCAGTTCTTAAGTGACAAATAAGTCAATAGGCGAATCATTTAATAGTTACTGGTTACCCAATACCTAAGTCATGAGTTTAATCCTCATAACTCCCAAACTCTCCTTTGTCTAACCCAAAAAAAGGACAAAAGAATTTGATACGCCAAAATAATTCATATTTATAGTTTTAGATCTAGAGCATCACTTTCAAATCGTTGCAAATAAAAAATAAACAAAACAAAATGTGTTTCCAGCATTGGTATGAGAGTACAACTAACAAAACGAGCATAAAATAAAATGGCCACCATAAAATGTGTGTGTGTGTGTGAGAGACAGAGAGAGAGAGAATCGTAGAAGACTCTGAAAACCAAGGTTGAAGGTCACAAAACCACGGCATATAATTCACGGCAACTACAGCCACTAGGTGGAACATTTTGGCTCCTAGGTGGAACATTTTGGCTTGGTCACTGTCGGAAGGAACCTTTGGCATCATCCGTGTCAGGCGTGCAACCACAAACAAGACAAATTACCTTTCTCTTCAAGATCCATAGTTGGAAAATGAATTTGGTACACGAGTTTTTTGTGTCACAAGGTCAATGAAGTGGAGTTTGAAAGCTCACTGGGAGTTGTTGTATTGTTTTGCTTATGATTTTTCAAGATTCTACATCATGTCCTATTATGTACATTTTTATTATGTTTTTCTAATGGTTATAATTTGTACCATCAAATATGGGTGGTCTATTGAAGGTTAATATGACAACCATTTTGGTTGTTATATAAGTCTCACTGATATCTAGCTAACTATGGTCAGATTAGATGTAACCTGGCATCAGTCCCACTTGTTGGATCCTATAACAACCTAAGAAGGGGGTGAATTAGGTTTATCAAAAATCTTTTGATCTTTTTCGTTTTTCTTATGTTAAGCAATCAATGTTACAAATAAGATTATCATATAAGACAAAGATACAAATTTTTGGAAGGTGGTTTGGCCTAAGTCATCTTAGCACTTATTCCACCCCACTCTAGCAACAACCTACTAGAATCACTCTCCAATCAATTTACAAATTGATTACAAGGAAGAACCACTCCCTAAATCCCAATTACGAGAGAGAACCATTCTCTCAATCCCTATTACAAATTCTCTCTCCTAAGAATTTCAACAATGAGTAACAATTAATTACAAATTTCAATTTCAGCTTTTGTAAGATATAAATTCAAGTTCAAAAGCTTCAAACAAGTGCTAGAGACTTATACAAGATGATATGGACAAAAGTCTCAAATTCATATGAATTATAACATTGTTCACTCATATGAAATCAGCTTAAATATGATATGAATTAAAGAACAATATGATTTTCTAACAAGTATATCAAAACAGTAATGAGCTTAAAGTAGAATCACTGAAATGTAAAACAAATTTTGTGAGCTTGAAGAAGCTTGAGTGAAAAGTATAAGTTTATATGAACAAACTTACTTTCTTTGTAATTTTCAGACCAACCAATAACAGTAAGTAAAATGCACTTAAATAGCTTCGAGATAACTCACATTTCACTTCAAAGAGTTGTTCTGACACCTCTGAAGCAAGTCACATTTTCTTCCTGTTGGACCCCTAAATTTTCATCTTATCTCTCATTTTTGAATTGTTGAAAGGAACGAGAAGAGCTAGTCATTTTGTCTTTAAGTCATTCAAAATCGAACTCCAAATCACTACTGTTTTGTCTAGATTTTAAGTTACTAATTCGGAACTTTACAGAGCAAAAAACGGGTTAAGTTTCTGGGTCTCTTTTGAATCCTTCTTAATTCTCTTCAGTCTTGAATCAAATCATTGTGAGTGCTTCACATATTGATAGATCATCTTCTTACTTACAAAAGCTCTCTAAAATCGTCTTCAGAAACTCTCTAATTTGTTTTCAATTTCTTTTTTGAGCAATTAGGGCACAAACTCTAAGAACTTCTCAATTTCTTCAAATTACTCATTTATGAAAAGTGGGTCTTCGATTTTTCTTCACAAAATTGATCCCCTTTCTGTTATCTTTCCAACGAGTCATTTTTCAACTTGATCAGAGTTGAAATTGGCATCTAAATCTGATGGCGAAGTCATGGTGTTGGGTTGAGTTAGAATACTGGGTCATAGGTGCAAGAACAGGTCGTTGGGTTGCACTTCGTGGGTCCAGTTAACACTGGGTTAGGTTTACACTGATTTGTATCCCTTATTGATAATTTTTGAGAGATGATTAAAATTTTAATATTGTTTCAACATAAGTGCCATTATTAATGCATAGTTCGACTGTTAGCCAAGCCCAAGCCCATGGCTGCATCACCTTTTCATGAATAAGCCGAGTGACCCATTTTAGAGAGTGTCCAATCACTTAAGTTCTCCCCAGAAAGTCATATCCGGAAATTTGTGCCATGTGGACCAATTACGCAATATTGCTTTTGCTTTTCGCAGGTTCCCTAATAGTCATAATTTGTGCCAGTCATATACGGAAATTTGTGCCACGTGGACCAATTACGCAATATGGTTTTTGCTTTTCGCAGGTTCCCTAATAGTCATAATTTGTGCCAATCATATCCGGAAATTTGTGCCACGTGGACCAATTACGCAATATGGTTTTTGCTTTGCTTTTCGCTGGTTCCCTAATAGTCATAATTTGTGCCAGTCATATACAGAAATTTGTGCCACGTGGACCAATTACGCAATATGTTTTTTGCTTTTCGCAGGTTCCTTCATAGTCATAATTTGCGCCACGTGGACCGGGTTCCTGTTCCTTCATAGTCATAATTTGTAGGTTCCCTTTTTTCTCTCATGGACCTTACCTTCATCAGGTTTCCGAGAATTATATATAGTTCCTCTCCCTCCTTAAAATCTCTCCAAGTCGATGGCAATCTCTTGTTTGTTTTTCTTTCTTGTTTCCTTCTCTTTACCCCCGGCAACCTCTTCCACACCGTTACTATTATGATAAAACCACCAGGTGTAGGAAAGTCTGACACTTATAAGGCCCAAATCCCTGCCCTTCTTTACCGGTGTAGGACTCACTTTAACACCCTTTATAAGCCCTTCTACAGCTCCGGCTCCATAGCTCACCCAATTTTAACCGGCGGACGTTCAGCCTACGGTCCTTTTCTCCACCAATGGAATGAAAAGCTCCCGCTGCGCAGGCGAGAACAAGGATGAGAAGCGGGGGGACGACGTCGATCTTTGGAGCAAAAGGACCCAACTTCTCCGTCCCAAGAGTCTCGGTGATGTGAGTTGAATTACTAAATTTGTATCTCCTATCTTCCTTTCTCATGGTAGCGACTACTTTTGTAACTTTTTGTCATGAGAGTTCCCATCAGAACGAGACCTGGCTTTTTACCGAAGTCATCTCAGAGTCCTTCGCAGATTGACTCTGTTATGGGCCTAAGTGTAGGCCCGTGCCCAGGCCCATGGTTTGTTAAGTATGCTTGTCTTTATATTCCCTTATTGTAAATGTGGAAGGGGTCGATGAATGAATTTGAAACTTTCCCTTCAGGGTTTCCCTATTATCCTCCTTCAATGGAGAACCATTATCCCTCACGGTTCATGAACCCATATCCACCCCAAGTGGTTTCTAACCACTCAGAGGTTCCTCTTAATGGCCCAACATTACCCACATCTCTGCAGGGTATCGTTACGTTCAACCAGAAACGTAACAAGTGGTATCAAAGCAGTTCCGATCCCAAGGACTGCCCTTTGTCCTGCGAAGATAGTGCACAGGAAGATGCCTTTGTTCGTTTGCAAAAAAGTTTGCTCCAACTACAAGAAGTGATGAGTGCTTCAAGAGCAACGTTTTTTACAGAAATGAAGGCTATTTATCAAGAACAAATGGAGGCCCTGCGAAGCTATATCTTGGAAGGCTTCCAGGTTCTTCGTGAGGTAGTGGACAATCGGATCCAAGCCAAAGAGTCAAAAAAGGAGGCTCCTTTTGTGCCAACTCAGGTTCCCAAGCAAGTTCCAGCCGGACTTGTGGGAGGCCAAGCCAAAGAGTCAAAAAAGGCGGCTCCTTTTGTGCCAACTCAGGTTCCCAAGCAAGTTCTAGCCGGACTTATGGGAGGCCAACGCTGCATTGGGGCTCGAGTATCTCAGAAAAGAAGGCGATCGAGATCGTCACGGACTCTGAGGAAGAGCTGCACCGTCGAGACTGGGTCTGTCCAGACAAGCAAAATCTGGCATCGAAATGGCCAGATTTGCCACCATATGGTTTGCTTGTGCGGCGAACGAAAGAGGACTCGCCTGCTTAGGGTGGGGTGTTTCTCCCATCGGGGAAGACCACCAGAGGGGCCAGCATGGAGGCTGAAACCTCTCTACCCTAGTCACCATCGCCGCTTGAGGAGTGGGTTGGCCGGAAAAAGACCGTTGAGTCGGCGGTGGCGGCGGTCAGGCAACATTCGATCCCGGATTCCGGCGATGGAGAAGCTGCGGCCGAATTTATGGAATTTAGATTTTGGCACTTGGGCACCAAACTGTGTACCCCGAACTGGCCAGCGCGAAAGCCGACCTCTTGATCTATCGGGTGAGCTGGTCATTGGTATTTTCTTCCACCGGGGGTGGCCGCTAGAGAGTAACCAGCAAAAATTTTGGCGAGCACAGTTACGGGTCAGTTATATAATTAGTGCTAGTTCTGATATTTGGTCCTTGCCTTCTTTGTTGATTAACCTTATAATTGGTAAATCCTTCACCGAAGACATCTTGGAATTAAGCTCAGAAGGCTTTGACTTCACTACTCTGCATGTGCGTTGGGCGGAAAACGATAGTTCTCTGTTGGAAAATTTCATCTTTAATGCTTTTCTTGAGCTGTATGCAGAACATAAATGCTTTGCCAAGTCTGTCAAAGTTTTCTCACTAATGTTGCAATCTGATCACGTTTTACGGGAAATGAATGGACTTGAGAAAATATTTTCTGGGCTATGTGAGTGGGCAGTTGCGGAAAGGAAATGTTACGTGTTGATCTCACGTAACCTTCTGGCTAGCCGAGGTGGAGTCATTAGTGGGGGTGGCATTGCAACGAGATTTGTTGACAGAGATAGGGTGCAAATACAATTGGTTGCTACCTTGCTAAGTGTCTTCATCACTTTTCCAGTGTTTTGGCTAACTATTGCAGCGGCATACAAGTGGACTTCGGCGTGGATTTTATTGGTGGGTGTGAGGCACTGCTGCCAGGGAAGCAAGGCCAACGTCGCCAGAAATAGCTTAGTAAAATATATGTTAAATTTGCATTTTCTGTCATTAGTTGTTAAGTTTGTATTTTCTTTTATTAGGTTTGTTTCTATAAGTTTGTTGGATGCAAACTTTGAGGACAAAGTTTGTTTAAAGGGGGATGGTATGTTACGGGCCTAAGTGTAGGCCCGTACCCAGGCCCATGGTTTGTTAAGTATGCTCGTCTTTATATTCCCTTATTGTAAATGTGGAAGGGGTCGATGAATGAATTTGAAACTTTCCCTTCAGGGTTTCCCTGTTATCCTCCTTCAATGGAGAACCATTATCCCTCACGGTTCATGAACCCATATCCACCCCAAGTGGTTTCTAACCACTCAGAGGTTCCTCTTAATGGCTCAACACTACCCACATCTCTGCAGGGTACCGTTACGTTCAACCAGAAATGTAACAGGCTCATTTTCAGGATTCCGGCCGGCAGAAGCGACTACGCAATCATCCACGGCTGTGATGGTCTAGAAAGTGAAGTTGGGGTCGCAAAAACAGAGTGACACCGTGGCTGGGAGCACACGATCACGATGGCCATACTACAGTTACAATTTTTTTTTTTTTTTTTTTTTGGTCATTGGGTAACCCGGCGGACAATTTCTGTGTTGGTTAATAGTTTTGACACTACGTTATTATCTCTAATTCAAAAATTATTTATTCGTTTTAAATTTTTAGTTATTTATTTGTTTACACTTTCTCTAGGCAGAAGAATCTTATTTTCAACAAGTTAAAATTTGGACCTCTTTAAATCATTTTCCAAACAAAGAAGTGAAATTATAACCTAGTTATTAATATACTTGATTTTTAAGAGGTCAATGTCAAAGAAAATAAACAATACAATATTTTGAGATTCAACATTGCATGACAAGGAAAATTGTAAACTTTTTAGGTTAGTTTAAAAAAAGAATTTTTCTTCTTTTGTATTTTTACTTCTCTTTTAGCTCAACTCTATCTAATCCTTCAAAACAAAAGACAAGAATTGTAAGTTTTGATATTTAACATTATATTTTTTAGCTAACTACAACTTCTTTTTTGGATTCAAGATGTGCATCTTTTTAAATTTTTTTTTTAAAAAAAGAAATTTTTGCTTTTATATTTTTCTTTCACTTTAATCTTTACTCTATCTAATCATGCAGAACAAAAAAAGCAAGAATAGTAAATTTTAATATTTAACGTAATATACTTGAATTAAACCTATGTTTTGTGTATCTCATTTAGCAAACTAAAAATTCCTATTACAGATATTATTTATTGTCGATATTGCAAATCCAAAAGATGGATGCACTAAACCATGCGTTAACGTTGAAATATTACAAATTTGCAATCTCTATTATAAAAACGAATACTAACGTATGCTAAGACACTTCAATCCATATGCTCCCCTAAACTGTTCAAGTATCGACTTTTTCGAAGTCTATACTGACCATTCTTTATCAGCGTTTAGCTGGGAGATTTGCATTGCAGAGAATTGATTAAGGGTATTGAATATTGTCTTAAAGTTGCATTTACGGGCTCTTAGTGATTGTCGTTGTTTTCCAACGTTTTTCAGGAGGAAGCCGAACGCGAGACTGTTAATGAAGCCCCATTGACCGGGGATAACATAGGTGGGACCCGCGAAGTTCGCACAACTGGAAAGAATAGCACTGATCCTTCTTGTTCCTCCGCCGCTGAATCAGCTTCCCAATCAATATCTATTTCCGGAGAAGCAGAAGTTAATCATAATCACGAAGGAGGAGGAAGGGAAATTCAGCAATATTATATATCCTTTTCTTGGACGTTGGCCTGTAGAACTGTCGGGTCCTTAATTGCCATGATTCTGACGTTTATCCCTGCAGTTAAACATGTATTGGATAAAAAAGTAATCAACACGTTGACTGTTGGTATGATTGTGAAGTGCCTAATGTCTACTCTAGTACAGTTCATTACAGGGAGTGAATTGTATATTGGGGCCTACGAGGTTTTGCGCGTTCGGGCTGCTAATATGGATGTACTGATAATCTTGGGAACAACTGTGACCTACTTCTATTCTGTCTACTCATCGTTAAGGGCTGCTTTCTCTGAAGATTTCAAGGGCACGGATTTCTTTGTGACTAACTCAATGTTTATCACATTTATTCTATTGCGGAAGTCCCTGAAGGTCATCGGAGGCACTCAGAATGAAAATGGAGTGTTGCACATAAATGCAACACCAGTAAAATCAGAGAGTGCTGTTTCGCAGATTGCTCGACCGACTGAGTCATTGCAAATGGATGAAGCTCCAGTCCAGAAGTTTGTTGACCAGATTTCCAAATACTCAGTGCCTTTGGTAAGTATTTAGTTCAAATGTGTTAACTTCTTTCTCAAGTTATTTTTTTGAAATTTCTTGATATTAGTATTTTCACAGTAGAGTTTGTTAATAATAGCTTTATTATGCAGGGTATTATCCTCTCATTCTCAACTTGGTTTGCCTGGTTTTTGGTTGGGATGTTGTATGGTTACCCAAAATCTTGGCTTCCGTCTTCTATGGATAACTTTGAGCTTGCACTTCAATTTGGAATCTCCATCACTCTCATAGCCTGCTCCTGTGCTCCAGAACTGGCAACTCCAACTACTGCCATGGTAGCTAACGGAATTGCTGAATCCCACGGGATATCGATAAAACGTGGCCATGCTTTGGAAACTGTACATAAGGTAATTTGTGAAATTTATGTTTAAGTTTCCCTACTTGTAGACAAAAAATTGAGATATAGGGTTCTATTTGATATCACTAAATTATATTCAGATTAATTCATTGTAGTCATAAAACATCTAGTTTAGGTGACTTGAGGAAATCATCTTCCTTACATACCTGAATATTGCAAGCTTGCAATTTAATAGTCTTACACTTGCTCCTGAAGAACTGTTTATCCTGTAGGTGGACCACATTGTACTTGGCATGAGAGGAATTCTCACGAAACCAGGGGTTGACGACGTCAAACTCCTAAAAAACATGAATCTTCAAGAATTCCTTTTCCTCATTGCAGCAATTGAGGTATGTCTTCTCTTTCTTAGCAGAACACTCACTCTTTGTGAGCAATGGTCTTTGTAATAAAAGCACTGTTATGTAGCTCTAGCATTAACAATGTTTGCATATGTCACTCTTAGGTGAAAAGTGAGCACCCAATAGCCACGGCCATAGTGAATTATGCCAAGAGATTCACACATGACAAACAGAACCCTGCCTGGCCAGAAGCAGAAGCATTTGAGAACTTCCCTGGCCATGGAGTTGAAGGCAAAGTTCAAAACAAGGAAATAATTGTGGGCAATCATAGACTGATGTCGCAGAAGGGCATATATGTTCCATCCGATGCAAGAACAGAACTTTCAAAAGCTGAAGAGATGGGTCAAACTGGCATCCTAGTGTCCATAGATAGGGAAGTGACTGGCGTTTTTGTCATATTTGATCAAGTCAAAACAGGTTGTAGAGCAGTCATTAACACTCTAAGATCTAGAAATACTAAATCCATAATGGTGACAAGTAATAACCAGGGAATTGCTGAATTTATTGCCAAAAAAGTTGGAATTAGAATTCTTGTTGCAAATGCCACACCAGAGGACAAATCAAAGAATGTGAGGGAGCTTCAGGTAAATAAAGAACACTGCTTAAGGAAACTTTTTGCACTGAATTCTGGGAATCATAGTAGACGTGCCAAGTGTGTGTCGTGCTAAATTATAAAATTTCCATGTTTTCATTCTCAGGATTCACGTTACACCGTGGTAGGACAAGACATCAGTGACTCACCAACACTTAAGGCAGCAGATGTTGGAATTGCAATTGGTACTAATGCCAATGAGGCAGCTGATGTTGTTCTCAAGAAGTTAGAAGACGTGATAAAAACCATTGATCTTTCCCGGCAAACCATACCATTTCTCCGTTTAAACCGTCTCTGGGCTTTGGTATACACTATACTGGCAATCCCAGTTGCAGCTGGGGGCCTTATACCATTAACTGGTTTTCGCTCAGTACCATTGATTTCTGCAGCTGGAATAGCATCCTCGTCTGTGGGTGTTCTTTTCAGCTTTCGCATGTTGAAGAAGTACAAGAAACCCCGGAATCTGGACATCCAAGAGCTGCGTGAGATAAAGACACAGTAATCAACAAGTATTGTTTGCCAGTGTTGTTCTATTTGTGTTTTTGTTAGATCTTTAGTCTTGTTTTTGTTTCGTGGTTGGAATCCTAGAAGCTCTACGTGCTAGAATACGTGAGGGGGTTTTGGTATTAAACATTTTAAGTATAAGCATAACAATCATTTTACATAACGCTATTTGTTTCTAACAAATTCGCAACAATCAGTTTTTTCATTTCTTTCTTAGAAGAATTCTTTGTAAGAGGACATTCCCATGGATGTCAAGGGATCCAAAAAAACAAAAGTAATACATATATATATATCCTATTTCACCTACTTCCTTAAAATCAACGGTAGAAAATAATTTTAAACCCATAAATAGAAACTAAAATTATTTTTTTTCTAAAAGAAAAAAAGTCACAAAATGGGTAGAATGGTTCTAAAACCACCTAATTGAATTTATATTTACATATTAATAATTTCATTAAGAGTCCTCTTTATTGTGGGATATCCTTTTTTCTCAAGGACCGATTCAATGAAAATAGTAAATTTTCCTAACACATGAGAAAAGGGATGTGTTAAAAAAGATATCATAGCTCTTGACAACCAATCTCAAGGGAGCGAGTGGAGTCATTTAGCACAACTTACGGTCAGGAAGCTACTATAAAACAAACCTTACACCTTATTGCTCAAGATATCGAGGACAGCCTCATGTACATCAGGAAGCCAATTGATGGCCTTCTTCAAGGATCGGGCGAAGAGTGTGGAAGCGGCTGTAGCTTCCCGTCAGCTTTTTGGTTTGTGAAAACCGATGGCAATAACTCGGTTGCCAGAAACCTGTTGTGTCCTCCGTCTAAATACCCGGGAGTGTTCTTGTTTTCCATGTGTGTACGCCTGTCTCTTCCTCTCTCCCTCTCTACCCAAGTCTTTCCAGAGTGTTGGTGGTTCAAAATCTTTGAAGCTCTTTGCTTTTGAAAATGGAGATCCAAATAAGAGGAGAGAAGCAAGGGTAAAGTCAAGGACGCAAGAATTGTTTAAACAACCTCCAAAAACTCCCGGGCTGGGGCTTACAGCATTTCTTTAACACCAACATCATTGAAATCTAAGCCATGAACAGGCCCCATAGAATATACTATAATGCCACTTACCATGCTCTCTTTTTCTATCCTCAAGAGTTGTGCCTTGGGCCCAGGCGTTGCGGGTTTTGTCAGTTCCATTGAAATCAAATGGAATTGTCAGTTCCAGCCAGGCAACGTTGATCAACATGCCAGTCATTATCCCAAAGCCTTGATCGACTTTCAATCCTAAAAAAACAAAAAATTCCAACAAGATATAATATGGAGGGTTTGCTGCAAGTCGCGAAAGCAAAGCAAAACCAAGAAAGTTTATTTTAGTTCAGAAATGGCCTTTGGGCGTCTGGGAAAGGCAGGCCACTACTAGCTGGGTATGGGGTAAGGTTTGACAATTTGTGCGGAAAAGTTGACAAAACATTTTTCATTTCCTTTTGAACTTATTTCTCTTCAGTAAATTTTGTTTAGAACCTCTATGGAAATGGTTGGTTAAAAAAATCTAGAGAGAATCCTCTACTTTTTTGAGCCTCGGCTTGGGTAGTTGAAACAGGACCACAGACCCACGATCAAGGTATGATGTTAATAAATGACAATAAATATAATTGTAACAAAGATAGTAGTGACAGTAGTGACAGTAGTGAAACCGTTAATACGTAAATTTAGTTAGTAATAAAAAATATTAAACGATAATCTCTTGTCAATTGCATATGTATAAGTATATTATTTCTTCAACTTTAATAAATGATTTACTTGACCATATACTAAGGTAATTAAATAGCCTAAAAAGGAAAAAGGTCTTAAAAGAAACTGATGTTAGAAGATAAATTTCATTAAAGCAGAGGGACTATTAATTTGACAGATTAACAATATGTAAGGAAAAGTTGATAGTGAATTTAAATAAATGGAAAAAATAATATTTTTAGAATTTATACTTCTCCGTTCCTTTTGAACCACTCTCAGTTTTGTTCCGAACCTCTTTTCTTTTTATTTCAAAGTTCTACAGTTCTATTCATTAATCTTTCTTTTCTTATGAAGTATATATTTTACACTTCAAGATAGTCTTTTTCAATAATCTAAATGAATGGAAAAAATAATATTTTTAGAATGAACATGTTGCTCTGTGGTATTGTTATAGTTGAAAGAGCTGCATGTGCTATAGAATTAGAAACTGTTATAATGGTATGCAACGATTGCTTGAAACAAATGAAACACCCAAGTACCCTAAGAAAAATATTTTCGGAATGGACGACGGAAAAAGCCGTTCCAAAAGGGAAGAATGACAGAAGAAAGAGTGGCGAGGAAGCCAGCAAAGGAGGAAGTTCAAAGAAGCTGCCTAGGGGTGGCTTGAATATGAAGAAAATGACAGACCAGCCACTGCGGCAATTATGCTAGAATACTTCCGCGGTCCACTCAAAATAATAAAATTCACGTGACTAGAAGCCATGATAAATGGAATCCCAATTTGAACCCTCACGTGACTCGAAATAGACAAACACGTGTATCCTACGACGCCACGTGGAAAAGGAAAAAGAAGAACAAAAGGCATGACCTTGACTTTGAATGTGAAAACTGAAAATCTATGCAAAACATCATATAAAGAAATATTAAACTACGAGACAAAAGAGTCCAGAAGATGAGGAAGTTTTTCGGATCTCTCAACGTGGACACGTAACGAAACAGTTCTGGGCTAATGGAAAAAGTCCCTGCAACCAGACACTAGTGTCGGTTGAAGAAACTGCCTGGAAGTCGGGTTTATTTGGCATTCCCAGAAAACTTCCGAGGAATATTTTAAATTTCAACAACTAATTATAATAATTCGATCCTGAAAGTATTAGTTAGCCAATGAATTAACAATCAGAAAGCGTGACCAATGCCTGTTTCATTCCTGTTACTTTTCTGGAGTTAATTATTAAGTTAAGCTAATCTCTCGTCTTCTCACCTAAATAGGACTTGGAAGTGACTATGAACCAAGCGAAGTCTACCTTTACATGATAAGTTTCTTGAAATGTTGTCTTGCCTTCCATAACAGGCCACCACACTTCAATTGTGTGTCAGATGTGCTTAACTAGGAAGCGTGGACTATTTCTTAGCCTTTCTAAGAGTACTGCTGATAATATATGACAATATGAGATCCACTAAACTTCAACATAGATATCTTATATCTTTTCCTTTTCCACCTAACGATGATGAGAAAGAGATAAAATTTGAACTAATTGTAATACATGCTACCATGCAGTTCAGGACAAGAAAGGTGTACTTTCGAAAGCATATTGAAAAAGGCCCTCGAGGACGCAGTAGCATAATATTTCGTGCGCGTCTTGTCAAGCACGATCAACACAGTAAAGGCCTTTTTGTAGGATGTCGCAATTGCTTATGTCTTCTGCTATTCTGCACCTTGTCTGAAATGTTTTTTGTTTGTTAATGTTCTGAATATCTTTCTCATGTTGAAGAGTTATGAGAGAACTCAGAAGTTAGATAACAAAGAGATGCTTGAAATAACGGTCAAGTAATCCTAGGACCAAATTATGGAGGGTCATGATTGGTGAATAATTTAAATAGCATGATTACATAATTTTATTCTATGTACTTACTAGAAGAATTTGTTTATGGTGAATAATTTCATCTAAACAATCTTTTGTCTATGATAATGATGTTGACTTTAGGTTACAAACAATAAAGATTCTAACACCTTAAATTATAGTACCATGACATTGGACAAGAAAATTTGCTAATTGTTTTACATAACACAAAAAAATTTCTAATTGAGTGAAATTTCTTTATGGAGCCATTCAATTTTGGTTACAAATCCTCGACTACGTCATAAAACAGTAATAAAATCCCAACCCAAACAATTGATTTCGACCTAAGCCAGGCTCTTCAATAGGGTTGAGAGACCATCTCGGAGGGAGAATAGACCAGAGAGATGAAAGTGCTTTTAAATGGAAAAACTAGGAAGTCACTTCTTCTACAAAACAATCTTTTTTCTTTTATAAAGATGCAAGAAATACTTGTCTTCCTTTTTATGTGTGCCTTTACCCATCCAGGACTTCATGATAATAATAATAATAACTCCATGAAAAGTTTAAAAATATACTAATCTTTTACTTAGTGTTATATTTGTCTCTATTATGCTATTTTAACATTCAATCATGTTTGTTTTTAAAAAAAATCCTAGACTTATTTAGAGTTGTTTTGTAACCAACTTTTAGTCACAAAGGTATGATAGAACAAGCCTCTTCCCTATCTTTACATTGATTTGTATCCTTCTTCATTCATGAACAAGCCTCTTCATTCATTAGAACCAATCAACACATAAGAAATATAGAACCAGTTTTGAACCCAAGCCCAGCCCTGAAATCCATCCTTTTGTGAAGCTGAATTTTCGTAAGAAACAAACAAGAAATAGAATAAAAGCTTCCCCTCTCCAGTTTGAGACAACTCTCTCTACTATAATTTAATGGTCACTCATCCCCAACAGTAGCAAAAGCCCTTTTAATCTTTCCATATAAGGATAGCTAGGAATACGTTAAACCTATTGTACATTATTAAATCATAGGTAATTTAAGCCATTTGATAACGGTCTAATGTTCAGCAAATAAAATAAGATTTTAATAAAACTACTTTAAGACAACCCAAATCCAATGTATGAATGAAATAATTTTTCTCATAAGCAGTTAGCCGACATTAAACTGACAACCAATAGTTGTTAAGCCACTTCAATCCACATCTTGAATTGTAGATTAAGTCACGGATTATCGGAGTTAAAGATCAAGAAACTTGCACGTCATGATTATGGCATTTCATGTAACAGTTTCACCGAAAATCCAATCCATCGTGCGTGACAGCATGATTCTCCAGGGGAACTGTGATCCGTTAACGGCCGAAAGCACCTACAATAGTTGAAAGTACACATCCCCCTGTATATGGAGGCTTGAATTCAATGGAGTACAACCAGCCCACTCGTTTCTATAACGTGACATGTATGTAATGGGCCACGTTTAGGCACCTTTTCTCTTTTCTACCAATCGTGCTTTCCACCTTTTCTTTTCTTTTCTTTTCTTTTTTCTTTTTTAATAACATGGACAGATTATTAACAAGATAACAACAATGTTATGCATACTAACAAAAGTCAGACATGAAGTATATTGGTAAATAACATACTATTGTTTTCAAGAAGTCTTTTTTTTTTTTTTTAAATAAACATTGAACCAAGTAAAAAGAATAAGTGTTAGTGACATGGGATACTTAATTCCATTCATGATATATTTTGAGGCCTACCAACAAAGTGTAGGCCTTCACAACTGCACTACTTCCTAGATTCAACTTTATTGAAAAGATAATGAGAATACTTTCAATATGATCTTGCAATACTCTACCTCCCACATTATTATCCATGATGCTTAAGTCATCCATATTGAGCTTATATATATTAGAAGTGGGAGGTTGTCAATTGACTCAAACTCTTTTTATGAATGGAAGATCCACCACACACACTTTTAAAATAGATAAGGCTCTTTGATCAATAAGTAATAGGGTAAGTGAATTTGATTTTTACTTATTACCATACTTGATTTTTAAGAGCAAAATGTCAAAGAGAATAAACATTAAAACTTCTTTTGGGATTCAAGATCTGCATGAAAAGAAAAGTCAACAAAATTTTTAGATTCATTAAAAAAAGAATTTTTCTTCTTTTGTACTATTCTTTCTCTTTTATCTCTACTCTTACCGAATCATTTCGAAAGAGACACAAATGATTTTGATATTTAACAAAATATTCTTGAGTCAATTCATTTTAAAGCCTATATTTTGTGTATCTCATTTAGCAAATTAAACCTAATTATTATAGATATAATATATTGTTGATATTCCAAATTCAAAAGATAGATCCACTACACCATGTGGTAAAGTTTAAATACTACAAATTTGCAATCTCTATTATAAAAAAGAATACTAACATATGCTAAAACACTTAATCCATATACTGCTGTAAACTGTTGAAATATTAACTTTTTCGAAGTCTATGCTGGCCATTCTTTTCCAGCGTTTAGCTGGGAGATTTGCATTGCAGAGAATTGCTTAAGGTTATTGAATTATTGTCTTAAATTTCATTTACGGGCTCTTAGTGATTGTCGTTGTTTTCCAACGTTTTACAAGAGGACGTGGAACTTGGGACTGTTAATCAAGCTGCATTGACCAGGGATAACATAGATGGGCCCCGCGAAGTTTCCACAATCGGAAAGAATGGCACGGACCCTTCTTGTTCCTCCGCCGCTGAACCAGCTTTCCAATCAATATCTATTTCCGAAGAAGCAGAAGTTCATCATAATCACGAAAGAGGAGGAAGGGAAATTCAGCAATATTATATATCCTTTTCTCCGACGTTGGTTTGTAGAATTGTCGGGTCCTTAATTGTCATGATTCTGACGTTTATCCGTGCAGCTAAACATCTATTGGATAAAAAAGTAATCAACACATTGACTTTTTTTTTTTTTTTTTTTTTTTTTTTTTTTTACTCACACACCCGGGGGAAGGGGAGGGACGGGATTCGAACCCCTGACCGGTGGGACGGCCGGTCAGGGTTAGGCTCAGAGAACGCCACTGAGCCAGGGCCCCCGCCCCTAATCAACACATTGACTGTCGGTATGATTGTGAGGTGGGTAATGTCCACTTTCGTACAGTTCATTACAGGGAGTGAATTGTATATTGAGGCCTGCAAGGCTTTGCGCGTTCGGGCTGCTAACATGGATGTACTGATAATCTTGGGAACAACTGTGGCCTACTTCTATTCTGCCTCCTCATCATTAAGGGCTGCTTTCTCTGAAGATTTCAAGGGCATGGATTTCTTTGTGATTAACTCAATGTTTATTACATTTATTCTGCTGCGGAAGTCCCTTAAGGTCACTGGGAGGGTCTCAGAATGAAAACGGGTTGTCGCACATAAATGCGACGCCACTAGAATCAGAGAGTACTGTTTCACCGGTTGTTCTTCCGGCTCAGTCATTGCAAACGGATGACGCTCTAGTCCAAAAGTTTGCTGATCGGATTACCAAATGCTTCGTGCCTTTGGTAAGTATTTTTTCCAATTGCGTTATCTTCTTTTTGGAGTTGTTTTTCTGACATTTCTTGATATTAGTATCGTGACAGTAGAGTTCATTAATAATAGCTTTATCGTGCAGGTCACTATCCTTTCATTTTCTACTTGGTTTCCATGGCTTTTGGTTAGGATATTGCACGGCTACCCAAAATCTTAGAAATTGAAGGGCTCAACTAAAACACAAAACTGTGCAATAGTGGGTTGCCAGCAGAAGCTTATAAGGCCAGGCTCTCTCGTCATCTTACCCAATGTGGGACTGGATATTTCAACACTCCAACACTCCCCTACAGTCTCACGTTGGGTGCGGTGAGAGGTTGGACCAGTCTAGAAGGACCACACCAAGGCAGATAGGACACAACACAGAACTGTGCAATAGTGGGTTGTTAGGGAAAGCTAATAAGGCCAAGCTCTACCATCACCTTACCCAATGTGGGACTGGATATTTCAACACTCCAACACTCCCCTGCAGTCTCACGTTGGGTGTGGTGAGAGGTTGGACCAGTCTAGAAGGATCACACCAAGGCAGATAGGACACAACACAGAACTGTGCAATAGTGGGTTGCTATGGAAAGCTAATAAGGCCAGGCTCTACCATCACCTTACCCAATGTGGGACTGGATATTTCAACACTCTAACACTACCCCGCAGTCTTACATTGGGTGCGGTGAGAGGTGGGACCAATCTAGAGGGACCACACCAAGGCAGGCAGGACACAAGGCCGGCTCTGATACCATCTTAGAAACTGAAGGGCCCAACTAAAACACAGAACTATGCAATAGTGGGTTGCCAACGAAAGCTAATAAGGCCAGGCTCTCTCGTCGCCTTACCCAATGTGGGACTGGATATTTCAACATTCCAACAGATATTACATGGCTACCCAAAATTTTGGGTCTCATCTCCCATGAGTAACTTTGAGCTTGCACTTCAATTTGGAATTTCCATCACTCTAATAGCCTGCTCTTGTGCTCTAGAATTGGTAGCTCCAACTACCACTATGGTTGCTAATGGAATTGCTGAATTCCAAGGGTTACTGATAAAAAGGTGGTGAAGCTTTAGAAACTGCACATAAGGTAATTTATGAAATTCATGTCAAGTTCTACTAATTGTAAATGAAAAGATTAGTTATAAGGCTCTATTTATATCACTAAAGATCACTTCAAACAATCAACTTTAAGTGGTGCTAATGCTAATGAGGCAGCTGATGTTGTTCTGAAGAGGTTAGAAGACGTGATAACAACATTGATCTTTCCCGGCAAACCATACCATTTCTCCGTTTGAACCGTCTCTGGGCTTTGGCATACACTATACTCGCCATCCCAGTTGCTGCTGGGGCCTTTATACCATTAACTGGTTTCCGCTCAGTACCATTGATTTCTGCAGCTGGAATAGCATTATCGTCTGTGGGTGTTATTTTCAGCATTCACATGTTGAAGAGGTATAAGAAACAACGGAATCTGGACATCCAAGGGCTGCGTGAGATAAAGACCGAGTGATCAACAATCAGGATCAAGTAATTTGTGGATTGAATAATTGTCTCCGATAATGAAATCACTTTGACTTGTCTGATTGAGGTCGACATTCGTCGTATCATGTGAGCAAGACCTTCAACGGCCAGGCTTGTTTCTTTCTTTGCCTTTTAGATTTTGCCTATCTTCTATCAAGTGTGCACATGGAAAAGGGGGCTAGGGCTCCCTGGGACTTTACCTTGTTCCAGAAGTGCCCTTTGTGCAGGACTGTGCCCTTCTGTTTGTTGACGATGAAGCCGGAACCAGGGCAGAGAAGACCAGTAGACGTGCGACTTTGGTTGCCTACCAAAGAGAAGTGTTAGCTTTTCTGTTGCTTAAATAGAACTGAACGTTGTAGAATTTTAAGTGAGTGTTTTCTAAAACTTTGAACTCTTGCTATCACCCTATGCTATGAAGTATTGTTTGCCAGTGTTGTTCTTTTCAAGATCTTTAAAATATTTGTGTTTTTGTCACATCTTTAGCTGTGTTTCTGTTTCTGTGGTTGAAATCCTAGAAACTCTATGGGCTAGAATCTATGAGGGGTTTTGGTATTAAACATACAAAGTATCAACCCAACAATCATTTTACATAATGCAATTTGTTTCTAATCACAACAATCAGTTTTTCCCTTTCTTTCTTAGAAGAATTATTTGTAAGAGGACATTCCCATGGAAGCCAAGGGATCCAAAAAGAAAGAAATAAAAAAAAAATCTCATTTCACCAACCTTCTTCAGTCAACAACATAAAATAATTTTAAACCCATACATAGAAACTAAATTTTATTCCCTCAAAAAATCACAAAGAGGGTAGAATGGTTCTAAGATCACCCAGTTGAAATTCATATTTACATGTAAATAACTTGATCAAGAGTCCTCTTTATTATGGGATATCCTTTTTTTCTCAAAGACTGATTCAACAAAAAGTAGTAAATTTTTCTAACACTTGAGAACAGGGGTGTGTTAAAAAAAATATCATAGATTTTAACCAATTTCAAGGGAGCGAGTGGGTCCATTTAGCACAACTTATGGTCAGGAAGCTACCATAAAACAAACCTTACACCTTATTGCTCAAGACATCGGGGACAGCCTCATGTACATCAGGAAACCGATTGGTGGCCTTCTTCAAGGATCGGGCTAAGAGTGTGGGAGCGGCGGTAGCTTCCCATGAGCGTTTTGGCTTGTGAAAACCGAGGGCAGCAACTCGGTTGGCAGGAACCTCTTCTGTCTGAACGTGTTCTTGATTTCCATGTGTATATGCCTGCCTCTACCTCTCCCTCTCTGCCCAAGTCCAAAGGGTGTTAGAAGGTTGCTGGTTGAAAATTTTCAAGCCCTCTGCTTGAAAATGGAGTAAGATTTAGATAAGAACGGGAAGGTGGGGAGAAATCAGAGTCTGAAGAGATGTTTAAACAACCACAAAAAACTTTTGCGATTGGGTCATGACCAGTGACCTACAGAATAAAATATAGTGCCATTTTCTATGTCTATTTTTTCTATTTCGTGGACCAGTGACCTACAGAATAAAATATGTTGTCACTTGCCATGTTGTGTTTTTCTATTTCTCAATAATTGTACCTTGGTTTGGGCTTTGCTGGCTTTGCCGGCATCGCTGTTCTTAAGTCTGGGCGTCGCAAGCGCTCTCGCTGCTTGACGATCCAAATGGGATTGTTCAGTTCCAGCCAAGCTCAGCCAGCAAACAAAACCAAGAAACTTTATTTTAGTCCAGAAATGGCTTTTGAGCCTAAGGGAAAGGCCACCACTCGAAGGGTATAAGGTAAGGTTTGACAATATGTGCTGGAAAGTTCACGAAGACATTTTTCCATTCCTTTTGAACCTCTTCCTCTTTGGATTAGTTTTGTTTGGAACATCTTTAGAGTTCTATAGTTCTCTTATGGAGTATACATTATACACTAAAAGATAGTCATTTTCAACAACTTAAATGAATGAAAAGATAATGCTTTTAGAAGTGAACCATGTTGCTGGATGTGTACATTTGAAAAGGCTGGATATTTTATAGAGCGCTATATTAATTCTAAAGACTAAATTTCCTAACGTAATTTAAATAGCATGATTATGTAATTGTATTCCATGTACAGACTTGAATAATTTGTTTGTGTTTAATAATTTCATATAAACAATCTTTTGTCTATGATAATGATGTTGACTTTAGTTTACAAACAATAAAAACTTGATACCTTAAATAATAGTACCATTGCATTGAACAAGAAAAATTGCTAATTGTTTTAGTGAACACAAAGTTTTTTCTAATTGAGTGACATTTCTTTCTATTTGAGCCATTTGATTTTGGCTACAAATCCTACAGTACATAGTAACATAGTACTAACACCCCAATTGAAACAATAGGCGAAAGTGATTTTAAATGGAAAAACCTCTTCTACCAAACAATCAATTTTTTTTTTAATAAAGATGCAAAAAATATTTATCTTCCTTTTAAGTGTGCCTTTACCCATCTATAACTCCATGATTAAAAAAAAAAAAAACAAGACTCCATGAAAAGTTTAAAAATATACTATTCCCATAATCAATGTCATACTTATCTTTATTATGCTATTTTAACAATCAATCATATTTAATGGAAACCTTTCTCTTCATAAACAAATGCAAAAGCTCGAAGAAAAAAAAAACTAGAGTTATTTAGTGTTGTTCTATAACCAACTTACAGTCACGAAGGTAGGATAGAACAAGCCCTTGTCCCATCTCCACACTGATTTGCATCCTTCTTTATTGACAAAATTTTTGAGAGATGATTAAAAATTGAATATTATTTCAACAAAGTGCCATCGTAAATTCTATACAGAAATGCCCAATCTAACTGTTAACCAAGGTTCAAGACCAGGCTTTTTACGAAAGTCATCGTAGGAGAAGGATCCAAGTCCTTTGCAGATTGACTCATTTTCATTTTTAGGGGTTGGCTGTGCGGACAAGCTCTGTCTTAACTAATAGTTTTGACACTACGTTATTATCTCTGATTCAAAAATTATTTCTTTGATTCAAAAATTATTTATCTGTTTCAACAATTATTTATTTGTTTTTATATTTTTAGTTACCTATTTATTTGTTTACACTTTCTCTAGATAGAAGCATTTTCTTTTCAACAAGTTAAAATTTGGACCTCTTTAAATCATTTTCCTAACAAAAGAGTGAAATTATAATGTACTTATTATTATACTTAATTTTTAAGAGGTCAACGTCAAAGAGAACAAATAATACAATTTTTTGGGATTCAAGATTGCATGACAAGGAAAATTGATGAACTTTTTAGATTCGTTTAAACAAAAGAATTTTTTCTTTCTTTCGTTCTTTTACTTCTCTTTAAGCTCAACTCTATGTTATCATCTCATTACAACTCAAAATTCGTGCCATAGTCTTCTTCCTCCATAGCGGTAGAAGTGCTGCGGGTTTCATCATCCTTGGAAAAAAAAAAGCCTTGGAGAGAGCCCCTGAAGCTTCCGTATGATTCTTCTTGGTACGACGTAGACCGTCTTGCCAGGCATCAGGATCGTCTCCGGTGCAACAATAGCCCATGGCTGCTGGAACACGTGGGTAGGCGACGCAACTTGATGGGTTGCGATGCATGACCTCCGCCGCCAGGATAGGCCTCTCGTGGAGCTCAATGCAGCCACCACGATGAACAATTTTGACAACCATGTTCTTTGTGCTGCTTATGCACAGCCAGCCTGAAACGGTCGTAGATTCTGTTCCACGAGGAGAGGGAAGGAGGGAGAGTAATTAGCACTTGTAGATCGGGCCATAAGTACCAGTTCTTTTCTTGGGATGGCCAAGAATATCCCTTAAGGATTCTCCTGTCGCTAATTAGAAATTTACTTTTATCCCACAACTCTTGAGGTTCGGTCGTTGCAACAATGTCAGCTTTTGGCATCAAATGACTTAGTTAGCCTTATATCCAATAGTTTGTCACTTTTTTTAAAAAAAAAAAAAAAAAATTATTATAAACTCACACACCCGGGGGAGGGGAGGGACGGGATTCGAACCCCTGACCGGTGGGACGGCCGGTCAGGGTTAGGCTCAGAGAACGCCACTGAGCCAGGGCCCAATAACTTGTCACTTACAATCTCAAAAATGTTTCATCCTCTGTCTTGGCCCCCGAAGCTTTACATGGAATACAGATGACATTTAACTTTACAAGATTTAGATTTACTTGCATATTTGATGTTAACAAAGGTAGTAACTTTGTTCTTGTTAGGGGAATTCAACCAAATGCATCATCTACATATAGATCAAACACATAAATCATGAAAACACATACATCTAAATATAGAAAATTTAAGAAGTTTGGAATATAATAATGTCTTACGTCTCTTGTAGTTTATCATTATTAAATTTTTTCATATTTTTCCTCTCTTTAAATAGATATCTCATGGATTATCTTCATTAACTAGAATTCATAAGAGGGGTTCTCTTCAACAATTAGCCCCCCATGGGGACTCTCTTAACTCACCCACTAAGTTTCATTATACTTCTCCTATTTATAAATAAACTCTAAAGGAATCTTAGTCAAATATTACTAGAAAAACCTACTTCCATAAAAGGATATGAATCCTAGCCAGATACTACCAAAAAAACTCACTACAACTAGAAGATATTTCATGGTTCTATAATTACATAAAGATCTATGATTGTAATTACAACCATACCTTTTAACGTAATTGTTTGACCAATCCTAACAACCTTTCCCTTGGAACAATTTGATGCAACATCCATGCACTAAGGGAAAGTATAAAAAATCTCTTCAAATACATCAACTACACAACCACAATATTTGAAAAGAGATTGATTGGAAAAAACTTTCTTCAACTTCCACAATTATAATCTTTGGATAAAAAAAAACTAAGAAAACTTTGTTCAACCACAATCTTTTTGATAGAGAAAGATTTGATAAACTCTTTTCAAAACAAGCCCTCATCAATTATGCTATTTTGTTTCTTTTTAAACCACACCTCTTTTAGGTCATACCTTTTTAGACACTTCTTCTATAGCCTCTTATAAGTTACACCTCTCCTAAGGTTTCTTTCCAAGCATCTACATATCATCATAGGCTTCTTCTATCCAAATTTTAGGTCTTTCACAATAATTGAAATCTCTATTCAGAATCTATCTGTTGAAGAGTCCACCTTTTATCCAAAATTGTTGCTATTTCCTTGGAATTAACTATTAGAGTCTCCCACACCTCATCTAGATATTGACAAACTTGAAAATTTCAAAATTTTTGCTTCATCAATTATGTTAATAGTAGAGCATCACAAACTCTCCTTCAATCATCAATCCATCTTCAAACAAATTGTTGCCAGAATGTTCTCCCTACAGCCTTACAAAAGAATTTTTTTTTCTTTGGCACATGCACCTCACGCACGTTGGTTATGCATTTAGCATGTGCATCTCACATGCATCTCTTATGCGTGGGACTATATCTTTTGCAACCTATGTCCACCTAACCTTAATTTCGACCCATCGATGACCCATTCTTCAATCCACCATTTTCCACAACTAATTAGGGCAATCTACCACCACAAATGAACTTTTAATTACTCGATTTATCATTTTCCATCTTTATTGTCATCTTTACTGTTACCTGCAAGGTTACAAGCTCAACCCACATTTTTTGGCCAAACTTTGTCACTGTTTGTAGTTCTTCCTCTTGGGTTGGAATTAGGATCCTCCACAAATCATTCAGTCACCCTTACTTCACTTGTACAAGTTATAAATTGATGCCAATCTACAAAGAAAAATCTCCACTATTCATTTGCTACCAAAATGGGTTCTTAGGTTTGGGCATGACCTAACCCAATGCAAAAGCCCAACTTGATTTGTCCCATTTCCAATGGGCTCAACTCGGCCCACAATCCAGATCTGCATCCATCTACACTTAACCTAGATGTCTGCGACCTGCATCCACAATTTGAGTTTGCGATCCAAGTACAATCCACTTCAAACTTGTCTGGCCTGATCCATGTGCCCGATCCATAATCTTCAATTTGGGTCCCAAATTAGGTCCCATGACCAAGCTCTAAGCTTCGCCAGCTATGGGATGAAGTATTGTTTCCCAATGTTGTTCTATTCAAGGTCTTTAAAATATTTGGGTTTTTTTAAAATCTTTTTAGCTGTTCTTTTGTTTATGCATTTGAAATCCTAGAAACTCTGTGCTAGACTCTATGAGGGGTTTTGGTATTAAACATGTAAGGTATCAACACAACAATCATTTTACATACCAAAATTTGTTTCTAGCAAATTAACGACAATCATTTTTTCCAGTTCGTTTTTAGAAGAATTCTTTGTAAGAGCACATTCCCATGTATGCCAAGGGAACAAAGAAGAAAGAAAAAAAAATCATCTTATTTCACCTACCTTCTAAAAATCATTGACAGAGAATAATTTTAAACCCATTCATAGAAACTGAAATTTCGTTCCTACAAAAAATCTAACACTTGAGACGAGATGTGAGCGAGTGGATTCATTTAGCACAACTAACGGTAAGGAAGCTACCATTAAACAAGCCTTATACCTTATTCCTCGAGACAGCGGGGACAGCCTCCGCTTGGTGGTCTTCTTCGAGGATCCCGCCAAGAGTGTGGAAGCGGCAGTAGCTTCACATGACCATTTTGGCTTGTGAAAAGCGATAACGGCAACTCGGTTGCCAGGAACCTCTTATGTCTGAATGCGTTGTTGTTTTCCATGTGTATATGCCAGTCTCTCCTTCTCCCTCTATGCCCATGTCCAAAAGGTGTTAGAAGGTAGCTGGTTGAAAATCTTGCATCTCTTTGCTTGAAAATGGAGCATGATCTGGATAAGAAAGGAAAGGAGAAAAATCAGAGTCTGAAGAGTGTTTAAACAACCACGAAAAACTCATAGGATTGGTTCAACGACATTTCTTTTACACCAACTATATTGAATTCTGGGTCATGACCAGTGATCCATAGAGTAAAATATAATGCCATTTTCCATGTCACTTTTTTGTATTTCGTGGACCAGTAACCCTGAGAATAAAATATATTTGTCATTTGCATGTTCTCTTTTTCTATTTCTCAATAATTGTGCCTAGCCTTGGGCTTTGAAGGTTTTGTCGCTTATGTTCACGACCGTCCTGCTCTTGAGTATGGGCATCGCAAGAGCTCTTACAGCTTGATACTCCAAATGGGATTGTCAATTCCAGCCAGGCCCAATTGATCACCATGCCAATCATTATCTCAATTAGGTCTATTGGCCCGTGTTGATCGTCTATCAAGGCCGAAAAAATGATACCCAAAAGACATAATATGAAGAGCTAGCTGCAAATGGGAGTTGCTAAAGCAAGCAAACTAAGAAAGTCTATTTTAGTCCAGAAATGGCTTTTGGGCCTTTGGAAAGGCTACCATTAGGTGGGTAAGAGTAACGGTTTAACAATTTGCGCGGGAAAGGTTAACAGACATTCTTCCATTCCTTTCGAACCTCTTATTCCTTGAATAAGTTTTGTTTGGAACCTCTATTTCTTTTTACTTTAGAGTTTTATAGTTCGATTCCTTAAACTTTCTTTTCTTATGGAGTATACATTTTATACACTTAAAGATAGTCTTTTTCAATAATCTAAATAAATGGAAAATATACTTTTGTATTTTAATTTTTTATTAATAACCTTTCCACCAAATAAAGATAAATAAATGAATGGAAAAGATAATATTTTTAAAAGTGAACCATGTTACTAGATGTGTATAGTTGAAAGAGCTAGATGTGTTATAGAGCACGCTATTAATTCTAAGGACTAAATTTTCTAAGGTAACTTAAATAGCACAATTATGTAATTGTATCCCATGTACTGACTTGAAAATTTGTTTGTGGTAAATAATTTCATGTAAACAATCTTTTGTCGATGATAATGACATTGACTTTAGTTTACAAACAATGAAGACTTGACACCTCATATAATAGTACCATGGCATTGAACAAGAAAATTTGCCAATTGTTTTACATGACACAAAAAAATTTCTAACTAAGTGAAAATTCTTTCTATATGAGCCATTCGACCTTGGTGCAAATCCTAGGGTACATAGTAACATAATACTAGCACCCCAATCCAAACAATTGATGAAAGTGATTTTAAATGGGAAAACTTCTTCTACAAAGTGATCAATTTCTTTTTATAAAGATGCAAAAAATAGTTCTCTTCATTTTAAGTGTACCTTTACCCATCCATGATTCCATGATTAAGAAAAAATGACTCCATGAAAAGTTTAAAAATATACTATTATCCTAATCAGTGTTATACTTATCTCTATTATGATATTTTAGCAATCAATTATATTTAATGGAAACCTTTCTCTTCATAAACAAACACAAAAAATCATTAAAAAAAAAACTAGAGTTGTTTTTATATAACCAACTTATAGTTATGAAGGTAGGATAGAACAAGCCTCTGTCCCATCTTCACACTAATTTTTATTCTTCTTTATTGATAATTAAAATTTTAATGTTATTTCAACAAAAGTGCCATTGTAATATCTAATAAATTTTACACAAAAATGCCCAATCTAACTATTAACGAAGCCCAAGAAGATCACCTTTACATGAAATCAGCCTAGTGGCCTATTTTAGGAATTGTGTCAAACCGTAGCCTTATTGTTTGTTTTTACATCGCATATAAAATTGGAACCAACCAACACATAAAAAATATAGAACCAGTTTGAGCCCAAGCTCAGCCCTTCAATCCTTCTGAAGCTGAATTTTCACAAGAAACAAACAAGAAATAGAATAAAATATAGAAAGCTTCCCCTTTCCAGTTTGAGAAAACACTCTACTATAATTCAATCGTCCCTCATCCCCAAACAGTAGCAAAAGCCTTTTGTTGTCCCGATCCACGTTCAGAGGCAGTGCTGTTCTTAAACTTGGGCCCCGTAAGAAAGCCTGCAGTTTGTCAGTCCCAACTAGGCCCAGTTGACGATTATGCCTGTAATTGACAAATGTCAATTACGTGATTGGTCGGTGATGATCGACTTTGAGGAACAGGAAGTGGTTGTTGTGAGAGAAAACAAAATAAAGAAACGTTTAATTTAATCGAGAAAGGGTTTTAGCTCTACGAGAAAACCGTATGTCACTTGCTGAGAATATTAGGGGTCAGGAAAAGGCGTTGTCCCACATTCACCAGATTAGTGGGTTCGAGACTCCTTCCCGTCCCTTCTGCGTGTGTGCGTAAAAAAATAAAAATAAAAAAAAACGTCACTGGACCAAGAGCGAAAGGCAAAGAGGCACGTGAGCACGGACCAAGAAAGATGGCACGTAACGGACTGCGCCGGCGCTAACAAGGATGACAAGCGGCTTCAGGGGAGAGGCACGTGAGAATGACCAAGAGCGAGAGGGGGCACGTGAGCACGGACCAAGAGCGATGACCGACCAAGAGATCCAGAGCAAAGGCGAAAAGAGGCACGTGACCAAGAGCAAAAGGCATAGAGGCACGTGAGCACGGAGAATCCGTTCCTCGTGTCGGTATATACCCAGGAAGGAGTCAGTCTTCTCCGTCAACGAAATGAAAAGCTCCCGCTGCGCAGGCGATAACAAGGATGACAAGAGGCTTCAGAGGAGGAGGCACGTGAGGAAGAGCGAGAGGAGGCACGTGAGCTGAAGGACCGCGCAGGCGATAAAAGAAGAGGAGGCACGTGAGGAAGAGCGAGAGGAGGCACGTGAGGTGCGGACCGCGCAGGCGATGAAAGAATCTCAGCGATGTGAGTTGAATTACTATATTTTCTATCTCCTAACGTCCTCCTTCACCTCCTATGCGGCATTCCTCCTCCACCTCCTATACGGCATTCCTCCTCCACCTCCTATAATCCTCCACCCCTACCTCCTTCACCACCACCTCCTATAATCCTCCACCCCTACCTCCTTCACCACCACCTCCAATCACCTTTTTCACTATAATCCTCCACCTCCACCTCCGCCTCCGCCTCCACCTCCACCCGCACCTCCTCCACTATAATCCTTTACCACCTCCACCTCCACCCCCACCTCCTTCACTATAATCCTCCACCCCCACCTCCAATCACCTCCTTCACCTTCACTACTTATAGAACCCCTTCAAGGAGAAATCCTGCCCTTCTTTACCGGTATGGTACTTACTTTGACACCCTCTATAAGCTCTTCTATAGCTCCAGCTCCATACCTCACCCAGTTTTACCCAGCGGACGTTCAGCCTACGGCCCTCTTCTTCACCAACGGAATGAAAAGCTCCCGCTGCGCAGGCGAGAACAAGGATGACAAACGGGGGGACGATGCTGATCTTTGGAGCAAAAGGGCCCAACTTCTCCGCTCCAAGAGTCTCTGCGATGTGAGTTGAATTACTACATTTCTATCTCCTATCGTCATTTCTTATGGTAGCGACTAGTTCTGTTACTTCTCGTCGTGAGAGTTCCCATCAAAAAGGGCAGGTTTTGATGAAATCCTCATCAAGATCTGGCTTTTTACGGAAGTAATCTCAGGAGAAGGATCCCACAGTCCTTCGCAGATTGACTCATTTTCAGGATCCCGGCGGGGTCGCAAAAACCAGAGTGACACCGTAGCTAGGAGCACACGATGACGGTGGCCATACTATAGTTGAACCTTTTTTTTTAGGTCACCGGGTAGCCGCCCGGACAAGTTCTGTCTTAAGCTAATAGTTTTGACACTATGTCATTATCTCTAACTCAAAAATTATTTATTTGTTTTTAAATTTTTAGTTACTTATTTATTTGTTTACACTTTTTCTAGGCAGAAGAATCTTCTTTTCAACGAGTTAAAATTTGGGCCTCTTTAAATCAGTTTCTTAACAAAAAGTGGGATTATAACCTACTTATTATTATACTTGATTTTTAAGATGTCAGTGACAAAGAGAATAAACAATACAGTTTTTTGGGATTCAACATTGCATGACAAGGAAAATTGCCAACCTTTTAGATTCGTTTTAAAAAAGTTTTTTTTTTCTTTTGTTCTTTTACTTCTCTTTTAGCTCAATTCTATCTAATCTTTTCAAATACAAGACAAGAATGGTAAGTTTTGATATATTTTTTAGTTAACTACAACTTCTTTTTTGGATTCAAGATGTTTATCTTTTTAAATTCATTAAAAAAAGAAAGAAAGAAAGAATTTTTTTTTTCTTTTGTACTTTTCTTTCTCTTTTATCTCACTCTTTCTAATGTTGCAGAATAGAAAGATAATAATGGTAAATTTTGATATTTAACCTGATATACTTGAATTAAACTTATATTTTGTGTACCTCATATAGCAAACTAAACATAGCTATCATAGCTATAATTTATTGTTGATATTGCGAATCCTAAAGATAGATGCACTAAACCATGCGGAAACGTTGAAATATTACAAATTTGCAATCTCTATTATAAAAACGAATACTAACATATGATAAAACACTTCAATTCATGTACTCCTCTAAACTATTAAAGTATTGAATTTTTCGAAGTCTATGCTGACCATTCTTTACCAGCGTTTAGCTGGGAGATTTGCAATGCAGAGAATTGCTTAACGTTATTGAACATTGTCTTAAAGTTGCATTTACGGTCTCTTGGTGATTTTCGTTTTCAAACGTTTGACAGGAGGAAGCCGAACGCGAGACTGTTAATGAAGCCCCATTTACCGGAGATAACATAGGTGGGACCCGCGAAGTTCGCACAACTGGAAAGAAAGGCACTGATCCTTCTTGTTCCTCCACCGCTGAATCAGCTTCCCAGTCAATATCTATTTCCGGAGAAGCAGAAGTTCATCATAATCTCGAAGGAGGAAGAAGGGAAACTCAGCAATATTTTATATCCCTTTCTTGGACGTTGGTCGGTAGAGCTATCGTATCCTTGATTTTCATGATTCTGGCGCTTATCCCTGTAGTTAAACATTTATTGGATAAAAAAGTAATCAACGCATTGACTGTTGGTATGATTGGCAAGGGCGTATTGTCTGCTTGGGTACAGTTCATTACAGGGAGTGAATTGTATACTGCGGCCTACAAGGCTTTGCGCGTTCGGGCTGCTAACATGGATGTACTGATAATCTTGGGAACAACTGTGGCCTACTTCTATTCTGCCTACTCATCTTTAAGGGCTGCTTTCTCTGAAGATTTCAAGGGCACGGATTTCTTTGTGATTAACTCAATGTTTATCACGTTTATTCTGCTGCGGAAGTCCCTGAAGGTCATTGGAGGCACTCAAAATGAAAATGGACTGTTGCACATAAATGCAATACCACTAGAATCAGAGAATATTGTTTCACCGGTTGTTCCACCGGCTCATTCGTTACAAACGAATGAAGGCCTAGTCCAGAAGTTTGCTGATCTGATTTCCAAATGCTTTGTGCCTTTGGTAAGTATTTAGCCCAAATGCGTTATCTTCTTTTTGGAGTTGTTTTTCTGACATTTCTTGATATTAGTATCGTGACAGTAGAATTCATTAATAATAGCTTTATTGTTCAGGTCATTATCCTTTCATTTTCAACTTGGTTTGCATGGCTTTTGGCTGGGACGTTGCATGGCTACCCAAAATCTTGGTTCCCATCTTCCATGAGTAACTTCGAGCTTGCACTTCAATTTGGAATTTCCATCACTCTAATAGCCTGCTCTTGTGCTCTACAACTGGCAGCTCCAACTACCACTGTGGTTGCTAATGGAATTACTGAATCCCAAGGGTTACTAATAAAAGGTTACCAAGCTTTAAAAACTGCACATAAGGTAATTTGTGAAATTCATGTGAAGTTTCGCTACCTGTAGATGAAAATTTTAGCTACAAAGCTTTATTTATATCACTAAAGATCACTTCAAACAATCAATTTAATTTTAAATGTAAAATTCAAGCGTGCCCAAATTTTATGTTATGTCATATTAAGAAAAAAATAATAAATAAAAAATTCAATATACACTTTTCATTCTTTTTTTTTTCAGTTGGAGGGACATTCTAGATTATATTCATCTCAATTAATTCATCATAGTCATAAAGGATCTTTGGGTGACTAGCATCTTCCTTGCATACCTAGAGACTGCAAGCTTGCAATTTAATAGCCTTATGCTTGCTTCTGAGAAGCTGTTCATTCTATAGGTGGACCGCATTATATTTGGCAAGAGAGGGATTCTCACAAAACCAGTAGTTGACGACGTAAAGCTACTAACAAACATCGGTCTTCAAGAATTCCTTTTCCTCATTGCTGCAGTTGAGGTATGTCTTCTACATCTCAGCAAAACACTTACTCTTTGTGAGCAATTGTCTTTGTAATAAAAGCGCTGTTATGTAGCTCTGACATTGATAATGTTTGCATATGTCACTCTTAGATGAAAAGTGAGCACCCAATAGCCACGGCCATAGTGGAGTATGTCAAGAAATTCACAATTGACAAAGAGAATCCTGGCTGGCCAGAAGCTGAAGCATTCGGGAGCTTCGCTGGCCATGGAGTTGAAGGCAAAGTTCAAAACAAGGAAATAATTGTGGGAAATCATAGATTGATGTCGCTGAAGGGCATTGATATTCCATCGAATGCAAAAAAGGAACTTTCAGAAGCAGAAAAGAAGGGTCAAACTGGCATCCTAGTGTCCATAGATAGGGAAGTGGTTGCAGTTTTGGTCATATTTGATCAAGTTAAACCAGGTGTTAAAGACGTCGTTACCACTCTAAGGTCTATGAATATTAGAACTATAGTGGTGTCAGGGGATAATCGGAGAACTGCCGAATTTATAGCCAATGATGTTGGAATTGAAACTATTGTTGAAGATGCCACACCTGAGGACAAAGCAAAGAAAGTGCGGGAACTTCAGGTAAATGAAAAAACATTGCTTAACGTAACTTTTTGCATTGAATTCTCTCTCACGTGGAATCATAGTAGACGTGACAAATATGTGTCATGCTAAAACATAAAATTTCCATGTTTTCATTCTCAGGCTTCAGGATACACCGTGGCAATGGTAGGACAAGGCATCAGTGACTCACCAGCACTTAAGGCAGCAGATGTAGGAATTGCAATTGGTGCGAGTGCTAATGAGGCAGCTGATGTTGTTCTCAAGAAGTTAGAAGACGTGATAACAACACTTGATCTTTCCCGGAAAACCATACCACTTCTCCGTTTAAACAGTGTCTGGGCTTTGGTATACACTGTACTCGCTATCCCAGTTGCTGCAGGGGCTTTTATACCATTAAGTGGTTTTAGCTCAGTACCGTTGATTTCTGCTGCTGGAATAGCATCCTCATCTGTGGGTTTTCTTTTCAACATTCACATGTTGAAGAAGTACAAGAAACCCCGGAGTCTTGACATCCAAGAGCTGCGTGATATAAAGACCGAGTAATCAACAATCAGCAAAAAGTAATTTGTGGACCGAATAAGTGTCTCCATTTATGGAATCACTTTGACTTGTGTGATTGGCTGAATAGTTTCCGCGTATTTACTGTTGATTAGTGTGATTGAGGTTAACGTTCGTCGAGTCATGTGAGCAAGACCTTCAACGGCCAGGGTTGTTTCTTTCTTTTTCTTTTCGCTTTTGCCTATCTTCTATCACGTGTGTATCCAGAGGGGGGCTAGGGCTCCCTGGGACTTTACCTGGTTCCAGAATCGCCCTTTGTGCAGGACTGTGCCCTTTTGTTTGTTGACGATGAAGCTGGAACCAGTGCAGAGAAGACCAGTCGACGTGCGACTTTGCTTCCCTACCGAAGATAAGTGTTAGCTTTTCTGTTGCTCAAATAGAACGTTATAGAATTTTAAGTGAGTGTTTTCTGAAACCTTGAACTCTTGCTCTCACCCTATGGTATGAAGAATTGTTTGCCAGTGTTGTTCTATTCAAGATCTTTAAACTATTTGTGTTTTTATTAGATCTTTATCTGTGTTTGTGTTTGTGTGGTTGAAATCCCAGAAACTCTACGTGCTAAAATCTGTTAAGGGGTTTTGATTTTAAATATGAAAAGTATCAGCATAACAATCATTTTATATAACGCAATTTGTTTCTAACAAATTCACAACAATTAGTTTTTTCATTTCTTTTTTAGAAGAATTCTTTGTAAGAAGACATTCCCATGGATGCCAAGAGATCCAAAAAGCTAAAATTATTTTTCCCTTAAAAAATCACAAAATGGGTGAAATTTATATTTACATACTAATAACTTGATTAAGAATCTTTTTTAATTTGAAATATCCTTTTTTCTCAAGGATTAATTCAAGGAAAAATAGTAAGTTTTTCTAACACTTGAGAAAAGGGATGTGTTAAAAAAATATCATAGCTCTTAACAACCAATTTCAAGAGAGCCAGTGGCTTCATTTAGCACAACTTACGGTCAGAAAGCTACGATAAAACAAACTTACACCTTATTGCGCAAGACAGCGAGGAAGGCCCCATGTACATAAGGAAGCCGATTGGTGGCGTTCTTCAAGGATCCGGCGACGAGCGTGGAGGCGGCGGTAGCTTCCCGTGAGCGTTTTGGCTTGTGAAAACCGTTGGCAATAACTCGGTCGCCAGAAACCTGTTATGTCCTGCGTCTAAATACCCGAGAGCGTTCTTGTTTTCCATGTGTGTATACCTGTTTCTTCCTCCCTCCCTCTCTACCCAACTCTTTCCAGAGGGTTGGTGGTTCAAAATCTTTGAAGCTCTTTGCTTGTGAAAATGGAGATCTAAATAAGAGTAGGGAAAGGGCGGGTAAAGTCAAGGACGCAAGAGTTGTTTAAACAACCTCGAAAAGTCCCGGGCTGCCGCCTACATCATTTCTTTAACAACAACATCATTGAAATCTAAGCCATGAACAGGATCCATAGAATACCATGATGACACTTGCTTATGCTCTCTTTTTCTATCCTCAAGAGTTGTGCCTTGGCCTCCGATGTTGCGGGTTTTGTGGGCATCGCTTTTGTTTACAGGATAGTACTGTTCTTGAATTTGGGCGTCTTAAGGACTCTTACAGCCTGACAATTCAAATGGGATTGTCAGTTCCAGCGAGGCCACGTTGGTCAACATGCCAGTCATTATCCTAAAGCGTTGATCGACTTTAAATCCTAAAAGACCAAAAATTCCAAAAAGATATACTATGAAGAGTTTGCTGTAAATGCAAGTTGCGAAAGCAAAGCAAAACCAAGAAAGTTTATTTTAGTTCCGAAATGGCCTTTGGGCATCTGGAAAAGGCCACTACTAGTTGGGTATGGGGTAAGGTTTGACAATTTGTGCTGAAAAGTTGACAAAGACATTTTTCCTTTCCTTTTGAACTTATTTCTCTTCAGTAAATTTTGTTTAGAACCTCTATGAAAATAGTTGGTTAACAAAAATCTTGAGAGAATCCTCTACTTTTTTTAGCCTAGGCTTGGGTAGTTGAAACAAAACCACAAACTTATGATCGAGGCATGATGTTGATAGATGATAATAAATATAATTGTAACAAAGACAATAGTGAGAATCGTGAGACCGTTAATATGTGAATATAGTGATAATAAAAAAACTCAAACAAAAATTTCTTGTCAATTGCATATATATAGTTACATTATTTCTTCAACTTTAATAAATGACTTACTTGACCATATACTAAGGTAATTAAATAGCCTGAAAAGGAAAAGGTCTTAAAAGAAACTGATGTTAAAAGCTAAATTTCATTAAAGCAAAGGGCCTATTAATTTGACAGATTAACAATATGTGAGGGAAAGTTGACAGACAATTTTCCGTTCCTTTTGAACCTCTCCCAATTTTGTTCCGAACCTCTTTTTTTTTTTTTTTTTTTTACTACGGAGTTCTACAGTTCTATTCCTTAATCTTTCTTTTCTTATGAAGTATACATTTTACATTTCAACCAGACACTAGTGTCGGTTGAAGAAACTGCCTGGAAGTCAGGTTTATGTAATATTCCCAGAAAACTTCCAAGGAATATTTTAAATTTCAACAACTAATTATAATAATCCGCTCTTGGAAGTATTGTATTAGTTACCAAATGAATTATCAATCAGAAAGCGTGACCAATGCCTGTTTCATTCCTGTTACTTTTCTCCAGCTAATTATTAGTTTAAGCTAATCTCTCGTCTTCTCACCTAATTATGACTTGGAAGTGACTATGAACCAAGCGAAGTCTACCTTTACATGATAAATTTCTTGGAATGTTGTCTTGCCTTCCATAACAGGCCACCGCACTTCAATTTTGTGTCAGATATGTATGAAGCGTGGACATAATGGTCTTCAGTGCCGATCATAGCTTTTAGTAAGAGGAAATACTGAAGGCACTCTCATCCATGCAAACTACAAACCCCACTGATGAGGAATGGATCCGCCGATATTACTGCCGACATCGTGAATGAAGTAGTTAAGCACTAAGACACTGTTCCTTATTCAGGTTTGGCAAATATAAGAGTTGAAAATGGGGACCAGATTCCCATTACATAATCAAATATTAGAAAATCCTAATAAGTAAATTATCAGTGAACATTACTTTTTAAATTAAGAATGTTTTGTTCCAATTAAAATTATTTTTAAATTAAGAATATTCTGTATCCCAATAAAAGGAAATATTGGTGCCAAATATCGATGTTATGCTTAACTATGGAAAACTAATCACATTTGTATATATTATTTTACAGATTTTGAGAGATATGTAGGTGTTATGTTTATATCTAATCTTACTCTCTCTTATAATAATGGCTCTTATAAATAAAAGTTAGGAGCCAGATTATCTTTAGTTAGAATAAAAATTTCTATAAAAAATTTCTATAGTATATTGTAGAAATTATTATAAGAAAACAAAAACAAAAGTATGAAGAACAATACAAAGAACAATATGAAGAACAATATGAAGAAAGTAATTTATATTTTCTTGGAAGAATTGTGAGTACACTCCAATCATCTTTTTATAGTGATCGGAAAACAAACATAAATCATTTCAACTTGATTTGCATGGTCATTATCCTTTCATTTTCAACTTGGTTTGCATGGCTTTTGGTTGGGATATTGCATGCCTACCCAAAATCTTGGCTCCCATCTTCCATGAGTAACTTTGAGCTGGCACTTCAATTTGGAATTTCCATCACTCTAATAGCCAGCTCTTGTGCTATAGAACTAGCAGCTCCAACTATCACTATGGTTGCTAATGGAATTGTTGAATTCCAAGGGTTAATGATAAAAGGTGGTCAAGCTTTAGAAATTGCACATAAGGTAATATATGAAATTCATGTCAAGTCTGCTACTTGTAAATGAAAAAAAAATAGCTATAAGGCTCCATTTATATCACTAAAGATCACTTCAAACAATCAACTTAAGTTTAAATGTAGAATTTAAGTGTGCCTAAATTTTATATCAAGTCACGTTAAGAGAATAATAAAAAGATAAATTCAATATACACTTTTTTTTTTTGTTGAAATCTAAGTTTGTATTAATAAAAAGTAGTATACAAAAATATAGGGTGCCTAAATTTTATGTGATGTCATATTAAAAAACTAAATAAAAATAAATAAATTCAATATACACTTTTCATTTTTTTTCTTACATTGGAAGGACATTCTAGATTATATTTGTCTCAATTAATTCATCATAATCATAAAGCATATTTAGGTGACTTAAGGAAAGCATCTTCCTTACATACCTGGATATTGCAAACTTGCAATTTAATAGCCTTACCCTTGCTTCTGAGAATCTGTTCACTCTATAGGTGGACCGCATTATATTTGGCAAGAGAGGGATTCTCACAAAACCAGTAGTTGACGATGTAAAGCTACTAACAAACATCGGCATTCAAGAATTCCTTTTCCTCATTGCTGCGATAGAGGTAGCTCTGACATTGATAATCTCAGCAAAACACTTACTCTTTGTGAGCAATTGTCTTTGTAATAAAGCGCTGTTATGTAGTTCTGACATTGATAATGTTTGCATATGTCACTTTTAGATGAAAAGTGAGCACCCAGTAGCCATGGCCATAGTGGATTATGTCAAGAAATTCACAATTGACAAAGAAAATCCTGCCTGGCCAGAAGTTGAAGCATTCGGGAGCTTCGCTGGTCATGGAGTTAAAGGCAAAGTTCAAAACAAGGAAATAATTGTGGGCAACCATAGATTGATGTCGCAGAGGGGCATTGATATTCCATCGAATGCAAGAAAGGAACTTTCAAAAGCTGAAGAGATGGGCCAAACTGGCATCCTAGTGTCCATAGATAGGGAAGTGGTTGCAGTTTTAGTCACATTTGATCAAGTTAAACCAGGTGCAGGAGAAGTCATTACCACTCTAAGGTCTATGAATATTAGGACCATAATGGTGACAGGTGATAACTGGAGAATTGCTGAATTTATTGCGAGTGAAGTTGGAATTGAAACTCTTGTTGCAGATGCCACACCTGAGGACGAAGCAAAGAAAGTGAGGGAACTTCAGGTAAATAAAAAAAACATTGCTTACGAAAATTTTTGCATTGAATTCTCTCTCAAGTGGAATCATAGTAGACATGTGCCAATTTCGTGTCATGCTAAAACATAAAATTTCCATTTTTTCATTCTCAGGCTTCAGGCTACACCGTGGCAATGGTAGGACAAGACATGAATGACTCACCAGCAATTAAGGCAGCAGATGTTGGAATTGCAATTGGTGCTAATGCAAATGAGGCAGCTGATGTTGTTCTGAAGATGTTAGAAGACGTGATAACAACCATTGATCTATCCCGGCAAACCATACCATTTCTCCGTTTAAACATTCTCTGGGCTTTGGCATACACTATACTCGCCATCCCAGTTGCTGCTGGGGGCTTTATACCATTAACTGGTTTCCGCTCAGTACCATTGATTCTGCAGCTGGAATAGCATTCTCGTTTGTGGGTGCTCTTTTCAGCATTCACATGTTGAAGAAGTACAAGAAACCCCGGAGTCTGGACATCGAAGGGCTGCGTGAGATAAAGACCGAGTAATCAACAATCAGGATCAAGTAATTTGTGGATTGAATAAGTGTCTCCGTTAATGAAATCACTTTGACTTGTCTGATTGGGGTCGACATTCGTCGTATCATGTGAACAAGACCTTCAACGGCCAGGCTTGTTTCTTTCTTTGTCTTTTAGATTTTGCCTATCTTCTATCACGTGTGCACATGGAAAAGGGGGCTAGGGCTCCATGGAAATCAATCGGTTGGCAGGAACCTCTTCTGTCTGAACGTGTTCTTGATTTGCATGTGTATATGCCTGTCTCTCCCTCTCCCTCTCCGCCCAAGTCCAAAGGGTGTTAGAAGGTTGCTGGTTGAAAATCTTCAAGCTCTCTGCTTGAAAATGGAGTAAGATTTAGATAAGAATGGGAAGGTGGGGGGAAATCAGAGTCTGAAGAGATGTTTAAACAACCACAAAAAAACCTCTTGCGATTGGGTCATGACCGGTGACCTACAGAATAAAATATAGTGCCATTTTGTGTGTCTATTTTTTCTATTTCGTGTACCAGTAACCTACAGAATAAAATATATTGTCACTTGCCATGTTGTCTTTTTCTATTTCTCAATAATTGTACCTTGGTTTGGGCTTTGCTGGCTTTGCCGGCATCGCTGTTCTTGAGTCTGGGCGTCGCAAGAGCTCTCACTGCTTGACGATCCAAATGGGATTGTTCAGTTCCAGCCAGGCTCAGCCAGCAAACAAAACCAAGAAACTTTGGAATACTTGTTTAATAGGTTGGAAATGGCTTTTGAGCCCAAGGGAAAGGCCACCACTCGTTGGGTATGAGGTAAGGTTTGACAATATGTGCTGGCAAGTTCACGAAAACATTTTTCCATTCCTTTTGAACCTCTTCTTCTTTGGATTAGTTTGGTTTGGAACATCTTTAGAGTTCTATTGTTCTCTTATGGAGTATACATTATACACTAAAAGATAGTCATTTTCAATAACCTAAATGAATGAAAAGATAATACTTTTAGAAGTGAACCATGTTGCTGGATGTGTACATTTGAAAAAGCTGGATATTTTATAGAGCACAGTATTAATTCTAAGGACTAAATTTCCTAACGTAATTTAAATAGCGTGATTATGTAATTGTATTCCATGTACTGACTTGAAGAATTTGTTTGTGTTGAATAATTCCATATAAACAATCTTTTGTCTATGAAAATGATGTTGATTTCAGTTTACAAACAATAAAAACTTGACACGTTAAATAATAGTACCATTGCATTGAACAAGAAAAATTGCTAATTGTTTTAGAGAACACAATTTTTTTTCTAATTGAGTGACATTTCTTTCTATATGAGCTATTTTTTTTTGGCTACAAATCCTACAGTACATAGTAACATAGTACTAACACCCCAATCAAAACAATTGATGAAAGTGATTTTAAATGGAAAAACCTCTTTTACAAAACAATCAATTTTTTTTAATAAAGATGCAAAAAATATTTCTCTTTCTTTTAAGTGTGCCTTTACCCATCTATGACTCCGTGATTAAAAAAAAAAAAAAAAAGACTCCATGAAAAGTTTAAAAATATACTATTCCCCTAATAAGTGTCATAATTGTCTCTATTATGCTATTTTAACAATCAATCATATTTAATGGAAACTTTTCTTTTCATAAACAAATGCAAAAGCTATAAAAAAAAAAACAAAAAAAATACCCTAGAGATATTTAGAGTTGTTCTATAACCAACTTACAGTCACGAAGGTAGGATAGAACAAGCCCTTACCCCATCTCCACACTGATTTGCATCCTTCTTTATTGTTAAAATTTTTGAGAGACGATTAAAAATTGAATATTATTTCAACAAAGTGCCATTGTAAATTCTATACAGAAATGCGCAATCTAACTGTTAACCAAAGTTCAAGGCTAGGCTTTTTACGAAAGTCATCGCAGGAGAAGGATCCTAGCCCTTTGCAAATTGACTCATTTTCATTTTAGGGAGTTGGCTGTGCGGTGAAGTTCTGTTTTAACTAATAGTTTTGACACTACTTTATTATCTCTGATTCAAAAATTATTTATTTGATTCAAAAAGTGTTTATTTGTTTTTAAATTTTTAATTACCTATTTATTTGTTTACACTTTCTCTAGGTAGAAGAATCTTCTTTTCAACAAGTTAAAATTTGGACAAAGGAGTGGAATTGTAACCTCTTATTATTATTATGCTTGATTTTTAAAAGGTCAACGTCAAAAAGAACAAATAATACAATTTTTTAGGATTCAAGATTGCATGACAAGGAAAATTGACGAACTTTTTAGATTCGTTTAAACAAAAGAATCTTTTTTTCTTTCGTCCTTTTATTTCTCTTTTAGCTCAAGTCTATCTTATCATCTCATTACAACTCAAAATTCATGCCATAGTCTTCTTCCTCCATAGTGGTAGATTGAGTGTTGTAGGTTTCATCGTCCTTAAAAAAAAGAAAGCCTTGGAGAGAGCCCTTGAAGCTTCCGTATGATTCTTCTTAGTACGACGTAGAACTTCTTGCGAGGCATCAACATCAACTCCGGTGCAACAATAGCTCATGGCTATTGGAACACATTGTTGCAGAAGTGACCCATCACATGAACATATAGACTCATAGATCAAACCACAAACATACAAGAGACACAAAATTTAGGAAATTCGGACCAACACAATGTCCTACGTCCCCCGTCACCAGTGCAGCTACCGGCTCCTTTTCCTCTTATTAGATTTCTTCATGAGAATACAAAGGTGTTGATTACAAGATGCACACTCATAGTTCTCACACAACTATTCTCAATAGTCATAGCAACTCACTTGACTCTCTCTTAGCTTGTGGCTACTACACAAAGTAGCACTCTTTGGTTGCCGCCATCATGAAGCATAACCCTCTATCTTTTTGGCCCTTAGAGTTTTCCTATGGTCTTCCCCTTTTATACTAGCACCAAAAAGAGTCCTAGTTGGATACTATTAGAAGTCTTAACCAAATACCACTAAAAATCATAATCAATACAAAAGAGAATAATTCTTAGAATATTCCTATAACATACATGGAATATATCTAAGCCTACTAATTTTCACTCCAATTCTAATACACATGTAGGTAGGTAACGTAACTTGTTAGGTTGCGATGCATGACCTCTGCCATCAAGATAAGCCTCTCGTGGAGCTTAATGTAGCCACCAAAATGAACAATTTTGACAACCATGTTCTTTGTGCTACTTATGCATAGCTAGCCTAAAATGGTTGTAGATTCTATTCCACGAGGATAGGGAAGGAAGGAGAGTAATTAGCACTTGTAGATTGGGCCATAAGTAACTGTTTTTTTCTTAGGATGGTCAAGAATATCCCTTAAGGATTCTCCTGTCACCAATTAGAAATTTACTTTTATCCCATGACTTTTTAGGTTCTATCATTGTGACAATGTTAGCTTTTGACATCAAATGACTTAATTAGCCTTATATCAATAATTTGTCACTTACAATCTCAAAAATGTTTCATCCTCTCTCTTGGCCCCCAAAGCTTTACATGAAATACATATGACATTTAACTTTACAAGATTTAGATTTACTTGCATGTTTGATGTTAACAAAGGTAGTAACTTTGTTCTTGTTGGAGCAATTCAACCAAATATATTGTCTATATATAGATCGAACACATAAATCATGAAAACAAACACTTCCAAGCATAGAAAATTTAAAAGGTTCAGAATATTATAATGTCCTATGTCTCCTATAGTTTATCCTCATTAGATTTTTTTCATATTTTTCACCTCCTTAAATAAATATCTCATGGATTATCTTCATCAATTAGAATTTATAAAAGGGTTTCTCTCCAACAATTAGCTCTTTATGGAGACTCTTTCAACTCATTCACTAGGTTTCATTATACTTCCTCTATTTATAGAGAAACTTTAAAGAAATCCTAGTCAAATATTACTAGGAAAACCTACTTCCACAAAAAGATATGAATCCTAGTCAGATACTACCAAAAAAACCCACTACAACTAAAAGATATTTTCTCGTTCTACAATTACATAAAAATCTCTAATTATAATTACAACCATACCCTTTAACCTAATTGCAACACAACTAGAAGATATTTCATGGTTCTACAGTTGCATAAAGATCTCTGATTGTAATTACAACCATACTATTTAACGTAATTGTTTCACCAATCCTAACAATCTCTCCCTTTGAACAATTTGGTGCAACATCCATGCATTAAGGGAAAGTATAGAAAATCTCATCAAATACATCAACTACACAACCACAATATTTAGAAAGAGATTGATTGGAAAAAAATTCTTTAACTTCCATAGTTATAATCTTTAGATAGAAAAAGACTAAAGAAACTCTGTTCAACCACAATCTTTTTAATAAAGAAAGATTTGATGAACTCTTTTCAAAACAAGCCCTCATCAATTGTGTTATTTTATCTCTTCTTAAACCACAGATCTCTTAGGTCAGACCTTTTTAGACACTTCTTCTATAGCCTCTTACAGGTTACACCTTTCATAGGGTTTCTTTCTAGGCATCTACATATCTTCATAGACTTCTTTTATCCAAATTTTGGGTCTTCCACAATAATTGAAACCTCTATTCAAAATCCATCCATCGAATAGTCCATCTCCTATCCAAAATTGTTTGTGTTTCCTTAGAATTAACCATTGGAGTATCCCACAGCTCATCTAGATATCGATTAACTTGAAAATTTCAAAATTTTTACTTCATCAATTATGTTAATATTGGAGCATCACAAACTCTCCCTTAATCATCAATCCATCTTCAAACAAATTGTTGCCTGAATGCTCCCTCTATAGCCCTACAAAAGAATTTTTTTTTTTCTTTGGCTCATGCACCTCACTCACGTTGGTTGTGCATCTAGCGTGTGGATCTCCCATGCATCTCCTACGCGTGGGACTGTATCTTTTACAACCTTTGTCTGCCTAACCCGAATTCAGCCCATTGACGACCCATTCTTCAATTCACCATTTTCCACCACTAATTAGCGTAATTTGCCACCACGAATGAACTTATAATTACTAAATGTATCATTTCCTATCTTCATTGTCATCTTCACTATTACCAGCAAGGTTGCAAACCTAACCCACATTTTCCAGCCAAACTTTGCCATCATTTGTAGTTCTTCCTCTTAGGTTAGAATCGGGATCCTCCACAATTCATTCAGTCACCCTTACTTTACCTCTACAAGCCATAAATTGACACCAATCTACAAAGAAAAATCCCACTATTCATCGGCCACCAAAATGGGTTCTTGGGTTTGGGCATGACCCAACCCAATCCAAAAGCCCAACTTGATTTGGTCCATTTCCAATGGACTCAACCCAACCTATAATCCAAATCCGCATCCATCTACACATGGCCTAGATGTCTACGACCTACATCCACAATCTGAGTTCACAATCCAAGTACAAGGCGCTTCAAAATTGTCTAGCATGATCCATGTGCCCGATCCATATTCTCCAATTCGGGTCCCAAATTAGGTCCCATGACCTGGCTTTAAGCTTCATCGGCTATCGGGTGAAGTATTGTTTCCTAGTGTTGTTCTATTTAAGATCTTTAAAATATTTGGGTTTCTTAAAAATCTTTTTAGTTATTCTTTTGTTTATGCGTTTGAAATCCTATAAATTTTGTGCTAGACTCTATGAGGGATTTTGGTATTAAACATGTAAGGTATCAACACAACAATCATTTTACATGTCGAAATTTATTTCTACCAAATTAATGACAATCAATTTTTCCATTTCTTTCTTAGAAGAATTCTTTATAAAAGCACATTCCCATGTATGCCAAGGGATCCAAAAAGAAAGGGAAAAAAAATCATCTCATTTCACCTACCTTTTAAAAATCATTGACAGAGAATAATTTTAAACTCATTCATAAAAACTGAAATTTCTTTCCTATAAAAAATCTAACACTTGAGACAAGATGTGAGCAAGAGGATTCATTTAGCACAACTAACAGTCAGGAAGCTATAATTAAACGAGCCTTGTACCTTATTGCTCGAGATAGCGGGGACAACCTCTTCTTAGTGGTCTTTGTTAAGAGAGAGTCAGTCCCACATTAGAACAAAGACTCAAGCATCTACGCCTTATAAGGCGTGGGCTACCTCTTACTACTATTCATGAGTTTTGGTAGGCCTAGGCCCATTCTTACATAATATTAGAACCAGGTTACTTTGTTATTGATAGTAATGAACTAGGCCCCCCTTCGTAGGAAACCCAAAAATGTGAGACTGCGAGCAAATGTTAAGAAAGAGTTAGTCCCACATTGGAATGATGACTCAAGCATATGTGTCTTATAAGAAATGGGCTACCTCTTATTACTGCTCATGAGTTTTGGTAGGCTTGGGGCCATTCTTACAATCTTTTTCAAGGATCACACCAAAGTGTGGAAGCAGCGGTAGCTTCCCATGAGCATTTTGGCTTGTGAAAAGCAATAACGGCAACTTGGTTTCCATGAACCTCTTATGTCTGAATGGGTTCTTGCTTTCCATGTGTATATGCCAATCTCTCCTTCTCCCTCTATGGCACTATATTTTACTTTATCGATCACTGGTCATGACCTAGAATTCAATATATTTAGTGTAAAAGAAATGCCGTTGAACCAATCCTAGGAGTTTTTCGTGGTTGTTTAAACACTCTTCAAACTTTGATTTTACTTCTTTCCTTTCTTATCCAGATCATGCTCCATTTTCAAGCTAAGAGATTCAAGATTTTCTTCCATGTCCACTTTTTCTATTTCGTGGACTAGTAACACTGAGAATAATTGTCATTTGCATGTTCTCTTTTTCTATTTCTCAATAATTGTGCCTAGCCTTGGGCTTTGAAGGTTTTGTCGGCATCACTTATGTTCACATGACAATCCTATTCTTGGATATGGGCGTCGCAAGAGCTCTTATGGCTTGACGATCCAAATGGGATTGTCAATTCCAGACAAGCCCAGTTGATCATCATGACAATCGTTATCTCAATCAGGTTTATTGGCCCGTGTTGATTGTCTATCAAGGCTGAAAAAATAATACCCAAAAGGTATAATAGAAGAGCTAGCTGCAAATGGGAGTTGCTAAAGCAAGCAAAATTAAGAAAGTTTATTTTAATCCAAAAATGGCTTTTGGCCCTTTGGAAAGGCCATCACTAACTGGGTAAGAGGTACGGTTTAACAATTTGCGCGGGAAAGGTTGACAGACATTCTTCCAATCCTTTTGAACCTCTTATTCTTTGGATAAGTTTTGTTTGGAACCTTTATTTCTTTTTACTTTAGAGTTCTACAGTTCGATTCCGTAAAATTTTCTTTTCTCACGTACTATACATTATACACTTAAAGATAGTCTTTTTCAATAATCTAAATAAATGGAAAATATACTTTTCTATTTTAATATTTAATAATAACCTTTCTACCAAAAAAGGATAAAGGAATGGAAAAGATAAGGTCTTTAAAATTGAACCATGTTGTTAGATGTGTATAGTTGAAAGAGCTAGATGTGTTATAAAGCACACTATTAATTCTAAGGACTAAATCTTCTAAGGTTTAAATAGTATGATTATGTAATTGTATTCCATGTACTGACTTGAAGAATTTGTTTGTGGTGAATAATTTCATGTAAACAATCTTGATGTTAACTTTAGTTTACAAACAACAAAAACTTGACATCTCAAATAATAGTATCATGGCATTGAACAAGAAAACTTGCCAATTGTTTTACATAACACAAAATTTTTTCTAATTGAGTGAAATGTCTTTTTATATGAGCCATTTAATTTTGGCTAAGAATCCTAGACTACGTAGTAACTCCAAACAATTGATGAAAGTGATTTAAAATGGAAAAACTTCTTCTACAAAAAAAATGAAGTTTTTTTATAAACATGCAAAAAATGTTTCTCTTCCTCTTAAGTGTGCCTTTACCTAATCCTAATCAATGTCATACTTATTGTTCAATGAAATTCTACATACAAGTATACATGTCGAACAAATAATATAATGATAAGTATGAATATCGTCACACAAATACTGATATTTACTAAACTAACTAATTAATAATGGTGAACAATTTCTAAAGCTTATCTAACAAATTGAAATGGTAAAACATTGATTAATTAAATTTAACCTAAACTTGATTAACAAAGATGCTAGAGCGTCCAATTTCACCTAATTACTAAATACAAATGTTTATCATCTATGCTGGCAAGATTAATTTTACTCATGTGATGGCAAAATTTTCAAACTTATTCACTATCCTATGTCTAGGTATAGCAAACCTACTTAACTCATTAATTCACTATGAGTCTACATATGAATTAAATAAACTAAGTGCATTAAGATATGTGAATATTCGAGTTTGCAACTAAAGCCACACAAATCATATAGTATAGTTGTATCTATATTAATCTATGATTGCATATTACAAAAAGCAATTATATGTTATCTTCTATTGGTCTCTAACATGCAAATTAAATCGTTTAAGTGATAGCTAATCACCTAAAAGTATTCAATTTCGTAATATGCAACTTCACATTCATAAAATATCTCATATAACATAAATAATCATAACATTCCTACTTCATAATAAAGTTACATCGTAACTCTAACAAACTAAACTAAAACGACATATTTACATAAACTAAATTAATGCAAAAATGTGAACAAAACATTCTAGAATTTAAAAACATTAAATTTGTCACCAAATGTCTCCAAATCACAAAATAGGTTGCACAAATCTGCACATTAGGAGGTGGAGAAGAAGCTGTCTGAAGAAACAGAGAGAAAACAAGCTGCCACGCGCCGCCACGCGCCACCGACACGCACTGTCACGCGACGGTTCCACGCGCCGCCGTGAGCCGCCATGCGCCGCAGCCATTCTGCACAGAGAGCGCCGGAAAATACAGATCTACTAAAAACCCACGCAGATCTGCAGAGACGAAGCCCAAAATTGCCGGATCTACGCCGGAGTTGAACGCAGAAAGCGTCCTCGCCGGAAACGAACGTTCGGACGGTCAGCTGTCGCGTGACCGTCGCGTTCTCACAGAGTCCTGTGCTCTCGCGCGCGGCCTTCGTTTCCGGCGAGAAGTTACCTGACTCCGGCTTCCCGACCAGTCCGATCGCCTTTTTTTTTCTTCTTCCCTCTCCTCTTGTTTCACTTCTGCCCGATAATGTACCCCCGAATATTCACGACCCACTACAAAAATCCTCCGGTCCCACGTGTTTCCTTCTCTTTTCCTTGTCTTTTTCTTTCATAATTCACCCGGTTTGGTTCTTTTTGTCTATTTCTCTTTCCTCGCCTGTGCATGCTCTTTGCTTATTTCCTTTTCACTCTTTTCTCTTTATCTTTTGCTTCATTTCTCTTATTTTTCACCTATTTTGAGTTTGCCGCATAAAATTATAAAATATACATGAATACAATAAAATATAATTATAATTTAATAAAAATTATATTAAATATTACCTAAAATACTAATAATAACTCTATAAAATATAAAATTATCACTTATCTATAGTATGCTATTTTAACAATTAATCATGTTTAATGGAAACCTTTCTTTTCATAAACAAATGCAAAAACTTAAAAAAAAAAAACACTAAGAGTTATTTAGAATTTTATTATAACCAATTTACAGTCATGAAGGTAAGATAGAACAAGCCTTTGCCCCATACACTGATTTGTATCCTTCTATATTGATAAAATCTTTGAGAGATAATTAAGATTTTAATATCATTTCAACATAAGTGCCGTTGTAAGCCCATTTTAGTAATTGTCTTAAACGTAACCCTATTGTTTGTTTTTACATTGTACATGAAATATAGAACCAGTTTGAGCCCAATCCCAGCCCTTCAATCCTTCCTCTTGTGAAGCTGAATTTTCGCAAGAAACAAACAAGAAATAGAATAAAATACAAAAAGCTTCCCCTCTACAGCTTGAGACAACACTCTCCCCTGTAATACAATCGTCACTCATCCCCAACAGTGGCAAAAGCGCTTTTAATCTTTCCATATAAGGAAAGCTAGGGAATACGTTTAAAACCAAGTATTACAATATTATATCGTTGGTAATTTGATAACGGTCCAATGTTCAGGAAATAAAATAAGATTTAAATAATAATAAACTATTTCAAGACAACCAAAATCCAATGGATGAATTAAATGATTCTTTTCATGAACAATTAGCCGACATTAAACTGACAACCAATAGTTGTTAACCCACTTCCATCCACATCCTGAACTGTAGATTAAGTCACGGATTATCCGAGTTAAAGATCAAGAAACTCCCACGTCATGGTTGTGGAATTTCATGTAACAGTTTCACAGAAAATCCATTCCATCGTGGGTGCCAGCATGATTCTCCAGAGGAACTGTGATCCATTAACGGCAAAAAACAACTGGCAGGTGAATTTTGTTACAATCGTTCAAAGTATATGTGGACTTGAATTCAATGAAGTACAACAAACCCACATGTTTCTATGATTTGACCACACACGTATGTAATGGGTTCTGCCGACCACTTTTAGGCACTAGATTTAAGCTCCGAACTTGGTTACTTTGGCAGTGGAGATTTGTACTAGGAAATGCTCTGCTACAAGCGGCGTTGAATCTTTCCGATGGCAGTTTTTGGAAGAGAGTCGGTGATGAACACCTTCTTAGGGACCTTGAAAGCTGCTAGATTCACATAAACACGGGTCTACCCACCGACCCGGGTTTGTGCCCGCCGTCTTCCGGTAGCGGGTTCGTTGACATTTGATGAGAAGCCTCGGTCATCGCATTAGCCTCCAAAAACCCTTCATTTCATATAATGATAAAAACTGTTGAAAGAATAAAGAAGCAATTTCCGAAGTCCATGCTAGTCATCCTTTACCTAACACTTAGATTGGAAATTTGGATTGTAGAGTATTACTTAAGGTTATTGAAATATTGTCTTAAAGTTATAGTGATACCCAACTTATCTTGGCATGTAAGAATCGGTTGATTCCTTAGTCATATAAAAGAGAGAAACTTGAGAACATGTATAATTAATTTGTGTATGCCTCTTTTATTTTTGTTAATTGGAATAAAAAATAATATAATTGTTAAGAAAATTGCTAACTTTAGAGGTATCACGGTTTAAGTTATTAAAAGACTTATAAAAAATTGAATTTTCATATAAAATTTTCTTCAAAATAGTTGAATCTTTTTATTAAATATATTTAGTGTGTCTAACGACTCGAAGAGACTATATTTGACATGGTATATTCTTGTGTTTGATGGTTGTTATATATATATGTATGAACTTAAAGAAACAGAAAAGGACAAGCTCTAAGTTATCGTCATTGATTTTAAACATTTTGTAGGTAGAGACAATACGTGAGACCATTGAACGTGCTGGATTTCCAGCCACGTTGCTCAGGGATTACAAAAATGGGAGCTCCACTAAAAAATGCGAAATTCACATATATGGAATGCGTTGCAACTCTTCCCCCGCCATTGTATCAGCAAACGAAGAAGCGGAAGTTAATAATAATCCCGAGGCCGTAAGCTATACTCAACCACTGCAAGCCACAGAAGACGCTGGATTTGAAGCCGAGCATTTAAGTACTGAGGAAGACGTAAGAAAGATAGAGCTCAAAGTTGATGATATAGACACTGATCACACCGCGAGGATGATCGAAGAGTTCCTCCAAACACTTCAAGGCGTTCAAGAGATAGCCATATCTCCTGAACTCAACAAAATTTCCATTTCTTACTTACCAAATATGATAGGTCCCAGAACTTTTATAAGTGTTATTGAGTCGATTGGGAGTGGGGATTTGAAAGCAACGATCTCCCCCAGAGGAGGAAGGGAAGCTCATCGACAGAAGGAAGTTCAACGATATTATATAACCTTTTCTAGGAGTTTGGTTCTTAGAATTGTGGGGTTCTTAACATCTATACTTCTGATGTATATCCCTGTAACTAAACATGTACTGGATATAAAACTAATCAACTCGTTGAGTGTTGGTATGGTTCTCGGGTGGGTGCGGTCTACTCCAGTTCAGTTCATTACAGGGAGAAAAATGTATATTGAAGCCTACAAGGCTTTGTGCCATGGTGCTGCAGATATGGATGTGCTGATAGTCTTGGGAACAAATGCAGCCTACTTCTATTCTGTCTACGTATCATTAAGGGCTGCTTACTCTAAAGATTTCAAGGCCACCGACTTCTTTGGGATTTGCTCAATACTTATTACATTTATTCAACTTGGGAAGTCCCTAGAGGTTTTTCCCAACGGAAAGACATCGGAGGCCATTTCCAAGATTATCAACTTGGCACCTGAAAAAGCAACATTGTTGAATCTGGACGATGAGGGAAATGTGATAAATGAGCAAGAAATTGATAGTCGGTTAACAGAAAAGAATGACACCATTAAATATATCCCTGGAGCCAAAGTAGCTTCAGATGGTTATGTTCTGTGGGGGGAAGGCCATATAAATGAGAGCATGGTAGCAGGAAAAGCAAAGCCCGTGGCAAAAAGTGGAGGAGACAGTGTGATTGGAGGAAGTAAGATAGAGTATGGCGTATTTTACATCCGAGCAACACAAGCAGAATCAGAGAGTGCTATTTCACGGATTGCTCGACTAGTTGAGTTGGGGCCAGTGCCAAAAGCTCCTCTCCAAAAGTTTGCAAACCGCATTTCCAAATACTTTGTGCCTCTGATAAGGATTAGAACAAATGCTTTATTATTTTCTTTTTGTGGGGATTGTTTTTCTGACAATAGATGTCATCAATGATAGCTTTATTTTGCAGGTCATGATCCTCTCATTTTCAACTTGGTTTTCATGGTTTTTGGCTGGCACGTCGCATGGTTACCCAAAATCTTGGGTACCATCTTCCATGAGTTGGTTTGAATTTGCACTTCAGTTTGGAATCTCCGTCATGCTCACCGCCTGCCCTCCGCCTGCCCTTCTGCTCTAGGCCTAGCAACTCCGACTGCTGTTATGGTTGCCTCTAGAGTAGGTGAATCTCATGGAGTGTTGATTAGAGACAGCCAGGCTTTAGAAACTGCACACAAGGTAACATGGAAATTCATGCTAAAGTTAGAGACATTAAAAGAAAATTTTGAAAATAGGATTCTATGAATATTGAATATTTAGCATTCAACTTCCAACAATCAACTTGATCTAAATTAAAATTCAATCTTGTTTTAGATGCTGCTGTATTAAAGCAATGAGAACTGCTTGTCACCGTTGCTTCTCCGATACTTTTCCCCCTTTATAAGTGAAAATTTTCTATTTTTAGCTTCAGTGGCCAATAACATGAGAAAATGAAACCAGTAATTTTGAAACTACTTGAACTGGGAGTACTTCTAGGTTATGTTCGTCCAGAGTAATTCATGGTAGCCATAAATTTTCAAATCTACGTACTTGAGGAGAGCATCTTCCCTGCATATCTGGCTACGAAGTTTGCAACTAACAGTCTTAGATTTGGTTCCTGTGTGGCTGATTATCTTGTAGGTAAATTGCATTATATTTGACAAGACTGGGATTCTCACTATTGGGAAACCAGTCATCGTCAACACACAAATCTTGAAAGACATGGTACTTCGAGAATTCTATATACTCGTTGCTGCAACTGAGGTATGCCTTCTTTTTATTTACCCAGCATTCGCTCTTCGAGAGAGCTTGTCTTTGCGAACAAAGCGCCAATTGATTATGTTTCGGTATGTCGGTCTAAGGTAAATAGTGAGCACCCAATAGCCAAGGCCATAGTGGAGTATGCCAAGAAATTCTTGGAAGATAAAGAGGATCCCATCTGGCCTGAAGCACAAAACTTCATCTCCATTGTTGGTCATGGAGTTAAAGCCATTGTTCAAGACAAAGAAATAATTGTGGGCAACAAAAACTTGATGCTGAAGCACAACATTTCCATACCATTGGATGCAGAAGAGAAACTTTCAGAAGCTGAAGGGATGGCTCAAACTGGCATCCTAGTGTCCATAGACAGGGAAGTGGCTGGAGTTTTAGCCATATCTGATCAAGTTAAATCAGGTGCTAAAGAAGTCATTGCCACTCTAAAGTCTATGAAAATTATGAGCATAATGGTGACAGGTGATAACCAGGGAACTGCCCATTCTATTGCCAAGGAAGTTGGAATCGAAACTGTTGTTGCAGAAGCCAAACCAGAAGATAAAGCAGAGAAAGTAAAGGAGTTTCAGGTATGTTTCTCATTGAATTCAAGCACGCGTGGAAGCACGGTGGACACCTACCATAGTTGTCATATCCTAGAGGACCAACCTAAGTTTTCTCTTGAGATATCCTAGAAGTGTTGACTCATTCAATTATATTGTCTTCTTAAGAATGAAGTTGATAAAAGACCACATCTCTGCTGCCATGAATATGTTTTTGCTACTTCGGACAGCCATAGGCCTAGTCCGAGTGCAGGTGTACCTGTATGCTCAAAGACTTCAGTTATTGTAAAACATATAATTTCTTCGTTTTCATCCACAGGCTTCAAATTACACTGTGACAATGGTAGGAGATGGCATCAACTATTCTCTAGCACTTCTGGCAGCAGATGTTGGAGTGGCAATCGGAGCAGGCGCAAATAATGCTATTGAGGCGGCTGACATTGTTCTCATGAAGAACAACTTGGAGGATGTGATAACAACAATGGACCTTTCCAAGAAAACCTTGTCACGTATTCGTCTAAACTACTTTTGGGCTTTGGTATACAATCTACTTTGCATCCCAGTTGCTGCCGGGGCCCTTTTCCATTAATTGGTTTTCGTGTTCTGCCATGGATAACTGAAGCTGTTATGGCCGCATCTTGTGTCAGTGTTATTTGCAGCTCCCTCATGCTAGAGAATTTCAAGGGACCCAAAAAGTTGGATAACCTAGAGATACATGGAATGAGGATCGAGTAATTCTCAGACTGACAGTGGCTCGATTTATGAAAGAAATATAAATAATGGGATTAGTTGGTTGGTATTATATGTGTTCATAAGAATAATTGGTCTTTTCTTTAATGAATAGTTTGATCTATAATATGTTTCTGTCATAATCACGTTGACTTCATAAATACTCTACGTTTTTTAAGGAGTAAAACATTTTTATCTACCACTCTTTTTAAACGACTCTTTGTCACTTACTGACAGAATATGGCGGGAAAAGGAATTGACCGTACTGGGTGCGCAAGTTGACGGTATGCCCCTTGGTTTAATGGTAAAACGGGGAGGACATTACAAATTTACTGGATCAGGGTTCAAAACTCCGAAAAAAAAAAAAAAAAGAGAGAAAAAACCTCACACTGAGGGTTAGATGTGAGTCGAATTACTACATTTCTATCTCATATCGTTTGAATATGCAATCATCCACACAAGTTCTGTCTTAGCTAATAGTTCTGACACTATGTTATTATCTCTAATTCAAAAATTATTTATACGTTTTTAAACTTATTTGTTTACACTTTCTCTAGGTAGAAAAATCTTCTTTTCAACAAGTTAAAATTTGGACCTATTTAAATCATTTTCCAAACAAAGGAGTGGAATTATAACCTACTTATTATTATACTTGATTTTTAAGAGGTCAATGTCAAAGAGAATAAACAATACAATTTTTTGGAATTCAAGATTGCATGACAAGGAAAATTGAAAAACTTGTTAGATTCGTTTTAATTTTTTTTTTCTTGTTGTTATTTTACTTCTCTTTTAGCTCAACTCTATCTAATCATTCAAAACAAAAAGACAAGAATTGTAAGTTTTGATATTTAATTTATATTTTTTAGCTAATCACAACTTCTTTTTTGAATTCAAATGTGCATGAAAAGTTAATAAAATTTTTAAATTTGTTAAAAAAAAGAATTTTTTTTCTTTTGTACTTTTCTTTATCTTTTATCTTTACTCTATCTAATCGTGTAGAATAGAAAAACAAGAATATTAAAATTTAATATTTAACGTGATATACCTGAATTAAACCTATATTTTGTGTATCTCCTTTTTTTTTTTTATCTCATATAGCAAACTAAACATACTTATTATAGCTATAATTTGTTGATATTGTAAATCCAAAAGATAGATGCACTAAACCATGTTGAAAAATGGGTGTTAGCCTTGGGTTTTGTGGATTTTGCTGACAAACTCTAGATCTCACAATTAAAGTATCTACTAACTCACTACTAAGCTAGCTGGCTAGATGACACCCGTATGATCATACTAGTCACTATCTCAATTAGGTCTATTGGCCGGTGTCAATCGGCTACCAAGTCTACAAATATAATTCCTAAAAGATATAATAGAAGCTTGCTGCATAGAAACGCCCAATCTGACTGTTAACCAAGCCCAAGCCCATGTCTCCAAATCTCCTTTAAAGTTGTTATGCCAGCTTGCTGTACATGAATAAATAATCCACAATCTCCCTTTTGAGCCTTTAGACAACAAAAGCATTTAGAGATCATTTGTATCCTCTTTCTTTATATATTTTACTTTATAAGAATTTTATAAGAAATAAATTTTCATATAAATAAATCAATATTAGGAGGAACAACCTTGTTTTAGAGAAACTTAGACCCACGTAACTTTATCCTTCTTCAATCTTTTGTCATGATACCCCAAGTAAACCGAGAAAGCACCCAAAGCGCTCCAGCCTATGGCTGTGCACATTTTGTCGTCACGGCCAGCATTGAGAGGACAATACTGTCCTTGAAATTGGGCCTCGTCAGTTCCAACTAGGCCCAATTGACTATCATGCCTGTCATTACCTCCATTACGCAATTGGTTGGTGATGCTCGACTTTGAAGCCAATGTTTCTAAAAAGCAAGAATGTTTCTAAAAAACTTTTCTAACTGTCTCTTACGAAGAACTGAAAATTTTACCAAGCATAAATGTTTGTTTTCTAAATATTTATTTAGAGGGCATTTTCTTGACATTGATATGTGTATTTTGATACTAAAACAAGGGAGATGAAGAAAAGTAAACCTTTGTTGAAAGAAATACAGCCTAAGTGTAAGATTTAAATATCCATCCCCAGGCTCGAACCATAATGAGTCCCAAATATATCTTCATAGGTTTTGAGAAGTTACACTTGGGTCTATGTAGAACCTCCCCAGCGGATGCAGAGAATTAAGTTGCAAAGGATCTCCAAGGGACTCTTCTTTTCTTCTATTTTCCAATTTTTCATCGCAAAAGCTGTGTGAGGATTAAAGGACATCATATATGGTCCTGGAGCTCCTGTTGCGGAACTTGTAACTATAGCAATTATAGAAATCTTGCGACGTATCCTTTTCTTATACAATAGTAATTAATGACTATATTAATTTATATCCCCCGTTCGAATACTAGGTATTTTTCTTAAAGAACTCCAAATTGGAACAATAATTGGATGTAAAGTCCAAATTGAAAAGCCAAACCAACTTGTTTCGTTTGTTTGTGCTCACCTCATTGTCGAGGTTTAAGTACACCTCGCGTTTCTTCATTTTCACAATTTTATTTACAATAGTTACTTGATGGTCCTATGGCATTTCTTCTCCGCCAACTACATTATCCTCTGGGCTTTGACCTATGAACCAGAGAATAAAACAAGATGGCACTATTTTTATTGTCCAATAACTGTTTTCACGTTCTTGAATTTGGCCCTTGCAATGAAGTCTATGGTTCAAGCACAAATAATAGAAGATAAAAAGAAAGATTCAATGAGACACTACACGAGTAGTTCAGTTTAAACACAACTTGGCACATACATTTACTTTCCACTAACTAATCAATTAAAGAGTCTCTTCTCACAATAATAACTTAGGGATTATACAATTCTATTCTTACATAAGCTTTCAAAAAGCGCAAATACAATCCGTTCCTCAAACACACTAAATCCACCATAAAAAATGCAAGTACTTCAATTTGCCTCATTAACAGACATATACAGAGACTCCCAACCTATAAAAAAATTAGGGTCTTAATGCAAAAACCCTAACTTAAATTTCATCCTCAACTTTACAAACAATGTGCTTGTTTATGCAATATAATAAAAGCTTAACAAAATAATTGTTGATGCAAATAGTAAGCACATATAGCAACCAAACTTTGAATTTAAACCATAGCTTGAGAGCCGTTGTTTCGATTTTTAAATCTTACCTTTTAGCTCAACAAAAACTGCAAAGAACCCCTGAAATCCACTAATCATGGCTATTTGTAGGTTGCATTTAGGATCTTAGGTTCTCTACTTTATAGATGTGATAAATTGAAATGAGGGAAGGGTTCGATCAATCTTCAATTTTATTCGTTCCTTTTCAAAAAATGTGGATGTTTTTGCAAAGTTATTTAGTAAAATTGTGCATTTTGCTTCATAAAAAATGAAATTATTTTCTTTTTTACTCATCCAAAACATGCAAGATCATATCGTGTTTCTATTTAGTAAATCACATATTAGGATAGTAGTTTTATCCCGTGAAAGCAAGACCCCACATTATGGCATTTCAACCTATTTTTGGCACAAAAACTCCCATGTTTTATCATAAAATATTTATTCAATTATTATCAATATTTACATGTAGATTATATACAAACTATTCACATTTATTCATTTAATTATATATTTAGAATGTTTAGAATAATTGATTATTCACAAAAATCATGGAATAAGATATTACAAATTCTCATCCAAATATTATCCTTCATCTTGACATATATTCACTCAATTAATAATTTTTTTTAAAGAATTTCGTAAACCTTTTCACAAGTTTTTCATACATATTTGTATTATTATTGTCAACATCAAAATATTGTCTACGCTAGCATAAAGTACCTTGCCATCATATCTTTGACCCATTGTGATAGCTATTATGTTTGTGGAGCTTACTTCACCAAATTGTGAAGATAGAGATAGTTGGTTAGAACAAGCTGTTACTACAAGATAAGTGTCATTAAACGAGAGGGCGTAGTATTTTAATACAGTAGGAAGATAACCATTTCCTTCTTAGAAAGCTGAAAAACTAGAACTTGCAAAACAAAAGCTGTCTTAATTGGCTAATGCCTTCACCACTGCGTCTAGATTAGGCATTATATTTGTCAGTTGTTGTTGATTATTTTTACTATTTGAAGAGATATATAAAGGATGGATGCTTCCGCTTTGTTGCCTGGATGGTTCTGTATTATGCTTCCAACGAATGTGAACTATTATGCTTCCAAGGTGTGGAAAATAGAGGAAAATACAAGAAAGGTAGAAATAATAGTAGCCACTACCTAGGAAGTTAATCCCATTGTGTGTAAGGGTTATGTCCTCCAAATTAAAGAAAATTGATTAGGATATTCTCTATGTGAATGAAGATAGAGATGAAGTGATTTTTGATAAATCTTATAAAGTGGTTCAAATTGAAGAAATATAGGTTGAGGAAAAATATGAAGAACACAATTCATCAAAAGAAATCATGACAAAAATGATTTTGTCATCCTAGAACACTTTAAGGATGATCATTATATGCAAGCTGAGGAAGTGTACAAAGATAAGAATGGGCATGATAAGCAAAAAATTATTAAATCCAATGAATTGACAAAGGATATCATAGCAAAACTAAAATGTTATAGTGAACAAACAATATGGAATAAAAAACAACAAATACAATTGCTACGGGTATGAATGCATGAATTGAAGCAAAGTTTAACTTTAAACTCTAGGTATATGATGCGATATTTCTATACACAATGTTTTTGGTAGCACCTAATGAATTGGAGATATTTTAGTTGGAGTTTGATCATTTTGAAATTAAGAGTCCCTTTGTTATTCAAACTGAGTTAAAGGAGGACAATCAAAAGGAAACTTATTTAGTTGATCAATTGAAAGATGATAAGGATAAAATGATTAAGGAACAATAAGAAAATCAGGTAGGTGAACATCAACTTGAGATTGTTTTCCCTTACCATTTTTCTCTAACTCACCAGGAGTCTTCACAAGGCAACATGCTAAGTTACGAGTTAAGAAGGACTTAAAGCTACAATCTAAAGACATAAAAGAGAAAGCTTTTAGCTCGCATGACAAGAAGACAAAGAAGTAAAAATAAACTTTTTAAGCGAAAAGGAAATGCTAATCAGGTTAAGAAGGATAAACAAATTAGAATGGCCTTATTGAGAATATTTATGTTATCCTATATCGCTTTGATGTGACAAATGGACATGTTCAACCTAAAGTGAAAAGAAAAATAATATCTCACAACATTATGGATCATAATTTTTGTGTTGATATAAGATTGGATTACCCTAGTAAGGTTATGGTGAGTCAAAAGATTAGCACTCAATCGTTAATACCATATCATGATCATGATGATTCATCATCTAATTTCACAGGTAGAATACCTAATTTCAATCTAGATTATTCTCCAATGTCCTTTCTTGAATAAGTAATTAAAATGTAAAGTTGAATGTGTTTAATCCTATCTTAAGGACTTTTTTTCCCTTTGTTGAGGGCATGTAATATTAGGTTTAGGTTATACTTATACCTTGCCCTTTTATCCCAATAAGGTATGGTATTTCATCTAAACCTTTATTTAAAAATAATAATTAAAAAATACTGTTGATGTACTTTATAATTTTTTTTTTTAAATGTGAGCTACTAAATTTGTCTTCATTGAATGGGTGGATTCTTTTTATCTTGATGAATCGGAAGATAAAAAAAAGACCTTTCATATCAATTTTGCTGATTATTTGATAATTACTAACCTCAATCTTAGTGTTTTTATTTCCGTTGGGGATAGTATTACTTAGACCTTAATATCAATTTTTTTTTCTAACACAAGAATATTGACATTGTTTTTTGAAATCTTCTCTTTGACTTTATAGTGAATCTATTTGAAAATAATTTTGTTTTTTGTATGAGTTACATTTGCTTAGTCTTTATCATTAGTCATTGGGCATTGATATTGATTGACTCTATTTCAGCAATTTTGTGGTACTAAAAGGATAAATCATAATTAATAATGACACTGTATTATTAACTGGAGCTTGTCATAATTTGTAGTATACATATACATATACATACATATATATATACATATATAAGAATTCACCAATTTGTTTGGACTTATTGTACTGGTCAAAAGCATATATATATATACATAAAGTGACATTAGAAATCACAGTACTGTTCATCTCCAATTGACCGAGTCGGCCCAGTTTGTCACGAGCTAATACCATTTTTATGACTGAACTTCGACATGTTTAACCAATCGCCAACCATTGGTTTGTTTAGACAAGGTCAGTAAAAGTAGACTTAGATTTCCACATCCCTTCGTACATTGTGGGAGGTGCGGGCATAGGCGAGTTTAAGGTATAACATTATAATCTTGAAATTATTCATATTACAATCTTGGTCTTGGAGAACATTATAATATAATTATAATCTTGGAATTATAACATCATAATTATTCTCGGGAGTCCTCTTAGGTTACATTAGTTGTTGTCTGTCGACAAAACGAAACCTGTGTCTGTAGGAACCAAACTTTTGAAGCTGGGATTTGCAGCTGGGAAAATAGTACACGCCTATGCCAACACTAGATTTAATTGGATTGAACTATTCTCTCTACCCTTCCTTTTTCGAAGGTGTAAATCAAAGAATAGGCAGATAGTCTTGAGTCAATTTATTTCGAAACCTGTATTTTGTATATTTCATTTAGCAAACTAAACGTACTTATTATAGATATAATCTATTGTTGATATTGCAAATTCAAAAGATAGATCCACTACACCATGCGGTAACGTTTAAATACTACAAATTTGCAATCTCTATTATAAAAAGGAATACTAACACATGCTAAAACACTTCAATCCATATACTGCTATAAACTGTTGAAATATTCAATTTTTCGAAGTTTATGCTGGCCATTCTTTTCCAGCGTTTAGCTGGGAGATTTGTATTGCAGAGAATTGCTTAAGGTTATTGAATTATTGTCTTAAAGTTGCATTTACGGGCTCTTACTGACAGTCGTTGTTTTCCAACGTTTTACAGGAGGAAGTGGAACTTGGGACTGTTAGTCAAGCTCCATTGACCAGGGATATCATAGGTGCGACGCTCGAAGTTTGCACAAATGGAAAGATTGGCACTGGTCCTTCTTGTTCCTCCGCCGCTGAATCAGCTTTCCAACGAATATCTATTTCCGGAGAAGCAGAAGTTCATCATAATCTCGAAGGAGGAAGAAGGGAAACTCAGCGATATTATATATCCTTTTTTTGGACGTTGGCCTGTAGAGCTATGGGATCCTTAATTGCCATGATTCTGACTTTTATCCCTGCAGTTAAACATGTATTGGATAAAAAAGTAATCAACACGTTCACTGTTGGTATGATTGTGAAGTGCCTAATGTCTACTCTAGTACAGTTCATTACAAGGAGTGAATTGTACATTGGGGCCTACGAGGTTTTGCGCGTTCGGGCTGCTAATATGGATGTACTGATAATCTCGGTAACAACTGCGTCCTACTTCTATTCTGCCTACTCATCGTTAAGGGCTGCTTTCTCTGAAGATTTCAAGGGCACGGATTTCTTTGTGATTAACTCAATTTTATCACATTTGTTCTGCGGCCGAAGTCCCTGAAGGTCATTGGAGGCACTCAGAATGAAAATGTTGCACATAAATGCGACACCAGTAAAATCAGAGAGTGCTGCTTCGCAGATTGGTCGACCGGCTGAGTCATTGCAAATGGATGAAGCTTCAATCCAGAAGTTTGTCGACCAGATTTCCAAATACTCTGTGCCTTCGGTAAGTATTTAGTCCAAATGTATTATCTTCTTTCTCGAGTTTTTTATTTTTTAAATTTCTCGACATTAATATTGTGACAGTAGAGTTTGTTAATAATAGCTTTATCATGCAGGTTATTATCCTCTCATTCTCAACTTGGTTTGCCTGGTTTTTGGTTGGGATGTTGTATGGTTATCCAAAATCTTGGCTACCGTCTTCTATGGGTAACTTAGAGCTTGCACTTCAATTTGGGATCTCCATCACTCTCATAGCTTGCTCTTGTGCTCCAGAATTGGCAACTCCATCAACTGCTATAGTTGGTAATGGAATTGCTGAATCTCAAGGGTTATTGATAAAAAGTGGCCAAGCTTTGGAAAATGCACATAAAGTCATTTGTGTAATTTATTTTAAGTTTCCCTACTTGTAGACAGAAAATTTAGATATGGAGTTCTATTGATATCAATAAAAATCACTTCAAACAATCAACTTAAATTTAAATTTGAAATTCAAGCATGCACTAGATAAATTCATTACACACTTTCTATTCTCTTTCTTCCTCCTTTCTTCCCCCCTTTTACTTTGGAAGGACATTCTAAATTATATTCGTTTAGATTAATTCACTGTCGTCATAAAGCATCTAGATTAGGTGACTTATGGAAAGCATCTTCCTTAAACTTGCAAGCTTGCAATTTAATAGTCTTACACTTGCTCCTGAGGAACTATTTATCCCGTAGGTGGACCACATCGTACTTGGCATGAGAGGAATTCTCATGAAACCAGAGGTTGACCACGTAGAACTCCTAACAAACATGAATCCTCGAGAATTCCTTTTCCTCATTGCTGCAATTGAGGCATGTCTTCTCTTTTTTAGCAGAACACTCACTCTTTGTGAGCAATGGTCTTTGTAGTAAAAGCACTGTTATGTAGCTCTAGCATTAATAATGTTTAAATATGTCACTCTTAGATGAAAAGTGAGCACCCAATAGCCACGGCCATTGTGGATTATGCCAAGAAATTCATACTTGACGAACAGAACCCTGCCTGGCCAGAAGCAGAAGCGTTTGAGAATTTCCCTGGCCACGGAGTAGAGGGCAAAGTTCAAAACAAGGAAATAATTGTGGGCAACCATAGATTGATGTCGCAGAAGGGCATTGAGATTCCATCGAATGCAAGAACGGAGCTTTCAAAAGCTGAAGAGATGGGCCAAACTGGCATCCTAGTGTCCATAGATAGGGAAGTGGCTGGAGTTTTTGTCATATTTGATCAAGTTAAACCAGGTGCTAGAGAAGTCATTACCACTCTAAGATCTAGAAATATTGACATCATAATGGTGACAAGTGATAACCGGGGAATTGCTGAATTTATTGCCAATGAACTTGGAATTGAAACTGTTGTTGCAGATGCCACACCTGAGGACAAAGCAAAGAAAGTGAGGGAGCTTCAGGTAGATAAAGAACATTGCTTAAGGAAACTTTTTGCACTGAATTCCTGGAACCATAGTAGACGTGCCAAATGTGTGTCGTGCTAAATAATAAAACTTCCATGTTTTCATTCTCAGGATTTACGTAACACCGTGGCAATGGTAGGACAAGACATCAATGACTCACCAGCACTTAAGGCAGCAGATGTTGGAATTGCAACTGGTGCTAATAAGGCAGCTGATGTTGTTCTCAAGAACTTAGAAGACGTGATAATAACCATTGATCTTTCCCAGAAAACCTTACCACTTCTCCGTTTAAACCGCCTCTGGGCTTTGGTATACACTCTCCTGGCCATCCCAGTTGCTGCAGGGTGCCTTATACCATTAACTGGTTTTCGCTCAGTGCCACTGATTTCTGCGGCTGGAATAGCATCCTCATTTGTGAGTGTTCTTTTCAGTTTTCTCGTGTTCAAGAAATACAAGAAATACAAGAAATAAATGTATTTTGCTTGTAAAAACGTAAGTAAGGAGGGCAGAACTGTAATTGCCCCTTGGACCTGCAAATTGGGGGAGATCATGCGCGAAATCCCTAGACTGCTTTTGTGTGAAAATTCGTAAGACTTTGGCTGTGAGAATAGGTGCTGTTTCCCTCTTGATGCAGGTGTGCTGTGTCCACTCTGATGCAGGTTTTATTGTGTTTGTGAGTGTGAATGTTTGTGGCTGTTGTGTTGGTTGTGTAGTGTGCAAACATAGCTAGAAAAAAGAAAAGAGGCAAGCCAGACCGGAGTGCAGATCGTCCACTACAGGTGAAGAAGCCGAATCCTAGGAAGACTGTCTTGGACCGTGTCAACATCATAATATAAATAGCAAGCGTTCTAGTAGTCTAATTGAGACAAAATCTATCAATCTAATTGAGCCAAAATTTCTTTCTTTCTAATTGCACATCATACCGGACTACAAACATCCCAATCCTAGAATGAATCAAAACATTGCGATATCATCCCAAATTACTTCTACATCAAACAAGTATCAAAATAACAACATTTTACATACCGCAATATGTTTCTATCAAATTAACAGCAATCAGTTTTTCCATTTCCTACTTAGAAGAATTCTTGTAAGAAAACATTCCCATGTATGCCAAGGCATCCAAAAAGAAAGAAATTAAAAAAGAAAAAAAAATCATCTCATCTCACCAACCTTCTTACAATCAATGATAGAAAATAATTTTGAACCCACACCGAGGAGAGTCTCACCTACATCTGAAAGCTGCTTGATGGCCTTCTCCAAGGATCCGGCGAAGAGTGTGGAAGCGGCGGTAGCTTCCCGTGAGCGTTTTGGCTTGTGAAAACCGATGGCAATAACTCAGTTGCCAGAAACCTGTTATGTCCTCCGTCTAAATACCCGAGAGCGTCCTTGTTTTCCATGTGTGTATGCCTGTTTCTTCCTCTCTCCCTGTGTACCCAAGCCTTTCCAGAGGGTTGGTGCTTCAAATCTCTGAATCTCTTTGCTTGTGAGAATGGAAATCCAAATAAGAGAAGGGAGGGGAGGGTTAAATTAGGTACGCAAGAGTTGTTTAGACAACCTCCAAAAACCTCCCGGGGTGGGGCCTACAGCATTTCTTTAACACCAAATCATTCAAATCTCGGCCATGAACAGGACCCATGGATTATACAGAGATGCCACTTGCCATGCTCTCTTTTTCTATCCTCAAGATTTGTGCCTTGGCCTCGGGCGTTGCAGGTTTTGTTGGCGTCGCTTTAGTTGACGAGACAGTACTGTTCTTGAATTTGGGGGTCTTAAGGACTCTTACAGCCTGACGATTCAAATGGGATATTCAGTTCCAGCCAGGCCACGTTGATCGGTGCCAGTCATTATCCAAGGCGTTGTTCGTCTCTGAGGCCTAAAAAAGCAAAAAATTCCAAAAAGATATAATATGAAGAGTTTCCTGTAAATGCAAGTTGCGAAAGCAAAGCAAAACCAAGAAAGTTCATTCTAGTTCAGAAATGGCCTTTGGGCGTCTGGGAAAGGCCACTACTAGTTGGGTATGGGGTAAAGTTTGACAATTTGTGCCGAGTTGACAGACATTTTTCCTTTTCTTTTGAAATTATTTCTCTTTAGTAAATTTCGTTTAGAACCTCTATGGAAATGGTTGGTTAAAAAAAATCTTGGGAGAATCCTCTACTTTTTTGAGCCTAGGCTTGGGTAGTTGAAATAGGACTACAGACCCACGATCTACTACGTATGAGGTTGATAAATGACAATAAATATAATTTTAACAAAGATAATAGTGGAAATAGTAAAAAGAGAGATATTTTTTGAACAATTGAATACTATTAATATGTAAATCTAGTCCATAGTAAAAAATTTTAAACAACAATCTTTTGTAAATGTATAGTTATATTATTTCTTCAAATCTAGTAAATAACTTACTTACCATATACTAAGGTAATTAAATGGCCTGAAAAGGAAAATGTCTTAAAAGAAATTAATGTTAGAAGATAAATTTCATTAAAGCAGAGGGCCTATTAATTTGATAGATAAACAATATGTGTGGAAAAGTTGACAGATAGTTTTTCGCTCCTTTAGAATCTCTCCCAATTTTGTTCGGAACCTCTTTTTTGTTTTACTTCGAAGTTCTACAGTTCTAATCCTTAATCTTTTTTTTTCCTTATGAAGTCTATATTTTACACTTCAAGATAGTCTTTTTCAATAATCTAAAAAAATAAAAATAAAATTAAAATGAACTATTTTGTTATAATTGAAAGAGTTGCATTTGTTATAGAATTAGAAACTGTCATAATGGTATGTAGTAATTGCTCGAAACCAATGAAACACTCAAGTATCGTATAAAAATATTTTTTAAACGGATAAAAGAAAAAGTCGTCCCAAATTTATTTAACTCATTAACTCATTGTATTTCTATCCATGAATTAAATGAACTAAATGTATTAAGATATGTAAATATTTCAATTTACACCTAAAGCCACACAAATCATATGTTATATATTTATTCATATTAACCTATAGTTGCATATTACATGAAATAATTACATATCATCTCCTATCATTCTCAAACATACAAATCAGATTATTTAAGTGATAGCTAATCACTTAAAAATATAAAGCTTAGTAAAATGTAACTTCATACAAATAAAATATCTCACAAAATATAATAATCATGTCATTCATACTTTATAATCAAGTTTTATCATAGCTCTAACACAATAAACTAAAATCTTATATTTATATAAATAAAAATAGTGCAAGAAATTAAACAAAACATTATTAGAATTAAAAATATGAAAGTTATTATCAAAATGTCTTTGGACAAATTTACACGTCAAAGGCGGAGAAGGCGCTGGGTGAAAAAAGGGCAGAAAACGAGTCGAAATGCGCCGCTCACGCGTTGTCACAACGTGTTGCCACGTTTTTTCACAAAAACCACTAGAAAACGTAGATCGACGTCCTTAGAGTGCCGATTTGCAAAGAAATTGTCCAAATCTAGCAGAGAAACACGTAGATCTGACCGAAAAGACTTCGACGGTGTTTGCGTTCTTCGCCAGAAATCGCATGCAATTGCCGCAGATCTACCAAAAATCACACTAGGATTGCAAATTTGTTCCCTTCTCGCTAAAATAAACCCAAAATACTCTGGAAAATGCCGAACAACGATGTTCACCGGAAACGCCGGTAGAAGTGGCGTCGGGTCTATTGTCGCACGACCCTCAGCCTCTTTGCCCGGCGCTCGGTAGACACCTCTCGATCGGCAACTCTCTGCTTCTCGACTGCTACCCAAACTCGAAATTCTCTCCACTCGTGTCACTCTCTCCTTCGGTTCACAGATAATCGACCACCCTTCTCTTTGTTTTGTCCCTCTTTTCTTTTTTTCTCACGTGCTGCATATGCCCTTTTTCTTCTTGCATGTTTTCTTTCTTTTGTTACTTCTTTTCTTTCATTTTTGCCTATTTTAGATTTGTTGCATGAAATAACAAAAGTTGTATAAATATAAATAAATGTAACTATAATTTAACCGATACTGGTTATATGTTACCTAAAATAATTATTATAATCCTATAAAAATTAGAGTTACCAATAAGAATGGGCATTATAAACAAAAATTTATTAAAGCAAATGAATTGACAAAGGATATCGTAGCAAAATTGGAATATTATAGTGAACAAACAATATGAAATAAAAAGCAACAAATACAATTGTTGCGAGTATATGTTACCTAAAATAATTATTATAATCCTATAAAAATTAGAGTTACCAATAAGAATGGGCATTATAAACAAAAATTTATTAAAGCAAATGAATTAACAAAGGATGTCGTAGCAAAATTGGAATATTATAGTGAACAAACAATACGAAATAAAAAGCAACAAATACAATTGTTGTGAGTATATGTTACCTAAAATAATTATTAGCAAAATTGGAATATTATAGTGAACAAACAATACGAAATAAAAAGCAACAAATACAATTGTTGTGAGTATATGTTACCTAAAATAATTATTATAATCCTATAAAAATTAGAATTACCAATAAGAATGGGCATTATAAACAAAAATTTATTAAAGCAAATGAATTGACAAACGATGTCATAGCAAAATTGAAATATTATAGTGAACAAACAATATGAAATAAAAAGCAACAAATACAATTGTTGCGAGTATAGATGCAGAAAACGAATGGGAAATATTCTATATGTTCTTCCCTTTCTCTAACTCAATGTTCAGTTCCGTTGATTATAAACAAATGGGAAATATTCTATATGTTCTTTCCTTGACTCAATGTTCAGTTCCGTTGGGTGTTTGACCTCCACCAGCTTCTTAGACCATTCTGTGGTGCCTTGAAATGAACATGAACTTGGCATGTGCCAGACGGCAACAATGGTTTTAGTTCCGTTGGGTGTCTGACCTCCACTAGCTTCTTAAACCATTTCTGTGGTGCCTTGAAATGAACATGAACTTGGCATGTGCCAGACGGCAGCTTCTTTGGGAGGCAAAGTTAGATACGTAAGAGCTGTGTACAAAATATGAAACACGTAGCTTTAACCTACAATAGTATAAGAGAGTGTACAAGAAGAAAAGAGTTAGTGGTTGGTGGGGTTCTACGATGACTTTGGGACAAGACATGTATGATCCACAAAAAAAAATGGACCTTTCTAAGGCACGCTGCATAATTGTGAAAAGAAAGTTAGGTGAGAAGAAAAACATAGTTTGATTAAAATATTTTCGGATAACAATACAAGAGGTGAGGCTTCCTATATATAGGAGCCGAGTCCATTACAAAAGACAAAAGTAATACTAAGCTAAGTACTAGGAAACTTCCTAGTAACTATTGAACTCTTGAGTTGGTGCCGACCACATCATGTGGGTCCTTTCCTTGGACAGAAAGTCTTCTTCATTTCTCATGAAGCTTCGTCGAGTCGGTGCTCTCATTGGAACCCAAGACACAGCTGGATAAGTGGGATTCATGAATGTTTGATGGCTTCGTTTGACTGGAAGTGTTGGGCTTGAACCTTCTCCCACTTGGAAAGGCTTGAAGCCCGAGTCCTGCACGGTGTTTTCAGTTACTTCAGTGGCCTTACCCTTCAGCTTTAGGTGAGCATTTTGGGCCAACATGTCTATCACATGAAGGGCCCTTGGTGCATGCATTGCATGTGGTTTGGTTGCTACTGCAGTTGGAACATGGCTTGACTGACCATTAGTGTTTCCTCTAAGAGCTTCAAGTGTCGTCATTGCAGCTTGTCCACTGATCATCAGTGCAGAGAAGGCATGATCTTTTTCAGTCCTCGGCAAGCTTGGTGTGGTAATGCCAAGCTTGTTTCGCAGATCAGTAAAGGCTTCCTTGCCGAGAGGCTTAGTAAGAATATCCGCAAGTTGAGCAGAACTTGGAACATGGGCAGTAATCAATGTCCCTTGTGCGACCTTCTCTCTTACAAAGTGAAAGTCTACTTCAAGATGCTTGGACCGGTTATGGAAAGATGGCTTGGTAGTGAGCTGAACGGCAGGAAGATTATCACAGTGCAAGATTATTGGAGTGAACAGATTAGAACCCAAATGACGCAGTAAGTGAAGCAACCAGGTGATCTCTGCTGTACCAGCAGCTAATGCACGGTACTCAGCCTCAGCAGATGAACGAGAGATTGTGCTCTGTCTTTTAGCAGTCCAGGAAATAAGATTTGCACCCATGAAGATGCAGTAACCGGTGGTTGAGCGTCTGGTTTCATTGCAGCCAGCCCAGTCCGCGTCTGTAAAACCGTACAGGTTCACAGAGCTTCGTTGATGGACCTTAATGCCATAAGCAGTAGTTCCTTGCAGATATCTAATAACCCGTTTAAGGTTATTGAAGTCCTGGAGAGTCGGTGCACTCATCTTTTGACAGAGTTTGTTTACTGCAAAGCTTAAATCTGGACGAGTCAGTGTGGCATAGAGTAATGCTCCTACAAGACTTCGATAGAGAGTTGGTCTCTCAAAAGGAGCTTCAGGGTTGGCTATGGGAGTGGGCTTGACAGCCATGGGAGTCGGTAGTGGTCTGCAATTGTTCATTTCAGCACGGTGGATGATTTTTGTGATGTAGTTTTCTTGACTTAAAAATAGTCCATCATCTATGTGTGTGATTTGGACCCCGAGAAAATAATGCAACCGACCAAGATCCTTGACTGGGAACGTGCAGGACATCTTATTGATGAAAAAATCCAGGTGTTTTGGAGAGTTTCCCGTGACAACTAGATCGTCCACATACAGTAAAATCCAAATATGTATTCCTTCATGGTTAAAAATAAATAAGGAAGGATCAAATGGGGAACAGTGAAAGCCGTGGCTCAAGAGGAAACCTGCCATTCTATCGAACCAAGCTCTGGGGGACTGTTTTAGTCCATAAAGGGACCGATGCAGCTTGCATACATGGTTTGGAAAACGGGGATCATGAAAGCCAGGTGCTTGCTCCATGAAGACCGGTTCGGACAAGTAACCGTGGAGAAATGCATTCTCCACGTCAAGTTGTCTGAGTTGCCATCCTCAGATAGTGGCAAGGGAGAGGATAGTTCGGATAGTAGTTGGGCGCACCACTGGGCTGAATGTTTCTAAGTAGTCAATTCCGGGTTCCTGCAAGAATCCCTTGGCAACCAGCCTTGCTTTAAGGCGATCAAGTGTTCCATTTGAAGCCATTTTGGGTTTAAATACCCATTTACACCCAATAATGTTCATACCTGGTTCTTGAGGGATGAGTGTCCAGGTGTTGTTCCTCATCAATGCATTCATTTCAGTGTTCATTGCAGACCTCCAACCTGGGTGCTCCAAGGCATTTTGGATGGAGGTAGGAAAGGGAGGAGCACCACAGACGGTGTTGAGAGCGTATCTTGGGTTAGGTCTGCGAATACCCAATTGGCCTCTAGTTGTCATGCTGTGTGTTCTGGCGGGGGGAGAAGATGGTGCAGTTTGCGGTGGGCTGATGGATTGAATGGAGATAGGAAGAGAAGGCTCGGGTTGAGAGGTTGTATGGGAAACTTTAGAGGCTGAGATAGTTTGAAGGGGTCTATCATGAGGGTCAGTATTTAAGATGGCTGGTTCGGTGATATCCCGGATTTTCGTGCAAAAATCCAGCGATGTTGCCTCCTCACAATCTTCCACAGAGGTCTATTGGGTAGCATTGGATAATTCTAAATTAGATGGAGTGGTAGCTTCCGTATCAATGGTAGCTTCCGTATTATCCATGTGTTGTCTTCCTGCTAAGTGTAAGTCAGGTTCATTTAAGTGAACTGATGCTAGAGAATAATTCATGCGATTGTGTTGGATTTGGGTGCCGTCTAATGAGATATTCTTGTTGTTTGTAACAATAGGATGGGGTAGAATGTTCAGCGAAGGGTGCTGTGGCAAAGAACTTTGAGGTTGATTGATGATGTGGTTGTTGAGTGATGAGGTGGCATTATGTGATGGAGTAAGAAGAGAGGTGTCGTGGGCTGTACTGGATAATAAAGAAGGGTCCGAAAGTCTTTGTGTGTTTGTCCTTCCTTCATCAATTGTCCTTGTTTCATTTATGAGAGATGCATCATGAGCTTCAGACAAGTTTGGTTGCATGGCTTCTTCATTTGTATGACCAGCAAATGGAAACACATTCTCTTCAAAGATGACATGTCGTGAGATGAAGATCTTACCACTTAATGGATGGAGGCAACGATATCCTTTATGTTGGCTGCTATATCCTACAAAAATACATGGAACAGATTTTGCAGCTAATTTGTTAGTCATATGCATTCGTAAGCAAGGATAGCATCGACTACCAAATACTCTCAAAGAGCCATAATCTGGAATGCGATGATAGAGCTTCTCGAAGGGTGATTCATTTGACAGCACTGGTGTTGGCAATCTATTAATAATGTATACTGCAGTGAGGAATGCTTCTGTCCAATATTTAGGTGGAGAGTGTGAATTTAGCAGCATAGATCGTCCTAATTCCACGATGTGACGGTGTTTCCGTTTTGCTATTCCATTTTGTTGGGGAGTGTATGGACAAGAGAACTGATGAAGGATGCCGTTTAGGCGAAGGAAGGTGGCCAATTCTTGGTTGGTGTATTCACCCCCATTGTCGGAATGTAATATTTTGACTTTGGTGTCAAATTGTTTTTCGACCATGGTTTTGAAGCTAATAAAGATTTGACAAAATTCAGACTTTTTCTTCATGGGGTAGATCCAGGTAAAACAAGTGCATTCATCAACCACGATAGCATAATACAAAAAGTTCTGACAAAATAACACTGAGGAAGGTCCCCATAAGTCATTGTGTATCCTTTCTAACGGAATACTGGATTTGTAGGAAGAGTTGGAAAATGGTAGGCTGTGACTTTTGCTTGTCAGGCACGTTGAGCAAGTACCAGGTATTGCTCCCTTTATTTTAACGTGTCCCATGGTCTGAAGAAGCTTCAAAATTCTCATATTCGCATGTCCAAGTCTTCTATGCCACGTACTGCCATTAGTAATTTGTTGTTGGTGAGAAAGAAAGGCTTGGACTTTATTTGTTGGCTGTACATAAAGATCTCTTTTCCTATATCCTTGGAGGAGGAGTTCCTGGGTGTTCAGATCCTTAACAACAAAGGAAGAACTGTCAAAAATAACTTCACACGGATAATCATCGGTTAATTTTGAAATGGAAAGCAGCTTTTGTTTAATTTCGGGAACAACTAGAACTGAGTTGAGCTGTAGTGGTCCATGTGTGAGTTTAACGGTGCCAATATGAGTTATAGGCAGTTGTTGTCCATTTCCAACCATAATAAAGTCTGTACCTTTATGTGGTTTTGGGTACGTAAGTATACTTGAAGAATAAGCTATGTGGGCAGTTGCTCCGGAGTCAACTATCCATTCTTCGGAGTTAGATTCATGGCCTTGTAAGGCTGCTAGGGCCTTCGGAATATTTTGTGCTTGGAAGGTATGGTCAAACCGATTCCAGCATTCAAGAGCAGTATGACCGCGTTTTCCACAGATCTGGCAAGAGGGAATATTTCGTGATGGCAAGTTAGAAGGATTACCTGTAGGTTTTTCTGGTTGATTGGTATTTTCCTGACGTTGAGAGGTAGAGGAGTGGTTACGATTGCCGAACGCCGAGGGTCCGAAGCCTCTTCCTTGAGAGGTGAAGTGACCAGATTGGCCACGGCCTCGAGCCCCATTCCTTCCTCCACGACCTCCGCGATATGCAGAGAAGGCAACATTTTCATTGATGGTTGTTAGGGTTGCTGGATATCGTTTGCGGCGAGCTTCAAAAGCTTGCAGTTGAGATACTGCTTCGTTAAAAGCCGGAATGGGTGGCTTAAACATAGCAGTTTTAAAGGAATCATAGCTTTCTCCCAAACTTTCAAGTAGGCGAAAGGTTTTCGCCGAGTTGCTTAATGGTTTCCCAATGGAGCTGAGTTGATTTAATAAGCTTTTAAACTCAGTAAGGAAGGTTGACAAAGATTTACCTTCTCGTTGGAGGTTATGGAGCTGGGATAGGAGATCGAACTCACGGGCTTCAGTGCGCTCAGCAAAGTGATCAGAGAGTGCATTCCAGACTTGGTTTGCTGTCTCGTGTTCAAAGATGTGTCCCATGGCTTCCTCAGAGAGGGTGCTGATGATCCAGGACTTTACTAGTGCATCGCTTTGGGACCAGGATTCGTATTTTGGGTTAGGTGCCAGCTCATTATTGACAGTAATGGTGCGAGCAGGGCAAATGGTTTCTCCAGACAGAAAACCAGAAAGTTTCTGGGTTTGGATTAGCGACTTGATCTGAGTCATCCATGGAAGGTAGTTGCCTTCAGTTAATTTGAGGGTAACAAAGTTGCTGACGGTAACGGACTTAGGAAAGGGATAAGTAGTGTGAGACATGGTAAGTTGATGGGCTTTAAGTGAAACAGGTAGAGAATCGATGGCTCCGATGCCAAGAAGAAAAACACAGTTTGAATAGTAGTAGGGTGCTTAGTATTGAAATGTTTTTGGACAACGATACAAGAGGTATGGCTTCCTATATATAGGAGCCGAGTCCATTACAAAAGACAAAAGTAATACTAAGCTAAGTACTAGGAAACTTCCTAGTAACTATTGAACTCTTGAGTTGGTGCTGACCACATCATGTGGGTCCTTTCCTTGGACAAAAAGTCTTCTTCATTTCTCATGAAGCTTCGTTGGGTCGGTGCTCTCATTGGAACCCAAGACACAACTGGATAAGTGGGATTCATGAATGTTTGATGGCTTCGTTTGACTGGAAGTGTTGGGCTTGAACCTTCTCCCACTTGGAAAGGCTTGAAGCCCGAGTCCTGCACGGTGTTTTCAGTTACTTCAATGGCCTTACCCTTCAGCTTTAAGTGAGCATTCTGGGCCAACATGTCTATCACATGAAGGGCCCTTGGTGCATGCATTGCATGTGGTTTGGTTGCTACTGCAGTTGGAATGTGGCTTGACTGACCATTAGTGTTTCCTCTAAGAGCTTCAAGTGTCGTCATTGCAGCTTGTCCACTGATCATCAGTGCAGAGAAGGCACGATCTTTTTCAAGGTGAACAGTAGCTGAAATATTCTAAATTCTTGAGGTTTTGACTCCATATCATTAAGCTTAAGCAATATTTCTCTCCTTGAGGCATTTCTTTTACGTCAACCATATTGGATTATGGGCCTGACCAGTGGCTCGGATAACAAAAAGAAAATGACGCTTTGCCCGTTGACTATCAAATGGTACACAGAGCACGAACCGTGACACGTGTCTACTTATCAAGTCTCCACGTTTCCAGACATGGCCCGTGTACAGTATTGCTCCTGAGGCTATCGTTGGATTTCTAGTTATGACCCTGAGACGGGACCGTGCCACGTGATGATTTAAAAAATCCCCACGTGTCCAGGCAATGTCCTTTGACAAGCTGTTTTATGTTTTCTTGAGCAGGCTATCTGGACGAGCTGGTTTGTGTTTTCTTGAGCAGGACCTCTGCCCACGTGAAAAGGACGTTTACATTATAAAATGAAACTATTTGAACTATGTAACTCCCACATCAAGCATATTATAATGTAGGGGCGGGACCCTAGCTCAGTGGCGTTCTCTGAGCCTAACCCTGACCGACCGGTCAGGGTTCGAATGGGTCCCTCCCCTTCCCTCGGGTGTGTGAGTTTATAATAAATTTTTTTAAAAAAAAAAAAAAAAAAAAAGCATATTATAATGTAACTTATTCCCGACACAGCCGATCTAGCATTCAAGCATATTACAATGTAACTTATTCCCGACACAGCCGACACAGCTGATCGAGCATATTATAAAAGAACTTTTTTCTCTTTAGACCTAAAGTCGTTGATGTGGGAGCCCTCTAGAATGTAATCAGTTCCGTTTACCTTGAATAGACATTTATATTATAAATTGAAAATTAACGCCTATATAAAGCGTAGTCAGAAGCCCTTTAGCTGGAAGGGAGTGGTGTGTCTATTCTTAAAAACTCGTTTATTTCTCTTCATGGCGCCGATGTGGGAGCTTTTCCAACAGACCTCCACTGGAGGTTGAGGAGGAGAGACCTCGATTGGAGGTTGAGGAGGAGGAGAGACCTCGACTGGAGGTTCAGCAGGACAAAGGAGGTGGCTGAGCACTCAACAGACGCGTCCACCAAAGAAAACAAGTTGGAGAGGTCCATGGCCCTCTTCTCCACCAACGAAATGAAAAGCTCCCACTGCACAGGCGAGATAGAGGTTGATCTTTCGATCAAAAGAGCCAGTCCTTTTGTGTGGAGATGGATGTGAGCTTTTTTTGAAAAAGACCTTCCTTCGTGTAGAGGTGGATCGATAGATCTGAACCTTCTACAGAGCCGGTCCTTCCTTTGAGTAGAGAGGATCAGAGCTTTTTATAGAGCAGGTCCTTCCTTTGTGTTGGGAATTATGTTGTCCCACATCGGAATGGCCTATTCAGTGGCCTTATTAATGGCCAGGATTGGACCACTATTAGATAAGTGTGTTAATAAGGGGGTCTTAGTTTTAACATAGTATTAAAGTTAGGTTAAAACTGGGTCGGATCAAGTGTTTTGACAGTGGGTTTTAGTTTTAACATGGTATCAGATCTAGTTAGATTCAGGTCGGGCTACCAATTACATTATCTTGCATATGGTACAGGGCCTAGATATTATCCTGGTAGGTTGGGTTCTGTTGGCCCTGGTTTTAACACTTTTGAGTAGAGGAGGATCTGAGCTTTTTATGGAGCGGAGCCGATCCTTCTTTGCGTGGAGGTCGATTTGAGCCTCCTAAGTAGCCAATCGTTTCTTTCTCTTTTATCTCTACTCTTATTGAATCATTTCTAAGAAGACACAAATGATTTTGATATTTAACGAGATATTCTTGTAAAAATGAATACTAACATATGCTAAAACACTTCAATCCATGTACTGCTGTAAACTATTGAAATATTAACTTTTTCGAAGTCTATGCTGGCCATTCTTTTCCAGCGTTTAGCTGGGAGATTTGCATTGCAGAGAATTGCTTAAGGTTATTGCATTATTGTCTTAAATTGCATTTACGGGCTCTTAGTGATTGTCGTTGTTTTCCAACGTTTTACAGGAGGAAGTGGAACTTGAGGCTGTTAATCAAAGCTGCATTGACCAGGGATAACATAGATGGGCCCACCGAAGTTCCCACAACTGGAAAGAATGCCACGGACCCTTCTTGTTCCTCCGCTGTATCAGCTTTCCAACCAATACCTATTTCCGGAGAAGCAGAAGTTCATCATAAACGAAAGAGGAGAAAGGGAACTTCAGCAATATTATATATCCTTTTCTTGGAAGTTGCTTTGGAAAATTGTTGGGTCCTTACTTGGCATGATACTGACATTTATTCCTGTAGTTAAACATGCATTGGATAAAAAAGTAATCAACGCGTTGACTGTTGGTATGATTGCCAAGGGCGTAATGTCTGCTTGGGTACAGTTCATTACAGGGAGTGAATTGTATAGTGCGGCCTACAAGGCTTTGCGCGTACGGGCTGCTAATATGGATGTACTGATAATCTTTGTAACAACTGTGGCCTACTTCTATTCTGCCTACTCATCATTAAGGGCTGCTTTCTCTGAAGATTTCAAGGGCACGGATTTCTTTGTGGCTAATTCAATGCTTATCACATTTATTCTACTGCGGAAGTCTCTGAAGGTCAATGGAGGCACTCAGAATGAAAATGGAGTGTCGCACATAAATGCGACACCAGCAAAATCAGAGAGTGCTGTTTCGCAAACTATTCGACCGGCTGAATCATTGCAAGTGGATGAAGCTCCAAACCAAAAGTTTGCTGACAAGATTTCCAAATACCCTGTGCGTTTGGTAAGTATTTAGTCCAAATGTATTATCTTCTTTCTCAATATTTTTTTTTTAATTTCTCGATATTAGTATTGTGACAGTAGGGTTTGTTAATAATAGCTTTATTATGCAGGTTATTATCCTCTCATTCTCAACTTCGTTTGCCTGCTTTTTGGTTCGGATGTTGTACGGTTACCCAAAATCTTTGGTACCGTCTTCTATGGGTAACTTTGAGCATGTACTTCAATTTGGAATCTCCATCGCTCTCATGGCCTGCTATTGTGCTCCAGAATTGGTTACTCCAATTACTGCTATGGTAGCTAATGGAATTGCTGAATCCCAAGAGTTATCGATAAAAGGTGGCCAAGCGTTGGAAACTGCCCATAAGGTAGTTTGTGAAACTCATGTTAAGTTTCCTTATTTGTAGACGAAAAATTTAGATATGAGATTCTACAAATCATTCAAGATCACCTCAAATAATCAACTTAAAACACTTCAAATAATGAAAAGTGAGCACCCACATCATATTAAGAAAATAAAAAACGATAAACTCAAATTCATTATATACTTTTTATACTTTTTTCTTTTGTCTTTACTTTGGAAAGGACATTCTAGATTATATTTGCTCCTATTAATTTTTCATAATCATAATATATCTATTTTAAGTGACTTAAGTAAACATCTTCCTTACATACCTGGATATTGCAAGCTTGCAATTTAATAGTCTTATACTTGCTTCTGAGGAGCTGTTTATCCAATAGGTGGACCGCATTATATTTGGCAAGAGGGGAATTCTCACGAAACCAGTCGTTGACGACGTAAGGCTCCTAACAAACATGGGTCCTAGAGAATTCCTTTTCCTCATTGCTGCAATTGAGGTATGCCTTCTTTTTCTTAGAGGAACACTATGCAACTATCTTTGTAATACAAGCACTCTTATGGAGCTCTGGCGTTAATAATATTTGCATACGTCACTCTTAGATGAAAAGTGAGCACCCAATAGCCACGGCCATAGTGGAGTATGCCAAGAAAGTCACACATGACAAACAGAACCCTGCCTGGCCAGAAGCAGAAGCATTCAAGAACTTCGCTGGCCATGGAGTTGAAGGCAAAGTTCAAAACAAGGAAATAATTGTGGGCAACCATAGATTGATGTTGCAAAAGGGCATTGATATTCCATCGTGTGCAAGAAAGAACTTTCAGAAGTTGAAGAGATGGGTCAAACAGGCATCCTAGTTTCCATAGATAAGGAAGTGGTTGGAGTTTTGGTCATAATTGATCAAGCTAAATTAGGTGCTAAGGAAGTCATTACCACCCTAGGGTCTATGAATATTAGGACCATAATGGTGACAGGTGATAACTGGAGAAATGCTGAAGTAATTGCCAATGAATTTGGAATTGAGACTTTTATTGCAGATGCCACACCCGAGGACAAAGCAAAGAAAGTGAGGGAACTTCAGGTAAATAAGAAAACATTGCTTACCGAAACTTTTTGCATTGAATTCTCTCTCACGTGGAATCATAGTAGACAAGTGCCAAATGTGTGTCATGCTAAAACATAAAATTTCCATGTTTTCATTCTCAGGCTTCACGCTACACCGTGGCAATGGCAGGACAAGGCATCAGTGACTCACTAGCACTTAAGGCAGCAGATGTTGGAATTGCAATTGGTGCTAATGCTAATGAGGTAGCTGATGTTGATCTCAAGAAGTTAGAAGACGTGATAACAACCATTGATCTTTCCCGGCAAACCGTACAACTTGTCCGTTTAAACCGTCTCTGGGCTTTGGTATGTACTATACTCGCCATCCGAGTTGCTGCTGGGGGCTTTATACCATTAACTGGTTTTCCCTCAGTACCATTGATTTCTGCAGCTGGAATAACATCCTCGTCTGTGGGTGTTCTTTTGGGCATTCACATGTTGGAGAAGTACAAGAAACCCCAGAATCTGGACATCCAAGAGCTGAGTGAGATAAAGACCCAATAACGAAATCACTTTGACTTGTGTGATTGGCCGATTGGTTTCCACGTAGTTACTGTTTATTAGTGTGATTGAGGTTAACGTTCGTCGAGTCATGTGAGCAAGACTTTCAACAGCCGGGGTTGTTTCTTTCTTTGTCTTTTAGATTCTGCCTATCTTCTATCACGTGTGTATATGGAAAAGTGGGCTAGGGCTCCCTAGGACTTTATCTCGTTCCAGAAGTGCCATTTATGCAGGACTGTGTCCTTCTATTTATTGACGGTGAAGCTGGAACCAGTGCAGAGAAGACCAGTAGACGGTCGACTTTGGTTGCCTACCAAAGACAAGTGTTAGCTTATCTGTTGCTTAAATAGAACTGATTGTTGTTGAATCTTAAGTCAGTGTTCTCTGAAACCTTGAACTTTTGTTATCACCCTATTCAAGATTTTTAAAATATTTGTGTTTTTGTTACATCTTTAACTACTTCTTTTTTTCTTTTCTTTTTTTTTTGTTTCTGTGGTTGAAATCCTAGAAACTCTATGTGCTATAATCTTTGAAGGGGTTTTGGTATTAAACATGTAAAGTATCAGCATAACAATCATTTTACACAACGCAATTTTTTTCTAATAAATTCACAACAATTAGTTTTCCCATTTCTTTCTTAGAAGAAATTTTTGTAAAAGGACAATCCCATGGATGCAAAGGGACCTAAAAAGAAAGAAATAAAAAAATAAAAATATCATTTCACCTATCTTCTTAAAATCAACGACAGAAAATAATTTTAAACCCATATATAAAAGCTAAATTTTTTTCCCCTAAAAAAGTCACAAGCAGGATAGAATGGTTCTAAAATCACCCAGTTAAAATTTGTGTTTATATATTGATTAAGAGTCCTTTTTATTGTGGGATATCCTTTTTTCTCAAGGACTGATTCAACGCAAAATAGTAAGTTTTTCTAACACTTGAGAAAAGGGATTTGTTAAAAAAAATATCATAACTCTTAACAACCGATTTCAAGGGAGCGAGTGGATTCATTTAGCACAACTTACGGTCGGGAAGCTGCTATAAAACAAACCTTACACCTTATTGCTCAAGACATCGAGGACAGCCTCATGTTCATCAGGAAGCCGATTGGTGGCCTTCTTCATGGATCGGGCAAAGAGTGTGGGAACGGCGGTAGCTTTCCATGAGCGTTTTGGCTTGTGAAAACCGATGGCAGCAGCTCGGTTGGCAGGAACCTCTTCTGTCTGAACGTGTTCTTGATTTCCATGTGTGTATGCCTGTCTCTCCCTCTCCCTCTCTGCCCAAGTCCAAAGGGTGTTAGAAGGTTGCTGGTCGAAAATCTTCAAGCTCTCTCTTGAAAATGGAGTAAGATTTAGATAAGAACGGGAAGGAAGGGAGAAATCAGAGTTTGAAGAGTTTTTTCAACATCCACGAAAAACTCTTGTGATTGGTCATGACCAGTGACCCATAGAAGAGAATATAGTGCCATTTTCTATGTCTATTTTTCTATTTCGTGGACCAGTGACCCAGAGAATAAAATATGTTGTCATTGCCATGTTGCCTTTTTCTATTTCTCAATAATTGTACCTTGCCTTGGGCTTTGCGGGTTTTGCCAGCATCGCTGTTCTTGAGTCTGGGCGTCGCAGGAGCTCTTACCGCTTGACGCTCCAAATGGGATTGTTCAGTTCCAGCCAGGCTCAGCCAGCAAACAAAAGCAAGAAAGTTTATTTTAGTCCAGAAATGGCTTTTGAGCCTAAGGGAGAGGCCACCACTCGTTAGGTATGAAGACATTTTTCCATTTCTTTTGAACCTCTTCTTCTTTGTATAAGTTTTGTTTGGAACCTCCATTTCTTTTTACTTTAGAGTTCCATTGTTCTCTTATGGAGTATACATTATAACTTAACAATCAATTTTAAGCGAGCGAGTCGATTCATTTAGCACAACTTACGCTAAACAAAGCTACGAGAAAAGAAGCCTTGCACCTTATTGTTCAAGACACCAAGGACAGTCTCACGTACATCTGAAAGCCGCTTGATGGCCTTCTCCAAGGAGCCGGCGAAGAGTGTGGAAGCGGCTGTAGCTTCCCGTGAGGGTTTTGGCTCATGAAAACCGATGGCAATAACTTGGTTGCCCGGTTATGTCCACCGTGTAAATAGCGGAGAGTGTTCTTGTTTTCGATGTGTCCATGCCTGTTTCTTCCTCTCTCCCTCTCCACCCAAGTCTTTCCAGAGGGTTGGTGGTTCAAAATCTTTGAAGTCTTTGCTTGTGAAAATGGAGATCTCAATAAGAGGAGGGAAGGGAGGGTAAAGTCAAAGGACGCAAGAGTTGTTTAGACAACCTCCAAAACAGAACCCATAGAATATACTATGATGCCACTTGCCATGCAACATGTCAGTCATTATCCCAAAGCGTTGACCGACTTTGAATCCTAAAAAAACAAAAAATTCCAAAAAGATATAATATGATGAGTTTGCTGTAAATGCAAGTTGCGAAAGCAAAGCAAAACCATGAAAGTTTATTATTTTAGTTCAGAAATGGCTTTTGGGCGTCTGGGAAAGGCCACTACTAATTGGGTATGGGGTAAGGTTTGATAATATGTGCCGAAAAGTTGACAAAGACATTTTTCCTTTCCTTTTGAACTTATTTCCCTCTAGTAAATTTTGTTTAAAACCTCTATGAAAATGGTTTGCTAAAAACAAATCTTGAGAGAATCCTCTAATTTTTTGAGCCCAGAACCATAGACCCATGATCTAGGTATGATGTTTATAAATGACAATAAATATAATTGTAACAAAGACAGTAGTGACAATAGTGAAACCGTTAATATGTGAATTTAATTCGTAATAAAATTTTTGAAGGATAATCTCTTGTCAATTGCATATGTATAGGTACATTATTTCTTCAACTTTAATAAATAACTTACTTGACCATATACTAAGTAATTGAATAGCCTGAAAAGAAAAAGTTCTTAAATGAAACTGGTGTTAGAAGATAAATTTCATTAAAACAGGGGGCCTATTAATTTGTCAGATTAACAATATGTGCGGGAAAGTTGACAGACATTTTTTCCATTCCTTTTGAACTTCTTCTAGTTTTGTTTGGAACCTCTTTTCTTTTTATTTCAGAGTCTACAGTTCTACTCCTTAATCTTTCTTTTCTTATGAAGTATACATTTTACACTTTAAGATGGTCTTTTTGAATAATCTAAATAAATGGAAAAAAAAATATTTTTAGAATGAACTATGTTGCTCTGTCGTATTGTTATAGTTGAAAGAGCTGCATGTGTTGTAGAATTAGAAACTGTCATGATGGTATGTAATAATTGCTGGGAACAAATGAAACACCCAAGTACCCTAGAAAAATATTTTCGGGATGGATGAAGGAAAAAGCCGTCCCAAAAGGGCAGAATGACAGAAGAAAGAATGGCAAGGAAGACAGCAAAAGTGGAAGTTCAAAGAAGCTGCCCGGTGGTGGCTTGAATATGAAGAAAAGGACAGACCAGCCGCTGCGGCAATTATGCTAGAATACTTCTGCATCTCTACTCGGAATAATAAAATTAACGAGAAACATGGGTCACTTAAGTAATAGAAAATCAGATAAAGTTCAGCCAGACCA